>OX415235.1:17317813-18522900 GCA_948330725.1 Sherardia arvensis
GAGGAAATATTTTGAACAATAACCTTGACCAGGCCATGAAAACCAAAGTATAACAAAACTGAATTTAGAAAAGGTCTTGAGACCATGTCAAAAGCCTTTTGCATATCCAATTTAATTATCACATTCTTATGGCTAGGGTTTTTGTTAAGAATTCTGATCATTTCTTGCATTTGAATTGTATTATCATAGATATCTCTCCCTCTCAGAAAGGCTGATTGTTCATCAGAGATAAGTTTGGGCATCAAAGGTATTAACCTTTCCATTATAATTTTGGAATATATCTTATCACAAAATTAGAGAGGTTGATTGGTCTGAATTGGGAAAAAGAGTTTAGGTTGGGAACTTTTGGGATTAGAGTTAGTCATGCGCTGGAAATGGCTCTAGGCACCTGAGTTCCCTCTAGCAAGTCATTTGCAGACTCTAGTAGATCTAGTTTAACAATGTCCCAACAGTGTGTGAAAAAGGTCCCAGAGAAACCATCTGGACCAGGAGCTCCCTCCTTGTTGAGATAAAAAACTGAGAACTTTAGTTCCTCCTAGTCAATAGGTCTCAGTAACTTTTGATTGTCCTCCTCAGTTATCAACCTGGGGATCATCAGCATGTAATGCTTTAAGAGCTGACCAGAGTTATCACCCTCAGACTCATTTAGAAGGTTTTCAAAAAATTGAACACCCTCAAGTTGAATCTGGGTGGGATCAGTGATCCACTCCCATCTGTTATTCTTTATCTTGTTGAGTTGATTTCTGCATCTCCTCTCTCTCACTAAATTGTGGAAGAAGGCAGTGTTTGCATCCCCCTCCCTAAGCCATCTCAAGTTAGCTTTTTTGCTTTCAAAAAGCGGTGAGTTCACTCTGGGCTCTAGTTAGGATGGCAGTCTGTTTATTCAACTCTATAAGATCAGTGTCACTACCTGAGGACTCAAAATTGATCTCACACTGGGCTACCTTCTCCTCAGCCATCTTGAGATTATGGTTTACATCACCAAAAGAGTCCCTGTTCCACTGTCTCAGTACACTCTTGAGTCTTTTTAGTTTTGAAACAATCTTTCTCATCCCCAGCTCATGGCTAGGTTTGTTCCAAGACTCCTGAACAAGTGTAATGAAATCCGCTCTCCCAGTCCACATTTATTGAAACCTAAATGGTCTTGGGGATTGAATTTCTGAATTCTGAATTGAAAATGAAAGAGGATTATGATCAGAGGTTGTCCTGCTAAGAACCTGTACTGAACTATGAGGGAAAAGTTACATCCAGTCTAGGTTTCCTAATGCTCTATCCAGTCTCTGCAATAAGAGGTCATCCTTGGACCTCTTGTGGACCATGTAAAGTGGTTTCCAACTGTTGGGAGCTCAATTAAACCTAGGGTACTTATGAGTGAGTTAAATTCACTAACGCTAACTTAATGGGGATTTTTTATTGCCTCTCCTCTCTGTTACAGAGGTGACTGTATTAAAATCACCAACAAGCATTGTAGGGGCTAGGGGTAGATCTAACAGGTCCTTCCATAAATCTCTTCTAAGTTGCAAGGTCACTTTAGCATATATAAATACACAATTCCATATAATAGAAGAGGAAAGATCATTTATTTCACAGAGAACAAATTGATCAGATTGAGATAAGGCCTTAATGTCGAATTTGTTGTTCCAGAAAATCCAGATTTTTGCTCTATCAGCAGGCATGCAGTGTAAAAAATGCAGTTTTTGTTTTAGGGAAGTAATATCAGAGTTTGGATGCCATGGTTCACTTAGGCAAAGGATATCAACATTATGAGAAATAATAAGTGTTTTAAGTTTTTTAATGGACTTGTTATATCCCCTAGCTAATATTCCAGACAAGCATGTTACCAATTACCTTGTGTGTAATCATGTTAAACTAACTTAGATTTCTGAGAGGATCGCAACCACTTATCTGTGGTGCTTCCTATACTATGTGAATTATCTAAAACATATTTTACTTCTCTATGCAATTTAGGAGAGGGTACCTGACTCTTTAGCTATGAGATCTTATTTGTTCCAATTAGGTTTACTGGGTGCCTCTTCATACTCAAAACTGTCATCATCATCATCCTGATCTTGCAAAATCTAAAAAGCATTAGCAGTCTGTATATGTTTATAAGGAATCGATGTCATTGACTGCATATTTTTGACTCTATCCTTAACATTGAAATCATCAAATGAGTAAAAAGAGGGATCTTTTGAAGCAGATAGAACTGTAAAAAGACTAGAGGCAGTTTGAGCAGAAATGGGGGGTCAAAGTAGGACTCCCATTTCCATTCACAGAAGTAAGGATATCCTCCATATTTTTAGGGTTGGAAATTCTCTTGTTTGTGACCACCATTTGAAGATTGTTGGTGTGTTGCTGAGTTTCCACCTCCTTGTCCTTTTGAGAGCTGGATAGGCCAGATGATTCAGCAGAATGAATGGGCTTCCAGTGTTGAGCTGTATTCTCAGATTTCCGCCTGTTCTCATGTCTGGCTTGAGCATCTTGGCGTTTTAGGATGTGGCTTTTCTTGAGCTCGGGATGAAGATATCCACATTCATCATCCTTGTGTCCAGTCCTCCTGCAATGGGAGCAGTACGACGATAGATTGTCGTATTCAATCTCACACTCTACAGATGAACTTGGATTGCCGATGATGGTGATGGAGTTGTGCCTCTATTGGAGCAAGTCAACTTCGACGCATACCTTGATCGCAGACGGTCTCGTCAGAGCTCTGGTGGCAGCGTCCATTCTGAGATAAACTCCGATGGAGTTTCCGAAATCCTCAATGGCTGAGCAGTTGTAACATTGGATTGGTACCTTATGGATCGTTGCCCAACTGGAACAACTGACGACTCCATATGGGGTGAGAAGTCGGGGCACCACTTCAGTATTTTCATGGTGCTACCCAGAATCGAGCAAATGGAGCGGATCCAGAAGTTATGGTAGTCTTCTTTAAACTCAAAGCGAATCAAAATATGTTTGAATCGATCGATCTGATCTGAAACTTTCCCCCAAATTTCAGACCATGGAAGAAATTGTTGAGCTCCGGCATGGGGGGTTTACCACTGGTGAACTTCCCGATGAGTGCGTTTTGATAATGAGCGGCGAAGGTCTGGACTGCCTCATCGGAGTAAATACAGGCTATTTTCCCGTTCATTCTTCTGGAGATAGGCTTTATTTCAAGGTTGTTTGGGAGGGAGGTGGAAAGGGGTTGAGGTTTGGGAGCAAAAGCGTCGGTAAAAGACTTTCCGGCGGTGGCGCCGCCCTTGGATGGGCGGTGGATCCACTATCGGAATGACCATTTATTACCGTTGTTCCCGGAACAGTGACAAGTAACGGATAAGTTTCTAGTGAAAAAAGTTTAGAGAGAGAAAAAATCACAAACCCACAATTTATTTACCTTTTTGGTTTAATGTTTCGCACGGTTCACCATGCGAAAATTTTGGAAAAAAATTTGATATTACGTCTTGAAGGATCACGTTTATCATGGAATTAATATTTAAACTTTATCAGGAAACGAAAGTCAAACTTTGAAACCAACACTAAAATTAGCGGATAGTTTATGAGAAGTTGAGAACATGCTAGTTTCGGCAAATCACACGGCCTTCATGTTATGCTCATTAGCTACTACAGTATATTTCTACATTACTTTGAAGAAGATGATCTTGCACTTCACACCACATTAGTCTGAACTCTGAAACTATCTATATGTAGTGAACAAATCTCAGTTTAGAGTTGAAAGGTGAACTTAGAAACATGGTCAAAGATCCAAGCAATTAATCTGACTTAGAAACGTATGGTAAGAATGCTCTGAAGTACACAGAGGACATTACAACAAATGAGGTCATGTGCCACACTCGGTATGTTCAGTTTTAAAACAACCAAACAGCAAAAGAACAAAACACAATTGTTCTACGTCCAAAAGAAGTTGAGCGCCAACCAGATCACAAAAATATTATGCTGCCTTTCACATGTAATACCACAATTTTTTTTTTCTAATAAAATAGTTACCACGCTCTGATGGCTCGGTCATTGAGAGAGCAGCTTGATGCCAGCCTCTAAATCTTCCAATGTGATTGTGAGCAGCTCATCGGTGTCAACTGTATCAAAACTCAACCTCAAATCCAGATTTTCTCGAGCACTCACTAGCGTCGGGTCTATCAAGCCTCCATTCATCTCCTTCCGCTGCTTCTCCGTGGTGTCTCTCTCTATAAGAGCAGAGACCTTACTCACACTACACAAGGGGTGCAGCTTGAAACCATAAAGCAAGCTACTTTCTTCTTGATCTGTCATTTTTAAGTGAAGGATCTTGGCGAGATCCTCACAAGTGAAATCGTTGAAGTGGAAGAACTTGGTCACTCTTCTGCAGAAGCCTTCATTGGAAGTAATTACCCGCTTCATAGGTTCACTGTAACCAGCAAAGATGACTACTACTTTACCACTGTCCATGAATGACATTATTTCCTCAAGAGCTTCTAGCCCATAGTCTTTATCATCTGCCTTCTGCACGGGGATAAGTCTGTAGGCTTCATCCACAAATAGAATTCCACCTTCAGCTTCTTGAATCTTTCTCCTTGTCTTGGGACCTGTGTGACCGACGAATTCTCCAACTAAATCCGTTCTCTGCACCTCTGTTACTCGGCTAGTCGGAAGAATGCCAACCATGTTCAGCAATTTTCCCAGGACTCTAGCAACCATGGTTTTACCTGCAGAGAAGAGAAGCCAAGATGATAAAACATCATCTATCAAAAGAAAATAAATTTAACCATAAAAATGGGCTTAATCTCAGTACCTGTTCCGGGGTTCCCTAGAAAGGCCATGTGAGGTGGCCTTCTGGTTCCAACTTTTAGGCCGAGGGCCCTGCGCCTTTCATCTAGAAGCATCCCTTTTGCCCATTTCCGTAGTTGTAGTTTGAGCTCTTCTAATCCAATTATACTAGATAATTCCTCTTCTAGTGCATCCATCCTTGCTTGAGTCTCGCTACATGCTTCGATAGCTTTACGTTTCCGCTGCCCTTCAAGATGGCTTTGTAAAAGTTGTCGTAACTTTTCACTTCCCCGGCTTTGAGAGAGATGATTCAGAGGAGTCAAACCCTCCTGCACTTAACACCAATCTAGTTAGAGCAGTCTGAAATAGAAATTTCTAAATACATTTAAACACGGTAGAAGTAAGAGCAAAATGATCCTACATCGTCTTCAGCGCTGCAATTAGCATTATACTCAAGCAGCGTCTTTACAGTAGAGTAATTCTCAGCCGTTAGTGAATGCCATACAGCGAGGTGCAATGGAGTCATCCCATTCTGCAATATCAATTATAGGAAATGCACGCAATGTTAATAACTGACACAATTTTAAAACTAGTAGCATAAATGCTACAAGTATCAAGTAAAGTTACACAAGCAGAAAAGACAAACATTTGCTTTGGCTTCACTATCGGCCCCATGAGCAAGAAGCAGCTTTGCAGCATCATTAGAACCATTCTTAGCAGCCATGTGCAATGGGGTCTCTCCATACTACAAAAGCATGACTCCAAGTGAGATGATAGAATATGATTACTACTGAAGATCCTATCTAGAAGCAGAATTACATAAACCATCAGATACCTTCTGTAATATTTAGATGAAAACAAGTACTCAACAGTTGCAACTAAAATTTCCCATGAATATACAGGCAAGGCAAGGCTATTATCTCTATAAGGGTTAAAGTTAGCCAGCACAGATGTTGAAGATCCAAACTTAAAACTCTCATTGGAGTATAAATGTCCAAAGAAGGATTCATACATAAAAAATTAATTAAATGCACATGTTAATGATTTAATGTTGCATATACAAACACAAAATGTAGCCAGACCCATTTGGATAGTAACATACTCAGTATTCAATTCAGAAGTATAAAAAGATAAAGCAGATAGCCTCAACCTACCATATTCCGGGCCTCCAACTCAACCTTTTCTGGTCCAGACCAACCAAGAAGATACTTTACTAAGTCAACTTTATTGTAGCCAGCAGAAACATGAAGTGGTGTTTGTACCATCTGCATCCAGATGAAGAAGAAGAAAAATAACTCATAAGCCAAATTACACGACGGCCAATATTTGTCTCAATGTAACTTACATCAACTACACAAGGCGCACATGACTCTTCGGCATCGCAATCCTATTAAACAGGAAGATCCAAATGGTGCTTAACGTTGAAGAAACAAATGAAGAGGGGGTTGGGTGCAGGACATAAAATGACAGTCTCAATATAGAAGCCACTAAAACGGAATTCTAATGCGATAAAATGTATATACAAGACGCAGTGCATTGGTTAAATAAACACATGTACACCAAAGATCATCATCATTGAGGTAGTATGACATAGGCACTCTGCTAAAGAAGACCAGCTAGGAAGAGCAGGGAAAGAACAATGCCTAACCACTAAAGCCTAATAGGTTCTCAGCTAAATGGCATCACCACCTTCTACTATGAAGTATAACCAACCAACTAGCATCCAATTCTACACTTCAATTAATAAGGCTGATTTCACCCAATAAACACTCCAAGTCAATCTATTTCCACTCTAATAGTGCAAAGCTCATATTTTTCAACCCAAAGAGAACTACTTTTTCAAACTCCAATATAATGGCAAGAGAAACGAGAAAAGTTACGAAATTCAATAAACAACAAAACGCAAAAGAGCGAGGTCTGTCGACAAAACTGAAAGTTGAGGGGTAAGAACTAAGAAGGACATCTCACCACAGGGTTCCGATCATTCAGAAGAGAAGGGTTGTCGCGAAGCAGCTTCTGCAACCCAACAAGATCCCCAGACTGCGCAAAGCCGTGTATGGTGGCCGGCTTGGAGGCCCTGGAACGCTGATCCTTGGGCCCCGGCTGCATGGCTCCGTTCACAGTCATAATTCCGGCAAGAATTCCCCCTTCTCTCCCACACGGAGAATGGGAATGGAAGGTGAGGATATTGGAATGGAAAGGAGTGGTTTTTCTCAAATGGGATTCTGGAACCGAGTCATTAGAGGTCAATAGGAAGGAAAGATTTGGGAGCTGGTGAGAGTATAAATATAGTATGTGTGAATGTGCTGGGAATACGAAAGGTGCGGTGCTGTGTGAATTGTGGCTGGCGGTGCTCTACAGCATTTGCTGCTTGCGATTTGCTGTTGCCATTATTGTCAAATCTTCATTTGCCAGCTATTATTAACATGGACTTGTCATTTTAGTGAGCAATATGATTAACCATCTCCATGAGCTTTCCATCTCTTTTGACCATTTTTACATGATAGACTTGAATCACGTTATTTTTCTGATTAACAATTTCCATGAGCAACATTTAAAAATAATTAAATATCCGGCTCCCAAAACCAAACAAAAGATTATAAAAATTTTTTTTAAAAAAAAAATTAAACCACCATTGATGGGGGAATTTTATTTGGCTCCCCAAACTTACTTAAAATGCCTAAAGGTATTAAATGTTTGTTACATATCAATAGCCAGAATGGCTGAGCTTGTGAAGCAGTAAGCTTCCAAAAGCTATAAAGAATGGCCAAAAAAATGCCTATTCTAAGTATCATGCAAATGGAAATAGATTTTTTTTTTAAGCCACCCATGGGTGGGGGGACATTTATTTGGCTCCCCTATCCTTTTCTCAAAAAAATATAGAAGGGGCTGAAAGCCCTAGTTTTTACGGCATGACTGCCAATGTAATGGCACAAAAGAATGAAAAAATGGATGCATCTATCAGCTGACATTTGCTAGCTAACTCACTTTAATTCCCCGAGCATGTTAGCGAATCAAAAGAAACACAAATCTGCCAAACGATTAAGTGAGGAGCAACAGAAGTCAGTGCAAAATTTCCAAAAAAAATTAACCAGGTTGGAACTGGTACTTATGTGCAAACTGAATCTCTGGAGTTTGGCTCTGAAACATGGAACATTTTGAGCTGAATTGGTCTCCATGGCTGTGGTAATCCCACTGATCTCCTATCAGTGGGTCTTCTTGATCTGCATAGTAGATGAATCAGTAGCATCTGGACAGATTACAATGTTCTGATATTAGGAAGTCCAATTCTTTCCAAGTACAAAGAGTTCCTAAAATTAATAGGAGCTTCAGAAGGTGATAATGTGCCAGAGTACAGGTTTTTCAGAGAATATTTGGCCAACAGATCAGCTAATGTGTTACCTTCTCTATACACATGCATAAGCCTAATGTCTGATAGTGAGGCTTTAATCTCATTACAAATGCTAAAAAGTTCCCAGCTAGCAGTATCTGGGCTTAATATGAACTTTATTGCCTGCATGCAATCACTCTCTATGCAAAAAGGAACTTGTGTGAGAGTGCCTACTTTTATACCAAAGTCAATGGCCAGTATCTCTGCATGCAGAGGAGTTAGTGCAGTAGTGTGTTTCATCTCCATTCTAGTCATTAGTCCCAAGCTATTTCTAACAATAAGACCAATTCCTACTGCACCATCCATGAAGGAGGCATCAACATTGACCTTATAACCTGATCCTGGTGGTATCCACCGGATAGCCCTAGCAACTTTTTGTTTTTTCTGATTTAGAAATGGAACTAGTCCTGTGAGCAGAATATCAGCATGCCTAGATGAATTACCAGTGAGTGGAAATGCTCTAAAAATAAGTGATACTTTTTTAGTTATATGGAGAAAAATGGCATGTTCAGACTCACATATATCATCAAATAATATTTTGTTCCTCCTACACCATATAAACCAGAAACTAGTGATTATGGTAGACACAAAGACAGAAGTATGCACTTTGGTTTTCCCATTAAAAGCAAGATAGAAAGCAATTCTGTGTCTATAGGAACTGAAGCTAGGCACTGGGATTTGGAAAACTGTGTGGATGAAATCAAAGATGGCAATATTTTTGATACAGTTATTAAAAAAGTGCTCAATAGTATCTTGGTTTCCACATAGGGGACACTTAGAAGCCAGATTGAACCCAAATTTAATAATAATATCATCAAAAGGCACCAGACCATTCACTAATCTCCAAATTAATATGGACATCTGCACTGGAATAAATTTGCACCATACCTTTTTAATATGATGAATATCACTTGACTGGATTTTCAGTTTTTTGTATGCTGAGCTGATGGTGAATTTGCCAGCTTGTGCAATCTTCCAGATGAGCTTGTCCTCATGTGTGTATCTGATTTGTGCATCCTGCAAAGAAGACAAAATATTGGTAGCCAAGAAGGGCTCCAGAGCAGTGATCACCTACACTTTGTGAGCACAGAAGTTTGCAACATTTAATTTTGGAAATGGGACAGGAACCCCATCTGGCCATTTATAGTAGAGAGCACCATCCCCTAGCCAGTTAGAGTTCCAGAAAGATGATGTACCCTTTCCAATCAAAACTTGACTTTGCTGGTTTGACCATTCAGTAATTGAGCAGACTCTTTTCCAGGTGTGAGAATTTTTATAGGATGCAGGGGCCTCCCATAGATATGCTGTCCAAATGGTATTGTTAGACTGCATTTTCCACCACAGCTTGCTTGAAAAAGCCTGAATTGTAGCTCTAATATCTCTGAACCCTAACCCATTTTCCTGTCTGCTTGTTGCCATTTTACACCATCTCCTCCATATTTTTCTCCTTCCAATAGCTGAATCTCCCCAAAAGAATCTCCCCGCCATTACCTCCATTCTTTTAATGACTGTCTCAGGGGGCCTTAGCACTGCAAAATAGTGATTTGGGACTGCCAGGTTGACATAGTTCAATAGTATAATTTTCCCTGCAAATGTAAGCCATTTATTCTTCCTTCCTGTGAGAAGCATCTCCATTCTCTCAATCAGAGGTTGATAATGACACACTTTATTTCTACCACTGAAGACTGGGACTCCCAGATACTTAAAAGGCAGCTTTCCAAGCTTCATGTCTGTCTTTCTCTTGATCATTCTTCTTCTTGTGACTGAGGTATCCTTGTGGACATAGTACTCAAATTTTTCAAAATTAACCTTCTGCCCAGAACTCAGTTGGTATGCTGTGAGGAACTTTTTAACTCTTCTTAGATTTCTCTTTGTTGCCTTTGAGAAGATCACTGTATCATCAGCATACATAAGATGGCTGATTATCTGAGTATTTCTAGGCATTATGAATGGTTCTATGTACTGGTCATGGATAAGCTTCTTCAGGCCTCTTGAAAAAGCCTCTGTGGCTAGGTTATATAAAAATGGTGAGATGGGGTCACCTTGCTTGATTCACCTTGTAGCTGTGAAGAAACTAGTGGCCACTCCATTGATCAGGACTGAGAAGCATGAGGCCTTAATATTTTGCATTATAATCTTTACAATATGCCCATTAAATCCAAAAGCCAGCAAGATAGAGTTAAGAAAGCACCAGGACATTCTATCAAATGCCTTTTGCATATCCAACTTAAAAATAATGTTCTTATTTGGAGGTCTCCTGTTTAAGACTCTAATCATCTCCTGCATATACAAAATATTGTCTGCAATGTCCCTCCCTTTCATAAATGCAGACTGCTCCTTGGAAATTAATTAATCCATCAATGGCTTAAATCTTTCCATTATTATCTTAGAGCAGACTTTACTGGCAAAGTTAGTGAGGCTAATGGGCCTAAATTCTTAAAAGGAGCTAGGGTTTTGAATTTTTGGAATCAAAGTAAGCCAAGTACTGGCCATTGCCTTAGGCATTATTTTCCCTTCCATAAATTCATTAGTAGCAGATAGCAGGTCCTCCCTTACCACCTCCCAACAGTGAGTATAAAATATGCCTGTATAACCATCTGAGCCTGGGGCCCCATTTTTATTTAGAACAAAAACTGCCTCTTTCAGTTCATCATTTTCAACTGGCTTTAGTAGCACCAGATTATCCTCCTCAGACACTAATTTTGGGATGGTCTCCATAAAATAGTGTATATATCTTCCAGTCCTGTCAACACTGTCTTCATTAAGCAGATTTTGGAAAAAAGCAACACCTTCCAAATTTATCAGCTCTGGATCACTTATTCATACACCTTCACTATTTTTGATCTTTGTGATTTTTCCCCTCAGAATTTTCTCCTTTACAACTTTATGGTAGAACTTTGTATTTGCATCACCTTCTCTGAGCCACTTGACATTTGCTTTCTGCTTCCAAAAAATATCCAATTCTTTCTGAGCCCTGATTAAGATTGCAGTCCTTCTGTTAAGCTCAACCTTGTCACTTTCTGCCCCTGATTCTTGAAATTTAATTTCTTGTTCAGAAACTTCTAGTTCAGCCTTCTCCATGTTGCTGTTCACATTGCCAAATTTTTCCCAGTTCCAGACTTTAAGGACCTGCTTCAGTCTCTTCAGTTTACTGACAATCCTCCTCATTCCAGTTTCACTATTTTCCAGATTAAATGGAAATAGATACATTCTAATTTCATTGCTCGAACGGGGAGCAATTTAGTGATCGAGTCAACAAAAACCGAAGCACAACTTAGCCACCCGAATGAATGAAAATTAGAATGTTTCCACTTGCAAGATAATATTTACACAAAAAAGGTTCTATAAAACCAAGCACATCAGGAGCCTGTATGCCATAAGATCATGTCCTTAAGTTTTGAAGCATCCATGTGATATCCAAATAGCTGATGAAGCCAGTGTCCATCTTTCCTGCACAAGTAGCATACCTCTCAGTAGCAAATGTTTCATGAAGATCTGACTGAGGCAATGCCTAGTCTGTCAAGTCTAATCAGACCCTTAAGAATTTCAGGAGCATTAGAAAAAGATATAGACTCAGTTAAGCACATGTTCAAACTCCTCTTTGCAAGAAAATCAGCAGGTTGATTGCACTCTCTATATATATATGAATGTTGTTGTGTGCTTGCATATTGAGTTCAGTGCACTTAGAATATAAAGACCAAGTTGTTGTCAGTGGGTGAGAGATACCTTTAACAGCATTGTAGCAATCAGATTCTATACAGAATTGTGTAAAGTACCTCTGATTCACCTCAGTGAGACCCTCCTCAATAGCCATAATCTCAGCATGTATGAGGGACTGTGTTGTAGTGTACTTCATCCTGATAGATATAGTTGCACCTTGTCTGTTTCTTAGAATAATATCAATCCCACATTGTCCATTTTTATATGCAGCATCTACATTAACTTTAATACCATTGTCTGGTGGAAACCACTTAATGATTTTGATCTATTTTGGTCTTTTATGTCTGATAAAAGGAACCAAAGTTGAGTTAATCAAAAAATGGTTCCTTTCAGGGTTACCCACTAGAGGGTGTGCAGTGAAGATGAGTGAGACAGATTTTGAAATTGTTTTGCACAGTTCAGGTGAGGATAAATTACAGTTATCATGCAAGAACCTATTTATCTAATCCATAGATGCCAGAGTATCATCATTGATGTGATTCTGATCACCTGAGTGTATGGTTTTGAAGAACCTCTGCATGTTAAGTAGTAATTTAGTCTAGCCCTAAAATTGAGAAATGTGGGAGGCTGTATCAACAACAGAGAGTGTATATGTGACCAAACTTGACCATTTACCATACAACCATTAAAGTAGTGCTCTATGGTGTCCTCATTATTACACAGAATTCCTTTAGATGGTAGATGGAAGCCAAATTTGACAAGTACCTCAGAAAATGGGAGCCTAATTTGACAAGTACCTCAGAGCCTAATTTATTTCTCAATCTCCATATGAAAATTGATACCTTTTTTGGTAAGCACTTATCCCAGGTTTTGGAGATCAAGACTGCAGCTTATTCTCTCTCTCTGACTGCCTGATATGCAGATCTGATAGTGAAGGATCCATTGGCTCCAGGCTTCCAAATAAGTCTGTCTGGATGGTTGTACGTGAGTTCAGCACCCTGCAAAAGTTGACGCACATTGGTAGCCAAATGAGGCTCCAAAAGGTTAGTGTATAAAGCTTTTCTGCTAAAAAATTCAGCAATAGTGATCTGAGGGAAAGGGAGTTCAAGAAGTTATGGCCATTTATAATACAATGCACCCACTCCCAACCAATTGGCATCCCAGAAGGGACTGTTACCAATCCCTACCAATACTTGTGAATGTAAGTTAGAAAGTTCTGTCACAAAACATATTCTATTCCAGGTGAGAGATATTTTATATGTCTGTGGCAGTGCCCATAAATGTCTTGTCCAAATGGTTGAATTATGCTGCATCTTCCACCAGAGCTTGCTTGAAAATGCAGTAATCACTGTTCTGATATCCCCTTATTCCCAGTCCATTTTCTTCTAGTTGGTAAGCACAATCCAGACCATTTCCTCCAATTTTTCCTTTGGCCATGCTCAGATTCACCCCAAAAGAATTTTGAACAAATCCTTTCCATCATTTTTACCATTTGTTTTGGTGGTTTCAACCCTGAAATTGTGTGAGTAGAGATTGCCATCATCAAATAATTGATTAGAACCAACCTGCCAGCACTGAAAAGCCAATGGTTTTTCCAGTTGATAGTTGGCTTTTCCATTCTCTCAAGTAAAGGTAGGTAGTGTCTAACTAGATTTTTGCCTCTGAAAATTGGCACCCCAAGATAGGAAAAGGGCATTTTTCCTAGCTTCATTCCAAGGATTCTCCTTGTAACCCTGATTCTATCATTTACTGAACTGTGCTGAATGGAGAACTCAGACTTAGTATAGTTTATTTTCTAGCCAGAAACTGATTCATATGCATGAAGAAAAGCTCTCATCCTCCTTAAATTTCTTTTCTTTCCACTGACAAAAATGGCAGTGTCATCAACATACATCAGGTGAGAGATAGGGTTTACATTCCTTGGCATTTTGAAACTTTCCAAATACTGAATCCTCACTAATTCCTTAATACCCCTTGAGAAGGCCTCTGTGATGATGTTGTAGAGAAATGGAGAAAGGGGGTCACCCTGTTTAATCCCCCTTGATGAGGCAAAGAATCCAGTAGCAGATCCATTGATTAGTACTGAAAACAAGGCAGCTTCAATATTTTGAAGAATGATTCTGACAAAAGTGCCATGAAAACCAAACTTAAGCATGACTGAGTTGAGAAAAGACCATGAAACCCTATCAAAAGCTTTCTGCATGTCAAGCTTTACAATAAGATTTTCTGAACAACTGCCGACATTTAGGAGCTTGACCATCTCCATCATCTGCAATATGTTATCTGTGATATCCCATTCATGCAAAAATTCTGATTGCTCCTCAGAGATAATACCATTCATAAGGGGTTTCATTCTTTCCATAAGCACATTAGAGAATATGTTGTTCAGGTAATTAGACAAGCTAATTGGCCTGAATTCTCCAAAATTAGCAGGGTTTTCTTTTTTAGGGATTAAAGCTAACCAAGTGCTGGAAATGGCCCTGGGAAGTTTCTGACCAGACAGGAATTCTGTGGCTGAGTCTAATAAATCTTCTTTAATTATGTCCCAACAGGCAGTGTAGAAATGGCCAGAAAATCCATCTGAGCCAGGGGTCCCATCTTTATTAAGACCAAAAGTTGCAGCTTTTAGCTCTTCCAAATCAATAGCCCGCAGGAGACTCTGGTTATCTTCATCAGTGACAATTTTAGGAATGACATCCATAAAATGCTGAAGATACTGACCAGTGAGATCATTTTCTTCCACACTTTCATTCAACAGATCCTCAAAAAATCTTTCTCCCTCTTGTCTGATAGCTTCAGGTTCAGATAGCCAAATTCCACTGCCATCCTTTATCTTAGTAATCCTTGCCTTGCACCTTTTCTCCTTAACTGTATTATGGAAATAACTAGAATTTGCATCCCCCTCTCTTAACCATTTCACCCTAGCCTTCTGTCTCCAAAACACTGCAGCCTTCTTCTCTGATCTGATCAGAATTGCTCTTTCCCTATTTAAATTAACCAAGTCTTGCTCACTCCCAGACTGTTGATATGTCTCCTCCAGTGCAGTTACATTATTCTCAGCCTCAATAAGATTCTGATGGACATTACCAAAAGAGTCCCTATTCCACTGTCTCAGTCTGATTTTCAGCCTCTTCAACTTATAAACAAAATTGCTGAGCCCAGAAAAATGTGATGACTCCTCCCAGTTCTGTTTTACTGTTTCCAAGAAATCCTGTCTCCTAGTCCACATTTCTTGAAATCTGAATGGCTTAGGTGAGTGTTCAGTAGAATCTTGAATAGAGATCAGGAGGGGATTGTGATCTGAAGTGGTTATGTTTAACACATGAACATCAGGAGGGGATTGTGATCTGAAGTGGATTGTGATCTGAAGTGGTTATGTTTGGGGAAATTTACTCATCCATTCCAAAGTAGCCATAGCTCTGTCTAATTTCTATAACAATGTATCCTCTTTGATTCAGTTATTAGTCCAAGTGAACAGGCTTCCAACTGATGGGATATCTTGCAATTGCCTATCATTAATGAAATCCCTAAACTCCTTAATACTGCGTAATGGAGGTCTCTTTCTTCCTCTCCTTTCATTTACTGAGGCCACATAATTAAAATCACCTGCAAAAATTGTAGGAGCATGAGATAGACTACTCAGATCAGACCATAGGGACTGTCTAGGAACCCTACTGTCTGTGCATATACAAATACAGAATTACAGTTTACTAGTGAAGTTTTATCAGTGATCATGACCTGAATGAACTGGTTAGACTGTGTTAAAATATCAATAGAAAAACTGTCTCTATAGAATAGCCAAATTTTAACCTCATCAGCAGCAATACAGTGAGCAAAGCCTAATTCTAGTTGCAAGTTTTTGATTTCTGTTCGATCATGCATAGGTTCCATGATACATAATATTGAAACATGGTGTACATTAATTAGGAATCTAAACCTGTCAATGGAAGTTCCATATCCTCTTACATTCCAAACTAACATATTAGATATTAGTGTATAACTAACCACTAAAAATAGCTAATTTTAGGTTTTGGTCTGAGCATTCTGGTGACAGATTGCTCATTATTTATTGGCTTTTGTTTAAGGGATTGGGAATCAGCAGCCTTACCTGAAGCTGCTGATTTGGTAAATATGGTAAAAAAGAAGAAATGATCCCATGGGACAGTCTACGGGGACAAAAGCTGACGCTAAATCCCCGTATAATACAATAAATTCCAATTCTACCCCAAGACCCAAACTAATGGTCACACAGGGGAAATAATATACCACCCAAAAAATACATACTCGGGTAAAATAAATGAGGCTAAATTCAAGAGAGTATGGTTAGGGGTGAGAACAAACTCACTACCCCATCCCATAAAACAATCCGCTTCTACCTCCAACGCGTGAGTCCTTCCAAAGATGCTAGCCGCAGAGATGTAGCGGCACTGAGATGCAAGTCCAAAGTGGGTGGACCTATATGTGCGACCAGTAGATACTTGCCCATCTGTAAATGCTAATCCAATCCTAGTATGTCACCCACCAAGAGTTCCGTTTCCCCTTTGATCTAGGATTCAATATCGACCCAGGACTAGCTACCTATTTGGTCCAGATCGTCTCCGTAGAAAAGACTTTTTCTTCCCTCTTGGAATGGGCTATGAGCAGCCAAGAGTGGTCTCGGGTCTTGGGCTGGAAGCTGTGAAAGATGATGTGGATGTGCGTGCTAGTCCTGGTAGACTAGTCATGATAATGGCAATGCTCCGACCTAAGAAGTATCTCAGCGAGCTCCATCATAGTAGAAT
This sequence comes from Sherardia arvensis, assembly GCA_948330725.1. Classification (NCBI taxonomy): domain Eukaryota; kingdom Viridiplantae; phylum Streptophyta; class Magnoliopsida; order Gentianales; family Rubiaceae; genus Sherardia; species Sherardia arvensis. Next base: position 17,334,392 of record OX415235.1, read on the forward strand.
CTGTCAGTGATGATGTTGATGATGCTGGCTTCCACAATCGTGAGTAGAAGAGTGATGGTGCCGTCAATCAGTCAAGGACAGACTTGACAATGCGGCTCCTTCCATGTGCACCTACAAAAAAGAGATATGATGGTGCTGTTAGCATGCAGACGATCCCGATGAAGAAGCGAGGCCGAGTCTCGTGGTGTTGAGCTGATGTAAGGCGGTGCCTAGGGCTCAATCCGGTGTCTAAGAGATGAAACCTTCTGAAGGATGAGTGAGATCGGGTGCTCTTATAGCGTGCGCCGTGCGTGACGGTTCTATAACCGCCCTCTCCATTTTAGGCAAATGGACAACCTTCTCCCCTTTAGCACCATAGTGTGAACACTAACATGCAGCGCGGGAAGAAGACACAAGTAGTAAATGACATAGTGTACAAGTTAGAGCTGGCAACAAGACTTTAACCCATGTACCATGCAAACGACCAGCGAGCTAGTCGAATTACAGATGTCATCATGTACTAGGATGTCACTGATTAGGTAACAACCTTCATTGCTCATCTAAAAGATAAATCCCAAATCCAGAGCATATCTGTCCATTCGTTGGTCACAATAGCTTGCAACCCGCCCAACGAGTTGGGCAAGTTACAGAAGACATCATGTACCAACATGTAATACTTGGTTAAGAGATGAGTCTCAAGTCTCAAGCATGTCGTAAGACCAACATGTGTTCCCCGGCCAAGAGGTAAACACTTGGCCGGAGTAATTCGTCAAATCTTCAGTCACATCAGCTTGCAACCGCCTAGTGAGCCAGGCAAGTTACAGAAGACATCATGTACCAACATGTAGTGCTTGGCTAAGAGACAAGTCTCAAATCACAAGCATGTCCTGTGATCAACATGTGTTGCTTGGCTAAGGGATAAATCCTTAGTCCATAGCATAACCGTCAATTCCTTGGACACATTAGCTTGCAACCACCTGGCAAGCCAGGTAGCTACAGAAGACACCATGTACCAAAACAAACACTCCTCCACTAAGAGCAAGCCCTAAGTGAAGGAGTTGATCTGCCGTAAAAAATCAGTAACAACTCAGGTGAGACAGTCACAAGGGTGCAAGTCCTAGTTTCCATCTCAGACTGTGGTGAAGCAAATCATAGATCAAACTCCAAACACCAAGGTATAGTATTTCCTAAGGCCTCATGGATGCTTTAGTACTCAGTAGAGGTTCTCTTCTGGGAACAGGCGGTTGAGTATCATGTAGCATTCTGGATGATTTGGCTGAAAACCCGAGCCGAATTAGGAGAAAACTCACCATGCCGCACCTTGTTTCTCTCATTCCATAAATAGTACACCGTCGTGAACAGAACTAGAGGACCCTGTTTCTTTCTCAGCTTTGAACCAGTAACCTACTTCCGGATCCATTTCTCCGCACAAGCGATGGACAGAGGACGTCTCCTCAAGCCAATCCAACTCCTGACCCGATCCCAGACAACCTGTGAGAACTCGCACTGGAAGAACAGATGTGCATTAGTCTCCACCTCGAGGTCACAAAGGTGGCACATCCGATCTGTGGGATCCTCATCATCCTCTTCCCTGTGTTTATCATTCGTATGCAGTCGACTAAGCGCAGCTAGCCATGATATGAAGAAGAATTGGGCTGGTACAAAACCCCTCCAGAGACCCCTAAATAGTCTCTCCCTCGGTTGGTCTAGCTCATGGTAGACTTGTGGATAGGTACTCCTGTGTATGAAATCATAAGCATTGGATGCAAACTTCCCCGAGACTGCCCAACTCCGGAGGGTGGCAATCATTTGCCCTATATCCCCTCCAGACATGCTTTTTAGCGTGTTTCGTAGCGTGAAGATGTCCCCAATGTGAGTGGAGCATTTGTCTTGCAATCTGTTATTAGCTATCCTCGGGTGCATCCACATGACTCCGTCATGTCGGAAGTAGAACGCATGCATCCACTTCACCCAAAGGTTGTCCTTCTTTGAGTGGAGGTCCCACAACTTCTGTGCCATAGCTGCCTGGTTCCAAGTGTGGAAATCCCTGATCTCTAGTCCTCCGTCAGCTCTCGAAGAACACAACTTTTCCCAGGCTACCTTGCTCTTCTCTGATGCCCCCCAGAGGAATGAAATGCACTTGCTCTTCAACCGCTCCATCACTGTCACCGGGATGATGAAGTTCTGGATCCAAAATCCCGCAATGACTCCTACAATGGATTTCACCAGTTCCAACTTGCCTCCATATGGTAGAGTGTGTCCCTTCCATTTTGCAACTTCAGAGTCCACTCTATCTAGTAGCACATCGAATTGCGCCACTTTCAGCTTGCTGGAGTCAAGAGGTACACCAAGATATCGAACCGGGAAAGATGCCCAGGGAATGGCTGCAAAGCTGAGGTCCTCCTTGATGCCAACTCCAAACAACTTAGACTTTGTAGCATTAACAATGAGGCCAGATGTCCTCGCAAAGTCATTCAGGGCTGTCATGAGTATATGCACTGAATCGGTATTCACCTTAGAAAAGAGAATAAGATCATCCGCGAAGGCAAGGTGGGTGATCTTCAACTCATCACATCGTGGGTGATAGGTGAAGTGACGTGAGGATGCTCGGATTTTCAGAAGCCTGGAGAAGTACTCAATGCAGATAACAAAGAGTAGGGGAGAAAGAGAATCCCCCTGACGAATACCCCGCTTTCCATTGAAGTGGTCGCATAGTCTTCCATTAACTGCTACGGAGATCGAGGAGGTAGAAACACACGTCATGATCCTACTAACCATAGTGTCTGGAAAACCAAGTATAAGAAGAACCTCCTTCGAAAACTCCCAAGAGACCGTGTCAAAAGCCTTTGCCAGGTCAACCATGATCATACACCTGGGGGAAGTACGTGCCTTGCCATATCCTCTGACAAACTCCTGTGCAAGCATCACATTATCTGTCAAATTCCTGCCTTTAACAAAGGCCCCCTGACAAGGATCAATAAGCCTAGGGAGATAGTGCTCCACTCTATTGGCTATAATCTTAGTAACGATCTTGTAGAGAACATTACAACACGAGATGGGTCTGAAGTCCCCCACCTTCAGGTTATCTTTCTTCTTTGGGATTAGGACCACAGTGGTGTGATTAAGCCTATTAAGTAGGCTATCCTTCTCAAAGAATTTCAAAACTGCATCTGTAATCTCTCCACCGACCGTATTCCATTGCTTCTTGAAGAAGGCTGCCGAGTACCCGTCTGGTCCTGGTGCTTTATTGTCGTCCATCGAAAGGAGCGCCAACTTGACTTCATTCCGCAACACAGCTTGTCCCAATACTCCTCTATCATGGTTGTCCAACAAAGGTCCAGAAGAGATCAACTCCTGGTCTATTGGAACTTTATATCTCGCAGCACCAAATAACCCCTTATAAAAGTCCGCAAAGATCTCTCATTTCCTCTCATTAGAGGTCACTAGTCTATCATCTGCATCAAGTATGGCCGGGATACCACCTCCCTTGCGATTCCCTACCTACTGATGGAAGTAGGACGAGCCCTTATCTGCTAGGGTGATATAATTTATCCTTCCCTTTTGGGCAAGGAAGGAAGACTCGGCATTGTACAACTGTAATGCATGCTTCTTAAGTCTCCTTGGCTCTTCCACCTCCTGTTCCGTAGGATTACGTGGGTCAAATCTCTGAAAAGCATCACTGTACTCCTTGCTAGCCCTTTTCGCCTTTTCAGATATGTGGTTATAATCCCGCTTTCCCAACTCCTTGAGTAGAGCCTTCAAGTCAGAGAGCTTGCGGGTCACCGTGTATTGCTTGCACCCATAATAGTCTGCACCCCAATGCTACCGGACGACCTCGTCGCATTCAGGGTGTAGTAACCACATGTTCTGGAACCTAAAGGTCTGCCTCTACTTTCGATTTCCTGTGCCATGGAAACAATCATCGGAGTGTGATCTAGCTGCTCAGTGATCGGCAAGAAGGTGGTCCTACCCGCCATACTGTCCCAACCATGATTAAGCAACACCCTATCAAGTTTCTTTTGAGTCGTAGTACCATCCACCCTCGGCTTAGACCAGGTAAAGTGAGCCCCATCAGAAGGAGCATCCACCAAGACACAACTAGTGCATGCATCACTAAATTCCCGAATCTGATACTGGCTAGGCACGGAGGGCCCTGAATAGTCATGCACACTTAGGATGGCGTTAAAATCACCCAACACCATCCATGGTGCTTTCAGAGCACTCCCAAACCGTTGAAGTTCGGCCCAAAGCGGCCTCCGTGCCGATACACTAGTACTGTGACCATAGACCATAGTACAATAGAAATCCATTCATGGAGACAAATTTCGCGTCTTCAGGTGAATGTACTGCTCAAATATATCCAATACATCAACATCATACTTCCTTGGATCCCAAAAGACTAGTATCCTGAAGTTTGCACAAAGGTCAAAGTTGTTGACAGAACTCCAACCTCTCATAAATCTTAGGAAGATCTGGAGAACCTTTTCATTCAGCACAACCTCTGCCTAGTCCGCTAGTCCGCACAACCCAACATTATTCGCAGAGATGATCCCTTTGACCAACCTCCGCCTTGCAGGGAACGAGAGTTCCCTAACATTCATTGATACTATATTCATTGGGAAACTGAGGTCCCTTCTGGCTTCGGACCGCTGCCATCAGATTTTCCAGCCTTGTTGCCCCAGCCTTGGGGATATTAGTACGACTCTTACACCAGTGACGCCTAGTGAGCCCCTCATCTCCCTCTGGACGGACAGGGGGGCTGCTCTTATTTCTGCCTCGTCTCATAGGGTCAGCATCGCGAACTTCCGGGTGTATCATAGTTTTGGGTAGGCCACCCGCACCCTCGAGCGGAGCATCATCCTGCCCAAAGGGCAAAGGAATGGGGGTGGTCACATCTCCCTTGCCCTGGTTAGCAGTATCCTCATCAACAGAAAGTGCAGGTGCATCGTTCTCCACTGCCTGTTTCCTCTCACCCTTCCTCATCTTCGTTCTCTCTGTCCCCTTCGACACCATTGTCTGAACCGGCTCTGATGGATCATGTGCTCCAGCGGTGTCTTCGGCCTCAGCTCGGTTCTGCTCTAACTCAAGAAGGGTCGGCTCCCTCTCCACTGGTCCACCGCTCTCGTGCACTGGCTTTCCTACCAAATTACCTGATCCAGAACTCAACCGTTGTTCCCCTAACTGAACATCACTTCTCTGAGCTGAACCATCCCTGATCAGATCCCTCTCAACCCAAACCTTATGCTTAGCCTGCATCTGCTGCTGTTGTCTAGACCCTCTGTCCTGTACTGTACCACTTTCCTTTGCAACCTTTCCCTTCCCCTTGCAAGACTGCGCCATATGACCTAGCTGCTTGCAAAGTGTGCAAGCTATCAGTTCGGTCCGGGCATTCTCAAGCTCCCTATCCTTCCAGTAGTTATCACATGCTTTCTCTATATGGGAATTTTCCCCACAAGTTGGGCACCAAGGCCTGTAATAGTCATAGAGAATATGTTGAGTGCGGTTCTTGCCATTCGGCTCCTAATCTCATGTCTGAGCCTCTTCGATGTATCAATATAGACTAGCATTCGTGCATAATACCCAACTAGATCTCTGGTTCCATTGTCCATAATGATAGGCTTTCCCAAAGCCGATGCAATCTTAGACACAGAATTCGGATGCCAGAAAGCCTTCGGAAGATGATCCATCCTCACCCATATTGGCTTGATAGCAAGCATGCACATGTCATACTCTCTTGTCTCCTCAATGGGATCGATAAACAATTTCTTCCCATTAAGGTAATGCTCTGGCCCATGCATGACTGTATCCCTATCCTCTGCAGTCCTGAAGCTGCTGATGAATTACCTGCTGGTGGTGAACTGTTACCCTCTTGATGGTTTGGTATGCTGATCTGGGAATCTTTCTCAGTTTCCTCATCAAATCTCTTAGTGAGGATTTTTGTGTTTTCCATCCTCATCTCATCTTCACTGTCTGACTCCATTGGATCTTCATTACTTTCCTGTTCATGAATCAGCAAAGAAAATGAGTTTAATAGCTCCATTGGTTTATAAGGAACCATGGCTAGGGATGAGCAGCCGTAGGTAGTTTATTCCTGACAGTTTAATTGTGCTTGTGATTGTGATCTTTGTGTTTGAATTTTTTTTTGAAACCATCAATATCTAAATCATCAAGTGAAAAGTAGGATATTGGTTGTCTCCTAACCCCTTTGATGCAATCAACATTGGATTTTGGAGGTTGATATGGCACCATCATGGAGCCTGTGTCTGGAGTGTCAACTACTTGAATCTTTTCACACTGATTATGTGCTTCCTTGTTCTTTAGATCTGTTGGAAGACCAGGAGAACCTGCTTGCTGAGAAGGGACTTTGTGCTCCTTCCATCTTTGTGCCAAAGCTTTCCTCAATTCTGGATGTTGTATCCTGCAATTGCTATCAGAGTGGCCTATCTTACTACAATGTTTGCAGTAATAAGGTAGGTTCAGATACTCAATCTTGCAATCTTTGAAGTCTTCTGGGCAACCAAGCTGAATGGAGCTAGGAAAATATGATGTGAGATCGACTTCCACACACATTTTAAGGGTTGAAGGTCTTGTGATCTGCTGTGTGGCCGAGTCCACCTTGATGAATTTACCAATCTGGTTCCCAACATCTTCCAGCACTGTAGTGTTATGATAATAAAGTGGGATGTCTGATAAGTCCATGGTTCGTATTCGGACCTCTTTCATACTCGGACCATGGCCAGAGAAGGGTTGTGGGCTCGAGATACGCTGAGGATGGGTCCACAGTCCATCAATCCTAATCCTTACAAGAAATGCGTATATTATGAATGTTCTACAAGGAATATACATCCTCTTAAACATGGTAACACAACCATGCCCGAAATATACTTCTTATATACATGGTAATACAACTACTATTCCCATAAGAGTTGTAGTCATACCATAAATACATATCTTGGTGATCTACGGATTGTAGCCATATAAATACCCAAAGGTTTGGTAGACCTCTCTATCTAATACTTCATACATTACGCCTTAAGCAATATACTGACTTGAGCGTCAGAGTGTCTACCCTCGGGACACCCGGGGATTTGTTTTGCAGATCAGTTCGTGAGCAGGGTTCGTGATCAAGTGCGTGTCGTAGACATCCATCAATTTGGCACGCCCGGTGGGACCCACTTGCTATTCTTGATTTATACGACCTTAAAACTCATGGCTGATCCGGCTAAAAACCTTCGTGGGAGTACACGAATCCGTTTTTTGGCCCCGACAGGAGCAAGAAGCATCAATGCCGACCATGACAACGACGAGATGAGCCACGCCACCAACCAGGGAGCAGGAAGAAGCATCAACGGTGTACACCGGTCGCCCGAAGAAGCCTCTCCCTGGGAGTGGGAGAGCAAAAGATCTCGCTTGGATGGAACCGTCACTTTTTCACCTCAAGATGCGGTCCCTAACCAATTCCCTCATTCCAATCCTTTGGTAATCACGGTTGACATAAACCATAACGTGATCAGAAGAGTTCTGATAGATGGGGGAAGTGAGGTAGAAGTCATGTTTCTCAGCTGTTATGAACAATTGGGATTAAACAAAACCCATCTCGTACCCACAAATCTCATCTCGGGATTTATGGGCGATCCTATAACTCTTTTAGGAGAAATTATTTTACCAGTGCGAGTGAAAGATGGCCCTCGGAGTATAACCCTTCGTTGCACTTTCGTGATCATTGATTCCAGAGCACCATACAATGTAATCTTCGGACGACCCTGGATGTGCCAAGCAAAGGCCGTCTGGTCCCCTTACCACCTGGTGATGAAGTTCCCCATGAACCAAGGGATAATAACAATCCGAGGAGATCAACAATTAGCTCGAATCTGCACCATCCAAGCTATCCAAGATCCGAAAACGAGGATCGTGATACAGCCAAGTACTCCGAATCTGAGCCAATGCAACTCGGAGAGTCGGGAAACGTCGAGGTTGGAACTCTCCTACCCCCCGAGATAAAGACCAAACTTCGAGATCTTCTTAACTATTATATAGATGTCTTTTCTTGGGACACCAACGACTTGGTAGGAGTATCCCTTCGCTTGGCGGAACATTACTTGAATATCAATCCCTCACAAAAACCCATCAAGCAGAAACTATGTATCTTTGCACTAGATTGGGTTGAAGCTATTGGAGAAGAAGTAGATAAACTACTGATAGCCTGTATAATCGAAGAAGTACAGTACCCATAATGGATAGCTAACCCAGTAATGGTCAAGAAGCCAGACGGAAAGTGGAGAATGTGCATCGACTTCACCAACTTGAACGATTGTTGTCCTAAAGATAGCTATCCATTACCTTCGATTGACCGACTAGTTGAAGCAATCGCTGGATACCAAGTACTAGCCTTCTTTGATGCCTTTAAGGGATATCATCAGATCCCCATGGCAGAGCAAGATAAAGAAAAAACCTCCTTTATAACCGATAGAGGAACTTTCTGCTACACGATGATGCCTTTCGGATTGAAAAATGCCGGGGCTACTTACCAGCGACTGGTAGACAAATTATTCAAATCTCAGATAGGGCGCAATCTCGAGATTTATGTGGATAACATGGTTCTTTGAGGATTTAAGGGAAACTTTCGACACGTTACGAGCATCCAACCTAAAGCTGAACCCTGCTAAGTGCATTATTGGTGTTGGAGCAGGCAAATTCCTAGGATATATGGTATCCAATCGGGGAATTGAGGTAAACCCCAAGAAGATAGAGGCTTTGCAAAACATGCAACCTCCGAAGACCGTCAAAGATGTACAGAAGCTGACAGGATCCCTTGCACCCCTTAGCCAATTCCTCTCCAAAGGAGCGGAAAAACATCTACCCTTCTTCAACATTCTCAAGAAGGCAAATCAATTTGAGTGGTCCCACGAATGCGGAGAAGCTTTCCAAGCACTTAAAAATCACCTCAGGGAACTTCCGACATTGTCAAAACCAGATAAAAGGGAGACTCTCTACTTATATATATATATATATATATATATGCGTCCCAGCTAGCCATTAGTGTTGTATTGGTCAAGGAAAATGAAAGATCACAACATCCTATATACTATGTAAGCAGGGCCTTGCAGGGGCCCGAGACCAGATATACCCCTCTCGAGCGCTTGATATTAGCCCTCGTGCATGCTTCTCGACGGTTGAGACCATACTTTCAAGCACATACAATAATAGTCCTCCTAACCAACTACCCGATCAGGCAAATCCTCCAGAAACCGGACGCCTCGGGACGAATGATGAAGGAGGCCATCGAGTTAGGAGAACATGACATACAGTATAAGCCTCAAACAGCCATAAAGGGCCAGGCCCTGTCGGATTTCATAATGGAGTCAGTTGAACCAGTGGAGATCAACCAACAAGAACCATTGCCAGACGCAGGAAGATGGCGGTTATATGTCGATGGATCCTCCAACTCGGGGGGAAGTGGTGCTGGAGTTCTACTGACCAGCCCTGAGGGAAAGGACCATCCTTATGTTCTCCATTTTGATTACCGAGCCACCAACAATGAAGCAGAGTATGAAGCCTTCATTACCGGACTAAAACTGGCTAAAGATCTGGAAGTTAAAGACCTCGAGATCTTCAGTGACTCACAGATCGTGGTTCAGCGGGTCAAAGGCGAATACGAGACCCGAGAGTACAGTCTCCAAAAGTGCCTCGAGATAGTTAAGCTTCTTTTAAACCAATTCCAACATTAGGAGCTGAATCACATCCCCCGAGAAGGCAACCATAAGGCTGATGCACTTAGCAAACTTGCCTCCTCAGACCTCAACATAAGATCTTCTCAAGAATTGCTAATGGAAACCCTGGCAAAGAGGAGTTACGAAGAAAATAGCATCATGGCTATTGACATCTCAGACACCTGGATGAACCCCTACATTGAATACCTCCAAACGGGAACCCTTCCCAAGGACAAGCACCTGGCACGGAAGGTCCAAGTTAAAGCTCCCAAATATGTCATCCATGAAGGTATCTTATACAAGAAAGGGTACCTCCAACCTTTACTCAACTGTGTTGGGCCTTCCGACGCTGAACACTTAGTACAAGAAGCACACGAAAGAGTTTGTGGTAGCCACCAAGGTCCACGCACCGTTACCCGAAAGCTCCTACAGATGGGTTATTTCTGGTCTACGATGCTACAAGACGCCAAAAGATATATCGATTCTTGTCACCAGTGTCAGAGATTTGCTAAGATGGTCCATGTGCCACAGGAGTATATGATTACCATCTAAGAATCCTGGCCATTTTTCCGATGGGGTATAAATCTCGTCGGACCCTTTCCTACGGCCCCTGGTAACTTCAAGTACCTCATTGTGGCCATCGATTACTTCTCAAAGTGGGTGGAAGCTGAAGCCTTAACCAACATAACTGGCAAGACAGTCATCAACTTCTGCTGGAAGAATATTGTGTGTCGCTATGGCATCTCGAGATACATAGTGACTGATAACGGAGCACAATTTGCTAACGACCCCTTCAAGAAATGGTGTAAGGAGTACGACATACATCAGAAGCTCACCTCGGTATATCATCCAGAAGCTAATGGCCAAGTAGAGGTTACAAACTGAACCTTGGTAAAAGGCATCAAGAAGCGCCTCGAAGGAGCTAAAGGAAACAAAGAACTACCAAGTGTGATCTGGACCCATAGAACCACACCAGCTACAGCAACAGGAGAGACTCCTTACAGCTTAGTCTATGGGTCCGAGGCGGTCATCCCCATGGAGATTGGAGTCCCCTCTGCCCGTACTTCTCAACCAGATGATGAAGATGACACTGCCAATGAGGAAAACCTTCATCTCAACCTTGACCTCCTAGAGGAGAAGAGAGCAAATGCTACTATCCACGAGGCCAAGGTGAAGGAAATAGTCAAGCGCTACCATGATAGAAGAGTCCGCTTGGCCACTTTCGTTAAAGGAGACCTTGTAATGAGGTTAAATGAAAAAAGCAAGAAAGAAGTGGAAGAGAAGCTAGCCCCGAACTGGGAAGGTCCATATCGAGTCCTAGAATCCCATCCAGGGGGAAGCTACCTCTTGGAAACCATGAAGGGGGAACCTATACCACGAAGATGGAATGTGATTAACTTACGAAAGTATCACGGAAGATAATAACTCAAGGGAGAGCCTCACAAAGGTTCGAGATTGTCAAGAACGTCCAAGAGCCTCATCAAGGTCTGACAAATATGCTCTCGCACAAATGGGTACTCAAACTCAAACCCACTATTTACTTTACTTCTATTCTTAAAGTTATAAACTTAGATTGAAGTCATGTTATTTTTATACCTATCTTTATAACAAGCAATCTTAAACTCCTCTTCTAAAAAGAGGATTGTTGTCTTAAGTATAACATTGATTGCTATTCAAAACAATATACTTTATAAAGTATATGGTTGGTCAACTTATAAGTTGCTTGGATCCAATATTCAACTACCAATCGTTTTGAATAAAAGAGATAGGTTCGAGATAAACTACTTCAAAAAGTACTTAATTGAGGTCTATAGACCAAGAGGGCAGACATGCTCGAAAATCAATCATCTCAACATAAAGAGGAAAAACCTCAAAAACAGAAGTTAAAAATCATATCAAAGGTGTTATTACATCAGAATATGATACTTCTAAAATTCCCAAAGGGATACATAGAGGAAAAACCTCAAACACAAATAGTTCATATCAAAGGTGTTATTACATCAGAATATGATACTTCTAAAAAAGTCCCTCAAAAGGGCACATAGAGGAAAAACCTCGAATTTTGATATATTACATCAGAATATGATGATTCTAAATATGCCCAATAGGGTTTCCTAGAACTTCACCAGGAGTGGCACTTGAGAGATTGGCTATTGTCAACTTTTCTGCACGCTGTGACATTAAAGGCCTTGTCAAAAGATGCCCGAGGAAGAAGCCCAACAACATCAAGCACGCAGAACGTTCATCATGGACAACTGCGAAGACCTGAGTATCTCAACTTCGAGACAGGAGCTCCTTTCCAGTAAATCATGAGATCGAGGTTCATGTGCGAAGGATTTCAGGCCTAGAAGCTGACAAGGAGATGCCAAGATTAATCCACCTTATTAAGGGAAGAACTAGAAATCACCTCATCAAGAGAAGATAACTCAGGATACTTAGCTTTAATAAGCCTCAGTAAATCTCCTACGGTAGTTATCTTCTCGGAGGGATCCAATGCATCCAAAAACTCGGTCCCAGGAACCCAGCGTTTAGCAGTCAGAGCAGAGAGCTTATCAGCAGCATCTGGATGAGAGAAGATTTCCTTCATCACCTCCACCTCCTTCTCGGTTTGACATAGTTGCAGGACTTGATCCAAGATCTCGTGCTGCTCAGAGGAATGGAATAAATCCCCATACTCCTCTCTATGACTATTAAACTCGGGGCTATTAACAATAAAGGCACCCCAAAGCTTAAGAAGCTGTTTTAGCTCCTCTGATTTCCCATCCGAAGGCAAGGTCGGCGACAGCTCGTCCATGGTTTCCTGATACATCCTCAACTCTTTCCTCTCAAACTCTCTGGCCAGCAGTAAGGCCTTATTATCAGCCTCGAGCTGTTTCACTCTGTCCTCCAATTGAGTTAAATCCAGTGCAGTTGGGACAGAGAAAGGAGGAACCATCGATTTGGTTATCGAAGTTGAAAAGTTGGCTCGTATATCCTCCTTCTCGGCTTGGAGAACCCGACACCTGGAATGTAACTCCTTCACAGAGTTATACAGGTGTTTGATCTCACCTTTGGTCTGTCGTCCAACCGTGGATATATTTACCATCAGCTGCAAAATAGGGGATATATCAAGACCTGTATACTATGTGACATCTAAAAATTTCACACAACAGGACAAAGAAAATTATTACCTTGGAGGCAAAGGGATACTTCTTGAAGGACTTCCGAGAAGACTGACCATCTTCTTCCTCAGGACAAATCAGATAATACTTCAACTTCTTCAGAGGGCCATCTTCAGGGACCACTAGCTCAAGGTCAGATTCATTGTCATCTAAGGACTCCCTAACCACCGGTTCCACCCCCTCGGACTCCTCTGCCTCCTCCTCTACGGTCTGAAGGGCAGCCTTCCCTTTCTCGATCTTTTTCTTTGGAGGTGATGCTGCATATAGAAGAAGAAATTTCAATATAGAAGAAAGCATTACTACAATATGTAATTCAAGACATTACCTGAAGAAGATCGACTGGAAGAAGATTCATCCTGACTCCGAGATGATTTCTTGGCAGTCCGCTTCTTAATTTCCTTATCTCCCTGGATTTTATCAGGGAGGGTCCAATCTCGATCCTTCTTCAGAAAGCTAGACGTAGACTTGGACCGAGGAACATCTAGTAGATAAGAATAGGTGATAGAAGGCCACTGCCACACCGAGCCATGAGCCCCTCGCACAAATCCTCCCTCCTGGAAGACGATCTTCTCCTTCAAGAGCTTCTCTACGATGCTCTTCAAATGAACGGGTATCTCAAAGACATCAAGAGTCACAGTGTCCTCCGGCTTCGGATTCCAGTCAGGAACCTCATATTTGGTTCGATCAAAGGTTAGCCAAATGTCCTCCCACTTGCCGCTATTATCAGGAAAAGTGAAGACCTTGCCCTTTCAAGGAGTAAGGGTAATATGCTCGCGCTCCTTGAAACAGAATAGCTTGAACAAGCTCCTAAATAGATCAAGGCTTGGCTCATAGTCCTTCCGGGAGCACCAGGAGATAAAAGCCACCATTGTCACCACCACATTGGAGTGAATTTGACAAGGATGTAGCTGATGATGCTACAGAAACTGCGAAAACAGAGGGGGAAAGGGAAAACTCAGTCCTTGTTGCAAGAACCTGCCATATATTACCCCTCGAGTGGGGATCACGAGATCTTTGACCGGAGTGGTCTTGTTCTCAAGCCTCAAATCAGCCTCGATGGGGTACGACAACCTGCACGATTTCAAAAATTGCAGGGTATTTTCGTCGACCGCCTTGGTGACATCATTCACACCATCGGCCACCGGAACCCGTTTATCAACTTGGGGCTCCGCATTTGGGTCTGTCTCTGACCCAGAGGCACCATCATCTGCCACTACAGCTACCGCCTGCAGTGGTGTAGCAATAGTAACCTCCATTAGTTCCCCAGACTCAACCTTTAAGAACAAGCTACTCAAGTCATGAGCAGCTGGGGCTCTTCCTTCTACTACATTCTCTACATTGCCAGAAGGAATACCGGAGTTTGCAGAAGACATGGCAATATAGATAATGGGGGGAAGTGAATATATGAAGAAAAGAAGAACAAGATTGAAGAAATTTTTCTGAAATTGGAAATGCAGAATACTTGGATGAAGATTGATGATAAACATAAGCAAAGTTACTTGGTAATATAGCCAGTAATTTAGCACGCATTTAAATGGAGTAATCGACTCGCGAAACGATGCAGGCAATTGGAAGGTTGGTCTTTCTCACCGCCAGAAGATACAATGAATCAAGACCACGTGTCAATCTCTTCAGAATTCAAAAAGACAGATCTAGATCCAACCGTCCATGTGTCCTGATAGAATACGAAAGAACTTTAAGCTAGATATTCAGAAGGGCGAGCCCGAGAGGACAATCCTAGGAGGATACTCCGAGCTTAACACCCCAAATTATACTCCCTCGAGTTATTGGTTTTCCCTTGAGAAGCAAGTCTCTCCTTCAACCTTTGAGACAGAGCATTCTATATTTTGAAGATCTACCTTGGGCTACTGATAAGTCCATGGTTCGTATTCAGACCTCATTCATACTCGGACCAGGGCCCGAGAAGGGTTGTGGGCTCGAGATACGCTGAGGATGGGTCCACGGGTCCATCAATCCCAATCCTTACAAGGAATGCGTATATTATGAATGTTCTACAAGGAATATACATCCTCTTAAACATGGTAACACAGCCATGTCCGAATGTCCGAAATATACTTCTTATATACATGGTAATACAACTACTATTCCCATAAGAGTTGTAGTCATACCATAAATACATATCTTGGTGATCTACGGAATTTAGCCATATAAATACCCAAAGGTTTGGTAGACCTCTCTATCTAATACTTCATACATTACGCCTTAAGCAATATATTAACTTGAGCGTCAGAGTGTCTACCCTCGGGACACCCGGGGCTTGTTTTGCAGATCAGTTCGTGAGTAGGGTTCGTGATCAAGTGCGAGTCGTAGACATCCATCAATGTCTCTTACCAGAGCCCAAACAGGGACAACCGGAGATTCGTGCTTCGGCGTGAACTCCGGCGACCACTTTAGAACCTTCATGGATGCTTCGACCACCGTCCAGAATGACTTTAGCCAGCATTTTTGGTAGTCTGCTTACTCCTGAAACCTTATAAGGACGTGCTTGTAATCGAGAGAGCCAAATTGAAATCTCCCAGAGAAGCCCATGGCTTGAGAAGCTGCTTGGATGTTAGCCATCATCGGTTTTGCTCTCTGGAACTTACCAATGAGTGCATTGTTATAGTGACTGGCCAGAATCTGAACGGATTTCTGATCATACATACAGGATTTCTTGCCATTGAAGTTGGTGATTGGCCTAATCTCTGGATTAGAAGGAAGGGAAGAGGAAAGATGAGGAATTTGTGAGCTTAATATTTGGCTGAAACTTTTTCCGGCGATGGGGCCGCCGTTAGGCTGCGGCGGCTCCACCATGAAAGGCCCATTACCTGACCGTTATCAAGGGAATCTACTCTAGTAACGGCAAAAAACGGTAAATAAAGAAGACGGGAATCATTGAAATCAGATGGCGCGTGAGATGCACTCTATGAGAGAGGGCAGAGCAAAATTCTAGTGTGTCCAGCCCAGCAAACCTACAAGTTTCAATGCAATGTTAAGTTGCAGTAGATTATAAAAAATCTTGATGCATAATTGCAAAGTTTGTACAAGATTGGAGCTTAATAGCTCATGAAGGTAGTGAACTTCCAAAAGAACAAAACGAATTAGACTAAAGTACATCCTAATTCATACATAAGTTTTAGGGCTCGTGAATTTTTGGATGCTTTGCTATCATATTAGACCGGCGAGCAACTTATAAATCGAGCACTTTGAAGCATAACGCATGCAATTGGAATACCTTAGCATACTATGACCCAGAAGTGTGTAGTGTGTGGAAGTTTTTATCAAGGGTTCTAATTGAAAATTCGGTGAAATTTGAATGACCTTTATAATAAAGAAAATCGGTTACAAAAGAACTTTAATACATAAGGGAGAAAATGAATTAAAATTAATTAAAATGATGAGATTTTAATTAAAATGGGACCCTTATTTTGGCTCATTTAAATAATATAAGGGTTTAAAGAACAATGTTTATAAAAAGATATATTAAATATGAATTTCTATTAAACAAAACTAGCATGATTGACCGCGCGTTGCGCGGTATGTAAGAAAAAATTTGAATATTTTAAAGTGAACTATTATGTCTAAACTAAAAATTAAAGTTGTATGACATTTTCAGATAGATCAATACTATTCGTTTTTTCCAAATAATACATTTTTCTGAAATACATTAGAATAGTGTATATGTGTATAATTGTGTTGTATAATTCAGTGTAGATATTGTTAAAATAAACATTAGTATGAATGCAACAAGATATCATGTCATCAAGATATAAATGATGATATTTTTTTTGAACCCTAAATATATAATTTGTAGAAACGCCACTCAATGTTATAAAACCCAAAAATTGCCGAAATGTGAATCCAAAAATAATAGTGTCTTATCATACATGTTCGTAAATAGGAGACGATATTTAGTAAATAATGAAAATTATATATTTTCAATGCAATTTTTGAATATAAAAATTAAGTTTTACTAACTTTTCCTATTGATTAAGTTCATGTGTATTTTCATTAATTTTGTTTGTTATCCAACTTTCAAAAGTATCAATATATTTCATAGTTGAAATGAAATGTGTAAGCGAGTAAATTAATTTCATACATAAATTGAATAATGGGCAAGGCAATTAAAGGAATTGACTAATAACTTTCACATTATTATAAATGTAATTATCTTCACATATCAGTATATATTCTTAAATCTCCTTTACCATATAATTTTAAGGGTAAGAAATATTCTTATCCAAACTTTTCTTAAATAGAAATTACACACCAAAGTCATCTTAAACAAATACTCCCAAATGTTTTTTTTTAATGGAAACCATCTGTCAATGGGGGGAATTTATTTGGCTCCCCTAACCATATGAAAAATTACCGAAGTAGATTTTGGATTTGTTTTTTGGGAACTCACCACTAAATAAAGTGGGAGTCAAAAGAATAAAGACATAAAAGGATCAAACACTTAGCCATGAAGCAAGCTAGCTTCCAAAAATAGTGGAGCCTCAATCTACCTACTCCTAAAAAGAAAGAACAAGTTTTGGCTATCATAAGAAAGATAGAAACCTAGAGCCTATTATCGAATTGTTAAACAAAACAAAAGGCGGCGCTAGGTGAATCTTTTCATGATGTCAAGGAGGTAAGTAGTCTGAATTGAGGTGCTATAATAGCTGCAAACGAGTGTCTTGACCAACATTTGAAACTGATCCAAAAGGTGCTTAGTGAGGTTGAAAAACTCCATCCCTTGGCCTTTGATTCTTTTCTAAGTCTGCAATAAGAAGAAAGAACATTCCATGAGCGTAGCAGCTGAACTAGGGGCGATGCAATCTGAGTGATGGAATCTCAGCTCTATCTAGGACCAATAAGCCCTTAGCCTCCAAAGGAATTTGTGAAAAAGTTAAGTAGTGCTGACTCTGCTTAGATGTAGTACAAATTTTAGCTAGACAGTCAGACACTAAATTAGCTTCTCTGTGGATGAAGTGCAAAGAAATCTTAAGATGTAGATGAATATCATCTATTAAACTGAATAAATTCCAGTGAGCTTTGGAAGTGTCATTTAACATTTTGACTGCCTCTGCACAGTCAGATTCAATACACATGTCCTGGATATATGACTCAGATACAGATAGTCCTAAACCTATTGCCAAAATTTCTGCATGTAAGGAAGAGATTGCATGTGTGTAGACAGATTTTGCAAAAACAAAGTGACCATGAATATCTCTAACAGTAACATTTAAGCCCGCTTCTCCAGTATTTAGCCAGGAAGCATCAATATTCAGTTTCAGACCCTTATTTGGCTTAGTCCATTTGATAACTGCAATTGAAGGTATAGGTGGTCAAAGCCATTTAGGGAAATATCCATTTGATGCCAATTCCTTATCAAAATGAGAGCTAATGTAGAAAGGCCTAACTGTCAAGGAGTTAAAAACCATAGTTTTTACCTGCTGGATGATATGAGTAATATTGGGATTAATTCCATCAAAGATATAAGCATTTTTGGCTTTCCATATTTCCCAGCAAGTAAAAATGACCACATTGCGTACTAGGATAGTGTGGAGCCTAGTGAAACCAGGTCTGGATAAATAGTAGCTGATTCTATTCTAGAAACTGCATTTTTGAAGAAATTGATTTATACCTTTCTAGACACTAACAACAATATGGCAGCTATTTAAAAAAATGGTCTAAGGTATCAGCATGTTGACAGAAGCAGCACTTTGATGGAATTCGGAAACCATAATAGATTAGAACATTATCAAAAGGCAAAATTGAGTTCATTACCTTCCAATGAAGATAGACAATTTTTTTGGAATTCTGTTGTCCCAGATTTTTCCCAATGATAAGGTTGTTCTTTTTTTTTTCTGATCAGTTTGTATGCTGATTTAAAAGTAAAGCAGCCCTTTTTGTCTGGCTTCCAGATCAACCTATCATCCCTGTGTTCCTGTAATTTTGAGTCCTGCAGAATAGCCAATAGGGAATTATCAACATAATTTTCAAGTTGAGGTATAAACTCTTGCTTATTTTGTATGAACTGGGCTACTGTGCACTGGTCAGGAATAAGGGTATCTTGGGGATTAACAATATCACAAATAGCTCCTGAGCCAGTCCAATTGGCATTCCAGAAGCTACAAGTTCCAGTGCCATGAATCACCCTATTCATCTCTGCCACATGATTTATGCTTGCTAATAGATCAAATTTAATCAAAATGAAGTCTTTTCTCTCAGTTTTTGAATCTGTTTCCGGACAGAAAATAAATTATGAAAAAAGTAAATTTTATACTAGTAAGCATGCAACCTCAGCAAAAATCAGAGAAATACTCCCAAATGTGCTTTGCATATTCAACTGCATTATGCAACCCTCTCAAAAGAATGTAGCAAACATTAAAAAAAAGACATTTTTTTTGAAATCTTTAAAATAAAAAAAGGAAAAAATACTTCTAAATTATACCAAAACTATAGTTTCCATAGATTAGAGAAAATATAGAATACTAGTTAATGTGAGGATCGTGGGCCGAGTCAACGATCGTGTAGCCTGGTCAAGGGCAGGCCCAAGCGGCCCAATAATGCAGCAGGGATGGACGGTTAACGTGGGCTGGCATGGGCAAATGCCAAGACCACCAGAGGCCCATCAGCGTGCCAAAACCCTAGGCGATAAGCCTTGGCATGAGGTATAAAAGAGAGGAGAAGCAGAGCAAGGAAGGTAAGCTCACAAATACTGTTGAAAGAGATAGATCAAAAACACTGTCAACCGACTGACTTTGACATCGGAGCGGGAACGGCTATCGCCCTCCCTGTGCTGACCCAGCCATTCCTTTTCTCCATGCAGGTAGCCCGTTGACAGCACCGTTCAAGGAGAAGCTAATATTTGTGGCCGTAACATTGGCGCCGTCTGTGGGGATCCTTGTTATTCCTACAGCCCATGCACTCAATCGATGAGTGAAGAAACCAGCAGTCAGATCCCGCCCTCGACCGATCTGACGGGACGCGAGGACGATGAAGATGAAGAGCTCGACCAATACTCGGTCAAGCATCCCGCCGCTCGCCGGCTGTCGAGCCAAGTGGTGGGACCGGAGTCAACGCCGAACCCTGCCCTGGGGGAAGCAAAGGAGAGCATGGATCTGCTCCAGCGCATCGTCAACTCCCAAGAGCGCATGGCCAACCAGATCCATGAGCTGCAGAGTCTGAGCGCTAGAGCGGGAAAGATCACCCCGAAGCGCCTGTTCCAGGGTGTCAACACGATGAAGCAGAAGGCACCCGACGAGTCAGAACCGACTGTTTTGTTATTTAAATGGTAGTGTGTTTCGAAAAGTTCAATGAAGAGGTAGGTACATTGATTTTTTAGGGATTTTGCTTTGAGGCTGCCTAATTGAGAGTAGACAAAATGCAATGAAATTTTTAAGGTGGTCACTAAACCCTAATTGTGAATAGAACGACCTCACTCTCCATGGGTGGTTTTCGTTTTTGCCTGGATAGTATTAACTACTAACTGCTTTAACATCAGATAACAATATATACAATGAGAAGAATGAGGTTTGTCCTGTATCAATTTATGTTACTTTGTGACGGGTGTGTATATTTCTTAATTTAGTCAGGAACTCACAAGGAGTGTCATAAAATCAACTCGAGAAAGGAATGATTTACATAGTGGCACTATGGAAATGTTGCAAGATTTAATCGGTGATCCTTTCACATGCTTTGTAGTTGTGCATCTTTGTACTAATAATATGTTGTAGGTATTATGCTTCTCACCAATATCAAGTATCATCGATTTCCTGAGCCATGAGATTACTGCACTACTTTTGAGTCTTGGATGTTACATATGATAAATGGTCTTGAATATTCACTTAATGTTTGCTTAGTCACGGTGTTCTCTTTTTTTTTTTACAGTTTGCCCATTCTAGGTATCCCAAAACAATAGCAGGCCAAACAATAATAACATGCAAAATTTTGGCATACACTGGGATTTCGCCGAGTTTCTTCTTCTAGCCTTCTTCCAAAAGAAGAAGTTTACCAAATCCCTCGGAGACTTGGGGTACGGGCCTCGCCGAGAGGGAAATCTACGGTAGAACATTACCGCAGATACATGGATCTAGCCACTGAATGCAACGATCGAAATGAGCTCCTCCTCATCAATATGTACCGCATGAACGTAGATGATGATACGTTGAGAATGAAGCTGGCTACCAAGAAGCCCACTACTATCCAGCATCTCCGGGCCATCATGGAGAAATATGCCAGCAAGACAGATGCGGTGACCGGCAAATGGGAACGTGAGCCCTACGCGTATAGCAAGACTAAGGAGCCCAAAATGAAGATACCCAAGGCGGAGAAAGCCGACGGCTCCTCCAAACCTACGTTCGAGTCTTACACCCCTCTGGCTCGATCTCGAGCTGAAATTCTGTCTATTCATAGACATCTCCTCAAAGATCCCCCTGCCTTGAAGGAGTCAGCAGAGTTACAATGGTCCCTGAAATATTGTCAATACCACCGAGATCGAGGACACGACATGGAGGAATACTATCAGCTTAAAAATGAGATCGAGAAGCTGATCCGCCAAGGAATCGTACAACAGATTGCTCCCTCATTAGCCGGAGATAATCAGGGTACCCAGAAGAAGTATGGTGGAAAACGATGGTAGAAGAAGAAGGATGGTCCCCGAAACAACAATAACAACAACCACAACCAAATGGAAGCCAAATGGAGCCAACCGAGTCACCAGCGAAGCAATCTCCCTCACAAAGCCAAAGGATAGTGTCTGGGCCATACCCCACACTGAGCTAATCAACAAAAGGCTCCACACCGATGAGACAATCACCTTCTCGGACGAGGAGGCCGTGCCAAACCAGGTGCCCTACTCTGTCCCTCTCATCATCTCGGCAACAATACATGACTCCCTGGTGAAGAGAGTCTTCGTGGATGACGGTAGTGGAGTAGAAGTGATGTTCTATGACTGCTTCAAGAAGCTAAGGTTTACCAAGGACGACCTCAAGCCTACTGACCCGATCTCGGGGTTCATCGAAAATCCAGTCATACCTCTCGGAGAGATCTCACTACAAGTCACAGTAGTCGATGGGGTGAAGAGCCTAACCCTCTACTGAACATTTGTGGTAGTTGACACGGTCACCCCCTTTAATGTATGCCGGACACCAACACTTCGACGACGAACCTTACTCACGAACTGACCTGCAAAACAAAGCCTCGGGTGTCCCGAGGGTAGACACTACGACGCTCAAGTTAGTATGAGGCGTAAGGCGTATTGTAAGTAGTATGAGATTAGATAGAGAGGTCTAACAAACCTTTGGGTATTTAGATGGCTACAATCCGTAGATCACCAAGATATGTATATATGGTATGACTACAACTCTTATGGGAATAGTAGTTGTATTATCATGTATATATAAAGGAAGTGTATTTCAGTCATGGTTGTATTACCATGTTTAAGATGGCTGTATTACCATTTTTGAGAGGATGTATATTCCTTGTAGAACATTCATAATATACCCATTCCTTATAAGGATTAGGATTGATGGACCCGTGGATCCATCCTCCGCGTATCTCGATCCCACGACCCTTCTCGGGCCCCGGTCCGAGTATGAATGAGGTCCGAATAAGAACCCTGGACTTATCAGTAGCCCCAAGGTATATCTTCAGAACTTAGAGTGCTCCATCTCGAAGGTTGAAGGAGAGGCTTGCTCCTCGAGGAAAAACCAATAACTCGATGGAGAGTGTCTCGGAGTGTTAAGCTCGGGGCGTCCTTCAAGGACTATCCGTTCGAGCTTAACCTTCTGAATATCTATCTTCAAGTTTTTTCGTATTCCATCCAAATATATGGACGGCTGAGATTAACTTCCTCGGAAATCCAGATGGTAAATACACGTGGAGTACAATCATTGGTAAGTAGAGGCGATATGTCCCCCGTGTCTCCAATTGCTTGCATCGGAACCAGAATCGAGAAATTACTCGCCATAAATGTTGTCTGAGTTTGGGTTAAATCTCCCAAATCATTCTTCTTGTCTTCCTTATTCACAATTTCTTCTTTCCAAGTTCAGAAAGCGTATCATTGCTTTATCAAAACTCTGAAGCCCCAATCTTTGCTTTCTCAATCATCAGTAAGTGCTATCTTCTTTCTTTGTTTGTTTGTCTGCTTTTTTCCTTTTCCTCTGTGTGTGTATTTTCCCCCATACTCCCTGTGATCATGAGTAATAGTAGTAAACGATTCCCGTTCCCCATCATGATGAGGGAGAGTATGTAAGTACTCAGGCCGAGGAGAGTAGCTCCCGTGTCCGTCGTAGAGCCGAGGTAGCGAGTGGGAAAAAGCCTGTAGTTTTGAAGAAGAAAACCTCTGAAGAAGAGAATAGATTAATAGTTATGGCCAGGAGGGCTCAGATGGAGGGGAATAGCCCCATGATAATGCAGACTGCCTTAGGCGGACCATCCATGAATGGTGAAGGTAGTAGCAATAGGTCAATGAAGGAGGATAAAGCTCATGCTGATGCTGCTATCTTTGTTGAAGGTTGTCCCTTTTCAATTCCTCCTGATGCTGATCTCATGTATTTTAGAGGAGATAGGTCTGAAGCTAGGGCTGTACATGAGCCAGGTCAACCCGGAAAAATGGCCCGGACCGGGACCGGAATTTTTGCATTCCGGGCCGGTCCCCGGGTCACCATTTTTGTCCATTCCGGATTCCGGGTCAACCCGAGAGCCCGGTTATATATCATAGATATGCAATTATTATACATATTTAATCTTGTTCTAGTGGTAAGACTTGTCATTTTGTAGCATACAACCAGAGTTCAAATCTCACCAAAAGCATTATTTTAGTGCATGGTCACCATTTTTGTCCGTATATATTACTTAATCATAAAATTTATTAACAAAAATAAATGTGGTCTAGTGGTAAGGAGAATGTGTCTCAATGGTCTATAGTTCAATTCTTAATAGATGCACTCTTTTTTGTAAAAAAAAGTGTAATAGAGATTGTAACCGGGTCAACCGGTCCGATCCGGGTCAAACCCGGAATAATTCCGGACCAGGTCCGGTTCAAGAAACAGTCTAACCGGGCCGGGCCCCGGTCCAATATTTATAGATATTCCGGGTCCGGGTCATTCCGGATCCGGGCCGGGTCCGGGTCATTCCGGATCCGGGCCGGGCCGGGCCGGGTTGACCCGGTTGTACAGCACTATCTGCAGCAGAGTTAGTAACTCCGACCCGAGGAGTTATATATGGGAGATTCTTGCAGCATGGGCTAGCATTTCCGTTTCCCCCATTATTGAGTAGATTTCTTCAGTGGTATAAGGTGCATCCAGGGCAACTGCATGTTGATGCAATAATAATAATAATGGCACTGGTAACCTGGTGTGCTCATAAGGGTTATAAGCCCAGGATGGCTTTGTTGTGGACCCTCTATAAGGTGTCTATTGTTAAATAGCTTGTAACTTTAACTGTCCGAGATAAGACCATGGGTCGGGCTCTTGTTCTTCCTCGACAGAATGTGGGATGGGACAAGGTGAAACTAACCTTTGACCAAACCAAGTATGAAGTACCCCCATGGAATGATGATCTCCAAAATGAAGACTGGGAAGATGTTATGACCTTGGACATGTTGATGGGTATAGATGAGGAGTTAATAAGTGAGAAGATCAAACTTAGGAATGGCAAATTTGTGTCAGGAGATCCCTAGATGGGTTGGCAATGGCCTGTTGAGATGTATCAGTGGCTATATCAAATGCCTGACCAAACTCTTTAGAATGGCAGCTATTTGAAGTTGGCATGCTTCGATTCTCCAAAAGGTGTTGAAATTGAGTGGTATTAAGCCATTCTTTCTATAGAGCAGGATCCCCTTGGTTCAGCTAGGGCGCTTCGTGCTTCTGGAGCAATAGAAGAGAGAAAGCTCGGGAAGAGATGTCCGAGAGAGATGTGGATAGGGAAATTGCTGGATTTATGCCCGATGCTCGTCGTCAGTTTAAGAGATTGGTCCAAGGACCTAGGAATGCTCCAGTAGAAGCTGAGGGTCGGCATGAGACAGAGTGTCCATTCGTACATGTTTCCCGAGATCCATCAGATGAAGAGGAAGATAGGAGTTTAGCCTTAGTAAGGTGTCCGAGAAGGGAGATATCTTGGACTTTTGTATCTTCTCTCACCATGTCTAGTAGGACTGAGAATAGAGAATCTTTTACTTTTGTATTAGTCTCTGATACACTGCGTGAGGGTATTTCTTCTATGTTGTGTATGATATTGTCGTCCACTTTATATCATATTTTATGATACTAACTCCATTCCTTTTACGTATAGTGGGTGTTTCTATGACCGACAAGGCATTGAATATGTTGGCTCAGATGGTCAAGTCAAAGAAGCAGAAAGATCATCATGACAAGAAGAGGGATGTTGAAGCCTCGGGGAATTCCACAGGTGCTTCCACAAAGTATTCCAAAAGAGCTAGGATCGAGCTCAAACCGTTAGGGGGGTTCGAGAATTATGTTATGCCTCCTCCTCCAGAAGCCAGGGCCGAGATTACTCCGGAATGTCCTGAAGTGAACCATGTATGCTTAACTTAGATCATAACTTGATAACATAAGTCAATGTCTAATTGTTTTGCTCTTCTCCACAGTCTATGAATCACATGAAACACTTTATGGTTCTGTTAAAGCGTTGTACTGTCGTTGTCAAGAGCGGGAGGCTGAGTTGGAGCTGTTGAAGGAGCAGATGGCCAGAAAAACTAGTGGGCCTTCTGAAATGGTGAATCGTCTTCAAGATGAGATGGCCGAAGAGAAGGCAAAGAGAGAGGCCTTTGAAGCGGAAGTCATGTCCTTGAAGAAGGAGAAAAGGTTGGCGGACAACTCCTTTCAAGAACTGAAGAGGAAGATGGCCGCAGTGGAGGCAAAGAAGAACCGATATACTATTCCTGATTGTCAGAGGCAGCTGTTTCGGTTGATAATGGACTTCTGCTTGAACTGCCCTGAAATGGAGACCATCGCCAAGAGTATGGCGAATTTTATCATAAATCTGAGCTTCTGAAAATGTGGGTCTATCTTCAAGAAGTTCTTAGTGAGAAAGGTCAGGAATTGTTGGCTCCTGCTTACACTTGGCGAGAGGTGTCTGAAAACCTGGAGAAGTTTCGGGCGAAGTTTCGCCGGATTGGGGGGTTCGAGACTAGTTTATTAACTAGTCTGGAATCTTTGAAGAAGGTTTTGACTCTAGAAGAGTTTCAGGAGAAGCTGTGCAGTTTGTATCCTGAGCTGTCATTTCTGGTGGAGAAGTCGGCTGTAGTAACTTCAACTGATGGCCAGAAAACTCCACATGGACAGGAAAATATTGTAACTCCTTAGAGCCTTATCTTTTATTCAAAATATTGGTCTTTCAGCCAGATTTTGGCGTTTTATGTATTCTGAATATCGTGCCTTATTCCTTGAAATTATTGGTCTTTATATTCCTTTATGTCCAGTGTTGCCTGCCGCTTGTGCTGATTTGCAGGTCAAGTATGAGTCAGTCCTTCAGGAGAGCAAGAAGCTGGAGGAAGATTTAGATAATTCCAAGGGCCGTTTTAGCCTCGTGCAAGAAGAGTTTGATAGTCTTCGTGGTGGGCTCAAGATAGCTTTGAACGCAGAGCCAAGCTGAATAAGCAGCTGAGTGATCTTCAGCAGAAATACAAGACTCTCGATGATAATTATGGTAAGGTTCTGAATGCCAATAAGAACTATGACCATGAGTGGAGAAAAGCCAGGAGTGAGCTAAAGGAACTCAAGGGTGAGGGTCATGAGAAGGATCTTCATATCTCTACCTTTCGGAATGAAAATATCAACGTGTATCATAAGATTGTCATTGCCAGAGATGATTTGAGGATATGCCAAGCCGAGCTGAATGCTTTCAGGTTCCAAATAAAGGAACTAGAAGCGTAAGGTGTATTTATCACACCTTCGGTATCTTCAAGGAGAGAGATAGGTGGACCCTCTTCAATCTCGAATTCAGATCCGTTGGTGAGGCCTTGTGTCTGAGGTGGTACATCTCGAGGGATTGTGAACCCTCCAGAAGGAACTTCGTATAGAAGAGGACGAGGGGCACCACCTACTCCTGGGGCTCATAGCTCATCAGGCTCTCCTTCTCGACCTGCAATTATAGGAAATAAGGAAGGGTCTCCTACGCCTTCTCAATTAATGAGGGTGGCAGAAGAAAGGAACTGGGGCCGTGGACTTCATACTAGTCGAGGTCGTGTCTCTACTTCTTCTCGCGGTCGGGATGTATCCTTGTTTTTAAAGACCTTCACGAGATGTAAGAAGTTATTAGTGTAATAACACTTTTTGATTTTGCCTTTATAAAGGTCTTTATATTTCAATCCTTGAGAAGATTGATTCTCAGGCTTATGAATAGCCCGAATAAGTAGTGGCATGTACCTTAGTAGGTGTACCATACTGAGAGTTGAGTTTCAAACTTTGTGAGTTTGTGTGACTCGTATCATGTTGGTCTTTGACCATATACTTTTTACATGTATATTATTTTATTTTGACCTAAGGTGATTGTAGTTCGGACACATAGTCCAAACAGCCCATGTTAGATAAGCATCAATCACACGCTTATAAGCGTATAAATCTTAGGCAGCAGTCTTTACTTATGCTTTATAAGGCATAGTGTCTCTTTGTATTAGAAGGTATAGACTGCTTCAAAATAAAATGGAAGATATATCTTGAAAAGAAATTGTATTCTTCGAACTTGAGAGTACGGCAAAATTATAAAAGACAACCCCGAGTTTGGGAGCTCGGGTATGAAAAAATAAAAAGATGAAAAGAAAAGAAGCTTGGCCCGTAAGCCTTATTGATGTAGTTTCTCCTTATCTGGAGAATATCTACTTTGTTTTAGCTCCGAGGTACCATGCGTAGGAAGGGCGCCATGATGACAGGGTCCAAGTGCTCTCCTTCGCGTGTATGCGAGAGGTAGAATCCACCGGATTGTGCTGCGGAGATTTTCTATGGTCCTTTGGTCCTTGGCTCCAGCGCTCCTCCTAGCTTGTTAGTGCACCACGGGCCAACTGGCATTACCAGTTCTCCCACTTGCAAGGTTTGGTGGCGTCTCTTGTGCCATAGTGCGGTCATCTCGCTGTAGGCTTCTTTCTCGAAGTGAAACACCAGGGGTTGTTCAAGATCAGGATCGGGGACCAGATCCCCTAGGATAGTGTTGACGGCCGAGATGTTGCTCACTTTTCTGGCGTCACGGATATCCGTGATCATGCAAGAACGCGCCACTCCTTGATCTCCTTTGATGGAAGCTACTCCTTGTGGTGTTGGGAACTTTAGCATCAGATGATAAGGAGACTATATAGCCTTAGCTTGGCACATCCAAGGTCTGCCAAGAATATTGTTAAAGGGTGTAACGGTGTTGACCACCACAAATGTGCAGTAAAGGGTTAGGCTTTTCACTCCTTCTGCAACTGTGACTGGAAGTGTGATTTCTCCAAGGGGTATGACTGGATTTCCGGTGAACCCCGAGATCGGGCCTGTAGGCTTGAGTTCATCCTTGGTAAATCCTAGTTTTTGGAAGCAGTCTTGGAACATCACTTCTACTCCACTCCCGTCATCGACGAAGACTCTCTTTACCAGGGAATCCTGTATTGTTGCAGAGATGATAAGCGGGTCAGAATGGGGCATCTGGTTTGGCACGGCATCCGCGTCCGAGAAGATGATGGTTTGTTCGGGGCGGAGCCTCTTGTTGACTGGCTCGGTGTGGGGTATGGCCCGCACACTATCCTTCAGCTTGGTAAGGGAAATTGCTTCTCCTGTGTAGCCGTTGATACCATTGATGACTCGGTTGGCTCCATTTGGCGGCGGAGGAGGAGGATCTTGAGGATTGTTGCCCCCACCCCTTGGTTGTTATTATTGTTGCTGTTGTTGTTCCGGGAGCCATCCTTCTTCTTCTGCCGGGGTTTTCCCCCATACCTTTTTTGGGTACCCTGGCTGTCACCAGCTATTGAAGGTGCAATATGTTGCACAATTCCTTTTCGAATCAACTTCTCGATCCCGTTCTTAAGTTGATAGAACTCCTAAGTGTCATGCCCACGATCTCGGGATATTGGCAGAATTTCGGGGACCTTTGACGCTCGGCTGAATCCTTCATGGCGGGTGGGTACTTTAAAATGTGCCTGTGAATATACAAGATCTCAGACCGAGATCTAGTTAGAGGAGTGTAGGACTCGAAAGTTTGTTTGGGAGTGCCATCTATTTTCTCGACCTTCGGCATCTTCATCTTGGGTTCCTTTCCCTTATTGTCGAGGTCTCGGGGTCTTTTACCCATCACTACATCTGCTTTGCTGGCGTATTTCTCCATGATCGCCTGGAGGTGTTGAATGGTGGTAGGATTTTTCATTGCCAGCTTCATCCTCAGAGTGTCATCATCCACACTCATGAGATACATGTTTACCAAAAGGATCTCATCTCGATCGTAGCACTCCGTGGCTAAGTCCATGTATCTGTGATAGTGTTCTATCGCAGTCTCTCCTTCATGCGAGCCACATATCCCAGATCCTTTAGAGACTTAGTGAATTTCTTCTTTTGGAAGAAAGCAAGTAGGAGAAATTCCGCTAAAAATCCCAGTAGTCAAATAACCTTTATGGTTTCGTCTGAGTAAACCATGGCTGGGCTTTCCCCCAGAGATAGCTTGGAACAATCTTGCATATCTCCAGCTCGTGGAAGTTTCTGGTTTCCAAGGTTTTGAAGAAGACTGAGAGAAATTCCCTAGGATCGCTAGTGCCATCATATGTGGGCAGATGCTGTGGGACCTTCTTGTTGGAATCAAATGGGAGGTTAACAATATGTCGGGAGAAGGGGGGAGCGAGCAGACTGTCCTCAAGGTCCAAGAATACGATTGATCTCCTGATCGACCTCGTACTTTCCTCTAGTAGGATAGGCTCCATCCTGGGTGAAAGGCCCAGACGGCACTGGTCTGCCATTCGCTCCCTCTTCTCGCGCCTGAGTTCTTCCTGGATGTTGTTGATGCGCATCCTTCTCACTTCCTCCCTACTCAGCCCTAAGCCCTCATTATGGTGATTGGCTGGATCAGATAGGGATCATTCTCGGAGGGGTATTCGAGACAAGGTTGACATAGGGCGGCTCAGAGCCCGACGGGTTATGCCGTATGGTCTGATTTAAGGTTTCCCTAAGACGTCTTTGTCTTTCCTCCTCCTTCCGTCTTTCTGCGAGGATTTGTCGATCCCTTTGTGCTTGTTCTTCCACGAAAAAGAACGAATCAAATCCAATATATCCCAAACCATTTTCTCGGTCGAGGCCATGTTGACATGCTCACTGTAATTCATGTCAGTACGTATCAAGATTCTCTGACCTGAGTTCGGTACTTCAGATCCAACAGGGTTTGACCCAGAAGGTGGCACTCCGGATGAAGCAGGATTTGGACCGGAGAATGGTGCTCCGGATATGACAGGGTTTGGACCGAGGGAGTTCGGAACGCTGGAACTTCCTGCCCCCTTGGTAGAGCTTGGTGGAGGTTCAGAGTTAGAACGCGTACGAGATCCTCCAGGTAGACCGCGTCCTCATCCTCGTCCTCGTCCTTGGGGAGGTTGCTCTGCTTCTGGATTCTCCTCCAGATTTCAACCTAGTACACGGGCGCTTCGTCTAGGTTGCTCGGCTTCAGACATGGCGTGAGAAACTTGTTGAACAGGTGCGCAAGATCAGATCAGACACAAAGTTCGGCGACGTCGTCAATAGAAGTGGGGTCCCACCGGGCATGCCAAATTGATGTATGACGGACACCAACACTTCGACGACGAACCTTGCTCGCGAACTGACCTTCAAAACAAAGCCTCGGGTGTCCCGAGGGTAGACACTCCGACGCTCAAGTTAGTATGAGGCGTGAGGCGTATTGTAAGTAGTATGAGATTAGATAGAGAGATCTACCAAACCTTTGGGTATTTATATGGCTACAATCCGTAGATCACCAAGATATGTATTTATGGTATGACTACAACTCTTATGGGAATAGTAGTTGTATTATCATGTATAAAGGAAGTGTATTTCAGTCATGGTTGTATTAACATGTTTAAGATGGCTGTATTACCATATTTGAGAGGATGTATATTCCTTGTAGAACATTTATAATATACGCATTCCTTATAAGGATTGGGATTGATGGACCTGTGGATCCATCCTCCGCGTATCTCGAGCGCACGACCCTTCTCGGGCCCTACTCCGAGTATGAATGAGGTCCGAATACGAACCCTGGACTTATCACCCTTCAACGTCATCCTCGGCAGACCTTGGATGTACCAGGCCAAGGCCGTATGGTCCCCCTACCACCTAGTTATGAAATTCTCGACAGCTCAAGGAGTGGCATCTATTAGAGGGGACCAAGAAGAGGCACCTTTCTGCATGATCACGGCCATCCACGGTGCTAGGAAAGGGAGTAATGTCTCGACCGTCAACACTATCTTAGGGGACCTGTTACCAGATCCTACTCTCGTGCAGCCCTTGGTGTGTCACTTCGAGGCCGAGGCATATGATGAGATGACTGCACTATGGTATAGACGACACCATCAAACCTTCCAAGTGAGAGAACTGGTAATGCCAATAGGCCCGTGGTGCACCGACAAGCTAGAAGGAGCGCTGGAGTCAAGGCCCAGAGGACCATACAAAGTCTCCAAAGTCCAATCTGGTGGATTCTACCTCTTATAAACTTGCAAAGGATAACACTTGGATCCTGTCATAATGGTGCCCTTTCTACGCAGGTACCTCGGGGCTAAAACCAAGTAGATCTTCTCCATATAAGGAGAAACTACTTCAATAAGGCCTATGAGCCAAGCTTCTTTCCCGGGGTTGTCTTTATATTTTTGCCGAGCTATGAGTTCGAAGAATACATTTCTTTTTCATATATCTATTCTATTTTATTTTAAGCAGTCGTTATCCCTCTAATATAAAGAGACACCATGCCTTACAAAGCATAAGTAAGACTGCTGCCTAAGTTATTACGCTTTTAATAAGCGTGTGATTGATGCATACCTAATATGAGCTGCTCGAACTACGTGCCCGAGCCACAATCACCTTAGGTTAAAATAAAATAAATTCAAGATAGTATGCTTCTTATAAGTATACAGTTGAGACCTATCTAACACAGGTCATACAAACTCACAAAGTTTGATATTCGACCTTCTTGAACTTGTCCCGAGACAATGTACCTACAAGGTGCATATTGATGCTTATACAATATAAGTTAAAGTAGGCTCTAATAGCCTGATAATCAATCTTCAAGGATCAAAATATAAAGTCTTTATAAAGGAAAAATTAAAAGTGTTATTAAACTATGATACTTCTTACACCTCGTAAAGGTCCTTAAAAACAGGGGTACGACCTCGCCCTCTAGAGGAAGTAGAGGCACGACCTCGATCCCCTTGCAAGCCTTGGCCCCAATTACAGTCCTCTGCCACCCGCATTAAATGGGAGGATATGAGGGACTCCCTTCTCCCTCCTGTGGGAGCAGATTGAGAAGGATAACCTATTGTACCTTGAGTCCCAGGAAGCCCCTGCTCTGTAATCTGCCTCGAGTTCGGGGTAAGAGATGGTACCCCTCTCCCTCCTCCACGCGAGACCCCTGCCGGGAGGTTAAGTATCCCTCGAGATCTACCACCTCGGACAGGATGCCTCGCTATTTTCCTCGAGCTCGGGGCTGAGGAAGGTCCACCCATCTCCTTTCTTGATGACACCGGATGGGTGATAAACACACCATGGGCCTCCAATTCCTTCAGTTGGATCCTATAAGCATCCAACTTGGTCTCGCACAACCTCAACTATTCAGTAACGACTGTTATCTTATGATTCACATTATAAGCTTCGTTCTGAAGAGCAGAGATCTGGATGTCTTTATGATGGCCTTTCATTCTGGCATCCCTCAAGTCGCCTACGGTTTCCTTCAACTCCCGATCATAATCTTTATTGGCGGCTAGAACCTTGCCATGGAAAACTTAACTTTGCTCGTTTAGGACTTTCTCTCTCTTAAATTTCTCTCCCCCTTCTCTCTACTTTTCCGACACACATTTCAGCCATCACAGTGACACTAACGGATATAAACGGCTAACTGGATGGTGGATCCGCCACCACACCACGGCGACGACGCCGTGGGCAGGTCGTATTCACCAGTTCTTGCCCCAAAAAGCCAACCCCTTTTTCACTCACTTCCTACAAACCCTGAAATTAAGCCTATAGCCACCAGATTCGAAGGCAAACTAGCTTGTATCTACTCAGAAGAGGCAGTCCAAACTTTCTCCGCTCACTACCAAAATGCCCTTATTGGGAAGTTTACCAATGCAAAACCAACGATGGAGACTATCAACGGGGCTTTCTAGTTGATGGACTTCGCCGGAAAGTACCAGATCGGGTCACTGGACCACAGGCACATTCTGATACGGCTCGAATCAAAAGACGACTACTAGAGGATTTGGATGAGGTCAATTTGTCAGATAAACGGTAGCACCATGCGAGTTCTCAAATGGACCCCCGACTTCTCTACCAAAAAGGAGTCCTCCATTGTACTAGTTTGGGCCACCATCCTCAACCTTCCGGTCCAGTTCTACAACCTCTCTGCAATTGAAGATCTGGGCAACCAAATCGGGGCTTACCTCAAAATGGATCTGGCAACAAGCACCCTATCTAGGCCGTCGGTGATCAAGGTATGTATTGAGATTGACCTCCTACAAGAACTGCAATCCTCAATTGTGATTTTAACGGCTAGCAAAAATGTAGAGTGTGTGATTGAATATGATGACATCCCACATTTCTGCACACACTGTCATAAGATTGGGCATGTGGAGCTGGACTGTATGATCCTTCATCCAGAGTTGAGAAAGAAAGTGATGCAGTATCAAGCTCCTGTAACTAAGAGGTCTAGAAATCAAAAGTTTGAGCAGCATTGGAGGAAGGTTTCACCCAGTGAAGGAGCCTCATCTGGTCTCACCCCTTCCCAGAAGCAGATGGATACTCAAAATCAGAAGGTCTCACTCCCTGCAGCACCAAACAATGCCATCTCAGAAAAGGCCTCCTCTGTGGAGTCCATTCAGTATCCTTCTGCAACAATAGAAAGCCAGTCTGCACTAACTCCAGTTGACAATCCTACTTTGATTTCAACTGAAGTGACTGAGCCAATAAACTTATTTAAGGGCTTAACTAAACCTGCTCATGTGCCATTTTACTCATTTGATGATCTCCAAATCAGCAACCTAAAGGAATGGAAACTTAAGCAAAGATTGATGCAAAATCAATTAATAGTTCCTTACCAACCAATCCAGACATCCAACTCATTTCAGGTACTTCAGGAGCACCAAGATGACTGTTCAGAATATGAAGAGGCTCAGAGTGAACCTGAATGGAGGTCTAATGATCAGGAGCTAGAAGAATCTCCAGGTACACCTCTCAGCATTTCCCCACTGAGCATTATTGAAAATGCCATGTCTGGTGATAAACCAGAAGTTAGTGGTAGAAGGAAAAAACACACATTTACAGGGGGTATCACACTTGACAAGTGGTTGAGAACCTCACTAAAAACATAAAAAAACCCTAATGATTTATAAAGTCATTGGAAACATTTTAGTCTGGAATGTTAGGGGTTATTCAAAAACTATGGATAGACTCAAAACCCTTATTATCACACATAAAATTGATATTGTCTGTTTGATTGTGCCCTGGCATGATAAATATGATATTGTCAATTTACAATTTCAACTGAACTTTCAAAATGCTATATGTGCTTCACATGCTAAGATTTGGCTTCTATGGAATTCAAATTTTAATGTAAATATCACATCTCAATCTGATCAATATGTTTTAACTTCAGTCTCTGATTGCATCTCTAATGTTTCATGGAACTATGTCTTTGTCTATGCTAAAACTACAAAAATTCTTAGAAGAGACTTATGGGCTGACCTGCAGGCCTTAGCTAAATCCTCTACAGTGTACATAGGTGATTTTAACATTGTTACTTCAGTATCTGAGAGAAGAGGAAACAAGAAACCTCCTTTGGGTAGCATTAGGGAGTTTAATTCCTACAGTTGGAAATCATTTTACTTGGACTAACAATGGGAGGAAGGAGGATCTGCTGCTTCAAAGACTAGATAGAGGCCTCTGTGATGCAGATTGGCATGAACTATTCCCCCATAGCTCCATCCAAATACCTAGCAGATTAGGCTCAGATCACAACCCTCTAGTCCTATCCATCCAAAGCTGTGAAATACAAGTGCCAAAACCTTTTAGGTTTCAGCAAATGTGGACACAGAGGGATGACTTTATGTCACTGGTTCAGGAGAGCTGGGAGAGCCAGTGTGAGGAGAGGGGTATGTCTAGAATGGTCTCTAAACTCAAAAGATTGAAATTTGTCCTGAGACAATGGAACAGAGAGAAGTTTGGAGATGTACATAAAAATCTCAAGGAGGCTGAGCACAAGGTGGCTCAGCTGGAGATTGCCTATCAGAACACAGGAGAAGATAGGGATCTGATAGAGCTAAACTTGCACAGGGCACTCCTCACTAGATCTCAAAAGGAGCAAACTGCTTTCTAGAAACAGAAAGCAAAATTGAGATGGCTTAAGGATGGAGATGCCAATACCAAATACTTCCACCACTCAGTTAAGGAAAGAAGATGCAGAAATCAGATAAATAAGATCAAAGATAGCCAAGGTGTCTGGATCTCTGAACCAGACAAGATTCAAAAGGAAGGTGTTAACTTCTTTCAGAATCTGCTATACTCAGAGGAATCTGACATTACTGTCCAGTACTTGGACCATTTCAAGAAATGCATACCTAGGCTGGTTACAGAAGAACACAATGACTCTCTACTCAGACCCCTAGAGCTTGAAGAGCTCATATTTGCAGTGTTTGACCTCAACAAGGAGGCTGCACCAGGTGCAGATGACTATTCTGGTGTTTTTTTCACCCACTGCTGGGACATTATTCAATGTGACTTAATGGAAGCTGCTCAGGAATTCCTTGAAGGGAATCTACAGCCAAGAGCCATCACAAGCACATGGTTGGCTCTCATCCCTAAAGTCCCTACCCCTAGTCATTTCAGACAGTTTAGACCAATCAGCTTATCTAATTTTCTCAACAAGGTCTTCTCCAAAATTATCATGGAGAGGATTAAACCCCTAATGCCAAGACTCTTATCTCTGGAGCAAACAACTTTTCAAAGTGGTAGGGACATAGTGGATAACACTGTCCAGATGCAGGAAATGATCAGGCTGTTGAACAGAAACCATCAGCATCAAAATGTAATTGTCAAGCTTGACATGGAAAAGGCATTTGATCGGGTATCCTGGTCATTCCTTAATACTGTATTGCTGGAATTTGGTTTCCATGGCAAAGTCGTTAAGTTGATTAATCAGAATATATCATCTTCCTAGTTCTCAGTGCTAATAAATGGCATTGCTACTGGTTTTTTCAGATCTAACAGGTGGCTTAAGCAGGGTGACCCTTTGTCTCCATTTCTGTATAACTTAGTTACAGAAGCATTTTCCAGAAGCATTAAACAATTGCTGGAAGTTCAGTTCCTTCAGGGCTTTAGTATGCCAAGAGGTGTGAGCCAGGTCTCACACCTCATGTATGCAGGTGACACTGCCATCTTTCTACATGCTGGGAAGAAGAATCTTAAAAGAACTGTTAGATTTCTCAAAGCCTATGAGGCAGTTTCTGGGCAGAAAGTGAACTTCAGTAAGTCTGAGTACTATGTTCACTCCCAGGCCAGCACAGCTTTTAAAAGAAAGATCAGGGCAGTAACTGGTATGAAAAATGGCTCATTGCCCTTTAAATATCTGGGAGTGCCAGTGTTCACTGGAAGGAACAAAATAGTCTATTACCAGCCAATGCTGGAGAGGATGGACAAACTCATCAACAACTGGAAGAACAGGTGGTTATCAATGTCTGGGAAACTAGTATTGATTAATCATGTTTTCCTGGCAATCCCAACCCTAATCCTATCAGTACTGGAACCACCAAAGGCTGTGCTCAGGAGAATTGAGACCATGGCAGCAAAATTCTTCTGGGGAGAATCTGACTTTGGTCAGAGGAGAATTTGGAGAAGTTGGACTAAGATGGCCTTGCCTACCAATGAGAATGGGGTGGGCTTCAGGGATATAAGAGCCATTGTAAAGGCCTTTTCCTGCAAATTGTGGTGGACATTGCAGAAGAATGATACCATATGGTCTGCTTTTTTGTGGTCTCTTCCAAAAACATATCAAACCTCCCATACCTGGGATAGGATATGTTCAATCACTGAACTAGCTAACATCAACTCTAAGGTCATTATAGGCAAAGGAAACTCTCCTTTTTGTAATGCTAACTGGACAGGACTGGGGCCTTTATTTTATATGATTCATCCTTCAACTGATATTCCTTTCCCTAACATATCTGTTTCTTAATTTTGTGAAAATAAAACTCAGTTTCTAACCCTCTTGGAGCCTCTATTAGCTACCAGTATCTTGGAATTTTTGCAGGGTTTCACTTTACAATACACTCATGAAGATAAACTGGTATGGAAGCCTTCAAAGTCTGGCCAGTTCACAGTCAAAATTGCCTACATGGCATTCAGGAGATCCAACTCCCAAGATCCAGTCATCCACAAGGTATGGCTAAAAACTCCACCAAAGATATCTGTTTTTATATGGAGACTGTACAACTGCCTTCTGCCTTTTGATGATGTCTTGAGTAAAATGGGCTTTAACCTCCCTTCAAAATGTGTCCACTATGACCACTCAGACTCACTGGACCATTTCTTTAATCAGTGTCCTTTCAATGTCTATCTGCTAGATTTCTTGCACTATAAGCTCAACATCCCTGTTCCTTCCTTTCAGTCAGCAAAGCATAGAATCTCCTTTTATCTAGAGTACAAAGGAAGGTCCAAAAGTCACACAAAAGTGCTTTCAGTTACCTTATGTACCATGTTATGGAATATGTGGCTCTGTAGAAATAGGATACTTTTTGACAATTCAAGCACAGATGGGGCAGCTCTTGTTCAGAACTGCTTAAAACAAACCTTCCTATATTTTTCAGCTTTTCCACCAATTGGTTTAACTGAAAAGCATAGTGACCTACTTAACATTGGCCTAATTCCCTATCTGAAAAGAAAGAGACCCGAGCTAGTGAAAGTGGTCAGTTGGTTGCCCCCTACAACTGGCCTCAAAATTAACACTGATGCTTCTTTTGCTAATGGCCTTGCTGGATTAGGTGTAGTTGTGAGGGATGAAAATAGTGTGGTTCTATCAATGCACTTGAAATGTGTACATGCATCATCCCCTTTACATGCTGAACTTATTGCTATCCAATTTGGATACTCAGTAGGAACTTCCCTGTCAAGGCCTTTTGAGTTGGAGTCTGGCTGCCTTAGTGCAGTCAGAGGGATTCAAAACCCCCTCCAATCTCAATGGGAACTTCTGAGTCTCTTCCTTGAGCTGAATGCCTTAAGTATTCACTCATGCATCCACCATGTTTTTAAGGAGTGTAACTTTGTTGCAGACTTTCTATCAAAAAGAGCCCTCTCTCTCAATTACTCTGGCATATTTATGTTAACTGATGCTCCCCCAGTTCTTGTGGGACTACTTGCTACTGATGCAATGGGAATCCCAAATTTGAGGAACATTTGAACTGCTTACTGCTTCTTATATTTTCTTTCAGGTACAGAAGACCCATAGCTTATGCTATGGAGGTACTTGCTCATGCTCAGCAGCAAGATTGGATAATCACCAGGGCTCCTCCTTGTGAAACATCAACAGATGATGTATTATGCTACTATGTCATAAATATGTATTTTTAAGTGCAATTGACATTTCTTTTGTAAGTGATGCCTGATACAAAGTCTTGACCATCTCACTCCAATTGGCTAAAATGTGTTTCGTTTAACGATTCGCTAAATTGCTCGTTGGTTTTTGAGTGGTCAAGACTTTCTTTTTGGTATCAAGCATCACAACCTAGCTATTTCCTTTCATGCTTTCCAAACCAAGCTGTAAAACAACGATGACCTTTTCGGTCCATTCCCGGTGTGGTGAGCCCAATAAAATCACTCCACCATGGTGTGGCTTAATTATTATTTTTTTTAAAATAGAACCTTGCCATGGATATCCTCAAGATTGTTATATTTCTCCGGCAGACCATCTAGCTGCCTACTCAGCTCGGTTCTCCGAGCCAGGAAATTTGCCTTTTGGCGACGAAGGCTGTTTCTATCTTTTCGCACTAGGCTACAAAAACCCTTGGAATCTTCCAACTCATCCTCAATATCCCTATTTTTCTGAAGAGCAACTTCATATTTAACCTGCAATTCAGCACAAGCGGTAACGCAACACTGGAAGAAGAGGGAAAGGAGGAAAACTTATTATCATGAAGATCATGATGTTTGAAGTACATGAATGCCAAGACAAGGCAGAAAAGTGATCTCCTAAATGAGAATAAAGGCTCTAGGAAATTACAGTTTTGTGCGGCCCATCCAGGCCCTTCTCCAGGTCAGCTACAAACACGTCTATAGCAGGCTTTTCCACCAGGAATGACAGCTCAGGTTACAAGGTGCGAATCCTTCCCTGGAATTCCTCCAAGGTTAAGGCCTTCTCTAGGGACTCCAAACTAGCTACCAAGCTGGGTTTGAATTCCCCAGCCTAAAGGAGCTTACACCGGAGCTCTTCCAAACCCTGTGCAGCCTCCCGCCAATTGTAGCAGGGAGCCAACAGCTTCCGGTTAGTATCGCTAAGGACTTTAGAAGAGAAACCCACATATCTGCAAGTTGGGACTTATGGTAGAGTTCATTACGGTCCTGCTGGAGGACTTCTATTTCGGGACAGTTGATGCACAATTCTATTATCAACTAGACAAACTACTTCTGTTGAATAGGATCGGTATATCGATCTCTCTCTGCCTCTAAGGAAGCCATCTTTCTGCTCAAATCCTGGAAGCAGGTATCCCGAACTCTCTTATCCTCCTTTAAACTCCTAACATGTTCAGCCAAGGCCTCCCTCTTAGCTCTCTCCTGAGCAGCCTCATCTTGGAAGTGCTTGACAACCTCAGGTGACTCGCTAGCCTTCTCAGCGACTTGCACCTTTAGTTGCTCAGCCTCAACCATCTGCTCCTCTGCCACCCGCTCCAAAGGTTGGCATAGGGTATGCAATGCCTTGACGGAACCATACAGAAACTTCATATGGCTGTCAACACCTTTCAGAGACTACAAGGGAAAACATAACAATAAGGTAATTATACCCTCAGACAAGTTGAAATCTAAGTGAAAGCATACCTAGCTAATTTCGAGAAATCCTGAAATTATCTCGGACTCAGCCTCCGAGGCCTCGAGGGGAGGAAGAACAACATATTCCTCGAACTTTCCTGATGGTTGAGACCGAACCTAGCCCTTGGGGAACCTGTCCTCGATCTCGGAAGACCCTCCCATGGCTTCCAGTTTCCTTTTTCCAATTTCCTCGGTTCGATCATCATGGCCATCATATTCGCTACTCTATCTGTCTTGGGAGTAATCACTGCATGTAAGAAGAATGGTGTTAGCAGTCAAGAAAATGATACAATATGAACATAAAGGATATACATATCAAGAATAGATACCCTCAGGAAAGACATCAGGGACTACTATAGATGTTACAGAGCCATCATCCTTCGGCCTACCAAACTTAGTACACTAGTATTCATTAATATTACTGGTTTTCTGTGGAGAAGAAAAAGCCCGAGCTACCTCTTTCTTCGGACCTCGGACCAGAGCTAAACTCTCATCTTCTTCCTCATCTGATGGATCTCGGGCAACAGGCACAAGCAAACACTCTGGCTCATCGGAAACTTTGGCCCTTGATCGAGTTTTCTTTGGTCCCCGAACCAACCTTTTCAAGGGACACCGAGCGTGTGACATGAACCTGGAGATGTCTCCATTCAGAGGAGCCTGAGTTACCAACATTTCATCTTGAGTTACCCTCTCTTCAGCAACCATGAAAGCCCGAAGCGCTTTTGTTGCACCAACGGAGTCCTGCTCATTACACAAAGTGGTCTCATACCATTCAATCTCCACACCCTTTGGCTGATCAATGTGAGCCAACTTTAGATAACTACCACTCTGAAGGGTTCGCCCATGTATATCATAAAGCCAACTAAAGGTCCTGAGAGCGCACAACCATCCCATCTAATGGTCCCCTAGCACAAACTTGCCATCTTCAAGCCTTAACTTCTCTTAGACCAGCTTCCTGGCTATATTCACCAAACAACGAGAAGCTACATGGTCGTTCTTGGCTTCATTCCTGATCTTGGTATTCCAATGGGGCACTTGGTACTTTGTTCAGTCAAAGGTCATTATCACCATGTCCCATTTCTCACTCTTTAGTGGCAACGTGAAGGCTCTACCTATACTCGGATCTCGGATAGCTAAAGCTACCACCTCCTTAACAATAGAAACCTTGTACAAGGTCCACAACAGTTTGAGACTTATGTCATATTCCTTTCAGACACACCAGGTCATCAAAACCATTATGATTACTATTACATTGACATGCAGCTGTCCCAGATGCACCTTATAGAATTCCAAAAACTAACTCAACAATGAGGGAAAAGGAAAAGCTAGGCCATGCTGTAAAAACCTCCCATAGATGGCACCTCGGGTCAAGGTCACTAGCTCCGACACGGGCCTATCATCTCTCACGTACATGAGATCACAGTCGCTTGGAATGAAAAATCGACAACTATCAACAAATATGGCAGCATCCGCCCGCGCCTTATCATCCTTCACCGACGTCTTGCTGCTACCCTCACCATTAAGCACATCTCCTTGCGCACGCGCTACCATGGGGCTACTCCCCTCCATATGGGCCCGTCTCGTCACAGCCATCAACCTCTTCTCTTTATCAGAGGCTTTCTTCATCAATACTACATGCCTCTTCCCACTCGCTACCTCGGCTCTATGGCGGTCACGGGAGCTAATCTCCTCGGCCAGAGCACATGCATACTCTCCCTCAACATGTCGGGGGTGGAAATCATTTCACTACTACTAGACATAATGACGGAGAGTATAGGGGGAAACAATGGGAAAAAGAGAAGCAGACAAAAAGAAGAAACAAGAAAGGAAGAAATACTTACTGGCTGTGATGGAGCAGAAATTTGGGGATTCGGAAAGGAAAAGATAGTGTTGAAACGTCCTCTGCACTCTGATAGAGAAATTTCAAGTAGAGAAGACAATGGGAATGATTTGGGAGATTTAATCCAAACCCAGAAAACATTAAGGCTAGTAATTACTTCGATTCTTGTTCCGATGCAAGCAATTGGAGAGACGGGGGACAAACTGCCTCTACCTTCTAATGAGTACGTGCCACGTGTATTTCACATCTAGATTTCAACGTGTTCTGAGGGAATACGAAACAACCTGAAACTAGATATTCAGAAGGGTAAACCCGAAAGGATAGTCCTAGAAGGACACCCTGAGCCTAATGCCTCGAGTTACTCTCCCTCGAGTTATTGGCTTTCCCTCGAGAAGCATGCCTCTCATCCAGCCTTCGAGATAGGAGTCCTCAGAATTCTAAAGATCTACCTTGGGGCTACTGATAAGTCCATGGTTCGCATTCTGGACCTCACTTAGTCTCAGACCAGGGCCCGAGAAAGGTCATGGGCTCGAGATACGCGAAGGATGGATCCACGGGTCCATCATTCCAAATCCTTATAAGGAATGCGTATATTATGAATGTTTTGCAAGGAATACACTTCTTCTCATACATGGTAAATACAACCATTACCGAAATACAATTCTTCTATATATGGTAATACAATTATTATCTCCATAAGAGTTTTATTCATGACATAATTACATATCTTGGTGATCTACGGATTGTAGCCATATAAATACCAAAGATTTGGTACACCTTTTCTATCTAATAACTCATACAATACGCCTTACGCACATACTAATTAACTTGAGCGTCAGAGTGTTTACCCTCGGGACACCTGAGGCCTTGTTTTGCAGATCCGTTTGTGAGCCAAGTTCGTCGTCAAGCGCGGGTTCCACACATTCATCAATCTCTATGGTGTTGATCCTCAATCATATTAGGTGAAAGCCCCCATTTCTACAGATTTGGATCCAGGGGCGGATTATGGGGAGGTCCAAAAGGGGTCGGGCCCACCTCATTATTTTTCTAAGGATTAACCTATACATAGAGTTTTTTGCCTAAATAATACACTTTCTGAAACTATTTCCCAAACTAACGCATTTTGATTACGAATTCCAAAAACAATACTCTTCTTACCATGTAATGAGCCACATATTTTATGTGGTTCCACATGTACAATTCCCTATATTTTTCAAAATCTTTTTACCGTACAACAACTTATACTAATTTTACAAAAATCTTTCCATGATTGAACTATTCTTCCAAATTAAATCCTGCCATCACGCAAAAACTCTTCTTCGGATCAAAATTGCTGTGGTGCATTCAAGAAGATGTCTGAGAAGGCGTTGGTAAC
The DNA here is from genome assembly GCA_948330725.1 of Sherardia arvensis. Lineage (NCBI taxonomy): Eukaryota > Viridiplantae > Streptophyta > Magnoliopsida > Gentianales > Rubiaceae > Sherardia > Sherardia arvensis. The sequence goes on from OX415235.1 coordinate 17,377,681, forward strand.
GTGATTCAAGAAGATATATGAGAATTAGCACATCTATTTCTGTCTGTGGAGCGGTTCAAGAAGGCGTCTGAGAGTTCATCTGACTTGAGACTACGTCTGAGAATAGTTCGTTTGTTATCTGTCTGTAATCTGTAATCTGTTCCGATATTACTCATGTTTGTGTTTCTGTCGTGGATGTAGCCAATTTAGTGAACCACGTTAAATGTCTGTGTTCTGTTTTTTCTTCTTTGTTATTTTGAGCTGTGCAATAGGATTGATTTCCCAACAGGGATAATATTATCATAGGAGTATGAACCTTATTTGTTTTTTATCATATTACAACAGAGCCTAATCGAGTACATGGATCCTAACTAAACCTACTCTAAACCTACTCTAGCCTATCCTATTGATCCGTACGTCGTAGTGGCCTGAGGTCCTCACTTGATGCTTTTGAGTGGGGTGAAACTCCCACTTACACCGTCTGATGCACTTAGCCGCTTCGCACATCATGCGCCAGTTGATGTAGCTCCGGTTACTCTGAACTGCTTTGAGTTGAGCATGCTATTGGAGACTTTGTGGAGACTGGGAGAAGCCACAGGGGGGCTTGATGGAGGGGGGATTCGAACCCTGGACCTCTCTCCAGCCAAGGCTCTTAAGAAGATGGCTTTGGCCAAGTGGGCTAGCCCACTTAGTTAACCTTATTTTGTTTGATGCAAAAATGAGTTCAACAAAACTAGCTGAGAATAATAGAATTAGAAACAAGCAAACATATAGTTTTCTGAAAAGGATAAGGTGGCTTTGGCATAAATTATTGGGGTTTGCATGTATTGCTTTCATGTAAGTTCTCTTTTTGTCATGCTTATTAATTTAAGCTTTGGTATGGGAAAAGTCAAATCATTACATATTGTTTTTGTATAAAATATACTTTTTTGAAACATCTCTTTTGTAAATTATGGATGGATAGATATGAAAAATTAAACCATGAAAATATATATTGGTTTTTAACATTACATGGATTAGAAAGGTGAATATAAGGATAAATAAGTCTGTGGACGTCATGTTGAACCTTCGAGTAAGCCCCTGAACATCGAACAGAGCAAGCCATGGAAAGAACTAGCCAATATTCGGATCCGCCGCATAATGGAAGAGCTACTAAACCACTTCCCCGAACCCCTTATCGCTATACTTATTCCCAATATCACCATACAGCTCATGCATGTCCGCACTTAATGAAGATATCACAGTTCCGTGATCAACAACATAGCCCTCAGAAGCCGATTGTTTGAGCGATTACATCATTGCTCCGACCTCGGCTCTCCTCATGGGTTGGAAAGAATTGATCTTGTCTGAACATGTGCATGGTGCAGAGCTTCCTCATGTTCCTTTAGTATGTATTGTACTGACCAAAAGTGATGCTTTTCTGCTCATAACAAAAAGTGATGTTTCGGTTTATGCTATCTCTGTTGGCTAGGAGGGATGGATATGATCACGATCCGAAGAAGGGTTTTTACGTGATGGCAGGATTGAATTTGGAAGAATAGTTCAATCATGGAAAGGGTTTTGTAAAATTAGCACAAGTTGTTGTCCGATAAAAAGAGTTTGAAAAATATAGAGGTACACGTGGAATCACAGAAAATATGTGGCAAATTACATGGAAAGAAGGGTATTGTTTTTGGAATTAGTATTCAAAGTGTGTTAGTTTGAGAAATATTTTCAGAAAGTGTATTATTTAGGCAAAAAAACTCCTATACATAATATTCTTTCCCTATTAAATAGTATTTTGTAAGAAGATTAACTGATGCCTTCTTTTTTTTGAAAGAAACGTGTATTTATGTAAGGAGAGTAAAAATTTACTAAAATTAGATTTCTATTAAAAGTAGTGGAATATCATAAGGGACCACCTAGTTTGTTAGTTTTTAAATAGCATTTTGTTTCTATTTTATTTATTTATAACTCTTGTAAGATAACTAGTAATATTTTTGAAACAATATTAGTAATATTTTCTTAATCCTATAACATATCAGTAATAAGACATATTAATGTCATTAGGATTTGATATTTGTAATTTGATTTCAATCGGGATTTGAACAATTATAAGATAGTTGGTCCTTTATCTTAAAGGGAACTAGAAGATCATGATTAACAAAAAGTATTAACAAATGATGAAACTACGTAGTTTTGAATAAAGCCGCCACACAACCACCGCAAGTTCACCATATTCCGGTGCCTACCATTTATATATATTCCTTTTTTGTTTATTATATATGATGATACAATAACTTCCACCTTCTATTTTTCCAAATACAACTCATTCCACATAAAATCCTAATTTACACGGTAATTTCAGTCCATCATGCTAATTAACACGTCTGTGAAAGGAAAACATGAATGTGCATAGAATATTACTACAAGATATATGGAATATGCATGGAAATATTCTGTATTACTACAAGATCACCATAGATTATATAAATATATTAGACTATAAATATATATTATAGTGTTTCTATGTTAATTATGAATGGATCGCTAGCATTTTTCCCTTAAAATGTGTACTTATAAAAATATTTATCTATTAACTTAATATTAAATAAATTTCCTACATTTTGATCTTAATATATATTATTTATAATAATTACCTTTGATGAATAATCTGGCAATTACGATATATATTGACAATTTCATAATCTTTTGAAATTTGCCACTATAATTTTGTTAATTATCTTAAAGAGTTTTTCTTTAAACACACTTCATCCTCATCTTCATAAGTTTGTTCACAATATTTACCTAAAAAATGATTAAATATATCGTGCAACGCACGATGATATTTAGCTAGTATGTATAATTCTTTTATTTCTAAATAAATTACTTTACTATACCGTTATTTTTAATTTCATTAGTTCTGTTGAACTCAAATTTTTATGATCAGTTCGGCCCCCTTTTAGGTAAAATCCTGGATCCGCCCCTGTTGGGATCATCATGTTGAACGGCCAAATTTGACTCACCGCCGGGTGATCCCAGCTCCATAGCTCTAAACTCCCCGTTTTGCATGTACTTCATACAACCCACAGAACCGATACACTAAAGATTTTTTAACAGACAAAGAAAATAAACAAAGAGTTCAAAACTTGAGTATACTAATACCAAAAGTGACATGAAGTAACTACCTTATACTGAGATATGAACTTCTTTATATCTCAAGCTCCTTACCGTGAAACCAAACTCTCCCCTCTGCTTGAATCTTTCATCTAATTATCTGCATTCACATTAATTGCATCGAAGCATTAGATCTCTAACAAGTAGAAAATCACTACATTTTTTCAAAGAAAAAGATGAAAACTACCTAATTCAAACAATGATAAGATTGTAACCAACAAGTTGAGGATTGTAACAGCAGTATGAATAATGAGCCTCCTTCAGATGGGAGTGAGTGAGAGGTTTCGAATGGGAATGTGTACTTTTGATGGGAGTGACTGGAATGTTTCGGCCAGGAGTTGATGTAAGGTAACACCACGCTTGACGATGAACTCAGCTCTCGAACAAATCTGCAAAACATGGCCTCGGGTGTCCCGAGGCTAAACACTCAGACGCTCAAGTTAGTATGTGCGTAAGGCCTATTGTATGAGTTATGAGATAGAAAAGGTGTACCAACCTTTTTGGTATTTATATGGCTACAATCCGTAGATCACCAAGATATGTAATTATGGTATGAATACAAATCTTATGGAGATAATAGTTGTATTACCATGTATAGAAGAAGTGTATTTCGATCATGATTGTACTTACCATGTTTAGGAGAATGTATATTCCTTGTAGAACATTCATAACATACGCATTCCTTATAAGGATTTTTATTGATGGACCCGTGGATCCATCCTCCGCGTAACTCGAACCCATGACCCTTCTCAGGCCCTGGTCCGAGACTGAATGAGGTCTGAAATATGAACCATGGACTTATCAGTAGCCCCAAGGTAGATCTTCAGAATTTGGAGGGTTCCATCTTGAAGGCTGAAGGAGAGGCTTGTTTCTCGAAGGAAGGCCAATAACTCGAGAGAGAACAACTCGGGGCATTAAGCTCGGGGTGTCATTCTAGGACCATCCTCTCGGGCTGACCCTTCTAAATATCTAACTTCAAGTTCTTTCATATTCCATCAGGACACGTGGTTGGCTGAGATTAGCTGTTTTTGAAATCCAGATGTGAGATACACGTGGCGCATATTCATTGGAAAGTAGAGGCGGTCTGTCCCCCGTCTCTCCAATTGCTTGCATCGGAACAAGAATCGAGGTAATTACTCGCCTTAATGTTTTCTGGGTTTGGATTAAATCTTCCAAATCATTCCCATTGTCTTCTCCACTTGAAATTTCTTCATTAGAGTTCAGAAGACGCATTAATATATTTCCATTCTGAAGCCCCAAATTTCTGCTTCCATCATGGCCAGTAAGTAATTTCTTCCTTCTTTGTTTCTTCTCTGTGTTTGCTTCTCTTTTTCCCCATTGTGTTCCCCCCATACTCTCTGTTATCATGTCTAGTAGTAGCAAAACGATTTCCATCCCCCGTCATGATGAGAGAGAGTATGCATGTGCTCCGGCCAAGGAGATTAGCTCCCGTGACCGCCGTAGAGCCGAGGTAGCGAGTGGAAAGAGGCCTGTAGTTTTGAAGAAGAAAGCCTCTGATGAAGAAAAGAGATTGATGGCTGTGGCGAGAAGGGCTCAGGTGGAGAGGAGTGACCTCATGGTAGCGCATGGCCAGAAAGTGTACCATCTGTGCATGGTGAGGGCAGCAGTAAGAGGTCGGTGAAAGAGGATAAAGCAAGTGTTGATGCTGCTATATTTGTTGAACATTGTCGGTATTCCATCCCCAGTGATAGTGATCTTATGTATTTTGGGGAAGATAAGTCTGCGTCAGAGCTAGTTACTCCAATCCGGGGGGTTATGGGAGGTTCTTACAGCACGGGCTGACTTTTCCTTTTCCCCCACCGCTGAGTGATTTTCTGCAACATTATAATGTGCATCCAGGACAGCTGCATGCCAATGTGATAGTAATCGTAATGGCCTTAATGACTTGGTGTGCTAATAAGGGTTATGACCCAAGCCTTGCCCTGTTGCGAACCTTATATAAGGTTTCCATTGTGAAGCATGCTGTAACTTTAGCTATCCGGGACAATGACACAGGTCGAGCCTTTGTACTACCTTCAAAGAGTGAGAGGTGGGATAAAGTGATGTTAACCTTTGATCGAACGAAGTATCAGGTACCTCATTGGAACGCCAAGCTCAAGAATGAGGCTAAGTATGGTGTTGAATCTTCGCACCAATTGCTGGATATAGCTGAGGAGCTGGTGACAGAAAATATCAAACTTGGTGATGGCAAGTTTGTGCCAGGAGATCATCAGATGGGTTGGAAATTGCCTCTTGAGACGTATAAGTGGCTTTACGTGATGCCTGGCAGAACTCTGCATAATGGTAGTTATCTCAAGTTGGCTCACTTTGATCTGCCAAAAGATGTAGAGATTGAGTGGTATGAGACCACTTGGTGTAGTGAGCAGGATCCTGCTGGTGCGGTGAAAGCACTTCAGGCTCGCAGGGCCGTAGAGGAGAGGGAAACCCGGGCCTCTCTGAATGAGGAAGTCTTTGGATTCATGCCGGACGCTCGGCGTCGCTTAAGAAGGTTGTTTGGGGGGCCAAAGAAAACTCGATCAAGGGCTAAGGTTTCCGATGAGCCAGAGTATGGGCTCGTGCCTGTTGCCCAAGATCCATCAGATGAGGAAGAAGATGAGAGTCTAGCTTTGGTCTGAGGTCCGAGAAAGGAGATAGCTCGGGCTTTTTCTTCTCCCCAGACTACTAGTATTAATGAATACTGGTGTACTAAATTTGGTAGGCCAGGGGATGATGATTCTGTGACATCTGTGGTAGTTCCCAATGTGTTGTCTGAGGGTTTCTATTCTTGATATGTATATTCCCTCTTGTTTATATTGCATCATTCTCTCTACTGCTAATGCCTTTCTTCTTTTGTGCAATGAGTACTCCCACGACAGATAAAGTATCAAATATGCTGGCCCTGATTATCAAACAGATGAAACTTAAAGAGGAGGAGGATAAGAAGAGGAAACTGGAAACTCTAGGATGATCTTTAGAAGTCGAGGATAGGTCTCCCAAGAGGGCTAGGCTTGGTCTCGAACCCTTAGGACAGTTCGAGAAGTATGTGGTACTTCCTCCACCCGAGGTCTCGGAGGCTGTGTCCGAGATGACCTCAAAATTCCCTGTAATAAGCCAGGTATATTTTTACTCATATTCTCAACCTATTTGAGTGTACCGTTCCCTTATTGTTCAGTTTTTCCTTGCAGTCTCTAAAGGGATATAATGGCCATATGAAGCTTCTATATGGTTCAGTCAAGGCGTTGCATGCTCGGTGCCAAGTGTTGGAGCAGGTGGCAGAGAAGTAGATGGCTGAAGTGGAGCAGCTGAGGCAAGAAGGTTAGCGAACCACCTGAGCTAGTTAAGCACTTCCAAGATGAGGCTTCTCAGTAGAGAGCTAAGAGGGAGGCTTTGGCTGAAGAGGTTAGGGTCCTAAAAGAGGAGAAAATGGTTCGGGATACTTGCTTCCAGGATTTGAGTAGAACGATGGCTGATATGGAGGCCGAAAGGGACCGATATACTGATCATGTTCAGCAGAATAAGTTTGTCCAGTTGATAGTGGATTTGTGTGTTAGTTGTCTTGAGATGGAGGTCCTTCAGCAGAAGCGTAGAGAATTCTACCACAAATCTCAACTTCCGGACATGTGGTTATCTCTTCAGGAGGTTCTCAGTGATACTTATAAGAAGTTGTTGGCTCCCTGCTATAATTAGCCTGAGGCTGCAAAGAGTTTGAAAGAGCTCCGAGATAGGCTTCATCGTGCAGGGGACTTCAAGCCCAGCTTGATAGCTAGTCTGGAGACCTTGGAGAAGGCCTTGACTCTGGAAGAGCTCCAGGAGAAGGTTCGTGTTCTGTATCCTGAGCTGACGTTCTTGGTGGAAAAGCCTGTTGTGGATGCTTCAATAGCTAATCCGTAGAGGAGTCAGGATGGGCAGCCTAAAACTGTAATTAGAGCCTCCCCTTTCTGTTTAGGATATTAGTTTTTCCACCGTGTGTCGGTATCCATGTACTTTGAACAGCATATTTTTCATAAAATTGATTGTCTTCCATCTTCCTTTATTTCCAGTGTTGTTTTGTCGTCTGTGCTGAAATGTAGGTTAAATACAAAGTTGTCCTTCAGAGAAACAAGGATCTTGAGGAAGAGTTAGAAGATTCCAAGGGCTTTTGTAGCCTAGTGCAAGAAGACGGGGATAGCCTTCGTCGTCAGCAGGCAAAGTGTATGGCCCGAAGGATCGAGTTGAACAGACAGCTAGATGTTCTGCAGGAGAAGCATAAAGCTCTTGAGAATACCCATGGCATGGTTCTAGCTGCTAATAAAGATTATGACCGGGAGTTGAGGAATGCCATGAGCAACTTGAGGGAGGTCAAGAATGAAGGTCATAATAAAGACTCTCGCATCTCTGTTCATCAGAACGAGACTTATGATGTGAATCATAAAATAACCGTTGTTTCTAAAGATCTAATTAGGTTGTGTGAGGCCAAACTGGATGCCTACAGGATCCAAATAAAGGAGTTAGAGTCCCAGGGTATATTTATCGCTCATCCAGTGTCTTCAAGAGAGGAGATAGGTGAGCCTTTTTCAGTCCCGAGCTCGAGGCAAGTAATGGGACCTCCTGTCCGAGATGGTAGATCTCGAGGGATAACTGGTCCTCATATAGGAATTTCACGTGGAAGGGGAAGAGCAGCGCCACCTACCCCGATCCCGAGGCGGATAACGAGACAAGGACTTCCTGGGGCTCGAAATACACTTGTTTCTCCTTCTCAACCTGTGCCTATAGGAGGAAGAGGGGAATCCACCCTATCCTCCTAGTTGATGAGGGTAGCAGATGAGTGTAACTGGGGTCAAGGGCTCCAAGGAAATCGAGGTCGTGCCTCTACTTCTTCTCGTGGTCGAGGACGTACCTCTGTTTTTAAGGACCTATACGAGGCGTAGGAAGTATCGTAGTGTAACAACACTTGTGATTTTGTCTTTATAAAGACTTTGTTTTTTTACCCTTGAAAGGGTTCGTAATCAGGCTTTTAGAGCCTATTATAACTTATATTAAATAAGCATAAATATGCACTTTGTAGGTATATTATCTCGGGTCGAGTTCAAGAACGTCGAATATCAAACTTTGCGAGTTTGTATGGCCTATGTTATATAGGTCTCAACCGTATACTTATTAGAAGCATACTGTCTTGAATTTTATTTTATTTTAGCCTAAGATGATTGTGGCTCGGGCGCGTAGTCTTAGCAGCTCATATTAGATAAGCATCATAACATGTTTACACAATTTTGTTTTGTTTAAATAGCCCATTATATCATGTTTTTCATAAGGCATCCATTATTCCGAAACATGTGATATGTTAAACATGTTTTTCTGAGCCCAAGTAATTAAGTGTTATTGCCATGTTTAACCATATGGCCTCAATTATTCCTAAATTTGTGCCCCAAATCTGACAAATTCATATCAATGCAGAGCTCCAGGCACAAAGTATTCATAGATGGTCATGTAACTAGATTATAAATTAATCTTGATCGCTGGTCCATGATTTCCGATATGTATAATCAACCAATATGGGGTCACTTTTATGCTGTGGAAGATAATTTCACCAACTAGATCTGGGTGAGTCTATTTAATATTTATACGTTCTTTGTTCAGTTGGGTTCAAATTAGTTTGTTTTATACCACATTTCTCTATTGTGTTTTCTATATCTTAGGAACATGTTTATCAAGAATCTAAAGAAGGTGCAAGCTTATTGAGAGTCATGGCTGATTGTGAGTATCATTGTATTGAGTTGCCTGATAGTATAAAATAAATAATCAAGACAAAATGTTTTTTAAAACATGTTATTCTTATAGTTGGAAATGGATGTGTTCATGGTGCACTTCATTTTGGTTGACAAAATACCCAGGGGTAAAGGATTTTATAGGATCAGGGCTGAATATTTTGTGGAGGCTGGGTATAACACTGGTCCGATGCGAAAGAGTGAGATTCCAGTCGATATTTTGGCAGAAGACACAATAGGTGTTGTAGAAACATTGCGTTTGGAGTTATTTCGGGTTGCAAGAGATAGAAGGCCAAGAGAGAGAAGAAAGAGATGGAGGAGAGTATGAAGAGAGTGGTGACATAGATAGAAGAGAGTATGAAGAGAAGGGCGATAGAGATAGAGGAGAAGATGCTAAGAGAGATGATAGAGATTAATGAGAGTATGGAGGAGAGTAATGGAGGATATTTATAACAAAGAGAGATGAGAGAGATGAAAGAAGTGGAGGAAAGTATGGAGAGAGTGATGAGAGATAATGAGGAGAAGATAATGAGAGTCATGGAGGAGATGAAGAATATAAAAAGAAAGAGAGATGAAGGAGAAGATAAAGAGAAGAAGAGAAGGCGATAAAGAGATGATAGAGATTAAGGAGAGTGATGGAGGAGATATAGAGCAAAGAGAGATGAAAGAGGTGGAGGAGAGTATGGATAGAGTGATGAGAGATATAGAGAAGAAGATAATGAGAGTGATGGAGAAGACAGAGATTATGAAAAGTAAGAGAGATGAAGGAAAAGATAAAGAGAAGAAGAGAATGCGATAATGAGAGATGATAGAGATTAAGGAAAGTATAAAGAAAATAGTGATAGAGTATATATAGAGCAAAGAGAGATGAGACACATGAAAGAGGTGGGGGAGAGTATGGAGAGAGTGATGAGAGAGATGGGGGAGAAGTTAATGAGAGTGATGGAGGAGACGAAGAATATAAAAAGAAAGAGAGATGAAGGAGAAGATAAAGAGAAGAAGAGAAGGCGATGATGATAAGTCCATGGTTCGTATTCTGGAACCTTATTCAGTCTCGGGCCCGGGCCCGAGAAGGGTCATGGGCTCGAGATACGCAGAAGATGGATCCACGGGTCCTTCGGTCCAAATCCTTATAAGGAATGAGTATATTCTGAATGTCCTACAAGGAATTCACTTCCTTTAAACATGGAAATACAACCTTGTCCGAAATACACTTCTCCTATGCATGGTAATACAACTATTATTTCCATAAGTGTTGTATTCATACCGTAATGACATATCTTACCAATCTACAGATGGTAGCTCTATAAATACCAAAGGTTTGGTAGACCTCTCGATTTTTATCTTGCATACATTACGCCTTATGCACTTACAACTTCTCTAAGCTATTTGCTAACTTGAGCTCGGAGTGTCTACCCCCGGGACACTCGGGGCTTTGTCTTGCAGATTAGTTCGTGAGCTGGGTTCGTGATCAAGTGCGGGTACCAGACATCCATCAATTTGGCATGCCCATTGGAACCTGCGTGTGATCTTGATCTAAACGACCTCTAACTCATGGCTGATCCGGCCAAAAATCTCCGTGGGAGCACACGAACTCGTTCTCCGGCCCCGACAGGAGTAGGAAGTACCGACGCCAACCACCTCCAAGACCACGACAAAACGAGCGCCATCGTCAACCAGGGAGCAGGAAGGAACATCAACGGCATACACCGATCGCCAGAAGAAGCATCTCCCTGGGTGTGGGAGAGTGAAAGATCTCCCCTGGATGGAAAACTCACCTTCTCGCCAGAAGATGCAGTTCCCAACCAGTTACCCCACTCAGATCCTTTGGTGATTACTGCTGCCATAAACCGCAACACGATTAGGAGGGTCCTGGTGGATGGGGAAAGTGGGGTGGAAATTAAGTTTCTTAGCTGTTATGAGCAGCTAGGATTAAACATAAGTAATCTCGTACCCACAAACCTAATCTCGGGGTTTACCGGTGATCCAATCACTAGTGCACAAGCATACCTTTCTCGGCACCACATTCAAGGCGTTTTTGCCAAAATTGCGTACAACCGCCGAGAAAAAGGGTTACGAGTTCGCTTACGTCCTCTCGCCTAGGACAGAAAATTAAAAACAGCGTTTTACAGTTGAATAGAAGGCGTTTTTGAAAATGCCTTAAAATGTTGAAGGTCAGGCGATATCGTATCTGAATCCGGTAATAAGCGACCAAGGAAACGATATCGCCTATAAGACCCGGCAGAGGTTGGAAAAATTGTTCGCCAGTAGTGGTTTGCAGCTTGTCTGCAAGCGAGTTCGCCCCATATGAACGCCTGCAGGTGAATTATTATCAGAGATATCGCCTCGAAGTAAGTCTACAGGCGGGTCTTGTTACGAAATCGTATTAGGTTCGTCTGTACAGGCGAATTTGGTAGTGAATTCGTAAGCATGTATTTACTGGGTATATAAAAGCAGTTTTTTTTGCGGGAAGAAAAATAAAAGAACAAGATAAGAGGACTCTCCTTGTGGGTTTTCTCCAAGATTGCTCACATTTTCATGCCGGGATTTTGCCCATCATTGCAAAGGTATGTGGTTGTGAATTGTTATTGATTGTTTTTGGAATGGGAAAACTTGTTTGTGACATGTGTGTGTGCTTGTTTGTATGGTTTTGTAGAGTTTGTTAGAGTGCTAAGTTTGGTGATTTTTTGAGTGATTCTAGCAAAACGATTGTTGATAGTATCGTGTTAAGCATGGGTCGTAGTGAAATCATGTTGGAGAATAAGCGTCTTTCAAAAGATTATATGGAGTTGATCAAAGAATTTATTGATTTTGGTTGGAGGGATTGTGAAGAAAAGAAAATGGGCGGGCTAAGATGTCCTTGCAAAGATTTCCTTAACAACGCGATCTATGAGGATGTAGCGGTAGTGCGAGAACATTTGATTTGTAGAGGTTTTGATCCTACATATACAAAATGGGTTTGGCATGGAGAGGGTGCAAGTCATAACGATGCGGAGTTTGAAGTTAGGCTTGACTCGGAAGAATTACGTTATGATGGTTGTCTTGATGAAATTGCGGAAGACATGGCTATGGATTGGGTAGGAAAGCCGAGCATGTTAGCGGCGATTTTTAATGATAAAGAGACACCATTGTACAAGGGTTGTAAACATTCAGTTCTTGGTTCTACGTTGTTGTTGATGAATATAAAGGCTCGACATAGAATATCTGACAAGGGGATGACTGAATTGTTAGAGTTGGTGAAAGAGTTGCTACCCACTGACAACTTGTGCCCTGATCGAGTATATGCTGCAAAGAAGATATTTTGCCCGATGGGAATGGAGATGCAGAAGATTCATGCATGCCCTTGATTGTATGTTGTACAGGGGAGATGACAAGAAGAGGGATACGTGCCGAGTATGCAATGAGCCTCGGTACAAGTCAAAGGTGGGGACCGTAGAGGTATGTGGCGAGAGTGTGACACCAACTAGATGCAAAACGCCGGCTAAAGTAGTATATTACCTTCCACTGATTCCTCGGCTGAAGAAGTTGTTTGCAAATCCTGAGGATGCAAAGTTGCTAACATGGCATGCGGATAGGGCTAAGGAGGACGATGACATTATTTCACATGCCTCAGATGGAGATCAGTGGAATAAAATGGATGAGCGGTACCCTGAATTTGCTGCTGAGCCATGGAATGTGATGTTAGGCTTATCCACTGATGGCATGAACCCCTTTGGTAACATGTCTAGCACCCATAGTTCTTAGCCAGTTATGGCTGTGATATACAATCTGCCATCGTGGTTGATGATGAAACGTAAGTATGTGTTATTATCCATGATGATATCTGGTCCCAAGCAACCGGGCAACGATATTGACGTGTACCTAGCGCCTTTGATCGAAGATTTGCAGAATTTATTCGATGTCGGTGTCTGGATACCTGATGGCAGTCGAGGTGATGAGAAGTTTGAACTGAAATGAATGTTGTTGTGGAGTATAAATGACTTTCCAGCATTAGGTAACTTGGGCGGTTATTATGTGAAAGGTCACTTTGCATGTCCCATATGTGAGAGCAGGACTAGTTATTTTCATTTGAAACACGGTGGTAAGACAGTGTATCTCGGGCACAGAAGATTTCTTCCGACCGGACATCATTGGAAGCAAGCGAAGAATTGGTTCAACGGGAGAGAAGAGCATGATCCCGCCCCAATTCCTTTAACTGGAGAGGAGGTTCTAGAAAAGGTTACTGGGATGGATCATGAATTTGGTAAGGGAAAGAAGAAGAAGGCATCGAATAGCAGTTGGAAGAAGTGTTCGATCTTCTTCAAACTAGATTACTGGTAGCATTTGGACGTACGTCACTATCTCGATGTGATGCATATTGAGAAGAACGTATGTGAAGCACTTGTAGGTACGTTGATGAGTACCCCTGGAAAGACAAAGGATGGCCTGAAAGCGCGGAAAGATCTTGTACATCTCGGAATTCGTTCATCTCTTGCCCCCATAGAGGAAGAATGTAAATCCTATTTACCTCCTGCTTGTTACACCATGTCAACGGAGGAGAAGAAGCGTTATTGTAATGCTCTGAAGTTTGTTAAGGTTCCAACAGGTTACTCTTCGAACATTCGTAGCTGTGTGAATACTAAAGAATTGAAGCTGGCAGGAATGAAGTCGCACGACTGCATAATCTTATGCAGGAGCTTAATGTAATTTCCTTAAGAGGATCGTTGCCTCGGCACGTGAGGAAAGCAACATCAAAGCTATGTTACTTTTTTAAGTGCATATGTCGTAAGAAAGTGAGCAGGCGGAAGCTGGATGAGTTGTAGGAAATGGCGGTGGAAGTTCTTTGTAGGATGGAGATGTACTTCCCCCCTTCATTCTTCGACATCATGATCCATGTGATAGTCCATTTGGTGAGGGAGGTAAAATTCTGTGGCCCCGTTTACTTGAGATGGATGTATCCATTTGAGCGATATATGGCGATATTTAAGCATTTTTTGAAGAATAGATATAGGCTTGATGCTAGTATTGTTCAGAGGTATGTTGAAGAAGAGGTTATTGAGTTCTGTACTAACTATATGAAAGATGTTGCCACAATGGGGATACAAAATTCTAGGCACAATGGGAGATTGGAAGGGCACGGTCTTAAGCATCATAGTTTGTTCAGTCCTACCACGAAAGACATAGACGCAGTATATTTGTATATCCTCAGGAACCACGCGTCGGTGACCCCTTATGTTGAAATACACATGGAGGAGATTAGAGTCTCAAATGCATGGCCTGTCGGTGACTTTAGGATCCTAGAGAAGCATTGTGCCAATTTCATTAGGTGTCTGCAAGCTCATGTTCTGGCAGGGGACCATCCTGATATTGTCAAGGTGTTATGCAGAAGGCCGCTAGGAACTGTTTCCTCGTTTGGCGGGTACGACATTAACGGTTACACTTTTGGTACTAAATATTCGGATGAGAAGTCGACTAACCGGAACAGCGGTGTGGTAGTACCGGACAAGGCCAACGTTCATGGATGCGATGCATACTACGGGATCATCACCGACATATGGGAGATTGACTTCATTAGTGACATAATTCCAGTGTTCAAGTGTGAATGGGTGAAGGAAAGTGGCAGGGTGCGGACAGAGGATTACGGCACAACCCTGGTGAATCGCAGTATTCTGGGCTCTGAAGGTGATTCGTTTATCATGGCGTCACAAGCGCACCAAGTGTTTTATGTGAAGGATCCACAGGATAATAGGTGGGAGGTTGTGGTGAATGGTAAGCAGGCGCTTCTTCACAACGGCAATGACAAGGATTACAGCTTTGGTACAGATATCGGGGACCTTCTGGGTTTAGAGCCAAACGAAACCTTAACTGAAGACGAGGCGAGTTTGAAAAGGTTTTTTGCGCGGAACGATCACACGAAGGTCATTTGGATCACCGATGCCGGGAAGCCAACAAAATGGAAGAGGAATCAACCTAAGAATTTATGACAACTTTGTATACAACAATCATGTTTGTGTTTTTTAATAAGAATTAGTCATGTTTGAATTTAAACGACAATTTGAAACAATAGCCTAGGCGAATCCAAAGAATGTATCGCTTCTTAAATTTGCCATGAAGAATTGGTTGGAGCGAACTCGCTTGTAAAATCGCCTGAAGAAAAACTACGTTGTTTTGTATCATATTTCTAACATAGGATCTAGCTTAAATTCTAGCGACATCTTAACCATATTCGCCTATATGTGGCAAGTTCGCTTAGAGGAACGCCTGTTGCTCTCTGTCCACCCAGTCGAGTCAAAAGGCTAAATCGCATGCTAACTCGCATGCATCATATTTCTATCATAAAAACTAGATTACTTTCATGCGACATCTTAACCATATTCGCCTATGTCTAGAGAGTTCGCTTAGAGGCACGCCTGCTGCTCTCTGTCCATCCGGTCGAGTTTAAAGGCGAATTCGCTTTCTGTGACACCTACAGGCGAACATGGTTCCGGTTTTGCTAACAAGGCGAGTTTAACTAAGACATCAGTAAAAGTCTTTGAAATTCTAGGGGGTTAATTTTTTTTGGGGTTTGCATGGGGTAATCTGTAATCATGAAAAGGTGGAAACGCCTTTACATATTCCAAGAAAAAATAATGACCATCATTAATTTTTTTTCTAGGAAATCGCACATGCTGTGCAAATCGAGTTCCTCAGCCCTATATATGACAGCCCCTCCTCCCTTTCAACCCACATCATAGACTTCATTCCCACATTCCCTAAATCTTACTCCCCACTTTGTTTGCCTTTCTCTTCCCATGGATTTGTCTATTTTCACAGCCCTCCCTTCAGATATGTTAGTGGAGATCTTCTTCGTGTTTTCTTCAGCTCGATTCTTCGTAAGTATGCGAGTGGAGAGGAGCCCGAAAGGGCTCTCCACTGGCTCACCAGGGCTTCTAGAATACGTCAAAAAGATTCCACCTATGCCTTGGCTCTTTTTGCTATCTACGACGGTGATGTGCATGAAGGCATGAATATGATCACCATCATGAAGAGAACCGACAAGAATAGCCTCCGGGTTGCTCAGGAACGCGTCAAACGCAGTTTGGCTTACGCTTGGGGTTGGTCGCACTACTACAGGTTCCTCACACAGGGAGCAGTCAGGCCTATGCCGATCTGCTGCATTCTGTATGCTGCTCTCAATCGCAGCGTGAGGTACAATGGCTGGGAAAGGGTTGATCCTGCGGATATCTCTTGTGATGCATGCACCTGCGATCAGGAACTTATTCATGTCGTCGGAGCTCCATGAGCCTTTTTGTAATAGAATAGAGCAAAAAAATTGAAGAGCGCCTTTTTTGTAATCGAATAATTTATTGTATGAACAATATTGATTGAAAAAAAATCTTTTTAATATAAATGTCTTATGAAATGTGGTGATTATTCATTTATATTTACATAGGGTCTGTAAGTATTTTTTAAAAATTGTTCATTCAAGCATTTAGCGAGGCTTCATTTATCGAGTTTTAACTGTATGTGCAAATAGTAAAGTTGTAGGCAATTCAATTAGCGAATTCGCCTATATTAAAGCTGTAGGCGATTCAATTTGGCGAATTCGCTTGTAAATAAAAAAATTGTTGGCCTTTGGGCCTAGGAACTATGATATGGGCCAGATCGGGTATGGGCCATGTATGTATAGTGTATGTATATTGCATTCAAGTGTTGTTTCATGGGTAATTTGCGCGGGTCGGCGACTTAGCGAGCCCTTCTATTTTGCCAGCACATATATACTGATCAATTAGCTTTCAATCCATCGATGTGGGAATAATGACACTTCCAGGAGGCGAGCTCGCCTCCTACGACGCCTGCAGGCAAGGGGAAAGGCGACATCGCTTGGATGCACCCTTAAACCTAAACCCTAAACCCACACCTGAATACCCACACCCATAAACCCTATATACCATATCCATTCTAAAATGGATTGATCAATCATATTATACTCTATTGATAATTGTAAGAGGTTTAGCGTTGAATTAACACGAAAACCGATCTGATCGCTGATTCTTGATACGATTCCGACCGAATCAACACCACTAATCATAGCAAATATTTATAAGCGGATCATTGCCGGTGAACAATTACACACTACTAGGTCCAAATGTTTTACAAGCCAACACTGTAGTATTAGTTCATCGACTCAACTCGGCACTAATAAACAAATGTTTTATAAATCCATCTGTACTTTTAGATAACCGATGTTACCCGAGTCATATTGTTTTCCTGTAACGTGCTCTTCTGTAGATGACAACCCGACAATATCATACTCATCCAATACCGACATAAACTATCATTTTTAATATACATTTTCATATCAATTCGAAAAAACATTCACATAATCTCAGAAGCTTGTCTTAACCATTTCATCATATACAATGTCATATGTGTAGTCCGATGCTGATACATATATTATTCATGAACGGGTTTGAAACTGCGAAAAATTTGTAATTGTACATCTATGACTAAGGCTTTCTAAAATACAAATAATGTAACACGTTTCATTAAACGAGCACTCACACGAACTGATTACATAAGGAATCATGAACACAGAGGCGATATTGCCTATTTTATTCGCCTATAGGCGATGTTGTAGGCGAACTCGTATTCAAAAGTACTATTCAAGCTTGGTTTGTCCACCTAAACCATGCTATATATATCATTTTACCCGTATTTTCCAGCTTTCAACCTCATTTCACCATTCCTATCCATTTACCCTCCATTCTCTCTCACCTTATCCCTTCCTCAACCTCAAGCACAAATCAATTCAATCCAAATCCATTCTCATACCATTCCAATCCGAAAATCACTTCAATCCTAAGCTCAATCTCATTCTCAAAGCTCAAACCTTGTTCTTGTGCCATGAGCTTAATCTGAGGAACTTAACAACCCACCAATCTAGGTCAACCTCCTTCAAACTTGGGTAAAACAAAAAAGCTTGCAACTTTGAGAACTAGACATCAAGTACAAGCTAAGAGCTTCTTCCACAAGTAAGGTATGTGTCTAAAATTCTATGTCTATGTTGAATGGGCATTTAGTTTCCTTTTTTGTTGAATGGACATGCTAGAGTAAAGTTTATCACTTGTTAGGCCCTCACTAATAAATATTGTGTGTTTTTAGGCGAATTCAACCAAGATTTAGTCATGGTAAATATTTCGAAAGAGGTGTCAACAAGTGCAAGGCATGGTAGTAACAAGAAAAAGGGCCAACTAGTTCGTTCCCATTGTAGGGTGCTACAAACAAGAATGAGGAGAGGTGAACTAACACATGTTGGATTCAATGCCAAGGGCGTATGCAACCGACCAAAAGATGAGCGTGCAAAATGGTCAAGTTGGTGTGGCGGTGTTGGAAGAATATTTCTAGAAATCACGGTCGAGAATTGGAGACATGTACCCCAAGAGAAGAAAGAGGAAGTGTGGGTGGAAGCCAAGTGAGTTCTTGTTCAACATTCAGTGAACTATCTATTTAGTATATATTATATGTCTTGATAACATGTATATCTAATATTGTCTTCCATCATTTGTTGTAGCGACCTTTTGAAATAGATGCTCAAGACATAGAAGTGGTAAAGTTGAAGGCATTCAACATCGTCTCAAAGGCTTTTCGCGAGCATAAGTATAGTCTAAGAAAAGACTACTTGTATGAGAAGGGAAAGTGGCTAGGTCGTGATCCTAGGGACCGATACAACCATATCACAACCGATACGTGGGAGGCGTTCAACCAAGCATCCCTTGATAATAAGTCCAAGGTTATTAACAAATATCAAATTCATTAATATTAACCTTGTCTTCTTCAAACAAGTATATTTTGTGTTCGCCATGTGATACCCTAACTTCTTGTGCATAGGGGAAATGGGACAAAAAGGTCATAACGCGAATTCACAAACAATGCCTACACCGGTGGTAGGTATGGGTATTTGGGTATTGGTGAGAAGGAGGGACTTAGTGAGAAGGAGGAACAAGTGAAGGAGTTGGTATTAGGGGGGATGGACGAGGAGGAGGCTCGGTACGTCATAGTGGAAAAGGATGCCGAAGATTACACTAGAGAACGACTCTTCGTGTTGGGTCGAATTAGGGAAGAGGATGGTAAATTCACAATGGATGAGGCCGAAAAATGTGCAAAGAGGGTGGTAAGTATTTCTTACTTAGCACAATACATATTGTAGCCAATTATATTTATACTTGTCTTACTTTATATAATAGGAACTTCTAGAGCACCAAAAAGAAGAGGGTACATTTGTCCTTTTTGGGAAGAAAGATGTTTTGAGTGCGGCTTTAGCTCTTGGAGAAAAGAAGGAACACCCGGGAAGAGCATTAGGTGTTGGGGGTTACGCGACTCAAGTTGAGGTTTTTGGGATTAGGCGAAGTTGCGGCGATCCTAAACCATCAAAACTTCAACAAGCTTTGAGCGAGTTGGCGGCGACCAAGGCGGAAATGAAGGACTTGAAGGAGGTGATGAGAGGTATAGCACAACACACCAACTATCCCCATATCGAGAGGTTAGGGGTTACACAAGGCCATCTTCCACCCTCTTTTAGGGCTTCTCAAGCCTCGCCTCAAATTGTGGAGGATGAGGGTGAGAATGTGGAAATGGACGAGGAACTAGTGCCTCCATCTCCGCCTTCATCTCCAATCAAGTTGAATGTGGCTCCCTCACGATAAGTAGAAAAGGTGCCTCCATCTCCGCCTTCATCTCCCATCAAGTTGAATGTGGCTCCCTCACAACAAGTTGTAAAGGTTAGTACCAATTTTATAATTAACAACTACATTTAGTGTAATATCTTTACTAGAAAAGTAAGATGATTATCTCTCTTGTGCTTTTATTTATGATAGAACCCCCCTTGCAAGCTATATGTGTCGCATGGTCCCAATTCAACCCCACTCCTTGTCGCCAATGGCACATGCGACACTAATGCGGTGAAACACAATCGTAGTGACATCCCCACCGGATTTTAAAGGGTTCGCATTACCAAAGTTTTGCTAGAACTAGAAATGCTTCCCGTGAAGGAGTCACCAATGGTAAGAGTTGCGGAGGGTAAAGGTTTCCATGTTCTATGGCCAAAATGGTTGGTGTTTGATGAAAATTCCACCTCCATACCCCGTAGGAAACCACAACCTTGGCAAACTCCTCAAATTCCGTGGTAAGTCCATGGTTCGTATTCGGGCCTCATTCATACTCGGACCAGGGCCCGAGAAGGGTCATGGGCTCGAGATACGAGGAGGATGGGTCCACGGGTCCATCAATCCTAATCCTTATAAGGAATGCGTATATTATGAATGTTCTACAAGGAATATACATCTTCTTAAAGATGGTAATACATCTATCCTAAACATGGTAACACAACCATGTCTGAAATACACTTCTATTATACATGGTAATACAACCTCTATTCCCATAAGAGTTGTATTCATACCATAAATACATATCTTGGTGATCTACGGATTATAGCCATATAAATACCCTAAGAGGTTTGGTAGACCTCTCATCTAATCTCATACTTTATACTTTACGCCTTAAGCAAATATGCTGACTTGAGCGTCAGAGTGTCTATCCCCGGGACACCCGGGGCCTTTGTCTTGCAGATCAATTCGAGAGTCTGGTTCATCGTTGAAGTGTTGGTGTTCGGCATACATCAATTTGGCACGCCCAGTGGGACATCTAACACTCATTGACGACGTCGCTGAACCTTGTCTCTGATCTGGTCTAGTGCATCTGAAGAAGCAACATCCCCAACAACATGTCTGAAGCCGAGCAACCCAAATGTAGCGCCCGAGTGCTAGGGAAAAATCCAGAAGAGAATCCAGAAGCAGAGCTACCCCCCCAAGGACGAGGACGAGGACGCGGTCGACCCGGAGGATCTCGCACATGCTCCACCTCTAAACCATCGCCAGGCTCTACAGTGCAGGCAGGAAACTCCAACATTCCAAACTTCTTCGGTCCAAATCCTGTCGTATCCGGAGTACCCCTCTCCGGTCTGAATCCTATTGTATCAAGAGTGCCACCTTCTGGATCGAACCCTGTTGTATCAGGAGTGCCACCTTCTGGATCGAATCCTGTTGGATCTGAAGCACCGAACTCAGGACCAAGAGTCTCGATCCAGACGGACATGAGCTACAGCCAACGCGTCAACAACTCAGAAGGCCATGACCGAGAGAATAGGTTTGGATATGACGGACTTGATTCGATCTTTACCTCAGAAGAACAAGCACTAAGAAATCAACAAATCCTCACGGAAAAACAACAGGAGGAGGAAAGAGAAAGACGTCTTAGGGAAACCTTGAGCCGGACTGTAGGACATAACCCGCCAGGTTCCGGACCATCTTATATCAACCTTGACTCAGAAACCCCTCCAGAAACGATCCCTGAAGGCGTCCGAACGCTGATGAGGAACTTACAGGCCCAGTATCCTGATTTTGTCGCATCTTTGATAAACTCCAGTCAACAACTCAGTGCACAGATGCATGAAGCTCCCAACCTATTATCTGTCTCAAGAGCCCAAACTACACCACCTGCTGATCCTACTCAGCAGCGAAGACTTCTCAACGACTTATCCGAGGATCTACCGCCTTATAATGCTCAAAGAAGTCTGTCACCACCTCCTAAGGTATCTAATTATTAGGGCGAAGGAACAGGATTTAGTAGGGAGAAGGTGAGAAGGATGCGCATCATCAACATTGAAGAAGAGCTCAGACGCGAGAAGAGGGTACGAACTCGAAGCAAATGGCAAAATAGCGCCGATCGGCCTTACACTCAAGATGGAGCCTACCCTACACGAGGTAAATACGAAGTTGACCAAGAAATTACACGTATCCTCGAACCCAGAGGACAAGCTGCCCGTTCTCCTTTCTCGCGGCATATAGTGAATCTCCCCTTCGATAACCACAAGAAGGTCCCAGAGCATTTACCCATATACGATGGCACCAGCGATCCTAGAGAATTTCTCTCGGTCTACTTTAAGACCTTAGAAACCAGGAACTTCCATGAATTGGAAATATGCAAGATCGTCCAGTTACCTCCGAGGGAAAGCACAGACATGGTTTACCCAGACGAAGCCAGAAAGTTTATTTGATTACTAGAATTTCGCCAAATTTCTTCTCCACGCTTTCTTCCAGAAGAAGAAGTTCACCAAGTCCCTCGAAGATCTGGGGTATGTGGCCCGCCTCGAAGGAGAGACTGTGATAGAACACTATCATAGGTACATGGATCTAGCTACTGAGTGCTATGATCGGGATGAACGCCTCCTGATAAATATGTACCGGATGAGCATGGATGATGACGTTCTAAGGATGAAGATGAAAACAAAAAATCCAAAAACCATTCAACACCTCCAGGCCATCATGGAAAAGTATGCTAGCAAATCAAATGCCGTGACGGGCAAAAGACCCCCAGAATTCCTTATGGACAGAAAAGAATCCAGGGCAAAGATGCCGAAGGTCGAGAAGACTGATAACGCTCAAAAGCCCACCTTCGAGTCATACACTCCTCTGGCGAGATCTCGGGCTGAAATTCTATCCATTCACAGACACCTTTTAAATGACCCACCCGCCATAAAGGAATCAGCCGAGCGTCAAAGGTCACCAAAGTTCTGCCAATATCACCTAGATCGAGGGCATGATACCGAGGAGTGCTATCAACTCAAGAATGAGATTGAGAAGTTGATTCGCCAGGGAATTGTGCAGCAAATTGCACCTTCAACAACCAGCGATAACCAGGGGAAG
This sequence comes from Sherardia arvensis, assembly GCA_948330725.1. Taxonomy (NCBI): domain Eukaryota; kingdom Viridiplantae; phylum Streptophyta; class Magnoliopsida; order Gentianales; family Rubiaceae; genus Sherardia; species Sherardia arvensis. Next base: position 17,400,281 of record OX415235.1, read on the forward strand.
CAGCGGAGGTATGGGGGAAAGCCCTGGCAGAAGAAGAATGATGGTTACCGCAATAATAACGACAACCAGGGCGGCGGAGGCAACAACCCTCAAGATCCTCCACCACCACCGCCAAACGGAGCTAACCGAGTCATCAACGGCATCAATGGCTACACAGGAGAAGCAATTTCCCTGACCAAGCTGAAGAATAGTGTGCGAGCCATACCCCAAACTGAGCCAGTCAACAAGAGGCTCCGCCCCGAGGAAACTATTACCTTCTCGGATGCGGACGCCGTGCCAAATCAGATGCCTCACTCGGAACCTCTCATCATCTCAGCAAACGTACAAGATACTCTGGTAAAAAGAGTCTTCATAGATGATGGGAGCGGGGTAGAAGTAATGTTCCAAGACTGCTTCCAGAAGTTAGGATTTACTAAAGATGACCTCAAACCTACGGGTCTGATCTCGGGGTTCACAGGAAATCCATTAATACCTCTCGGGGAGATCACACTCCCCGTCACAGTAGCAGAAGGAGCCAAGAGCCTAACTTTATACTGCACATTTGTGGTAGTAGACACTGTCACACCCTTCAACATTATCCTTGGCAGACCTTGGATGTGCCAAGCTAAAGCTGTATGGTCTCCCTACCACCTGATGCTAAAATTTCCAACACCACAAGGAGTAGCTTCAATCAAAGGAGACCAAGGAGTGGAACGTTCCTGCATGATCACGGCCATCCGTGATGCCAGAAAAGTGAGCAACATCTCGGCCGTTAACACTATTCTAGGAGATCTGGTCCCCGATCCTGATCTCGAACAACCCATGGTGTTCCATTTTGAAGAAGAGGCCTACAACCAGATGACTACACTATGGCATAAACGCTGCCACCAAGCCTTCCAAGTAGGGGAACTGGTAATGCCAGTTGGCCCTTGGTGCACCAACAAGCTAGGAGGAGCGTTGGAGCCGAGGACCAAAGGACCATACAAAATCTCCGCCGCACAATCCGGTGGATTCTACCTCTTGCAAACACGCGAAGGAGAGCACTTGGACCCTGTCATTATGGCGCCCTTCCTACTCAGGTACGTCGGAGCTAAAACCAAGTAGACTTCTCCATATAAGGAGAAACTACTTCAATAAGGCCTACGGGCCAAGCTCTTTTCTTTTCATCTTTTTACATTTTCATACCCGAACTCCCGAACTCGGGGTTGTCTTTTATAATTTTACCGAACCCTCAAGTTCGAAGAATGCAATTTCTTTTCGATATATATCTTATATTTTATTTTGAAGCAGTCCATACTCTCTAAATATAAAGAGAAACTATGCCTCACAAAGCATAAGTAAAAGGCTGCTACCTAAAGATCTATACGCTTATAAGTGTATGATTGATGTTTATCTAATATGAGCTGTTTAGACTACGTGTCGGAACTACAATCATTTTAGACCAAAATAAAATAACATACTTATAAAAAGTATATGGTCAAAGACCAACATGATACGAGTCATGCAAACTCACAAAGTTTGGAATACGACTTTCCATGTGATACTCCTATTAAGGTACACATCACTATTTATTAAGGCTATTCATAAGCCTAAAGAGTCAATCTTCTCAAGGATTGGAAAATAAAGACCTTTATAAAGGCAAAATCAAAAAGTGTTATTACACTACGAAGTTTCTTACACCTCATGAAGGTCTTTAAATACAGGGGTACGACCCCGACCGCGAGAAGAAGTAGAGGCACGACCTCGAACACTCTGGAAGCCACGGCCCCAATTACTTTCTTCTGCTATCCTCATCAACTGAGAGGACGTAGGGGATCCACCTCTATTCTCTATAATCACAGGTCGAGCAGGAGAGTCAATGGAGCCACGAGATCCAGGAATAGGTGTCGCCTCTCTGCCCCTTCCATAAGGGATCCCTTGAGATTCAACCCCTTGGACATGAGGCCTTATCAAAGGTCCTCAATATGGGACACCAGAAGGTCCACCTATCTCTCTCCTTGAAGATCCTTAAGGTATAACAAACACACCTTGAGCCTCTAGTTCCTTTATTTGGAACCTGCAAGCGTTAAGCTCGGCCTGGCACATTCTCAACTCATCTATCCTGGAGGCAATCTTTTGATTCACAGTGATATTCTCATCTCGGAGGGCAGAAATACGAGCATCCTTCTCGTGACTTTCACCCTTGATCTTCAATAAGTCACTCTTGAATTTCCTCCATTCTTGGTCGTACTCCTTGTTGGTGGCCAAAGCTTTATTAAGCGCTTCTTCTAGATCCTTACACCTTTTCTGAAGATCGCTCACTTGCTAATTCAATTCAGCTCTCCGCTCCAAAGATACCTTCAGCCCGCCACGAAGACTCTCACATTCTTCTCGCACTATGCTGAAACAGTCCTTGGATTCATCCAAATTTTCCTTCAGTTTTTTTTCTCTTCTGAAGGATAGCTTCATACTTGACCTGCAAATCAGCACATGCGGCAGAGCAACACTGGACATAAAGGGAGGTAAAAACCAATTAATTCCAAAGACAAAACACATGTTCAGAATACATGAAACGCCAAAATCGGGCGAAAAGAGAAAAATCTTGAAGTAAAAGACAATGCTCTAAGGATTTACAGTCTTCTCCTGTTCATCAGAAGTCTTCGGATCCTCAAGTGAAGTTTCCACAGCCGGCTTCTCTATCAGGTATGTCAACTCAGGATACAAACTGGACAGCTTGTCCTGGAACTCCTTCAGAGTTAAAGCCTTCTTCAAAGATTCCAGACTAGACAGTAGACTGGTCTCAAACCCCCCAATCTGGCTAAACTTCGCCCGAAACTCCTTCAAATTCTCCGGCACTTCAGGCCAAGTGTAGGCAGGGGCAAGACATCCTTGATTCTCTTCATTGAGAAACCCCTTCAGAGGAATCCACATCTTCGAGAGCTCAGATTTATGGTAGAATTCACCATACTCTTGGCGATGAGCCTCTATCTCTGGACATTGAGGCAGAAGTCTATTATCAACAAAACTAGCCGCCTCTGACTAACGGGATCAGCATAGCGGTCTCTCTCCGCTTCCACCAAATCCATATTCCTCTTCAGTTCTAAGAAGGCACCATCAGACAGCCTTTTTGCCTTCTTCAAGACTTGATTCTCCTCTTCCAAGGCCTTTATTCTGGCCTTATCCTGAGCCATCTCATTCTGGAGATGCTGTAGCATATCTGAAGGTTCCTTGGACCTCTTGGACATCTCCTCCTTCATCAAGTCGAGCTTGGACGTATGCCCTTGAGAACGGTTGTACAGTGTCCGAATGGAGTTGTACATATACTTTATCTTACTCACAGACTGTAAAAGAAGATAAAGAGGGTTAGATAACTACACAGCTAATCCTATTGAAAGCTAAGCCGAATCATACCTGGCTAATTTTGGGACAGCCCGGTACCACCTCGACCAGAACTTCAGACGGAGGAGGTGACACATACTTCTCGAACTCTTCCAATGGTCCGAGTTCGAGCCTTGGCTTCTTTGAAGACTTGTCCGCAGAGCTCCTGAAGCCTCGAGATCCCTCTTCCTCTCACTACTGTTCAACAGTCCCCTTGATTCAGCTATCTGAGACAACAAATTTGCTGCCATGTTCACCCTAGAAGCACCCACTGCATATACAAGGAAAGAAGTTAGTGTAAGAAGCAATGAAAACATTGTGGACGAGAATCTAACACAAGAAGAAATACCCTCTCGCAATGCATCCGAATCTACCATAGGGGTTATCATCATGACCTCATCAAAATTATTAACCATGGGTGGGAGGACACTAGAAGTCCGGCACACCTCCTTTCTCGGATATCTGACTAGGGCTGAACCCTCATCCTCTTCCTCATCTGATGGATCTAAAGCCACAGGAACAAATAGGCAATCTGCCTCCTCAATCACCTTATGCTGGGATTTAGTCTTCTTAGGCCCTTGAACCAAACTTTTGAACCGACGCCCACGTCGAGCGTCTTTCATCAAGCCCGAGATCTCCTCATCTACCTCTTTCTTGGATACTTCATCTCGGGCAGTCCTTTCTTCTAAGGCCCTATAGGCCTACAACGCCTTGGCTGCACCAACTGGATCCTGCTCCATAGACAGAAGGTTTTCATACCAATCAATCTCAACACCTTCTGGCTGGTCAAAATGTGTCAACTTCAAGAAGCTGCAATTTTGAAAAGTACGGCTGGATAGTTGATTCAACCAGTCATACATTTCTATAGGACATTTCCAACCCATTTGATGATCTCCAGATACAAACTTCTCCCCTCTAAGTTTGATCTTATCACTTACCAACTCCCTAGCTATATTTAGCAGTTGGCGGGACGACTCCACTTCATGCCAGATCTCATTTTGAACCTCTTCATTCCAATCAGGAACTTCATATTTGGTTCGATTAAAGGTTATTTTTACCTTATCCCACTTCCCACAGTTCATAGGAAGTACAAAAATCTTACCTAAAGTGGTATCCCGAGAGGTCAAGGTTACGTTTTGTTTAACCACGGAAACCTTATACATGGTCCGCAACAAGAAGAGACTGGGATAGTAACCTTTACGAGCACACCACATTATTAAGGTCATCACATTTGCATGTAACTGCCCTGGATGCAACCTATAATGTTGAAGAAATTCATCCAACAGTGGGGGAAAGGGGAAGGCTAACCCATGTTATAGAAACCTCCCATATATGACCCCTCGGGTTGGAGATACTAATTCAGCTGCAGACGTGTCTTCTCCAAAGTACATGAGGTCAGCATCAGAAGGAATGGAGAAGGGACAAATTTCTGTGAAGATAGCAGCATCAGCGCGTGCTTTATCCTCCTTCAGCGACTTTCTACTACTACCTTCGCCAGCCATGGATGCTATACCTCCAGATGCATGCAATACCATGGGGCTTTTCCTCTCTATCTGAGCCCTTCTGGCTATATCCCTCAACCTCTTCTCTTCATAAGAGGCTTTTTTCTTCAAAACTACAGGTTTTTTCCCACTCGCTGCCTCAGCTCTGCGACGGTCATGGGAGCTACTCTCCTCAGCCTGATCTTCTACATACTCTCCCTCATCATGATGGTAGATGGAAATTATTTTATTCCTATTACTCATGATTGCAAAGAGTATGGGGGAAATACACACACAGAGATAAAAGGAAAAAACAAACACAAGCAAATACATAGAGAAAGAAGATGGCACTTACTGATGATGGAAGCAGAAATTTGGGGCTTCAGAAATTGATGAAGTATTGATGCGTCTTCTGAACTTGGAAAGAAGAAATTTTCGAATAAAGAAGACAACGGGAATGATTTGGGAAATTTAATCCAAACACAGACAGCATTGAAGATGAGCAATTACCTCGATTCTATTTCCAATACAAGTAATTGGAAGAGACGGGGGAAAAACCGTCTCTACTTGCTAATGAAGACACGCCACGTGTACCCACCATCTGGATTTCAAAGAAAGCTAATCTCATCCGCTTATATAGTTGATGGAATGCGAAAGAACTTGAAGCTAGATATTCAGAAGGGTAAGCCCGAGAAGAAAGTCCCTGAAGGACACCTCGAGCTTAGCACCCCGAGTTAATCTCCCTCGAGTTATTGGTCTTCCCTCGAGAAGCAAGCCTCTCCTTCAACCTTCGAGATGGAGCATTCTATATTCTGAAGATCTACCTTGGGGCTACTAATAAGTCCATGGTTCGTATTCGGGCCTCATTCATACTCGGACCAGGGCCCGAGAAGGGTCATGGGCTCGAGATACGCGGAGGATGGGTCCACGGGTCCATCAATCCTAATCCTTATAAGGAATCCGTATATTATGAATGTTCTACAAGGAATATACATCTTCTTAAAGAAGGTAATACAGCTATCCTAAACATGGTAACACAACCATGTCCTAAATACACTTCTATTATACATGGTAATACAACCTCTATTCCCATAAGAGCTGTATTCATATCATAAATACATATCTTGGTGATCTACGGATTGTAGCCATATAAATACCCTAAGAGGTTTGGTAGACCTCTCATCTAATCTCATACTTTATACTTTACGCCTTAAGCAAATATACTGACTTGAGCGTCGGAGTGTCTATCCCCGGGACACCCGGGGCCTTTGTCTTGCAGATCAGTTCGAGAGCCTGGTTCGTCGTCGAAGTGTTGGTGTTCGGCATACATCATTCCGGTCCCCACCATTCCTATTCCTAGACAAACATTTGACCCAACCCTCGTGGAGTTTCTCAAATCCCTCCCATCCTTAGTTAGAGTATTGTATGATTTGATATCCTTGGACGACAAGGATGCAAGTTATGCCTTTCTCGGAAATGAAGGGTGCTTTGGAATGGCAAACGACATCATTGTACCATGGGGTGATTTGGAATATTTCTGGAATTGCACTGAACTACCCGTCACAATTCTTTGCCTCGGTCAAATGTAAGCAATTAGTATTGTTTTTTTTCCAGAAATTACCACATTATCAAACATTATGGTTAATTGCTCGACATTCTTGTCTACTACATTCTCAGCTTCTTGCATCACCATGCCTATCATCGGGGGAAGCATTTCATTGGGTTTTTGCATCCAATGCATATGCAAGCGAGTATGGAGAGCAATAGGAAAACACTGGATTACTTGACTTCTACTCTCTCGGACAAATCCAAGAAAATATTCATTGGACCATATATCGAGGGGTAAACCATGCAATTTTTTCTATTCTTTTAGCTTTTCTACAATTTTATGTTTCTACAAACAAATATGACCATTTGGAATCTTTCATGTGATTTGTAGTTATCATTGGAGCTTTGTTGCATTAATACCTGCTTTCAAGCAAGTGTATTGGATAGACCCACTCCACCGCCCTCCATCCCAAACATTCGCCGATCTCCTCGACAATGCATTTCATCAAGTCAACGACAAAACACTCCTCGACTTTCACCTTATACACGTTAGGATAACTTGTTATGCATATGCTAACATGCAATTTCAATTGCGTTTTTTAAAACTAAACCATGGCATATATTGTAGTCTAGGAAGCAATCATCGGACTGGGAATGTGGCTATTACACAACGCTGTTTGGTTTGATGGTGGTAGATGGTGTTCAAAACAACATGTTGGATCTTCTAAAGGTAACCTTCTACAATCTAATTCTGTTTCTCTTAATCACAACTTCCTGATGCACATTTCTTTCATGCTTAGGTTTTCGTGGATGATACCACGCCTTTCTCCTTGGAAGAACTTAACAAGAAAAGAGACCGATTGGCAGGCCACCTAGTCCACAACCGTGATTATACCATTGCAAGTACACAACTCCCGAAACTACCTACCAAGTGACAAGGTGTTGGTTCATTGCATTTAGCTTGATTTTAATAGGAATTGCCATAGGTAATGCACTTGTGTGCACTTGAATTATGAGGTTGTGCCTCTTTAGTATAGGGTTTGTGATTGGAAATTGGCAGGTTTTCATGTTTAGAAAGAAACGGGTCACATTTTTCAAATAATAGCCACTTTTACAGTACTTGTGGGCGATATCGTAACCTCAAATTCGCTTACAGGCGAATAAAGAAGCGCATTCGCCACCACATTTTTCATGCTCCACATTCTACAACCGTGCACAAACACGGTATCACCTTTAAATTCGCCCATTTAAGCGATCTCGCCACGCCATTCGCCAGTGACTTTCTGTTGGCACGACCGTTTCAATTTCAGAATTCGCCACCATCCTCGCCTACACAGGCGAATCAAACTTCGAATTTCGCCTCCTGGTAACGTGCTGAGGCGAGTTTTAAAATAGTGTCGCCTCCCATTCGCTCACTGGTGGCGGTATCGTATATAAACTCGGCTATATCTCTCAGGTCGATCTACCGTTTTTGGAAGCGAGCTCGTACAGAACTTCGCCTGTTTCATCAGGCGAGTTCGCCTCTTTATTCGCCTGCAGGCGGTATTTAAGGCGATCTCGTAAGCATTACGGTTTTTTAAAATTCCCGCAATTCAATAATGTCCAAAATTCAAGCGAATGAACTGGCGTTATCGTAACCATTTCATAGGCGACTGAAATGAGCGATATCGCTTCCGCAGGCGAAATAATGTTGGCGATATCATCCAGCATGACATCACTGACACCAGCCGGCACCTGCTGGCGAGTTCGTAAGCTGAATTCGCCTGGTTCACGGTGGTTTGAAAAACGCCGAGAAAAACTTTATTTCAAGGCACATCTTAGCAAGGCGTTTTGGATTCGCCTTGCTTGGTAGTTTGCAACCGCCTTTCATCCTATGCATGTCCACTAGTGCATACCCCTTTGGGAGAGATTGCCTTGACAGTATGAGTGGAAGACGGTCCTCGAAGTATAACACTCTGATGTGCCTTTGCGATAATTGACTCCAGGGCACCATACAACATTATACCTGGTCAGCCATGGATGTGTCAAGCAAAAGCCATCTGGACCCCTTACTATTTGGCCATGAAGTTTCCCACAAATCAAGGAATAGCCACGTTGCGAGGTAACCAGCAGTTAGCCCGAATTAGCACCATACAGGCTATAAAATAACCTGTAAAGGGACATCCTGAACAAGTCAAGTACTCCGAGGCCGAGCCGATGCAACTCGGAGAATCGGGAACCGTCGAGGTTGGAACCCTCCTACCCCCCGAGATAAAAACCAAATTTCGAGATCTCCTCAACCAATATATAGACGTCTTTTCATGGGATACTAATGATTTGGTAGGAGTATCTGGCCACCTGGCTGAACATTATTTAAACATCGATCCAGCGTAAAAGCCCATAAAGCAAAAGCGCCGCATCTTTGCAATGGACCGAGTTGACGTCATTCGAGAGGACGTAGATAAGCTACTCAAAGCCAATGTAATTGAGGAAGTGCAGTACCTCGAGTGGATAGCCAACCCAGTAATGGTAAAGAAACTAGATGGAAAGTTGAGAATATGCATAGACTTCACCAACCTAAACGATTGCTGTCCCAAAGATAGTTATCCTCTGCCATCCATGGACCGCCTGGTCGAAACAATTGTTGGATAACAAGTGTTGGCTTTCTTCAACGCCTTCAAAGGATATCACCAAATTCCTATGGTAGAAAAGGACAAGGAGAAAACCTCCTTTATAACTGACTGAGGGACCTTTTTCTACAAGAAAATGCCCTTTGGATTGAAGAACGCTGAACCTACCTATCAATGACTCGTGGACAAACAATTCAATTCTCAAATAGGGCGCAACCTGGAGATATATGTCGATGACATGGTGGTGAAAAGCCGCAGCTACGTCGCATTCTTCGAAGACTTGAAGGAGACCTTTGATACATTACGAGAATCCAATCTAAAAAACTGAACCCCGCTAAATGTACCATTAGTGTTAGAGCAAGAAAATTCTTAGGATACATGGTATCCAATCGGGGAATTGAGGTTAACCCCGAGAAGTTAGAAGCCCTGCAAAATATGCAAACCCCGAAAACTGTCAAGGATGTACAGAAGTTAACAGGATCCCTCGCGGCCATTAGCCATTTTCTCACCAAAGGAGCCGAAAAGCATTTGCCCTTCTTTAGCATCCTTAAGAAGGCCAAACAGTTCGAGTGGTCACACGAGTGTGGAGAGGCTTTCAAGCACTTAAAGATCACCTCCAAAATCTACCTACACTTTCAAAACCAGACAGGGGGGGAATTCTCTATTTATACATATATGCCTTTCAAAACCAGACAGGGGGGGAGTGGTGCTGGAGTTTTACTCACCAGCCCCGAGGGAAAGGACTATCCGTATAACCTCCACTTCGACTTCCGAGCAACCAACAATGAAGCCGAATACGAAACCCTCATAACAGGGCTGAAACTAGCAAAGGACCTCGAAGTCGAGGAACTCGAGAATTTCAGTGACTCGTAGGTACAACAAGTCAAAGGTGACAACGATAACCGAGAGTATAGCCTCCATAAGTATCTCGAGATAGTCAGACCTCTTCTAGGCCAATTTCAGCACTACGTGTTGAACCATATTCCTCGAGAAATTAACCATAAAGCTGACGCATTGAGCAAGCTCGCTTCCTCGGATCTCAACATCCGTTCTTCTCAAGAGCTACTAATGGAAACACGGGCGAAGAGGAGTTACGAAGAAAACAGTATTATGACTGTGGGTATCTCGGACACTTAGATGAGCCCTTACGTCGAATACCTACAAACGGGAACTCTCCCGGAGGAGAAATATTTGGCACGCAGGATCCGAGTTAAAGCCCCTAAATATGTGATACACGAAGGCAACCTATACAAGATAAGATACCTTCAACCATTACTCAAGTGTGTCGGACCATCCGATGCAGAGCACTTTGTACAAAAAGCACATGAAGGTGTTTGCGGCAGTCATCAAGGTTCACGTACCGTCACCCGTAAACTCCTGCAAATGGGATATTATTGGCCCACCATGCTAGAAGATCCTAGGAATTACATTGACTCCTGCCATCAATGCCAAAAATACGCCAAGATGATTCATGTACCCCAAGAGAACATGATTACAATTCAAGATTCCTGGCCATTTGTCTGATGGGGCATAGACCTTGTCGGACCCTTCCCCACGGCTCTCAGAAATTTCAAATATCTCATTGTGGCTATTGACTATTTCTCAAAGTGGGTGGAAGCTGAAGCCTTGACTAACATAACCGGCAAAACAGTCATCAATTTCTGTTGGAAAAATATTGTGTGTCGCTATCGCATCCCAAGATACATAGTAACCGATAACGGATCACAATTTGCCAATAACCCCTTCAAGAAATGGTGTGAGGACTACGACATACAGCAGAAGCTCACCTCGGTGTACCGTCCAGAAGCCAATGGCCAGGTAAAGGTCAAGAATCGAACCTTGGTAAATGGCATCAAAAAGTGCCTAGAGGGAGCTAAAGGAAACTGGATCCGAGAACGTCCGATTGTAATCTGGGCCCATAGAACAACACCAACTACAGCAACTGGAGAAACCCTCTATAGCTTAGTATATGGGTCTGAGGCGGTCATCCCAATGGAAATTGGAATCCCCTCATCTCGTACCTCTCAGCCGGAAGACGAAGATGGCGCTACCAATGAAGGAAGCCTCCGTCTCGACCTTGAGATCCTCAAGGAAAAAATAGACAATGCTACTCTCCACGGGGCCAAGGTAAAAGAAAGAGTCAAGCGCTACCATGACAGAAGGGTCCGCTTGGCCACATTTGCTAAAGGAGACCTCGTCATGAGGCTAAATGAGAAAAGCAAAAAAGAAATGGAAGGGAAATTATCCTCGAATTGGGAAACTCCATATATCGAGTCCTAGAATCCCATCCAGGGGGAAACTACCTCTTGGAAACCATGAAGAGAGAACCCATACCATGAAGATGGAATGTGGTTAACTTACAAAAGTACCACGGGAGATGAAGCTCGAGAAAGAACCCCACCATGGTCCGATATGACTGTGCTCTAACATTACGGATACAGAACTTGAACTAGTAGTACTTCCTTTACTTTGTTCTTAAAGTCACGAGCTTCAATTGAACTTATTCTATTTACATCCACATCTATCTTTATTTTGGCAATTATAAATTCCTTTTCTAAAAAGAGGAATGTTATCCTAAGCATGACCCTGATTGCCACTTAAAACAGTATGCTTCAATAAGCATACGATTGGCATGCTTATCTAAAATAAGCTGTTTGAATGAAGAATTCAAATACCAATCTTTTGAGTAAAATAAAGAGGATGAACTCGAGATAAATACTTGAAAAGAGTATTTGATTGAAGTCTACAGACTAACAAAACAGGCAGACGTGCTTGAATATCAATCATCTCGAACAACAACAGAGGAAAAACCTCGAACAGAAGTTAAAATTCATATAAAAGGTGTCATTACATCAGAATATGATACTTCTAAACAAATCCCAAGAGGATATAAAGAGGAAAAACCTCGAACATACACAGGAGGTCATATAAAAGGTGTTATTACATCAGAATATGATACTTCTAAAGAAACCTGAAAGGGTTATTAGGGGAAAGACCCCAAATACATAAACTTAGTGCTAGTTGCTATGGGAATCAAGCCCGAGGAAGAAGCCAACAACATCAAGCTGTATGTCTGCAGAGTCTTCATCACTGACACTGCGAAGAACTCATCCCAGAGTACCTCAGCTTTGTCAAGGGTATTGGTTGTTCTATTCATGCCAAAACGTACCCCTTTTGACCTCTCCAACCCTAAGTTTTCCATTCCATATCTTGTTTGATTGATTAACTACATTTAATTTTTTCCATCTATAGAAGTTAGGGACTATTTTACCCTTTATGATTGGTGCAGGTGAAATTTTCGATGAGATGAGAAGGATTATCAAAGGTAGGTGAGTCCCAAGAGAGGAAGGCTACAGTAGTTTTGTTGATGCTGAGATTGTGGAAGCAACAATGACACTCTTTCTTCCACCTCCTCCTCATCATATTCCTTTGACAGATCTTGTCGTTGCGGAAGAGCAGAGTGCAGTGGATGCATTACTCTTACTTGGTAGGGATGATACCGAGATTGGTGTGATAGAGTTGAATGTTTGTCCTTCAGATCATAATGCCATTTCTATTTCTGGGACAAAGCTCTTTAATGATTACGATGGATGCGCGAGCTTTGAAGAATTAGTGAGCTATGCAGAAATCTTTTTTCGGAGGTATGTACCGCTAAGGTTATAAGATTATGTGAATTAATGCTTTAACAACAACTATGCAATATTAGTTGGTGTGTGTGCGTGTGTGTACATGCGCGCGCATGTGTGTGGGCATGTGCGCGTGTGTGCGTGTGCCCATGTGTGTGTCATACAATATCATTTGTATCAATTATCATCATCATCAATTAAGAATGCTTTTTTTTATTTGAAACAACTGTGTGTTTGTCAAAAACTACATTATACATACAAGGGTTTATTTTATTAACTGAACTACATAGAATTTAAGTGAAAAGTAATGTATTGAAATTGGAATCACTATATCTAAATAATGTACCCAAATTTATTAAATTACTGTTTTTCTAAACGAAATTGAACTGAATTGAAATACTATGCTCTACTTATAAACTCTAGAAAACATGACCTATATTTCCTCCAATACAAAAATAAATAAAATCAAAGAATTCAACGATAATTTGTAATACTAAATAACACGTCAACATTATCAACATTTTGGAACAAACAAAGCAATTACAGATTCAATCATTAAAATTCCAAATGAAAATCCACATCATGCATCGTCATTTGTGGTGTTTGTAAAATCTATACGTACTAGATATGAGGACATGTTGTGGTGTAGTGGGGGATGGTGGATCAGGAACATATCTAACCCTTAATTCTATAGAAAAGAATTACGATAATGAGGTAAAGGAAAGAAATGATAAAAAAAAATTAATGGTTTTTGTTCATATTACTAAACGAAATCTATCGTTTGGTTCACTCTCAAGCAGATTTTTCAGCTCATGCAGAGATGGTGTTTGGAGAATATTCTCTTGGGTCTCATATTACTAATGTTCCCATTGTTCAACACACGCCTCAACATGTGACTGAAGCGGAAATAAATTTGCAATCTTGTATCACATGAAAAAGGATTAACAAAAATACTGATTCAGTATATATAAGGAAGAACTAAACATATCAAAAAATATATTAATCAACAACAAAACATTACTTTTTTACATTTCCGATCCTCCATGTAAATGTAGAGTGCATCAGTGTCAAAAGAAAATGAGTAATCTAGAAAAATAATCGGTCAAAAGCATTAATACTTTAAATAAGGAAATCGCAGAAAAAAGTAAACAATAATCATCATCATCAATAAAGAATAATTTTTATTTGAAATATTTGTGTGTTTACCAAAAACTACACTATACATAGAAATGCATCATGATCATCAACAAAGAATAAATTTTTTATTTTAAAGAGTTGTGTTTTTACGAAGAACTACATTATACATAGAAGTTTTGTTCTTCTTTAAATAGAAGTGCTAATACTGCATAGTTGTTTTAAAACACATTAATACATAGATTATCATGCATAGTCGGCAAAATTTACGTTTATATGCATGATTAACTAAAATAAACTATTTAATTTGTTAAAAGATACGTAAGAAAATTATTGTATAGGGTAAAAGGAGAGATAAACGAATTATTAAGTTACAAATAGTATTTTTGATATTTTAAATATTAAAAAAATATGACAAAACTTAATTAATTATTCTTCCTTATCTAGTGTATCCAGTTCGTAACAAATGAATAGTGTTCAATCCCATCCACTTTACACATGATGGATAAGGAAGAATGATTGATGCTGAATATTCACCTACAATACTATAAAACCAAGACAAATAAAGCTAAAATTACAAAAATTTCAATATAAGTCGTGTACGGTAAAATCAAGACATTTAAAGCTAAAGCCCTAGAAAATAAGAAAAAAAATTTATTTTGAAACTATGATACTTAAAGATGAAACCACGTAAACTAAAAAAACAAGTCATTTTATTGTAAAACCAAGACAAATAAAATTGAAACCACAAAAAAATTAAAAAACAATCCATTTATTGTAAAACCAAGACATATATAAATATCTGAACTCGATAATCTAAAATACAACTATTTATTGTAAAATGAAAACAATAAAAATGAAATCGTAGAAACTAACAACAAAACCGTTTATTGTAAAAGTAAGACAAATAAAGTTGAAACCACGATAATAAAAAAAATAAATTGTTTAGTGTAAAATCAATACAAATAAAGCAAGTGTATTCCTTGTAGGACATTCAGAATATACGCATTCCTTATAAGGATTTGGGCCGATAGAACTGTGGATCCATCTCCCGTGTATCTCGAGCCTGTGACCCTTCTCGGGCCCTGGTCCGAGACTGAATGAGTTCCTAGAATACGAACCATGGACATATCAGTAGCCCCAAGGTAGATCTTCAGAATTTCAAGGACTCCTCTCGAAGACTTGATGAGAGGCTTGCTTCTCGAGGGAAGGCCAATAACTCGAGGGAGAATAACTCAGGGTATTAAGCTCGGGGTGTCTTTCTAGGACTAACCTCTCAGGCTAACCCTTCTAAACATCTATTTTCAAGTTGTTTCGTATTCCATCAGGACACGTGGACGGCGGAGTTTAATTCCCTTTGTGATCCAGAAGCAAAATACACGTGTCGCGTATTTATTGGATGGCGCTGGGGGTTTGTCCCCCGTCTCTCCACTTGCTTGCATCGGAACACGAATCAAGGTAATTACTCGCCTTAATGTTGTCTGGTTTGGGTTATATCTCCCAAATAATTCTCTTTTGTCTTCTTCACTTTCAATTTGTGTAGAGGACATTTTCATACTTTTTTCCTTCACGAAGCCCCAAACTCTTGCTCTACTTCGATCAATAAGTACTTCGTCTTTTCTTGTTTGATCTTTGCTTTTGCTTCCTTTATTCCTCTTGTATTCCCCCCCCCCATCCTCTCCGTTATCATGTCTAGTAGTAGTGAAATGAATTCCATCCCCTAACATGATGAGAGAGAGGATGTTCATGCTCCGGTCGAGAAGATTAGCTCCCGTGACCGCCGTAGAGCCGAGATAGCGAGCGGGAAGAAACCCGTAGTACTGAAGACGAAAGTGTCTAGCAAGGAGAAGAGTTTGGTAGCGGTAGCGCGGTGGGCCCATATGGAGGGGAGTGACCCTATAGTGACGCGTAGGCTAGAGGGAGCGCCACCGGCTCATGGTGAGGGTAGTAGCAAAGAGTCGGTGAAGGATGAGAAGGCGCGTGCAGCTGCTGCAGTGTTTGTTACTGGCTGCAGTATTCCTTTTCTAGTGACTGTGATCTCATGTATGCTGAGGATAACATGCCCACGTCGGAGCTAGTCACTTTGACCCGAGGGGTTATTTACGGGAGGTTCATACAGCACGGGCTCCTTTTCCCTGTCCCCCATTGTTGAATGAGTTTCTGAACCATTACCAAGTGCATCTGGGGCAGCTTCATGCCAATGTGATAGTGCTATTCATGGCCCTGATGACTTGGTGTACTGGCAAGGGCTATAGCCCCAGTCTTAAGTTACTGCGGATCTTGTATAAGGTTGCTGTTGTGAAGAAGGCGGAGACCCTATAACACCCCGAGATGGTAGGTTAGGTAAGCCATTTGGGTTACTGCCTAAAAGTGAGAAGTGGGACAAGGTGAAGATGACCTTTGACCGATTTTGAAAATAAATAGTGAGAAATGATTATGTTTTGATTATATTTATCGCGTGCAATAGTTTGTGTTGTAGTGCATAGGATGAACACGATGATCATATACGATCATAGAGCATACCTAATGTGATAGTTTGATAGAGGCTTAATAATTATTGTTGTAGACTTGTAGTGCAAACTATGAACATCGAACGGTACCATTTATGGGAAAAATGTGCATGCTGAGAATTAGAGGGTAAAATAGATTAATGTGTCTAACCATCTAAAATCTGTAGAAAAGTTAGCAGCAATTTTTGTAGCTTGTAATCTGAAACATATACAAAGGTAGCAGGTTTGACGACGCTGAGATACAGTCATGGTCATGCGAGATTATGATAGTAAAAGTATATATAATAATACTATCATACACCAAGCGGTAGCAGTTCCAATATATAAAAGATAGAAGCTTTACACTAAAATGATTACAACAAAGTAGGGAACCATTAAGATGATTTAAACAGGGAAGGGAAAGATTTAAACGATGCAATGTGCTTCAACTAAGTAGAATGGTAAAATATTATATATATATATATATATATATATATATATAGGTGACTTACATTGTTGGACTAATGGTGTTTAGTGAAGTGTATAATCTACTATTGTTTTGGTGTATAGCAGCATTGTGAAATTTTGTGGGTTTATTTCTAATTATTCAAGCTGGCTTGCTATCCACTGTCCAAGAATAAAGAGCTAGACACTATTATAGTGAATCCAGGCACTGTAATGGGACCTATGCTTCCTCTATCCCTGAATGCAAGCATGATGATGATGCTTCGCCTTATTCAAGGTTATAATCGTATCTAACTATGATCCGGAGTTACCTAACTCATGAAACTTTTATTCAAATTTGTTTCCTTGTGATATTATTTTGCTTATGGAAATAAAAGTTAGAGCTCAATGGGCACTAACTTCCCTGTTTTTTATGAGAGATTGATGGTCAAATGAGTGTTTATACATGTGTTCAAGGAAAGTGTTACCTGTAGGAATCATTTATAACAATAGACTGAAATTTAATAGGCTACACTGATACCAACGAGGATTTCTTCATGGGGTCTGTCCATGTTAAAGATGCTGCATTGGCACATGTGTTAAAAATTTCTCCACGGTGACTTTGTTGTTAAGGTTGCCGAGTATAATATTCATAGTGCTGCTAAGGTTGCTGAACTTTACCCCGAGTACAATGTTCCCAGGCAAGTTTTTCTCATACTTCGCAGTCCATATGTTACTGTATATGAAACTGCTTTGTATTGATATCTTAGACATTGTATGTACTCCATATTAGAAAGAATATCAAAGTTTTATCGAAGACTTAATAGAGCAATCCATTACTTTTATCATGTTGTACTTACTTCAGGCTCTTTGAACTTCTATGTTGTTTTCCTACTCAGCCGAACCTGGACATGCACCTCGGATGCTGCTGCTGCTGTTTCTGATCATTACATAGTTGTCCTACACAAGCTCTGCAACCTTGTCGGACAATGTCTCTGTGGAGCTCTACTACAGCGCCCCCACTGCGCCAATCTCATCGTCAACCACCTGTCAACCACCTGTACAAGAATCGTTTCTTTCCGCCACGATACCCAGCTAATTCCTGGGAACCGCCATTTGCATTTAACCACAAATTATTTTAAATAGAAACAAATATCTCCAGCCCGCGTCACGCGCGGGCTGGCTACACCTAGTATATAATTAAGGATCATAAAAATGACCTCATATATACCATTTTATCATACTTATCGATACTTTTATTACAAAAACCATTAGATCTTATATTGATGGTTAAAATTAGACGGATCTCTAAGTTAATACTACTTGTAGAATGAACTTCCAGTACCTCCTCTTCATACACTTAAGTCTGAAACCCTCTGTCTACTCTTCTCATCTTCATCACTTAAAAAAAATTGAAACCCTCTAAATGTTTTCCATCAGTTTGCGCTCTGCTAGGGCGGGCCTTAGGAATTTGGGGGACTGAAGCGAGATATTTTTTAAAAGGGCCCTACAAAGGGTCCGGAGAAAAATAATTAAAATTGATTGAAATAATAAATTTTTAAAAAACAATTGACCCTTATTTTGGCCAATTTCTAAAAAATATAGGGGTTTAAAGAATCAATTTTTTAAAAAGTACACAAATCTGAGTATTTTTAAGAAGATGAGACCCTATTTTAGCCCTAAGGGCCCTATTTTACCCCATTATTGGGAGCCTGAGGCGCGGGCCTCACATGCCTCGTGTTAGGGCCGGGCCTGCGCTCTGCTTTACTCTTTTTCTTTTCTCCACCATTTTAATCACGTGACATAAAGTTTATGCATACAAGTAAAATAATAAGTTATAGAAATTGTAATATATTACATTTATCCTGAGTTGGAACTGCCGAAGGTTGTCAGGCTCGGGCCCGGGAGCTCAGGCAGTTAAGGAGTTGCATACCATGGTACGCTTGAAATCACCTTCTATTATCTTTTTGTGTGAAACAAAGTGTTTAGATAGATATATAGAAAAAAATAAAAAATATGTTAGGTTTCTTTGGTATTTGTGCGGCGTCGCAAGGCCAATCTGGTGGTCTAGCACTGTTATGGCGCAAAGACATTTTAGTTAATTTGAAAGTTTTTTGTTCTCGTTACATTGATGTCCATGTTAATTTGAATGGACAAGAAATAAGAGTTACTGGAATTTATGGGGAGCCTAATGTATCACGAAGAAGGCAATGGTGGGAAACCTTCAAGGAGAGCCTACATAACGGTTCAGACATGCCATGGATATGTTTGGGAGATTTCAATGAGGTGTTGGCGCGGGATGAAGCGATTGGTGCTGGGTTTAGAGCTGAACGGAAAATGGTCAACTTCGGGGATGCTTTGGATCACTGCGGTTTATTTGACATGGGATACACTGGGCCCAAATTTACCTGGAATCGTTGCGCGAAAAGACCTGATACGAAGAGGAGTAGACTGGACAGAGCTACATGGAATCAAGAGTTTCATGACCTTTTCCCTTGGTCGAGTGTTACCACCATCCCTATGGTTCACTCGGACCATATGTGTATTTTTGCACAACTCAGAGTTCGTGATCCAGCGGCGGGAAGACACAGGAAGATGAGAGGATTCAAATTTGAGGCAAGTGGATCAAATCGGTTGAATGTGAGAAGATGATCAAAGAAAGTTGGACATGCAGGAGGCCCCTCTCAGTGAGAAACTGGAAAACTGCGCGATAGGTTTAATGCGGTTTAGCAAGGCAGCGTTCCCCGTTATACCTACCCGAATGAAGGAGATCAGGAAGGAGCTGCATCAAGTGCAGAGTGGAGATATTGATGACACTGTGCAGGAAAGGATAAAGCAACTGAAACAGGAGTACGATTTTCTTCATGAAGCGGATGCTATACAGTGGAAACAGCAAGCTAAACAGCACTGGCACAAGGAGGGTGATAAGAATACTCAATTCTTTCATAAGTGGGCTTCGAAGAGGAGACAAGCGAACCAGGTTCAGGGCTTGCGGGATTCAAATCAAGAGCTGAAAGAAGATGAGGAAAGCATAGAAAGGATAGTATTGGATTACTTCGGAGGCCTTTTCTCCTCGTCCAACCCGTCTGCTGAAGTGATAGAGACAGTACTGAGTAGATTACAGCCGAAGGTCACTCATGATATGGCAAACAGCATCACAAGGAGATACACGGCAGTGGAGGTAGAGAGAGCAGTGAAGAGCATGCATCCATACAAGTCTCCAGGTCCAGATGGTATGAGCCCAGTGTTTTTCCAAAAATTTTGGAAGGTGGTCCGCAAAGAGGTCACAAGAGCTGTTCTTGGATTCCTAAATGAATGTATTTTCGAGCCAAAAACAAATTATACACACATTGTGCTTCTTCCGAAGACAGAGAAATCAGAGTTGATCACGCAGTTTCGACCTATTAGTCTCTACAATGTGGTGTACAGGATTGCATCAAAGGTCATGTCAGGCAGGCTCAGACCGATCATACCAAAGATCATCTCAGAATCCCAGTCTGATTTTATTCCGGCTAGGCTTATCACTGATAATGTTTTAGTGGCTCATGAGTTTCACCATGCCATGAAGGGGAGGACGACGGGAAGCAGAGGAGATATGAGTATCAAGTTGGACATGAGTAAAACTTTTTACAGAGTAGAATGGAGCTTTGTGTTGGCAGTACTTCGGAAGATGGGGTTCCCTCCATCATTTATACAACTCATCCAACGCTGTTTGACTACAGTATCTTTCTCGTTTATACTGAATGGGAATGAACTAGGTCACCTCAAACCGCAGAAAGGAATCAGGCAGGGAGACCCTCTTTCTTCATATCTCTTCATTATTTGCTCCGAAGTGTTCTCCATGTTGTTAAGTGACTTACAAGTTGTTCGTAAGATACATGGTATGGGAGCTTCGAGATTTGGACCGAAGATTAGTCATCTCTTCTTTGCGGATGACACGTTACTGTTTGGAGAGGCCACAGAAGAGGAAGCAAGATACCTACAATGGGCCATAGCCCTGTTCGAAGAAGTCTCGGGGCAGAGGATCAATACGGACAAGTCAGGGGTTCTGTTCAGTCCCAACACAGGGGAAGCTGATAGAAGGAGGATATGTGACGTGCTGGAAATACCAGAAATGGAATCACATGGCAAGTACCTAGGTCTACCATCAGAGATAGGCCAAAAGAAGAAGCACATCTTCCAGTACATAAAAGAACGAATCCGGTCCAGGTTGGATGGCTGGAGTGAAAGGCATCTGTCCAAAGCAGGAAAGGAGATCTTGATTAAATCAGTCCTACAAGCCATTCCGAGCTATGCAATGAGTTTTTTTGAGTTACCTGCAACGCTACTTGAGGAGATACGAGTGATGATCTGCAAGTTTTGGTGGGGAGGAGAGCAGAATTCGAGAGGAAAGATTCAATGGATTTCATGGCCTAAGCTCACTCGAGCAAAGAACAAGGGAGGACTCGGATTCAGGGACTTGAGGGCAACCAATATGGCGCTGCTTAGTAAACAAGCATGGAGGATGTTAACTAATCCAACGACGTTGATATCACGAGTCTTCAAAGACAGATATTTCTCCAACGGCACAATCATGGAGACCGTCCAGGGGTCTCGGCCGTCCACTGCTTGGCAAGGAATTTCAAAGGGCATCGAGGCATTGAAGCTAGGGAGCCGGAAGCACATCAGAAGTGGGAGGAATACCAGCATCACGCAGGACCCATGGCTACCGTCAACCAGCAACTTCAGAATCAGAGATCCAGATCATGTGCCAGGACACCTACAACATGTCTCCGACCTGATTGACCAGGTCACGGGAAGTTGGAATATCCCGTTGTTCGAAATAGTTTTGCTGCGAAGGACGCGAACAATATACTATCAATCCAGCTAAGGGGACAAGAAGGGAGAGATGTCTGGGTTTGGAATAATGGCCCCAGTGGTAAGTTCACTGTGAAATCCATGTACCATACACTGAAAGAGAACTAGGGATCGGCTTATTATCACAATAGCGGTGGTCCGGCGATAGTGGCTGATGATTTCTGGCCGAGACTATGGAGGATGCGCATACCATCAAGAGTAAAACACTGTGTGTGGAGGTTATGTATGGACTCTCTGCCAACATCGGAGAACCTCAGATATAGGAAGGTACAAGTCCCGTTAAAGTGTCAACTCTGTGATACCGAGGATGGGACAACAAGGCATTTGTTCTTTGAATGTGAATATGCAAAAGGGGTATGGCGAGCTCTAGGTCTACAGCATAAAATACTGGGGAGTGAAAGAGAAAGAGGTGATGGATGGTTCAGACAATTGTTGATCGACAACGATGATAAGACGAGAGAGTTAATGGCAGTGGTTTGCGATGGGGTGTGGTGCTAGAGAAATACGAAGTTGTTTCAAGACAAGAGCGTCGACTCGAGTTTACTGGCTGCATCAATCCGTTCAACCTTGATATCCTTTGCTGATGCAAATGCTTGGCCTGAGAGAGTTTCAGAAGTCCTTTCTACAGGTAACTTATTAAGACCGCCAGAGATGGGAAAGAGAATTCTGTTTGATGCTGGTATTGCAAGAGATTGTGCAGGATTGGGGGTGGTGGCAGTGGCTGCGGATGGGTCTTTTGTTCGGCCTGTGAGCAGAATAATAATGGATGTACGAGACCCCATGTTTGCGGAGGCAGAAGCACTGAGAGAAGCACTGAGAATGGAGACACATCTCCAATGGACCGATGTAGCTATTCTGGGAGACTCGTTGAGCCTAATGCAGATCATACATGGAGACCTGGATGCCCCACAATTATGCCACTCAATCACTGAGGAGATTCGAGCAGAATTTGTACAACAAGGCCTTAATTTGCCATGCTGGATACCAAGAAACGAAAATACGGATGCCCATATGGTAGCTAGCATAGGGAAAAATAATAGCTCGGATTATGTAGAGTGGAGTAATACTCCACAGTTCCTCTTGTCTTTTTTTTTTGAAGCAAACCACTATAAAGTGGGGGAAATTATATTGGGCATCCCATACCACAAAAAATAGTAACAATGATACAACTAGTGCCCCGGTAACAGGCAAGAATTGCACGGAGATAAACTCCAAAAGCATTAAAATGCTTTTCAAAAGAGATTAGGCTCTATAAGCCCTGTACAAAAAATAATGTAGTTAAAATTAACTGGAAACCTATTATAGAATTGCTAGGCAAAACTAAAAGCGGTACCCAGAAAATTAAAACTACATATAACATTAGAAAACTAGTGCGCCTAAGATCTCTGTATGAAGAGGCCTTTGAGAGTGGGATCTAGGCAAATATGTCTCAGCTAAGCAGATTGTCCAGATAAACAATTATGAGTCTGAAATTCAGCATCCTGGTTGTAACTTTGAGCCCTGTATGTCTCCTTCTTCTCAAATTTTCATCTGCATGAACACAGACAGAAATATACTGAGAGTAGTATCAATTCAAGGGGGTGTAATATTAAAGATGGTGTTCCCTCTTTATCTAGAATGTATAAACCTTTTACTGAGAGAGGTAGAGACTGGTGAGAGTTGAAAGAAATAGTCTGTTTAGTTTTTATAGCATGCTTAGCCAGGGAATCAGCAACCAGATTTTCTTCTCTAAAGATGTGTATAATTTCAGAATGTAGGCATGCTTGAGCAATGTCAGAAACTAGTGGAAACAGTTTCCATGGGGCATCATCTGGATATTTAATTATTTTTATGCTTGTTTACAGTCAGTCTCATATGAGCATGTGAGGTTCATTTCAGTACTGATTTTGATACCCAGTCCTATGGCTAACAACTTAGCATGCAATGGTGAAGATGACTGAGTATACATAGAGTGAGCTACAACTAAAACTCCCTGTGTATCTCTTCTGATGATTGCTAGACCAGTTGACTGAGGATGCCAAGAGGTATCAGAATTAACCTTAAAGTGAGAATCTGATCTAGACCATAAGACTTTAGAAATGATAGGCTTTGGGGGTTTGAGGCATTTTGGAAAATATCCATTTGCTGCCAGATCAATATCATGATCAGAGTGTATATAGAATGGTTTGGCTACAAAAGAGTCATACATCATAGCTTTAACATCATGGAGGATACTGGGGATACTAGGAGTAATATTATCATAGATAAATTTGTTCCTAGATTTCCAAAGGATCCAACATGAGAAAAGAGCCATGTTCTTAGTCATGAGGGACTGGATAGCAGAGATTCCTGGTTTGGACAAGTAGTATGAGATTCTATTCCAAATTGTGGAGAAAAGGGGGGTTCTGATGCCTATAAAATTATTAACACCCTCCCATACTTGGACAGCCAGTTGACATTCATTGAAAAAATGGTCCAGGGAATCCAAATTGCTACAGAAGCAGCATTTAAATACTATGTTAAAACCATAATATTTAAGGACATTGTCAAAAGGTAGAAGAGAGTTTAAATTTTTCCACATGAAAATAGAAACTTTTTTTGGAATTCTAGAATTCCATAATTTAGATAGAGATACAGAAGTACCACTCTAGGGCCTGATCTGGTTGTAGGTTGACTTGAAAGTGAAAGCACCATTGATGTTTGGCTTCCATATCAATTTATCTTCTCTGTGCTCCTTGATGTTTGCTTCCTGTAAAAAATTGAGAAGAGCAGTATCAATGAAAGGTTGAATTGAATACACGTTTTGAGGAATGTACAGCTGTCTGTTTTCAATAAATTGAGCAACAGAGCGGTGATGTATGCCGGACACCAACACTTCGACGACGAACCAGGCTCTCGAACTGATCTGCAAGACAAAGGCCCGGGGTGTCCCGGGGATAGACACTCTGACGCTCAAGTCAGTATATTTGCTTAAGGTGTAAAGTATAAAGTATGAGATTAGATGGAGAGGTCTACCAAACCTTTAAGTTATTTATATGGCTACAATCCGTAGATCACCAAGATATGTATTTATGGTATGAATACATCTCTTATGGGAATAGAGGTTGTATTACCATGTATAATAGAAGTGTATTTCGGACATGGTTGTGTTACCATGTTTAGGATAGTTGTATTACCATCTTTGAGAAGATGTATATTCCTTGTAGAACATTCATAATATACGCATTCCTTATAAGAATTAGGATTGATGGACCTGTGGATCCACCCTCCGCGTATCTCGACCCCATGACCCTTCTCGGGCCCTGGTCCGAGTATTCCGAATACGAACCATGGACTTATCAAGCAGGACTCAGGGATAGTAGTGGACTGTGTGTGAATAATATTAGTAATAGGGC
Source organism: Sherardia arvensis (assembly GCA_948330725.1). Classification (NCBI taxonomy): domain Eukaryota; kingdom Viridiplantae; phylum Streptophyta; class Magnoliopsida; order Gentianales; family Rubiaceae; genus Sherardia; species Sherardia arvensis. Next base: position 17,425,179 of record OX415235.1, read on the forward strand.
CTCTATCTGTCCAGTTGGCATTCCGAAAATTACAAGAGCCTTTGCCATGAATAACCTTGGAGTGCAGTTCAGCAAATTGATGAACTTCACATATCCTCTTTCAGGTATGAGAGGTTTGTGAAGATTTTGGCAGTGAGGCTATGAAAAAGGTCCATGGGGCAGAAGTATTTTGGTATTTCCACCAAAGCTTAGAGCATCTCCAATCCTAGGGTCTATTTGATGAAAGTTAACTGCCACGTCACCTTAATTGACTCCCAATCAAATTTACCTTCTCCAATACAGAGCTCAATTAAAAATGTCAATGTGACACTGCTTCAATTATCACTGACAGTGTCAAATAGATCTGCTCTGTTCCGACTCTCACTTCGACATCTGCGATCTGTACTTAACAAATAGAACTGGGCGCCATATTCCAAACTTTCCTCCCGCAAAATTATTTATATCGATTTGGCGCTACAAGATCATAAAATTACTTGGTAGATCAACACCGATTTGAGAGTCGACGTTTCCAATGCGGCGGGACTGAGCCGCGAGTTGAGGCGGCGATTAGTAATACCAAGTTTGTTCTGGGTCGATCTGGAAGAGGGATGGCGGAGAGGACGGTGGAGACTGAAATCAATCGATAGTGGCAACATTGAATCGTCACGTCTTTATCTGGTATGATACCGGCAATTATTTATCTTTCTGCATTTGTGCATAACATGTAATATGCAAGTTAAATATGAGAGTCCGTTCAAGTTTGAGGCTTTTCTAATTCTGAATTTATTTTTGTTTGATGTATGAATTAGTGGAAGAAATCAATCTTAAGGACTCTTTGTTTGAAGATTTCATGTTATAAGATTGAATTCTATGAATGGAGAGAAAATATGATTGAATTTAGTGTTGGACTCTCTTAACATTAATATATGGAACTAGAAATTTTGCTTAGGGGCATTGCAGCAATGAATGAGATGCTTTTGAGTATCATTGCAACATCTTTTGAGCTGCCTTTGTTGCATCGGCGCATGACATGAATTTGAGTTGTGTTTGAGCACCATTGCAGCAGTCAGCAGTGTATGAGTCTATGAGATGCATATTTGGCAGCAGTGTTTGAGATGAATTTGAGCAGCGTTTTGAGATGACTTCGAGCAGCGTGTGATTTGAATTTGGGCAAGTGTATGAGATGCTTTTGAGCCGTGTTGCAGCAGGTTTTAACCTCCATTTTTTGCAGCAGGATTTGAGATGAATTTGAGCATCATTGCAGCAGGGTTTCGAGATGAACTTGAGCAGCGTTTGAGTTGAATTAAGGCAGTGTATGAGATGCTTTTGAGCCGTGTTGCAGCAGGTTTTAATCTCCATCTTTTGCAGCAGGTTTTCAGCTTCATTTTTGCAGCAATATTTGAGATGAATTTGATCATCATTGCAGCAGCGTTTTGAGATGAGTTCAAGCAGCATTTGAGTTGAATTTGGGCAGTGTATGAGATGCCTTTGAGCCGCGATGCAGCATGATTTAAGCACCATCTTTTGCAGCAGGATTTGAGATGAATTTGAGCATCATTGCAGAGTATTTAAGATGCATTTTGCTGCAGAATCTTGAGCTGAATATGAGCACCGTTGCAGCAGCATTTAAGATGCATTTTACAGCTTCCGAGCTTAAGACTTGCACTGATGTTTGAGCAGCGATCTAGCAGCATTTTCCATCACAAAATAGCAAATTTAGAAGGACACGAGAGAGCATTAGAAGCTCATAGAAAAAACAGTGTATACAAGCTTTAACATTGAGCAAAAAGAAGAAAAAATATATATTGGTGAAAGATCTCAGAAAGCTTGCTCCCAATGTGTGTGTGTGTGTGTGTGTGTGAAATTTGAACTAATGCAAGCAAAAATGTTATAAGAATGAGAGAAAGATGTGTCTTTATTTTTTTTTACTTTCACCTTGAATCTTGCTGATCACTGTTTCATTATTTTTAACCTGTGTTTGCAGAAGTATATAAATCATCTTATTTCATTCTAGTTTGGTGTCTCCTTTTGCTTAAATGCATTTTGGTTCTCAGATATTATGTGAATGTGATCAAATTTTGGTGCTATAACATGCATTCCGGTGTTCAGTTTTGGTCTAAATGTTCTCCATTTGTCTGTTAGATTGGCAAATTGCACCAGGAAAATAATCCATCATTATTGAGAATTGGTCTAGATTGAGACTTGCATCATGACTGTTGGATTGGAGATTGATTCCAAAAGAAATTGTCAATCAATAAATTCAGTATTATGTCATACTGAAGTTAAATGGAAAGACCAATAATAATTTAACACGTGTATCCTAAAAATAAGATAGACAACCATTGCATTGGAGATGCTCTAACAGAGAAGGTTGTGACTATAGATTTAAGATTCCTAAAACCTAGGCCATTCTCTGCAATGGGGTAACACATATCTTTCCAGTTTTTCTATGACTTTTTTGGCTTGTCATCCACTGATCCCCAGAAGAATATGGATATTCTTCTTCTTATCAGTTTCATAATATGAGAAGTTGGCTTCAGAACAGCCCAATAGTGCTGAGGTAGAGAATATATACAGGAATTAATAAGCACTAATTTAGCATCAGAGGACAGCCATTTATTTTTCCAGTTAAATAATCTATTATCAATCATTTCTAAGAGTGGCTGGAAAAATATATTTTTTATTCTACCAGAGAAAATATGAACACCTAAGTATTTAAAATGAAATGATCATTTTTTCATTCCAAGTACTGTGTTCATTTCCCTAATATAGGCCAGTGATGCATGTTTACTGATAAAATAATCACTCTTGTCATAATTGATTTTTTGTCCTGGGACATTTTCAAACACATCAAGAAATGATTTCATCTTAGTGATGTTAGCTTTACAAGCTTGCATGAAAATTACAGTATCATCAGCATAAGATAGATGAGAGATAAGTGCGGTATTTCTGGACAGACTGTAATATTGTAAACTACCAATCTCAAAAATATATGCAAGGCTTCTAGTAAAGGCTTCAGAATAGATATTGAAAAGAAAAGGGAAGAGAGGATCACCTTGTTTAATGCCTCTAGTGGCTTGAAAAAAGCCAACATGACTACCATCTACTAGGACAGAGAACCATGCTTGAGAAAGATTTTTAATAATTGAAAATATGAATTGACCATGAAAACCAAATTTTATAAGTATACTGGTGAGAAATCTCCAACACACTCTATCAAATGCCTTTCTCAGGTCATGTTTTAAAATGCAGTTTGGGTTTCTGCCCTTTTTGTTTAAAAATCTCACCATCTCATTGAGGTATAGGACATTATCACTAATGTCTCTATTCTTCAGAAAAGCAGTTTGATGAGGGGAGATAATTTTTTGCATTAGGGGTTTCAGCCTTTCCATTAACACTTTTGAGAAAATTTTGTTTAAAACATTTGAAAGACTGATGGGTCTAAAATCACTAAAAGATGAAGGAGTTTGGATTTTTGGAATTATTGCAATCCATGTACTGGCAATCCCTTTAGGAATATTGGTACAGGACATAAAATCATTTACAACACTCAATAAATCCATATGGATGAAATTCCAACCTTTGATGTAAAACTGAGCAGTGAAACCATCTGGACCAGGGCTTCCTTGTTTATTTAAGGAGTTAACAATCTCCTTTAGTTCCTGCAATGTGATAGGTTTAAGCAGTTCTATATTTTCAGCAACAGTAATTAATTTTGGGATCTGGGACAAAAAATGAGAGAAGAAAGTCTTCTGATCAGGATTATTTTCAGTTGTGAGCAAATCTGAATAGTAAGAGATTGCTTCATTCTCTATAGCTGCAAAATCATCAATCCATTGACCATCAGATTTTTGAATTTTAGTGATAGTCATTCTTTCCTTCCTTTCCCTTACTGAGTTATGAAAAAACTTTGTGTTATCATCTCCTTCTTTAAGCCATTTAACCTTAGATTTATATTTCCAAAAATGATTTTGTTCTTTAATGGCTCTGGAAAGGAGAGATTTAGCTTCTTTGAGACTGTCCAAATTTATTTCACTTTGATCAGCATCATAAGCAATTTCTGAAAGTCTCATTTTTTCCTCAGCAATTGTAACATTATTGTGCAAATTTCCAAATACTTCTCTGTTCCAAATTTTCAGAATTTTTTTTAGCCTGAGAAGATTTAGATAAAAACCTAACATTCCAGTACTACCTATATTATGTTCCCAGTTTTCCTAAATCACATCTATGAATTTTTCTCTTTTAAACCATGTGTTCAGGAACCTGTATGGCCTAGGGGCAGATTTTATATCACTGCCAATACTTAAAAATAAAGGACAATGGTCACTGGATAATTTATTTAAAACTAAAATAGAGGAGTTTGGAAACTTGGCCTTCCACTGAGAAGTACAAAGGCCTCTATCAAGTCTCAGAATTGTGGGGATTTTTTTCCTGCCACTTTCACTGAGATCTAGAGGAATTTGATGTCTTCCATTGGACCAAGTAAAAGGGTTTCCTACAGTATAAATGTGCTCTAAAGCCATATCATCCATAAATTTTGAGAAATCTTTGATACCGTGCAAACTAAGAGTTGATGGACCCTTATATTCTGAAATTGAAATGATGGCATTGAAATCACCAATAAACATAGTATCAGGATTTTTTATTTTCTGTAGATCAATCCATAGATCTTCCCTTTCTTTCCTTGTTCTCAGTCCATAAACAAAAACAGCTTCCATTATATGACTGAGACTTGTAAAAGTTGAAGGTTATCTAGAATTAAGTGCAATTGGATATCATTTCTCCAGAAAATCCAAATTTGTCCATTTTGAGCATGCAAACAATTATGGAAGCCTAAAACAGTCATATAATGATTACATTCAGAATTATCATGCATTGGCTCAATTAGGCAAATTAAATCAAAATTGTAACTGGCAATGAGTTCATGAAGTCTTTCCATAGAAGTTTTCATCCCTCTGACATTCCATACAAGGAATTTGTTTTTCAGGGTTGTACTATTCATTTGGAAAAAAATTTTGGGGCTATTTGTAACAGAACTGACAATAATTTGATTTAATTGAGTGAAATAAGTTTGGAGCTTAATCACTGGAGTGTTTTTTGCCATGAGTCTGTTGGATTTTCTTACCTGAGTTGTGTTTACCTGTTGCTCAGATTGCTGTGGTGAGGAGCAGTTTGGTTCTTCTGACAGCTTGAGAGATTTCTGAGTATTCTCTTGTTCCTCCAATTCCAGTTCTTCATCTCCAGTGAGCATCTGCAAGGGTAGAAATCTATTCTTCCTATTTTTTTTCCTGGGAGAAAAATGGCACTTTGTTAGTATTAATAGGTGAGGAATGAGGGGGGCCTGAGGATGGGACTGCAGAGTCATCTTTTGCATATTGCATAGGCCTTTGATTTCCCATAAGCCATTTCTCAGTTTCAGCTGTGATCTCATAGAACATTTCTATATTAGTGTCTTCCATAAATGGCTTAGAGGAAATGGCATCTGAGTCTAGACTGGTTTCAGGAGTAGAATTAATGTCTGAGCTGGAGTTGCTGATGCAGATAGTATCATCCTGAGGGAAATTTCCATCATCTTCTGTTATCAGTATCAGTTTGTCTTTCCCTTTATCTTGGGTAGAGGTGTTGGTTGGGATGATAGGCAGTGGAATTGGTTTCTGAGCTTTCTTGACATATGTCATGTTCTGGGATTTAAACAGCCTATCCTTTTCTTTAATGGTGAGACCATATCCCCCTTCTTTAGACTTCTGAGACACTGTCTTAGGTAGAGGTTTAGGCCTACTATCATGCATGACAGGGATGGCTGGTCTAGGAGGGTGGCTAAGTTCAGGGTGAGCCTTCTTACAGAAGTCAATACAATGCCCCAATTTTTGACAATGAGGGCAGTAAAGGGGTAACTGATCATAGATGATTTCAAGGTCAGCTAGCAAACCAGGCATGCCTATAGTTATCTCAGAGTGGAGTTTTTTCTGTAAATCAATCTCTATGCAGAGTTTAACTGCAGATGGCCTAGTAAGAGAGGAGGTTGCATAGTCCATTTTCAAGAATTTTCCTATCCTATTTCCAATGAACTCAAGCATAGCTATATTGTAAAAGAAAATGGGGACATTTGGAATTGTTACCCATACTAGAACAACTGAGGATTCAGTGCCTGGGACAAAATCAGTCGACCATTTCAGAACTTTCATAAGCACTCCTCTGAAACTCCATGTGCCCTTTAGCCAACATCTCTGGTTGTTCTCGGGATCATGAAATCTGATGAGGATGTGTTTGAAATCGAGAGAACCAAGCTGGAATTTGGAGGTGAAGCCAATGGACTTGAAAGCTTCATTTAGCACCTCCATTGACGGCTTCCCGTTGTCAAACTTTCCGACGAGCGTGTACTGGTAGTGGGCAGCCAACTGAGAAGCTTGCTCCGGTGAAACTATGCAAGTTATTTTACCCTTAAATTCACCGATTGGCTGGATATCTGGATTGCTAGGAAGTGTAGACGATATGGGGGTGGTTTGTTAAGGACTGCTTGTGCAAATGACCGAAACAGAGCATTGCCACCGCGGAGATGCGGTGGCTCCACCATCAAAGTTGCCGTTTTGTGACCGTTTCTGGTGGGGCTTTATGTCGCTAACGGAAATAAATGGTACTGTTTCGGGAATTGCATAGATTTAGGAAATAAAGGTAGAGAGAGAGAAGAGAGAAAGTAGCGTGAAAAAATGAGTTCCTCTTGTCAAACGTTGCTGGACGTTTTCCAGCACTTTGAGTATGTTATACACTTTTCCTTTCAAAAAAAAAATTGTAATATATTACATTCATTTTATAAGTTGTAATCATTTTCATTCATCAATAATTATATTGCACTTTTATTTTATACATAATTTTTGTAGATTGTTTGTGCACAAAGTTATTTAAGTTAAAAGGGTGCAAAATACGTTATCGATAGGCATACTATATTCTAAATAAATTTTATTGTATGATTCGCTAAGCAATAAATCATAAGGAAACGAAAATTGGTTGAACACAGTACGTATGTCATAAAAAAATGTAAACTAAAGAAGTTTGAGTTTTTTAGAGATGACAATGGACTGGATATGGATTGAATATTAACACATACACGTTCATATCCATTATGTAAGTCTAAATCCATATTCGATCAGTGTCTTCAAAAAAAAAATCCATATTCGATCAGTGTACATTCGTATTAAAATTTATGACCACATCAGTCATTCAATCCACACATATATACATGACATCCATACCCGTGATGAAAGATAAAATATTCTTAAATTTTGTATAAAAATTTCAATCTTTTAATTAATTATACAATACAATTAATTAATTATATGTATATAGAAAATAACAACAAACGTCATTTTTATAATTTGTTTGAATTTGAAATGCTGCACCACCAAAGTAGCAGAAATAAAGTAACAACGGAACTCAACATTAATAAAACTACTTTCAACTTAATCAATATTATATTAATAATGATAATTTAATATTAAACAAATGGATTGATGGCGTGGATGGATTATGAAATATAAATTCATATCCATATCCGTTGACCGTTGTACAATTTATAAATCCAATTGAATTTAAAAAATTTAGCATACACATCCATGAAAATTGGATTCAAATCCATGAGTATGAACTTGATTCAAGATCTATTGCCTTTTCTAACATTGTCATCTCTGGTTAGTTTCCATTGGAGAGTCCCATCACCCATATATGAGTGTTCGTGAGAGAATAGATAATTAGTACATGAAATGTATGTGAAATTTTGTTTACTTTATAATTCTCTTTGAATATGTTAGTTTGCAGTTTGGGTGCAACCATGTTAAATTCGTGTTCAGTATTTTTAGTCAGGTGGAACTGTCGAGCCCACCACAGTTCAAACTAGTATCATATTGTCCACTTTGGACTAGCAGGAAAGCCCGCACGGTTTTAAACAATGGGTCAATTCCCAAAAGATATCATACTAGCGTGGTGAGATTATTCCTTATAAGGGGAGAAATGACACTCTGTTTCCAATGTGGGAATTGGGTTGACCACACCCAAAAATCTCCCCCTCAAATCAAGGACCACATGAACAAGTGTCCTTCAACTCGAACTGTCTTGCACCGCCACCTAACAGTTGCGGGACACGCCACCTGACAAATCTTTGGTTAGGCAGACTTTCGACACAAGGGACAAATTTGCCTCTCCAAGGGAATAAATGAGGGTCTTCTCTACATCAGGCAACAAAGACAGAGTGTAACCAGGTTTTGATACCACTTGTTGGGACTGTCGAGTCCACCACAGTTTAAACTAGTATGATATTGTCCGCTTTGGGCCAGCAGAAAAACTCGCACAGTTTTAAAAATCGATCAATCCCCAAAAGATATCATACTAGCGTGTTGTGACTATTTCAAGAAGAGGAATGTCACTCTCTGTTTCCGATGTGGGGATTGGGTTGACCATACCCAACACTGTCTTCATCACTTATCTTTTCCGTTAAGCTGAATGATCACTTCCCCTAACACAATTATATTAAGAATTGTTAGAAATTTTAAAATCTACCATAGATATAATTAATAAATAATACAAATGGTGAATCAAACATGATCCAGATGATTAAGGACACACATCATTTTTGTTAATACTTGCAATTTTGCATATATCTAGTTTATGTATCTTCATATCGGTTCGTTTCATCCTAAAAGTTAGTTATCCATATTTCAGTTTCAGTTTCAAATTAAGTAAATGTTCGAGGAAAAGTACTACCATTGGTGCAAAAATGGAAGCGCCAGGTAAACCACCAAACATTCCCGGAAATTTGGGCACTAAAGCTACAGTTAACCTACACGCAATTAGCCCAAGTTTCAAGTTTGTCCTCTTGTATTTGTGTTCAACTAACCACGGCGTATAATTTCCAGTGATTAAGGTGGTGAGCTGAAAACGACGGCTCCGAAATGGGCCAGCACCAGCAGCATGGCGCCACGTCACGCAACAAGGCGTAACCCGATGAGGTTTACCTAACGTGTGGTCTTCACACTCTTCACTTGCAGATCTTTTTCTTGCCCCAACTCTTTTTAGCTTTTCCTTCGATTCCCAAATATTTTATTAATTTTTCCATTCATCTGATATTTCTGGCTCAAAAGATCTTTAAATCCAGACATTTCAAGCCGACCCTTTTGGAGATATTGCTGTTTCGGTAGTTTTTTTTCACTTCTTTTCTTTCTTCTTCAATCACCTATGGCAGAGTTACACGTGTCTCCCCTGCACCGGCAGGCTGTGCCGTTGCCACCGGTTCGGCAGGGTTTCCCCCGGAGTTTGATGGCGTGGCATCATTTTGGCGCCAGGGGTCTCGGTCGGAGTAAAATTCAGTTGAAGCCATGCAGGTGTTTTAGGGAGGAGGAGGGTGAGGGAAGGATGAATATCGCTAATGTGAGAAGGCTTGAGAATTTGGGTACTGAGCTAGTGAATTCTATCAGGTCTACTGTATGGACATTTTCAAAGCCGAGTCTTCGATCAGCAGCTCTGGAACGGCTGGAGAAGAAGCTCTCTGTGGTAATTTCACATTTGGTTGTTTAATTGAGCTGTCTATCTATTGAAATTGAATTTTGTAAAGATGTGATCTTTGTGAATTGCCAGGTTGCTGTACAGTTTGCGCGATACATTGTGACGATGATGAGCACGGGGGTGATATTGTTCATTGGATTTCAGTTGTCAGGTTGGTTGTACGTTCTTGAAATGTCTTTACACATGGATCTTTCTGTATTTGAAATGATTGCCAACGTGCTTTCTTTAATTCCTTGCATGAATTATGAAGGTGGGGATAGCCAGATGAATGCAGCGATATGGTATAGCTGGCTTGGAGGGATAATCATTGGAACTATGATCGGTTCAAACATGGTGTTGGAGGAAGTTAGTCGAGCTGGTCCACGCAATGTAGTAATAACAGGAAGGTATACTAGTTCATTCTCCATGTGAATACCTTCGTATGCTAGTCTGAGTTATGCCAATGAGGAAATGCTGCCTTTAAAAATCTATGGGAAAATTTAGCATAAACTATGTATTGGGGATTAAGCTCATTTGTAACCCCATTTGTAATAGGGAACCATGAAGGTTATTTCAACTAAGAGCCGTGTTAAGGTTATCTCAAAAGCAATAACAAAAAAAAAAACAATTTAAGGTGTTATTTTACAGCAAAGTCTTTTGGACAATTTCCTTTCTTCTTTATTTGTTAGCTTAAGATTTTAGATTTTACTGAGAAGTTGTGTTCTGTAATGCTGCATGTTGATTATGATCTCCTATTGTTGATTGAAGTACGCGGGGCCTGGGGAAAGCTCTTGCCCGTGAGTTCTTACTCTCTGGGGATCGTGTTGTCATTGCTTCGAGAAGGTAGTTCAGAGGAATATAATTTCTATTACTCCTGTATTTCTATATCGGCTGCTTTTTGACAGTTGTCTCTTGGCAGCCCTGAATCTGTCGACACAACTATCAAAGAGCTAGAGGAGAACCTGCAGCAATTATTGGCTAGCCCTGATGTATCCTCTAGTAAAAGAGTCGCTCACGCAAAGGTTGTTGGCATTGCATGTGATGTTTCTGTACCCTCTGATGTGCAGAAATTAGCTGACTATGCAGTTGAGGAACTTGGTCATATTGACATTTGGGTGAGGAGCTTTAGTTTGGAAGATGTTTGATTTTGAACTAGTTATCCACCATTTTACAAATATCGTGTCCCTCATTTACTTATGAAATTACAGTCTGCAAAATGAATTGATAGGTGTTATTATGATATGGAGCATCTAAGCGCAGTGGAGCATTTACAATTGCATTTTTATATGAGAACCAAGAATCAAATTAATGAGATTAACTCTAGCAAAGAATTAAGTTGAGCTGGATTACGTAACTCATCATTTGCATTTTCTTAATGTTAACTGTGACAGATTAATAATGCTGGGACAAACAAAGGTTTCAGACCCTTACTTGAATTTACTGATGATGAGATTCAACAGGTATCCAACAATTATCAAACTTTGCTCATTATTCAAAAACATTTTGCATCATTGCATCCTAAAATTATTTTTCACAATTATTCTTTACACCATAAATTAGTCATTGAGCTAACCACTAGATTTATAACTAATAATCTCTGCTGAAATAGTACACCAGAGAAAATAGATTAAATGAAGCTAGCAAGTAAATAAAGTTAACTTTACACAATAGAAGCAAATAAAGTTGTCAATGAGATAATCGCAAGTTTGGGTTAAGTTATAATGTCTGCTGCAATAAAACGCCAAAGAAAATAGATGTAGTGAAGGTAAAGAAAAAAATAAACTGTTTCAGAACTCAGGCCATTACTAACTTGATGAGAATCGTTCTATGATTTCTGCTGTCTGGTGTTTATTGCCTTATTTACCTACTGTAACGGTGCCTTCAGTTCGGAAGTATTTCATCTTACTGATCCCAGCATAATATTTTTGATTTTGGTTTTAGATTGTCTCCACAAACTTGGTCGGGTCCATCCTCTGCACTCGTGAAGCCATGCAGATAATGCAAAATCAGAAACGGGGAGGTCACATTTTCAACATGGATGGTGCTGGTTCTGGAGGATCTAGCACCCCTCTCACAGCTGTGTAAGTAATTCGTTTATTTGCACTGCTTTCCTAGAAAATGTTTATATTATCAGCATTAACTATATGCATGGTGGTGGATATTTCACTACTTTTTTATGTGCAGATATGGGTCAACAAAATGTGGTCTTCGGCAGCTTCAGTCATCACTTCTGAAGGAGAGCAAACGAATAAATGTTGGAATGCATACCGCCTCTCCTGGCATGGTCCTCACGGAGTTATTATTGAGGTAAAGTGTGTTTTTTGGACAAGATGTATCCTTTTTTATTTGTGATATATTCACCGGTAAGGTTCTGGATACTTTAATTTTGTTCAGTGTCTCTTTAAATACAAAAATGTTGTGTAACAATATGATTTTTGTTCTTTAAATGTCACAGTGGCTCAACCATTCAAAACAAGCAGATGTTTAACATAATCTGCGAGCTTCCTGAGACAGTTGCCAGAACCTTGGTTCCAAGGATGCGGGTTGTGAAGGGTAGTGGAAAGGCTATAAATTATCTGACTCCACCTAGGATCTTGCTTGCTTTGGTCACTGCATGGGTGAGAAGAGGCCGCTGGTTTGATGATAAGGTAACTTGACTTTCTTTTGTCAACCTCTGGGCCTCATTTGTATAGTTAAGTAAAGAGGTTTATTATCTTCTTTCTATCAACTCTCGAGTACACTAAGGATAACTTTTGTGTGTTACTCGTGTTTCTTGTTTGTGTCACACTTGATCATAATTACAGTTCGCCTCTCCCTTTTGTGCTATATTGTGACCTGACTAGTTGTGAAATTGTAGGGAAGAGCGCTATACTCTGCTGAGGCAGACAGACTACGAAACTGGGCAGAAAACCGCACTCGCTTTTCTGTGACAGACGCCGTGGAGATGTACACGGAAAACACGTGGGTATCTGTCTTCTCACTGTCCGTCGTGTGTGCTTTCATCATCTTATCTAGCACAGTCAGCACATTTCCAGGCACTTGAACCTTATCTGCAGATAGATTAAATCCCTAAAGATGTAAATGGAAAATGCATATTACAGCCAACATCAATGTCAAGAGGGGAAATTCCATATTTTGCATAGAAATTCATTATCTTCTACTAGTTAGGAAGCATTGTAAGTGGGTAGAACGGGGTCTATTAGGATGATAATGCTAGAGTACACCCTGCACTGCAGTATATTCTTAGTGATTTGGAAAGAAACCGTTCTTGAATGGAGATGGTTTCTCATTTGATGCATTCTGTAAAAATGACTTCGATTATGTCCTGGTGATATTATTCTTAATTATTATAAGAATTGCAGAGAAAAGATTATTGCAAAGGTTGATTTTTCATTAACTCAAGACTCCTATTTATATACAAGGATGTCCTAATAGTAATACAAAAGGAATTCCCGTAATACAGGGAAATCAAATATTCTATGACTAAAACAAAATATACTACAACTCATATACAATTAATAATAACTAATAATGATCAATCTAAATATTCTCTAATACCCTCCCGCAAGCTCATGTTCGGGAACGAACAAGAAGCTTGGAACGCAAGTCTTTGAATCTAGACGTCCCAACGGTTTTAGTAAATACATCAGCAACTTGATCAACTGAGCTAACATGTCGAACCACAAGGGAACCATCACAGACTTGTTCACGAACAAAGTGAAAATCTAGTTTGATGTGTTTCGAACGGTGATGAAGAACAGGATTAGCTGTGAGAAAAGTTGCACTCAGATTATCACAAAGAACTGTCGGAGGGCCAGAAAGAGCAATATTCATTTCCTTGAGAAGTTGTTGTAACCAGATTAATTCAACAGCAGCAAACGCAATGGCACGATATTCGGCTTCAGTACTGGAGCGAGCAACAGCACCTTGTTTCTTGGATGCCCAACTCACCAAGTTGCCACCGTAATACAACAAAACCCATGTTGAGAATGACAATCATCTGGATCTGAAATCCATCCAGCATCAGTGTAGCAAACAAGGCGAGAATCCAAAGTCGGGCGGAAATAAAGTTCAGCAGTGATGGTGCCTTTGAGATAGCGAAGAATGCGTTTGACAGCAAGCCAGTGCTCAGTTGTTGGTTTGTGCATGAACTGACAGACACGGTTCACAGCATAAGAAATTTCAGGGTGAGTGATGGTAGCATACTGAAGAGCTCCAACAATGCTGCGATAAAGATGCTGATCTGGATAAGGATCACCGGAACTCTGGAGCCGCGAGCCAGTAGTAGCTGGAGAAGAAATAGGTTTAGCACCAGCCATGTTGCTACGATCCAAGAGATCCAAAATATACTTCCGTTGAGATAGAAGTAAGCCCGAGGAAAGATGGTGTACTTCAATGCCAAGAAAAAAATTAAGACGACCAAGATCCTTCAGAGAGAAAACCGAGTTCAGGTAAAGAACGAACTCATCAATGAACTTGGAATGAGAACCAGTGATAATCAGGTCATCAACATAAACCAACACATAAATGACATGATCACCATGAGACTTGATGTAGGGGGAAGTATCTGAAACACACTGCTTGAAGCCGTGTTGAAGTAGAGCATGACTGAGCTTCTGAAACCAAACTCGGGGAGCCTGTTTGAGACCATAAAGAGACTTCTTCAACCTGCACACATAGTTCGGATGTGAAGAAGAAACAAACCCTGGCGGTTGTTGCATGAACACGGTCTCTGAAAGATCCCCATTCAGAAAAGCATTGTTGATGTCAACCTGACGAAGAGCCCAGCGCCGAGTGACAGCAATACTGAGTACAAGACGAATAGTAGTAGGCTTGACAACAGGACTAAACGTATCAAAGTAGTCCACTCCTTCCTCTTGGTTGAATCCCTTTGCCACTAACCGTGTTTTGTAACGTTCCACAGTACCGTCAGCCTTCGTTTTAACCCTGAAAATCCACTTACAACCAACAACAACATTAGAAGTAAAGGGCTTTGGAACTAAGTCCCAAGTCTCATTAGTCATTAAAGCATCATATTCTGACTGCATTGCATGTTGCCAATGAGGATGTTTGGCAGCTTGTGTAAAAGTTTTTGGTTCAGGATGAGAAGAGTCACGATTGACAGGATATTTAGTGGCAGTTAGAACTTTAGGTTTAAGAGAATTGGTGGCTGCACGCAGTGCCGGCCCAAGCTTTTGAGAGGCTTGAAGCAAACAATAAAAAAGAGGGCTTAAATATGCTAAAAACAATTTAAAAAAAAAGCAAAAAACTTGAAATCCACAACCATAAAATCTTTAAAAAACTTGTCTTTACTCATAAAGGCTAAAACTTCGATCATTCAAAAATGTAGTGTTTAAACTAACCTGAAATTTAGGCAATAAAACTCAAAAAATTTCAATAAAATTGAGGTTTTTCGATTCAAAATTTCTTAAAATTGTAATATCAATGCAATATGTAAGAAATTGTGATTCGAAACCCACAATAAAATTGAATTACCGAGAGCAACAATTTGAAGAACCCGGTCGGTCGGCGGTCGGTCGATGGTCGCCGTCGGTAGTTCGTCTGGAATTTTGGCCTTTTTAGTTTTTGGGGCTGAGATGAGATGCTGAGTTCTCTCGGCTTTGTTTCTAATATTATATATATATATATATATATATAGATGTGTACATCGTTGGCGAATAATTGGGCCTAAAACAATTGGGCTGAGAGCTTGAGACGCTGAGTCCTCAGCTTTGTTTCTAATTTTTTTTTAAAAAAATATATATGTGTGTGTACAGTGTTGGCCCAAAATTGGGCCTAAAAAAATTGGGTTTTTTGGGGACTGAAGCAATGTGGTCATTTGCTTCACTATGTGGGCCGGGCCTAGCTGCACGAGTGGTCATGGGATGCTGAGAAGTGTCTGATTGTCTGAAGTAAGAAGGGACACGTGGAGAAGGAATAATGGCCAGAGAGGAAGAGGATGCAGAAGTGGGCTGGTCAAAGTGAGTTGACTGGTCAAAGACAGGTGAAGAATCGGCTTGCTGCGTTGGCGGAGACTCGGCTTGGACCTCCGGCGATGACGACAGGGACGCGGCAGACTCGGTCGTGAGGCTGGTGGACACAACCGATGACTGAGGGCCGGCGGAGGAGGACTGAGGTAAGGCGGACGATGACAGAGATCCGGAGGGCGAGGGCACACTCTGAGACGCTGACCTAGACGAAGATTGACGGCCAGAAGAATCGGACGAGGACTGAGGTACGGACGACGATGACGGAGATACGGCGGGCGAGGACCCATCCGTAGACGCTGCCCCAGACGACTGCTGACTGCCGGAAGAAGAATTTCGAATGCTAGGACTGGGCAGAATTTCAGATGGAGACTGGGCATAACCTAACAGAGACAGATCATAAACTGGAGGAATTGGGGATGGGGACTGAGCAATATGAGTAGGATAGGGAAACTGGGATTCATCAAATTCGACATGGCGAGCTATGTATGTCCTAGAAGTTGGAGCATGGAAACAAAGATAACCTTTATGTTTTGCACTATATCCCAAAAATATACAAGCTACGAACGAAACTCAAGTTTGCTGGTATTGTATGGTCTTAAGTAGGGAAAACATAAGCACCCAAAGGATTTTAAAAATTGATAATCAAGTTCCCGTTTGTAAAGACAAGAGTAGGGAGATTTATAATCTAGAATAGGAGTGATGGTTCTGTTATTTAGATAGATGGCAGTGTGAAAAGCTTGTTCCCAAAATTCTATAGGAAGATGGGAATGAGCTAACAGTGCCAAACCCTTTTCCACAACAATACGGTTCCTCCTTTCAGAAGCATCATTTTGTTCAGGTGTGTGAGGGGAAAAAATTCGATGTAAAAATCCCTTGAGTTTGAAGAGAAGTTGATACATTACGATACTCACCACCCCAGTCAGATTGAAAAGTCTTTATTTTCGCAGAAAACTAAGTTTCGATCATAGTTTTGAAAAGTTGAAAGGTAGAGAAAACCTGAGATTTAGTTTGGAGAAAATAAATCCACACAAATTTAGTGCAATCATCAATGAATAAAACAAAGTAGCGATTTCCATTTAACTAAGGAACATAGGTAGGACCCCAAACATCTGAATATATTAAATCAAAAGGTTCACTGGATGACACATGAGAAGAAGTTAAATGCAATCTATGACTCTTGCCTAATTGACAAGCACTACAAAGAGGTAAAGATTTATTCGCAGAAACAGGTAGATTAAAAGCAGACAGCTGACGACGCAGAACAGACTCGTGAGGATGAGCAAACCGATGGTGTCAACAAGCAACAGAAGCACGTTCACCAACAAAAACTCTAGGGCTGGAGATGATGGGGAATTCAGACAATACAGACCATTCTCAACTATTCCCTTGAGAAGTTTTTTACCCTTAGGATCCTTAACAAAACAATGATCCGTAGTTAATTCAACAGATACATTATTATCTCTACATAATTTTGAAACACTAATGAGATTTTTTGAAACCTTGGGTACAACTAAAACTTCATTAAGAGAAAGAGGTTTATTGGCAACATGCAACAAAGAAAGATTACGAGTACCGATATGAGTAATGGGAAGGGACTTACCATTCCCAACAACTAAGTTGTCAGTGCCAGTGTAGGGAGATTGAAGATTGAGAGCATCGAGGTCCGCTGTAACATGGTGAGAGGCTCCAGAATCCATCACCCAAGGATCAGTGAGAGCCGATGGACTGGTGTACGCCACATGAGCCTGCTTGCGAGCTGGATTACGCTGCTTCTGACATTCCGCTGATCGGCGATTTGTAGGTGGATAGTGCACATCGTTGAAGCGGTTGTGGCAGTTCTTAGCAGAGTGATAGGGCTTGTCGCAGATTTGACAGACAGTGCGAGGAGGATCACTTCCGGTGGCTGCCCCTTCTGACGGCTGAGCAGAGACAGTAGAGGCACGGCAGTGAGCAACGAGCGCCAAGGGAGCCACGGAAGCACACGAATCTAGGATTCGTTGTTCCTCTTGGAGAAGAAGGCCGAGGAGTTCATTGGAGGTGACTGAATCACGCATGCTGATCGCCGTCTTGAAAGCAGCGTACTCAGCACCCAGGCCGAAGAGGATGTATGATACAAAGTCATCATCAGAGACGGCTGAGAGGCATTCCGCCAGTGAATCGGAGATGCCCCGTTTCTTCTCGACATACTCCATGATGGACATGGAGCCTTTGGGGAGAGACAGCAGCTGCTGTTTGAGGTGATTCTGGCGTGCTCGCGTTTGAGACTGAAACATCTGGGAAAGCATGGTCCAGACATCAGCGGCAGAGGTGGCACGAGCAACATGACCAAGTATCGGAATGGTGAGAGTGGTACGCAGCCAAAGGAGAACAAAATTGTCGTTTCGTTTCCAAGGTTTGTACGCTGGATTAGGGGTCTGCGTGGTTGACTCCGAGTCTCCAGTCGGTGTAATAGTTTTGGCCGGAGTCTGGTCGGAGAGAAGG
This sequence comes from Sherardia arvensis, assembly GCA_948330725.1. NCBI lineage: Eukaryota > Viridiplantae > Streptophyta > Magnoliopsida > Gentianales > Rubiaceae > Sherardia > Sherardia arvensis. The sequence continues at coordinate 17,443,160 of OX415235.1, forward strand.
TGATCATCAAGTTCGAAGGCTTCAAGAGCCGAGCGCACAGTACCTTTCCGCAGAGAGTAATTACTGTGGTCTAGGCGAATGGAAAGAGTGGGAAGCTGGAGGGTGGTGGTGGTTCCGCCAGCAGCCATGAGGAGATTCTGCGCTGAAACTGAAGACGCAGATGATTGCGATGAAGCGGAAGACGTAGACGAGGCCATCGGTAAGGACCGCGTGCTAAGCTGATACCATATAAGAATTGCAGAGAAAAGATTACTGTAAACGTTGATTTTTCATTAACTCATAACTCCTATTTATATACAAGTATGTCCTAATAGTAATACAAAAGCAATTCTCGTAATACAGGGAAATCAAATATTCTATAACTAAAACAAAATATACTACAACTCATATACAATTAATAATAACCAATAATGATCAATTTAAATATTCTCTACTAATCATGTATAAGTGTTTTATTATTCAAATACAAACAATTTTATGTATATATTATTAATTTCATGATTGAGAAATCTTTTAACTGTAAAAATTTTATTTCCTGTGAAACAAATTGGTATATTCCAATGTCCAAAAACATTTGAGAAGACGCCATCTTCTAGTGAGTTACTCTTTCCCCGCGTATTCGATTTGGACGGACTAATTTCAATTACTACTCATTTTTCGCTTCACTCAAAACTTTAATAACAATACCGTTATAAAACTTCCAATTTGCACCACCTATTTAGAAAATAAATATTTTTCGAAGGAGAAACTGACTTTCCCAAACTCAAGAGGCATAAATTCATCATATGCTGTTGTTTGTTGCTTATTGCAGGTTATCCGGTGTAGAGGTCCAAATCTACCGTCGTGACATTACTCATACTTTTTGGTTAACATATTTACTTATATAAGTTTGATCACTATCATCACATGTTGTCTAGAGTGCACAAAATGCAGATACACCTAGAGAAGAAATCAAAATCGCCATACTACCCGTGATGAGTGAGTGAGAGAGACACTTTCCGGTCCCCGCAGTAGGCTAACCGGCCTATCACTCCGTCCTCCCCCGTCCACCATCTAATTATCCACAACAAACCAGAAATGGAGTCTAGGAAAAATTCCAAGTCTTCCTTCTCCGGACACGTTCAAATAAACATTTTTTTGTCAAACTTCAATTTCCAATGTATTATTCTAATTCGGAAACCTCAAAATATATTAATAACAGTGACCTTTGAGAATGCCAATATCCTAGAACTGGACTCTTTGATAAATGATAAAATAAGAAATATCTTTTCGTATTTCATAATGTTTGTTAGTTTTTATGCATTTGTTAAATATATTTTCCTTTAAAAAGATTTATATCAGGTAATTCTTACGTTTTTGCAAAAAATAATTAACAATACATGTAACAAAGTTACAGTATTAAATAATTTTTTGGATGTAAACACCTAAAATTACTATAATAATAAAAGTAAAATAATTATTTTTTTTAATTTAAGAGAGAATTGTTCATGACTCAAGCTCATCGATATACAAGTAAAATTACTTTAAAAATACAGAATAAAATTAAATGATTTTTAATCTAATGTGATTGAGACAGTCTCATAACATACTTGTATTGAAAGTGTAATTAATTATTCGTAATTAATTTGACTAATTTAAAACATGTGTTAAGGAAAGAATATGTTTGTTTTATATATAAATTAGTATTGTATATGGAATATAGGTTAGACTATGTTTTTCCTTCTGTAATTATGTTATTGTACATTAAACCCACATCGGTAGATTCGATAGTCAGGTAGACATAACCTCCCTATATAATGTAAACTTTCTAATGAATACACACACGAATTTACCCGAATATCTTTGATACAATTCTTCAATTCTACATGGTATCACAGTTTTCGATCCTCTAAAGTCAATTTTTCTCCGATCTCTTTTCCTCCGCTGCCGCCGTGTGCCTCCACCGTTGCCGCTGTCGAAATCTTCATTCCTACTCCTTTGATTTCTGCTACCGACTTCTATTCTCCAAAAAAAACGAAAAAAAAAAATTTGCTGCCGAAATTTTGTGGCCAGTACGTGTTTTGTTTGCTGGAAATTTTTGAAAACATTAGTTCCCACCATTTCTTTTATTCCATGGATCCTCGCCACGACAACGTTGTCGTCGCTGGACCACTTCTTCCTACCGTCTCTAAGATCGCTGCTGTCGCACACGATGATGTCGCCACCGCCGCTATTCATGTTACCGCCGTTCCTCATTCGTCTGTCTCGCCTGGAGTGCCGTTCGCCGGAGTTGTTCCTTCCCCGGGTGAACCCACTGCCGCCGCCGTCATCACCGATTTGGACAGACAGGCTTTCGGCCCCATCTTATCTATGAAGCAATGGGGTATAGTTAAGAATATATTTTCTAACATGAATTCTGACAATTCCAGTAAGGTCTCTACACCCTGGATACTTGACACGGGTGCATTTTATCACATGACTGGTACCAAGGACATTCTTCACGATATTATGCCTACTGATGTTGATGTTGTACTGCCTGATGGTTCGGTATCTACTGCTTTATTACATGGCACATTATATTTTGGCGATATTATGCTTCCTCGCGTCTTATTTATTCCAAAATTACGTTGTAATTTGTTATCTTTTGCTAAGCTAACTGCATCCTTAAAAGCTCTAGTTTTGCTTACCGAAAATATATGCATATTTCAGGACATCAGCACGAGGATGGTGACTGGTGTTGGTAGTCAGCGAGGAGGGGTTTATTGGTTGTGTAGTCTCGGGGCTCCACTTTCGCCTGCTCGATCTCTCCATGTGTCTGCTGCTTCTGTTTCTTCGTTTGATTTGTGGCATCGACGCTTTGGTCATCCTTCTCCATCGGTGCTGTCATCTATTCCAATATTAGGATTGCGTAGAAATAAGACATCTGTTCCTTATTCAACATGTCATCGAGCAAAACAGTCTAGAAGTAGTTTTTCATCGAATACCAAAACAGCTAGTAGTTAATTTGATCTTGTTCATTGTGATGTTTGGGGTCCTTATAGTAACCCCTCACTTAGTGGGGCAGTGTCATTTTTGACTATAGTAGATGATCACTCTAGAGCTGTTTGGGTTTATTTACTAGTTAGTAAGTCTGAAGTGTCTTCCAAGATGAAGGAGTTCTTCGCGCTTGTCTTCACTCAGTTTCGCCGCAATATCAAGTGTGTTCGTGCGGATAATGGTACCGAATTTCAGCCTCTTCGTCAGTATTTTTTGGAGAAAGGAGTCTGTTTTGATACTTCGACTGTTTACACGCCACAGCAGAATGGTCGTGTTGAGCGCAAGCACCGTCATATTCTCAACGTTGCTAGAGCTCTCATGTTTCAGGCTAATCTTCCAATCGAATTTTGGGGTGATTGTGTTCTTGCCGCTGCTTACCTGATTAATCGAACTCCATCGCCGTTATTGAAGGATCGCTCCCCGTATCAGCTCTTCTTTGGCAGAGTTCCGGACTATGGAAATTTGAAGGTGTTTGGATGTTTGTGCTTTGCATCCCAACTCCCTAGACTGAGAGATAAATTTGCTTCCCGAAACCGAAAGTGCATGTTTTTGGGATACTCTACAGACAAGAAGGCATGGAGACTTTATGATCTTGACACTCGTACGACTTTTGCGAGTCGTGATGTTGTTTTTTATGAAGATTGCTTCCCGTTTGCTTCACCGGAGTCTTCCCCGTCGACTGAACGTGTTTCTGGGCAATTTGGGCCTTTTCCTGACGTTGTGTGTGGCCCAGAAGTGTTTGAGCCCGTTCTACCCGATTCGGACGTACATGCCTCTGCCATGAATGAAACGCGTGCTCCTCAAGCGCCTGGAGGGAGGCCTCACGCGCCTGGAGATATGCTGCCTGCAGATTTGCCGTCTTCACCTGCACGGCTCCCAGACGTTGATCCGCCTCTACCTTCCAGTGTGCCTCTGATTGTTGATCGGCAAGCACCTTTCGGCGAGCCTTTGACTGCGGTCAGGCCGCCGTCGACCGCCCCAAGGCCACCTTCGACCGTCTGAAGCCCGCCTTCGCTGCAGTCTCGCCGGAATCGACTTTCGCTTGGTCTCCAGCGATGGACCCAACTGTCTTGGCCTTTGACTCTGACATTGAATCTCCATCATCCTCTTCTCCTTCGGATTCGAATGTTGAACTGCTTGTTTCTGCGCCGTTGCCCAGACCGCCGAGCACTAGGACTCGCCAACCTTCTGTTCGACTTCGCGACTGTCTGTGCCGCCACTGCACCTTCAATAAACCCCCCTCCAGCTGCTTCCTCGTCCTCACCGTCCTCAGGTATTCGCTATCCTATTGCTGATTATGTTTCCTGTAATAATTTTTCGGTTTCGCACTCTAATTTTTTGGCTGCAGTTACGGCTAGTTTGGATCCAACAATGTTTTCTGAGACTTCTCGCTCTGTTCAATGGCGTCTAGCAATGGTTGCTGAGATTGATGCTCTTGAACGCAATAAGACGTGGACTTTATCTGCTCTTCCTTCTGGCAAGCGAGCTATTGGTAGCAAATGGGTGTTTCGTACGAAGTATAACTCGGATGGTTCTGTTGAACGCTACAAAACTCGGTTGCTTGTTCTTGGGAATCATCAGATAGAGGGGACTGACTTTACTGAGACATTTGCGCCTGTTGCTAAGATGTCTTCCGTTCGCTTGTTTTTGGTTGTTGCTGTCATTAAGGGATGGGAGCTTCATCAGATGGATGTGCATAATGCGTTTTTGCATGGTGATCTTGAGGAGGAGGTTTATATGAAGCCCCCTCCAGTATATGTGTTACCTCGTCCCGGGCTTGTCTGCAAGCTTCAGAAATCACTCTATGGTCTTCGCCAAGCTCCTCGTAATTGGTTTGCTAAGTTAGCTGAGGCATTGCGCAGATATGGTTTTGTTCAAAGCAAAGCTGATTATTCCTTGTTCTCATAAATTCGAGATGGTGTTACTCTCCATGTTTTGGTTTACGTGGATGATCTTGTAATTGCTAGTTTTTCTGGAGAGGTTTTGTCTGCCTTCAAGAAGTATTTGAGTTCTTGCTTTCACATGAAGGATCTTGGAGCATTGAAGTATTTTTTGGGTATTGAGATTGCACGTCGCCCTGATGGTATGTTTCTGTCTCAACGGAAATATACTTTGAATAATTTGGCTGATACAGACTTATTGGGAGCAAAGCCTGCTGATTTTCCAATGGAGACACAACATAATCTTGCGAAAGATGACGGTCCTATGCATGATGATCCTGCTCAGTATCGACGTCTCATTGGAAAGCTTATCTATTTGACTATTACTCGTCCAGAATTGAGTTATTCAGTTCATACTTTAGCTCAATTCATGGAGAAACCTCGAGTTGCACATTAACAGGCTGCAATTCGAGTCTTGCACTATCTCAAGGGCCATCCTGGTCAAGGATTGTTTCTTTCATCTCGTAGTCCTTTACAGCTCGTTGGTTTCTGTGACTCTGACTGGGCTGCTTGTCCTATTACTCGACGATCTTTGACAGGCTACTTTGTGACTCTTGGTGATTCTCCAGTTTCATGGAAGACAAAGAAGCAACCAACAGTCTCTCGTTCTTCTGCCGAGACTGAGTATCGTGCTATGGCCTATGTTTGTTGTGAGCTTATTTGGATGAAATCTCTTCTCAAGTCTCTAGGCGTATCGCATTCTCAGCCGATGAAGTTGTTTTGTGACAGTCAAGAAGCTCTACATATTGCTGCTAATCCGGTCTTCCATGAGCGAACGAAACATATTGAACTTGATTGTCATTTTGTTCGTGATTTGATTCACTCTCGTGAGATAGTTGCTCATCATATTCGTACTACTGAGCAACCTGTCGATCTTTTTACCAAGGCACTTGGACGCCGTACATTTCAGGATTTGATTGGCAAGATGGGCATTCGGGATTCTCAAGCTCCATTTTGAGGAGGAGTGTTAAGGAAAGAAGATGTTTGTTTTCTATATAAATTAGTATTGTATATGGAATATAGGTTAGACTATCATTTTCCTTCTGTAATTATGTTATTGTACATTAAACCCACATCGGTAGATTCGATAGTCAGGTAGACATAACCCCTATATAATGTAAACTTTCTCATGAATATACACACGAATTTACCCGAATATATTTGATACAATTCTTCAGTTCTACAACATGCAGCACTCACTTCGTTTTAGGATGAGCGTCTCCATCTTGTCCAGCTACTTAGCTTTAACCTTAAACTAAAAAAAAGCCAGCAAATGGTCAGAGTAACGTGATGGCAAACTAACTAAGTTCTGACAAATTCCTATATTAGGCGCCGAATCCTTGTGCTCTCCTTTTATTAAGTTGCTGTATTTTCCCTAATCATCAGTAATTTATAACTAATTAAGCTTCTTTGTTCGTATCAGGAAATTGTATATTAAAAATACACAAGAAAAGGGACAAAGTTTGTTTGCAAAACTCGTACGTAATTTTTTGGCTCTACCGTCTGCCTGCAGAACTCATTTTACGTCATTTGGCAACTTTACATTCTCCGGTCCGTGATTTTAGTAGGACGGGAAATAGTCGTATGGTTCGACTAAACAGCTTTCTTGTAATTCTCACTGTATTTTTTGTATTCAATTTAAGTAAGTAATTTTCTCATCTAGGGCGATGTCACTGTTTAATTGAGGTTAAATAGAGCCACGTTAAAAATCTGAACTGCTTTGAAAATGTTATGATAAAGAGGTGTTATTATTTATGTTGTGATGTATTAATTAGCGCTGATCAATATTGTATTGTTTGTTAATTGTTATATTGAAACATGTTGAAAAATAAGTTGAACTGGAACACAAATTAAATACACAAAAATAATTATTTTTCACAACCACAGTCTAATTTATGAGATACTCTCTGGTAAGGCAGCCTTACGGTAAGGCAGGGGGTGTAGGGTTAAGGGGCAAAATACTTTTGGGGCTGTAATATAAATATGAATTTTTTGGTGCCCCTACAGTAAATATTAATAAAACTCAGGGACCATTTTGAAATAAGAATATATACCACATTAATCCCTATTAACCGTTACCATCATCAATCATCAATATTAAATCATCAATCATCAAATTATTATCGTTCATCATCAAATTATTATTGTTCATCATCAAATCTTCGTTGTTAATCATCAAATATTCAAATGTTTGTCGTTTATCGTCAAATCCTCGTTGTTCATTATCAAACCTTCATTGTTTATCTTCAAATCTTCATCGTTTATCATCAAATCATCAATCAATAAATCATCAGATCCACCGTCATCATCAATCATGTCATAACCATCATCAATCAGAAACATAAAATCATCAACTAAAATACACACATGATCAAAAATTGTCAAATCGGGAAACTAGATTCTCGTAGAATCATGCCTCGATCAGCAACATTACTCATCCTCGTTATCAATCCGTTCAATCATCAATAAAAAATCATCAATCATAAATATCAAATCATCAACTAAAATATACACATAATCAAACCGTCAAATCGGGAAACTAGGTAGTCGTAGAATCGTGGCTCGGATCATAAAATATACCTTGTTTTCGTCATCCTCGTATATATATATATATATACACTCGGATACCAACATTATTCATCCTCGTCATCAATCTGATCGTCAACTCCTTTCTATCATCGAAAAATAATCATCAATCAGAAATATAAAATTATCAACTAAAATACACACATAATCAAAAATTGTCAAATCGGGAAACTAGATTCTCGTAGAATCATCAATAAAAAATCATCAATCATAAACATCAAATCATCAACTAAAATATACACATAATCAAACCGTCAAATCGGGAAACTAGGTAGTCGTAGAATCGTGGCTCGGATCATAAAATAGACCTCGGTTTTGTCATCCTCGGTCACCAACATTACTCATCCTCATCATCAATCTGATCGTCAACTCCTTTCTATCATCGAAAAATAATCATCAATCAGAAACATAAAATTATCAACTAAAATACACACATAATCAAATATTGTCAAATCGGGAAACTAGATTCTCGTAGAATCATCAATAAAAAATCATCAATCATAAACATCAAATCATCAACTAAAATATACACATAATCAAACCGTCAAATCGGGAAACTAGGTAGTCGTAGAATCGTGGCTCGAATCATAAAATAGACCTCGTTTTTGTCATCCTCGGTCACCAACATTACTCATCCTCATCATCAATCTGATCGTCAACTCCTTTCTATCATCGAAAAATAATCATCAATCAGAAACATAAAATTATCAACTAAAATACAAACATAATCAAAAATTGTCAAATCGGGAAACTAGATTCTCATAATATCATCAATAAAAAATCATCAATCATAAACATCAAATCATCAACTAAAATATACACATAATCAAACCGTCAAATCGGGAAACTAGGTAGTCGTAGAATCGTGGCTCGGATCATAAAATAGATCTCGTTTTCGTCATCCTCGTATATATATATATATATACTCAGTCACCAACATTACTCATCCTCGTCATCAATCTGATCGTCAACTCCTTTCTATCATCGAAAAATAATCATCAATCAGAAACATAAAATTATCAACTAAAATACAAACATAATCAAAAATTGTCAAATCGGGAAACTAGATTCTCATAATATCATCAATAAAAAATCATCAATCATAAACATCAAATCATCAACTAAAATATACACATAATCAAACCGTCAAATCGGGAAACTAGGTAGTCGTAGAATCGTGGCTCGGATCATAAAATAGACCTCGTTTTCGTCATCCTCGTATATATATATATATATACTCGGTCACCAACATTACTCATCCTCGTCACCAATCTAGTTTCACGATTTGACGATGAGAATTCAGTTTCACGATTTGACGATTTGATTATGTATACAATTTAGTTGATGATTTGATATTTATGATTGATGATGGTTATGACATTATTCATGACAACCGTGGATCTGATGATCGATTGATGATTTGATATTGATGATTGATTATTAATTTTTGATGATTGATGATTGATGATTCATGTCATTTATATTGTTTTGATGATTGATGATTTTATAGTGATGATGAGGACGATGATTTGATGATAAATGACTGATGATTTGATGATGAACAACGAGGATTTGATGATGATCGACGATGATTTGATGATGAACGATGACGATTTGATGATGAACGGTGATAATTTGATGAACAACGATGATTTGATGATGAACGTCAATGATTTAGTAATGAATGTCTATGATTTGATGATGAGCGATGATGATTTGATGATGAAGGAGATGATTTTTAGTTGATATAATTAATTGATATGAAAATAACTAAAATATAATAATTATGATTTGACCCCAAAACTTTTGTATGAACCATATGAGGTCCCTTTGCCTTACCATAAGGCTGCCTTATCTAATTGTTTCTCCTAATTTATTACGTGAAAAAGAAATTAAATATATTGTTAATATCGTATCTACAAACAAAATTTCCATAACATCCTCATCCTCATCATTCTCAAAAATAATTGCACCAGTTTGGCTTAAAAGGAGACCACCCATATGGAATTAGGTGCTACCAAGTACAAAGTGTGACAATCGGGTTTTTTTTTTCTTAAAAAATTAGGTGAGTCACACCACGCTATGCGTGGTGTTGATATTTGTGTTTTTAATGTATATTGAAGTATTAAATAAAAGGAATATGTTCTAATCTTTAGGATTCAAGATTTTGCTGATGGATTCAAGATTCTGGAGTTATGAAGTGGAGCTGCACTATACTCTTTTTCCCACTGGGTTTTTTAATGAGGTAGTGTAGTGTTTCTGACTGATTTTTCATGATATTTCTCGCAAGTCGGACATGCTTGATCACCATGTTCCGACTTGAGGGAGGGTATTGAGATTAAGGAAAGAAAATAAAGATATTCAGTTTTAGCATTATATTAGGAATAAATATATTTATATATATATATTACATTCTTATGTAGTAAGTCATTGTTGACTCTATAAATATTGTAATAATTCTCTTGTATTACTTACCCTTTCATATAGAAGAGCCTAATCTATTATCTATTATTATCATTATTATTTATCAGGGATTTATTTTTTTGTGCTTTGAGATGAATAATGTAATGAGAATGAACATTTGCTGGAAAAAAGGTTGTTTCGTCTCTGTTGTGTCAAACAAGGACCCAATGATTGTTTAAAAACTGGAACACCAAATAACTATTGTGTGTGTCATATCCAATGATTATTACCATTGACATAGAATAAGAATTTGTCTACAAAGCTGAAGCAATTACAGCAATAAGCTTTTTTCTCTAATAGTTTAACTGAACTATTAGTTTAGTTGCAGCTAGCTTTAATTTTGAGTCACCCTTCCTAGTTATTTTAACCTAACAAACTTGCAAGGTGCTGAAACAACAGATAAGATAAGAGAACAAAGCATACATGGATGTTCAAGGAAATGCAATTGAAAGGATATGAATCCTTCTTGATCTCCTCACTGAAGTAGGCACCATCTTCTAAACTTTCTCTCTATTTACCTGCTTTCATATCAGAGTTTAAGCAATATCAGGATTGGAGCTGCTTGAGTTTCGGTGTGCTGCACATTTGTAACTCTTCCAAAATGGCAGCTTTCTCAAGCTTGTGCTGAAATTTGACCAAAGGGCACTCTGAAAAAAGTTCCTCCTTTCTCTCAGATAGATAATCTGGTGCATGAGGTTGGTTTACTCTTCAGTGTAAGTAACTGCTAAGAAAGCTATGCCAGCGCTGGAAAGTGTATGAAGCCAATTGCACCCTCCTTTAGTTGTAAATTCACATCTTCATGCCTCATGCGGTCTTTGCTTTCAGCATCAAGGGTGCCAAATCCCCCCAACTCATTGTTTTCCATTATAACTATATCTACAGCTTCCATCGAGTTCTGACATGATCATATATTGCCTTCACTGATTTGGCAATCATGTATGATTTCAGAAGGAATCTAAACAAACACATCCATCGCACCAGATTCTTGATCATTTTCTATAGCATATTCTATGATATCCAACATGACCAAGCACCTATAGCTACCACCTTGGCTAAATATGATACAAGAAAATCCTCCAGGGTAGTAGATATACACTATCAAGATCAAATGAGGGAACAATTTGACAAGAATATTGACATAAGTTAAAAGCCAAGAAGATCCCATGTTCATTTTCATACAAATATTTGGGGAATCACATACTCCGCTCTATTTTCATAAATTTCAGTTAAGCAATACGAAGATCTCTCACTTTATTAAGATACCTTTTAAACATCATTCAATTACAAATAAATAGTAATGACTTTCCACCACCTCTTCTTAACTATCAAACATTCAAACAAGCAAAGGATGTGCTCAACACAACGTGTGATAAGTCAATCAGGTCATAAAACTTGCCTTACAGACCATAAAATAACTCCTGATAATCTTGATCCAATACAAAAATAATATACCTCATTTTACACATCTCACATTGACATCATAGCTTTTAAAAAGCTTTAGAAAATTATTTGATGAGCTCCACAAGATTTACCAGAAATATAGCCAACTTAAAGCTAATGAAAGCAAAGTCATAAAACCAAGAGCCACAACCAAGCACTAATAAACTTACACAAAATCTGAAACAAATGGAGCTCCAGAACCCATTGCTTAAGTTAATCATGAAAAACTTCTTTTTTGATGCAAATATAAATCACAATGAGCTATTAAGGAAGGACCTTGAGACGTCGCATCTCGCATGACTGCAAACAGATGAGATATATCTTCCCATTAGTCACAACTGTTTTTCAATACCAAAAAAAGGATTATCAAGAAAACTTTATCTGCAAGATCTCTCACTGCATCAGTATAATACTAACCTAAGCAAAAGGCTCTTTAAATAAAGCCAGGTGCTAATCAAAATTTTACTGTCCTTAACATGATACATTTCTAAACAGGCTAGTATATAAACATCAAGTGACATTGAACTATAGATAGATTGATATGATGATACAGAAAATCTATATATTTGACTATACAGATATTTGAGACAATGGATTGATTAAGTGCCATTTTACCAATTAATTCTATCCATTGATTTGAAAATTTGATTAGAATCCCATATACCATTCACTAAAAGAGAGCACTTCTACTGAATCTATAAATAATCAATTAAAAGCGCAAACGCAACGAAAATGCGTATAACCAAACTCTGATGAATCAAAATACAATTCTCTTTTCAAGTTTAGCCTTTCTTTAATTTAAAATAAATAGTTACTCAATTAATTTTTATAGAGCTCAGCTCTAATATCATAACAGCTATTTAATGGCTAATGGACTAAAGTTGTTAAACAGTTAGGTTTATAAAGCTTTAAGAATTTATCTGATTTTCATTCAGCTATTTTAAGGCTGCACCATATGAATTATCATAAAAATCAGTGAAATCACCATTTGGAGTAGTCAAGAGATCGCTGATCTTCACTTAATATATGGGTCTTATAAAAATACACACATGATGTATAATTACTTTATCATCATAGAACTATATAGAATTTCACATAACCGGCCACCTTATACATCAAGAAGTTGAAATGTTTAAAATGTCCGGTATAATATCCAGAAGTTACTATAGTTTCATACCCTAAGCTACCTGATCAGCAAAGTTTAGAGCATGAACCAAAATATATCAGTATCACTGATCCGTTCACGGTAGTTAAAAGCTCAGTTACATTCAGAAAGATGTAACCATTATGAGAATTAGTATCATCACGAGTCAAATATGTTAAACATTGGTAGTGAGGACTGTATTTTGCAGCAGTAATATTACAGCTCATTTTGGTACTGGTTCCTCAACCGAATGAATAGTTAAAATTTTCTTCAATGTTTAAGGATATTAACTATGCATAAATCAACCAAAAAAGATCTAGGTTAGCAAGATATGGTGATTCTAAAGTTAAGTTCGCTAGAATCTTTCTTTTCAGTTTCCTAAAAAAGCAACCGATTGGATATTCACTATATAGCTCATTTTTACAGTCCTCATTACACAGAGTAGTTTGTATGAAGTAGATTAGTTCATTACAAAGATAAGTTCATATCAAGGAAGACTTCTTCTATTATTCTTAATTGATAAACTTGTGATCAATAAGTTCTAGAGTTTCACAGTGTAAAATTAATGTATTTTGAAGTATGAGCTACAAAGCATGTGAATGTGAAAAACAAAGCTAATCAACAAAGGTCTGAATTAAAGAAAAGAAAGATATTCCAAACAATGGAGAGAACAAACAAAAGGCAGCAATTCCCCTCCGACCATCCAAACAAGGTTAAAAATCGAATCTGAACGTATTCAGCTTTACGAATGCAGGCAAAAACTAAGCGAGCATCTAACTGAGCAACAAAAGGTACACCTAATCTGTATCAGGGAAAAACATAGCGGCACAAAGATAAAATACCAGTTTAATTTGTTTAATTTGTTCCATTTCACCAAAATAATGGAAGATGAGCCACTGAGACAGGTTAAAAAGGATTCTCAGCATCAGTAATCAGAAGCAAAAAAATTTAAACCAAAACATGGAAGTTCTCCTATTTCAAGAACAGAGTCAAAAGCATTCAACATGTCTATCCTGCAGAAACAACTACGGTTGTGCCTATGCAAATACAGTCACCGAAAAAATATATCCTATTCAACCACATGTCCTATCTAAATTTCAGCTACATGTGGAGTTTATGCAGTTGATTGTGAGAATGCAAGCTACGAAAATAATTGACTGATCAGCTACAGAACCAAGGTTTCTCAAATCATAAAACAAATACGTATTCTACACAGAAAAAGGAAAGGTATGCATCATCACACTGTAAAAAGAGAGAACAATTTATTAAACCTGATGTTAAGTAAAAACCATGAGATATCAACACAACCAAGTACTAATCAAACTTAGAGCTGTTGGACTGCGATAAACTGCAATGGAACTTTTTCTAACTGATAGAAGATCTGTTTTTAAAATGTTTAATCTACTGATTCGTAATAAAGAGTTTCAAGTTGCACTTTTAATTTTGTTGAGCATCACAAATTGGATAAAGACAAAATGCTCAAATATGTGTGTGGAAAGACTGGAGTTGCTACTATCTAGAGACCGTCTAGAAACATTTGTGGGGATAAACATGGGAAGGTGATAAGTTTTCATTTTGAAGGCCAATTATTATCTGTAAATATTTCTTTCTCAACGCGATGAAAAATTTCTGTACAATAGAGCGCATCATTTAAATCTGCAGGTTGTGAATAAAACGACTTCATCTCAGGTCATAAACAAAAAATACGAGAAGCAAACATGGCATGAGGGATTTTTAACAACATAAAATTTGACTAACCTGTATAGAACATGAAAGCTTGTAGCTTGAGAAATGGGAGTAACTGGTTCAGTGTTTGGAAGTAAAATGTGTCTTATTCGTCACTTCAACTGTAACCTGCACACACACAAAAACAACACCGAGTGAGATAATTTATCGAACACTTGACAGACACATTAGCAAATAATCTAGACTGCACTAAATATTTAACAGCTCACAAAACCAGTACGTCTAGAATCTAAGGACTGTAAAAAGCAATCATTGAAAGCAAAAATCAAACCAAAACCTTTTTTAGAAATCCATTGAAAAAAGAGCTGACAAAATTGTTTGCTATAGAAGAACATAGAGGGGAAAAATGAACTGCTTGAAATTGGTATTCCATCCAACCCATATATATATATATATACATACTACTATGCGTGTATTAGATACATATTACCAAGATAAAGTCGCCACCGACCAAGCATTACAGGTCCCATAACTGAACACAAGGTGGAGATTCAAGCCTTCCACCGACCTTCAGGACAAGGGTTTAGAATGAAGACCAATTCCTAGACCAAGAGCACGAATTCGCGAAAGTAACCCTCGAGGATGACGATCCTCAAATTCTCGAGCATGGAATTTTCGGGCAGCGGTCACTCGGTCAGAGGGGATTTGGGCAGGGAAGAAGAAGAAAGAGCGAGGAAAAAAAGAAGAAAACGTCGTCGTTCGGTTCGAAAATGGCACGACCATTGTGGCAACTCCTTGGAGATTTCTACGTTTTTTTGATGATAAATGGTGTGCTGGCATTGTCACATTTCTCTTTAACATTGGAATTTGGAAAAGTGGCAATCCTTTTGAATCAATATATTGTATATATATTTTATATCAAAAGTATGGAAATACTATAGCAATTAAAATTTTCCATTACTAAAATATTGATTCCAAGTTTGGGAGGAAGTAACACTATGTATCTATATCGTATAAGTAGACGAATTCACAAAATGCTGATCTCCTTATCTGAAAAGACAATTCTTCTAATTTGGGTTGCACAATATCAATGAAGAAGAATTATGAAACGGGACCAGAAGAATTATAAATCAAGATACTGTATTGCACAGTATTCACAAGATGTTACCGTGACCAGTACCGGCCCTAGATAGGTGCCATAAGTGCGGTCGAACGGGGTCTCAATATTTTAGGTGCCCAAAATATTTTTAATATTTGAAAATTCTATATTTTTTCGGCTTCCCAAACCTATAAAATAGATACAAAACATACAATCAATGCCAAGAATAACAGGCAAAGTTTGTGGGAGCATGAGCTCCAAAAGCATAGTAATGCTTTTCAAAAATGATAGAAACCTATACAAACTCTATTCAAAAAAGACTATTCTCAGTACTCCTTTTAAAGCCTATTAGAGAATTGTATAGCAAAACTCAATGCGGCATTAAAAATGAGATTAAGCAGTCATGAGGAGGCAGCTAAAATTGTCTGATCTGAGGTTTAGAAAATTCTAATATCAGTTAGTCACAGGCTTGATATGTCCAGAACTGGGGATGAGCATCAGTTTGTCTCTGTATTGTCCTCCCTTCCATGAACCTTTTCTGAAAAGAAACACAGAAAGAAAGAGAATATATGAGAGTAGCAACTGTTCATGGAGGATGCAGCCTAAGAGCTGGAACTCCACATTTGTCCAAAATATATAGACCTTTTGCAGTATCAGGCAAGTCCACAGATTGGTGGTAAACACATGAGACTTTAGATTGTATAGCATGATTAGCTAAAGAGTCAGCAACCTGATTGCCCTCTCTAAATGTATGAACCAATATTTTTTCATTCAGTGCAACATGCAGTTCATCAACTAGAGAGAAAAGTTTCCATGGAGCTAAAGTAGGTTGTCTAATCATATTAATTGCCCGTTTACAATCTGTCTCAAATGAGCATGGGCAGTTTAAATTAGTTGAAATGGACAGACCAAAGCCAATAGCTAGAAGTTCAGCATGCAAGGGGGATTGAGCCTTAGTGTATAAGCATTGTGCATGAACAAAATCTCCCTCAATGTCCCTAATGATAATGCCAATCCCTGTAACTGAATCTAATGATCTCCAATTAGCATCAGTATTTAATTTATACTGAGAGGAAGGTTTTGACCAGAGGACTTCGGATATGGCAGGTTTCAGAGGTCTTAAGCTGAGAGGGAAAAATATGTTTGAAGCAAGTTCCAGATCACAGGTTCTATGAATGTAAAATGGTTTGGCTGCAAAAGAGTCTTAGATCATTGACTTGATATCATGTAGGACTTTAGTGTGGCTGGGGATAAAATTTTCATAAAGAAAATTATTCCTTGCCTTCCATAGAGTCCAGCATGATATTAAAGCAATATTTTTAATGAGAATGGTCTGAATTACAGAAATTTCTGGTCTGGAGAGATAATAAGAAATTCTAGCCCAGATGGAGGTAAAAATAGGGGTTCTAATACCTATGAAATTATTTACCCCATCCCATATCAAAGCAGCAAACTGGCATTCATTGAAAAAATGATCTAAGCTACTGTATTTTCGCAAAAACAGCACTTAGACACAATCTGAAATCCATAATAAGCCAGTACATTAT
Organism: Sherardia arvensis; assembly: GCA_948330725.1. Taxonomy (NCBI): domain Eukaryota; kingdom Viridiplantae; phylum Streptophyta; class Magnoliopsida; order Gentianales; family Rubiaceae; genus Sherardia; species Sherardia arvensis. The sequence goes on from OX415235.1 coordinate 17,460,080, forward strand.
CAAATGGGAGCAGAGAGTTAAGTGATTTCCACATAAATACAGATACCTTTTTCTGAATTCTTGAGTTCCATAATTTTGAGAGGGAGATAGGTGTGCCTCTTTTAGGTCTCAGTTGATCATAAGCAGATTTAAAGGTGAAAGCTCCAGTGATCTCTGATTTCCATATTAGTCTATCTTCCATGTGATCTCGGATGGTAGTTTCCTGCAAAATAGACAGTAGGTTAGCATCCATAGAAAGGGCAGCATTTGGAAGAGTGATATGTCTAGTCTGTACAAATTGGGCCACAGTGCTATCAATGGGAATGTCTATCTGTTGAGGATCCAGTATGTCAGATAATATTCCAATCCCTGACCAATTAGATTCCCAGAAGTTACAGTCTCCTTTACCCAATATAACCCTAGTGTGTTGTTCACAAAATTGACTAACTTCACATATTCTTTTCCAAGTTTGGGAAGTCTGGGATGATTTTGGTAAGGAGGCTAAAAATTTGGTCCAAGGAGCATGAGAATTTTGGTATTTCCACCATACCTTTACTGAGAAAGATTTAACAATAGTATGTAAATTTCTGAACCCTAGTCCATTCTCAGCACTAGGAAAGCATAAAGAGTTCCAGTTTTTCCAAGTCTTTTTTGGCCTATCATCTACTGATCCCCAAAAGAAGACAGACATTTTTTTCCTAATCTGTTTGATCACATGCATTGTGGGCTTCATTACTAACCATACATGTTGTGTCAAAGAGTACAGACAGGAATTTATCAGAATCATTTTAGCTCCTTTAGACAACCATTTATTTTTCCAGTTATGAACTTTTCTATCAATCATCTCCAAAATTGGCTGGAAAAAAAAGTATTTTTTGTTCTGCCAGAGAAAATGGGAACTCCTAAATATTTAAATGGGAAAGTTCCTTTTTTCATGCATAAGATTGTGTTTATTTCTCTGATTTTGGCCACTGTAGCATGCTTACTAACAAAATAATCGCTTTTTTCATAATTAATTTTTTGGCCAGACACACACTCAAAAACAGCCAAGAAAGCTTTCATTTTTAACAAATTAGGCTTACTAGCTTGCATGAAAATAACAGTATCATCAGCATATGTTAAATGAGAAATCACAGTAGCGGATCTGGGGAGATTATAGTACTGTAAACTTCCTATGTGAAAAATATATGCAAGACTCCTAGTGAATGCTTCAGAGAATATATTAAAGAGGAAAGGAGAGAGTGGATCACCTTGTTTGATGCCTCTGGTAGCCTGAAAAAAAACCTACTGGACTACCATTAACTAACACAGAAAACCATGCATTTGACAGATTAGTCACTTCAATGAGCTAATAAGTGATCGTTGCGCAAATTACAAATTAGCCACATGAAGGGGCATAAAAGCCAAGACTATGAGATATCTTCCTGCTATCCTGGACTTTCAATAAAAGAATCATTAATGTTTAACTTGAAGGCTATTCTTGGAAGCTTCCTTTGAACTTGCTTTACAACAAGTCTGTGATGATGAACTTCAATTAGAGCCAACTATAGCAAATTCAAGTGAATCCCTCCAATCTCTGAAACTTTCCAACAAACCCGTGAACATGTAAAACACTATGCAAAGCGTGAAATATATGTTTCATCATGGTTGGTAATCTTGACCTGATATTATCATGTATTAGTGCAATCCTATTGCACCAGATTACCCATGTTATGAAAAGAGGTATAATTCTAGTCATAATCAGATTTTATTTGTATATTGCAGTTTTAGAAAAATTTGTCTCATAGATTTGCAAACGTCTCTGGTGTAAGAAAAAAATTTGTGAAAATTGGACTAGAGTTCTTGAATAAAAGGACAACTATGGAAATACATGCTGAAACTCATCTGATTCATTCAAGCAGAAACAACATATAGATGTAATATAAATTATATTCTTCTGCACGATTTTCCGTGCTGGAATAAGCATGTTTAATAATCTCCAATTAAAAAAGAAAGCTTTCTCAGCACATGTTTGGACCACAGATATCTATATGAGCTAACCTTTTACTCTTTTTGGTCTCAATAACTCATAAGCTGATGAAACGGTGAAATGTCCTTGAGTTTCAGGTTTCCATATCAATTTATCTTAAAAATTCTCATACAATGGAAATTCCTTAACCAAAATTCCAATCACACGCTATGGAAATCTATGGTTCAAAGAGGTTGCAATTACATGCTAATCATACAAGAATTCCTTTACTGTTAATTGTGGAAACAATTGATCATAATCAAAATAAATTATTGAATAATAGGTCTCTGGAAGGCTATGAATAAATTACTGTTTGAGGAGCTTAAACCAAACAGATTGCAGATAATAGAGAGGTAAAAGGCACCATGCAACTTTTCTTAGCTTCTCATCCTATTATAATTCCGCATGAGATTGATTGCTGCTTATATCCCTGTAACCACCAGACCCCCTGAATCTAGGCGTAGAGCTATGATTTGGAAAAATCCAAAATCTGGTTTTAAAATAAATGTAGATGCAGCATGGTCTACCTTTGGTTGTGGCTTGGGAATGATCATAAGAGACTATTCTGGTAATACCCTTGCTGATAGAATCATTTACTCACCTGCTGCTTAACCATTTGAGGCTGAGATAAAAAGCAATACTTGCTGGTTTTCACTTTGACTTCTTCTATGGCCTTCACAGCTTCTTTATTGAATCTGACTCTCTTAATGGTATTTTAATGATCCTAAACCTTATCACTGCATACTGAAAACCCTTTTCAGCTGTGAGACGAGGCTAGGCAGCATATTGGAGTTCAAATATACATGCACTCAGACATGGTAATCAGGTTGCAGATTCCCATGCCAAGTTTGCACTTCTTCATAAGGGCCAGTTCAGTTTACACTTGGGAACTGCTACCAGCCATTGCAAAGGCTTTATGCCTTTGTCCGGAGTTAACTAGTCATTGCCAAAGATATGCTATGTTTTTCAAGTTCTCCAGCATATGTGCTCTCTCTGCTACATATGGTCACTCCTCTTGAATTATATTAGTTAATTTTTGATATCTTATCAATGCCAATGTTTATTTGGTGCTGCTTTGTGTTCTACCTTTGTAATTCTCTAATAGACTTCAAATAAATATTTATATTTATTAGAGATTTTTGTATAGAGTTTGTCTCAATTTTTTTGTATAGTGGTACAAGCCTTGACTTTTGTATCATTTCAAACTGGCTCTCAAGCCCTGTTATTTGAATTCTTGCCGTTTAAGACTAATAGGTTTGGGAAGCTTACCTGTCAAGTTTAGCTGAACTGAAATTAACTTAACTGAAATTCACCGAAATTCGCTGAAATTTGCTTAAATTAGCTAAATTTAACTAAAAACCATTATGATAATAATAATATTATTATTATTAATTTGAGTTCAAACATTCAACTTCAAATTTGGTCAAATAATAAAAATTTTGAAGTAATTATGATGTTCCTTTGTGTTAAAATTTTTGTTTGGATTGATGCTTGAAATTGCATTCATTATTGGCTGCATTGAAATATTTTTTTATGATTTTAGGACCTGTTTGCTTGAGTTTTTTTCTTACTCATCTGAACTGAAATGAATTGAGCTGAAGTGAAATTTAACGTATTTAAAATAAAATCGGTATATCTAAATTAACCTGAATTTGATCAAATTATATTTTGCTGAAATGAACTGAATTAAATTGAACTGAACTGAATGAACTGAATTGAACTGCTTTATTTATAAGCTCCAACAAACAGGGCCTTAGTCATATGTTAATATGTTAAATTCACATTTTCACATTGTTATGTAGAATGGATGATCCACTTCTCCAGCTTGCACTTTTAACGGTGTTAGAAGAATTGCACATGTCAATGCAGAAGACAACTGAACTTGATTTAGAAGAACTTGATTGGCATTACTATTGTAGATCACGAGCCTACACAAGAAACTACTAATTTCACTATCTTTGATAAACTTCGGAAAATGGTTATGGTAGAAGTTCGTGAAGGTATAGCCGTACAAATTTGGAATTCGGTAGGTGGTGATACTAGTGAAATTGCATCATCAGATGATAGCGATTAGTAGTGGATGTAATCGATATACATTTTGGGATTATATGGACATATTCGTAATTGCTGTTGAATTTGTTAATTTCAAGTATAAATTAGAACTACTAAAGGTAACTTTATTTTTATTTGATAAATTAAAACTTTTACAAAATATAATGAAAAAATATTTGTTCACGAGTAATTTCATTTGATAAATCAAAACAAAAATATTTCATTGACATTTTGAATTGTAGGAAATTTTATTTAAAAACAATTTAGTGAAAATATAGAATTTTTTTTGAAGTCAGCTAAAATCTGCTGAAATCAGCTTAACTTAACTGAAATGTGCAGAAGTTAAACTGAACTTGACAGGGCCATTAATATACATTCTCCCACCATTAGTGGATTATTCTTAAGGGGAACTAGAAGAGTTATTGTTCCGGTCAATAAATAAATTAATAAAAAGCAATAAAAAGGATGAAACTACGTAATTTTGACTAAAACTACCACATAACCACCGCAAGTTCACCATATTTCGGCGCCTACCATTTTTATATATTCTTTCTTTGTTTCTTTTATTTTTATTGTTTCATTCTTCATCCCACATAATTTTTGGCAAGGTTACATTTATAATCTTTACGTATGACTTTTTGTGGTATTAATATGTTTTTGTTTCTTTTTTTTTTAGCCGTGATTTACCATAACTTTTTTCCGCCTTCCATATTACCACAAATTACTACAAATTACGCACATAAATACAACTCATTTATATTCATTATACAATAACCATTTCCATATTAAGGTCTTTCTATTTTATATTGTTACACTAACACAATATATAGTTTACGTACAATATAGTATAATTATGGTATTAATATATTTTAGTTTGATGCTAAGTATAGAAATAGAAATAGAAATTTGGTACTCAGGCCCTGTCAAGTTCAGCTGAATTGAAATTCACTTAACTGAAGTTCGCTGAAGTCTGCTGAAGTCTACTGAAGTTCGCTGAAATCTGCTGAAGTTCGCTGAAGTCTGCTGAAATTCGCTGAATTCTGCTGAAGTTCGCTGAAGTCTGCTGAAGTTTGCTGAAATCTGCTGAAATTAACTATAAAATATTATAATAATAATAATATTATTATTATTAATTTGAGTTCATGAATTCAACTTCAAATTTGATCAAATAATAAAGATTTTAAAGTAATTATTTTATTTGTACAATGGCTTTTCAAAAATTACACACATCATACAAATAAAAAATGAAATACTTTGTTTCGCAGTAATTATTTGATCAAATAATAAATATTTCGCAATAATTATTTTGTTTTTTAATTGACATATTCGTAATCAGGGCCTGTTTAATACGCCTGAACTGAACTGAATGGAATAAATATTGCACCAAATCAAATGGAAATCTCTATCTAATGGTAGAGAAACAGAAATTCAAGAACAGAAAATAGAACTGAATTGAACTACACTTAACTGAATTGAACTACATTTAATTGAAATGAATTGAATTGAACTTCATTTAACAAAAATGAACTGAATTTTCAATATAAACTTAAAATAGTCAAATTATATTTTCGGGAAATTGAATTGAAATAAATTACAATTTCTCTGAATTGGATTGAAAATTAGACTGAATCATTAACATAAATTTTGTTTTACTTTTAATTAAAGTATAATGCACTGAACTGAACTGAAACTACTGAACTGAATTGAACAAAACTAAAATGAACTGAACTGAAAAATAATGAACTGAACTGAAAATATTCAGATAAGTTGTACTAAACAGGCCCTTTTGCTAATTTTGAGTATAAATTAGAACTATTAAAATAACTTTATTTGATAAATTAAAACAAAATATGTTGAAGAAACATTTGTTCACAATTACTTTCATTTGATAAATCAAAACAAAAGTATTTCATTGACATTTTTGAATTGTAGGAAATTTAATTTTAAAACAATTTAGTGAAAATAGGGATTTTTTTTTTAATTTAGCTGAAATCCGCTGAAATCTGTTGAAGTCTGCTGAAGTACGCTGAAGTCTGCTGAAGTACGCTGAAGCCAGTTGAAGTCCGCTGAAGTCTGCTGAAATTCGCTGAAGTCTGCTTAACTTAACTGAAATGTGCAGAATTTAAGCTGAACTTGACAGGGCCTCAATTGGGTACTTATATCAAATTTTTCATCCAGTTTCGGCAGTGAAAGATTTGACTTAGGGTTTAACAATTCTTTTAAATATGAGTACGTATGATCAATTTCGAAATTACACACATCAGCATTTTTTCCTTAAAATGTGTACTTATAAAATTATTTATCTATTAACTTAATATTAAATAAATTTCTTACATTTTGATCTTAATATATATTATTTTATAATAATTACCTTTGATGAATAATCTAGCAATTACATATATATTGACAATTTCATAATTTCTTGAATTGCCGTTAATATCTTTACAAAAATTTTCTTTAAACACATTTCATCCTCATCTTCATAAGTTTATTCATAATATTAACATAAAAAAAGATTAAATACATCGTGCTAACGCATGATGATATTTAGCTAGTTTTATTAAAAAATTATTGAATAATAGAATCATTATAACTAAACTTCAAAATGAACTAAATTAAACTAACTTACTTATAATTTCAAACGGAAGGAAATTCAAGTTTGTATACATGAAATTTTTTTTAAGGTTCTTAAAAACTAAGTTATCAAGGATTCAAGGGTGCTTTCGTTACCAAAAAAAAATCCAATTAGATTTAATTAATTAAGTATGAGTTGGTCTCTGGAGTGACCGTCTATATTATAACTATAATATAGACCAAGGACTACATTACAATATGGAAGGAAGGAAGTCCTTATTTGCAAATTTAGGAAAATACTATTCACGACACTGTTCACTGCACTATTCACGGCACTGTTCACTGCAATGTTCACAGCACTATTCACAGCACTGTTCACGCGTACTTTTCACAACTGTTCACGCAAAGAATATGTACTCAAATCAGTTAAAATAATTTCTATATTTTAAACACTCTTAAACACAAAAGAATTCAGGTTATAAAGACAAGTTTCCATATTATAAACATCAGATTTTATGTACATAAAAACTAGGGTATTTAGGTTAAATAATGTTGTGTTAAGTATAGTCAAGTTTCACCAAAGTTTTCAGCCTAAAAAATCATTTTTTTCACAATCATCACAGTTTTCAACCTAAACAATCAAGTTTCACAAAAACCACAGTTTCAGCCTAAAAAATATAGTTTCTACAATCACTCTAGTTTTCAGCCTAAATAATAAAGTTTTCACAATATTCACAGTTTTCACCAATAAATAATCAAGTTTTGCAAACACCAAAGTTTTCAACCTAAACAATCAAGTTTTACAAACACCACAGTTTTCAGCCTAAAAAATATTGTTTATACAATCACTGTAGCTTTCAACCTTAATAACCAAGTTTTCACAATCACAGTTTTCACATTAAAAAATCGAGTTTTACAAACACTACAGTTTTCACAATAATTAATCAAGTTGCAACACAAATTAAAAAGCTTAGTTTTCAAGTTAAACACATAAAATTTCATGTGCAGACAGAAACCATATTAATCAGTCTAGTTTTCAAGCTAAACACATAAAATTTCATAACAAGACAGACGCCAACCACCAGCCATTAACCAAGCTAGTGTAAACAACCACATCAGGCTGGAAACTATCTTTCAAACAGTCAAAGAAGGCACGTGCTTCCAAAAGTATGCACAGCCTGTTTCTAGCTCTTTCATAATGGCTAATCAACACAGAAAAGATCTTAATCGGAATTTCGACATTATTCACCTTAATTGAGCTATTCAAATGCCAGGAGACGTCAAATTGGCGCACCTTCCCCGCAAGGTCGATCACTTCGCCGTAGAGAGCTGGAGAATAACAGTGAGAAGAGGCCGCCCAGAGCCGATCAAAAACGCCGATTGGATTGCGCCGATTGTATTCTGCCAATTGGATTGCTCAGATTGGATTGGGATCGACGATTGAAAGAGATTTGTGGAATTGGGAACGACTCAGAAGGGATGGGAAAAATAAAATATAGAAATATGGTATATATATTTATGGAGGAGGGTCTGTGATGCAATTTCCTAAATTGTTAAAAAGGACCTATGTAAAGCATATTTGCTAAAAAGGAGCCGCGTCCTATTTTAATTGTAAAAATAGTCCGTCTATATTATAGCTTTAATATAGACGGTCTATTACAAGACTAATATATTAAGTATACATATACGTACAGTGTATTATGTAGGTTAAGATCTCCTGAAACTCCCAACTTTCCTAACTTTCCATGAAAGTTTTTATACGTTGTAACTTATATAGTATATATCTTATTGTGAACCGTGTATTTTGTTACTTGAACATTTTAAATTTTATATGAAATTTTTAAAATTTTGCATTAAAACATGCTTTACTATATGTTAACTTTAAAATGATCGAAATTTTAATATAAAATTATATCATTTAAATTTAAATACATAGTTATAATTTCACAATATTTAGGAAAGTTGGACTTACAAGAAATTTTGCAATAAGGTGTTAATAGGAGTATCACTCTGGGTATTGTTTATCCAATTTTAATACTTGATGTAATATATAGTCAGAATATCCTAAAACTGATATTGAGTTTGAGAAAATAAACACGCAATTTATTTAGTATACACATCCTTAGGTACATATTATTTACGCTAAACAGCAAATAGTGTATGTTGGCTGCAATCCTTACATGAAAGGACTTGTAAAATGAAGATAAGTAAATTTTTGTTATTAAGACGTTTACTTAAATGAAGATAAATATAAGCTTAATATTAATATAATTAATTGAGAGCCAACACCAATTTAACGAACAAGGAAACAAATTTGATCTAATGAACAAAAGATATGTTAATTCTATACTTACTTCTGAATTTGATTAAGTAATTTTAATTTTTTCTGAGATAAATAAACTCGTATATAAATATCGGTTTTTTTAAATATGCATTTTAAGTTATTAAAATATTAATAGTTGATTCCATTGATAAATATGCATTTTAAGTATTTAATTACAACCTCATAATTACTGATTATTGCCTTATTTAATGCACGTATTAATCTTAAGATATTTACCACCGTAATACTCTCATACATCTTTCTACTCGTTGTTACTTTATTTACTTACCGTTTAATTTCATTACTCATTGTTACCTTATTCACCGTTTAATTTCGTTACTCTTTATCATATTTATCCATTATCTACGGTATAATTTTTAACTTGTAATTTTATTAACTAAATTTTAGCACTACTTTTTTGAAAAAACAAAACTTACCATTCTTAATCCACATTATCACCACTATTTTATAATATTTCACCTTTATTTTTATTAGGCAATTTCTAGCATGTTATCCAAATAATTAATTAAATGTACATTCATTTCATAAAATAGATTATAATATATTATTGAATATGATTTCTCTCGATAGAGAAAATAAATTTTATTTATAAAAAAATAACATGTAGTATTTTATACTGAATACTTGTGAAATAATGTAAATAAATTATGTAAATTTTATATCTATAAATATTCATATAATTATATTAATATAAATGCAACTATATTTCATAAGTATAAGTTTACATGTATCAGTTAATAGATTGAAAGCAATAGTGCGAAATTTGTCAAATAAAATAAAAATTAAAAAATGATAGAATTTTAGGTACTATGTACTTTGAATTATAATAACATGTGCAACAATAAATAATAAATAAGGTGATAAATAATAAATAAGGTGAGGGAATAGTTACTTAAATATACCGTAGTAAATACGCATGTGTACGGTTAAAATCAAATGGGTGATTCTGGTCATGTTAAGTTCAGCTGAACTGAAATTCACTTAACTGAAATTTGCTGAATTTCGCTGAAATCCGCTGAAGTCTGCTGAAATCCACTGAAGTTCGCTGAAGTCTGCTGAAATTCGCTGAACTCTGCTGAAATTTGCTGAAATGTGTTGAAATTAACTACAAAATGTTATAATAATAATAATAATCATCATCATAATAATAATAAATAATAATAAATAATAATAATAATAATAATATTATTATTATTATTATTAATTTGAGTTCAAACATTCAACTTCAAATTTGATCAAATAATAAAGATTTTAAAGTAATTATTTTATTTGTATAATGGTTTTTCAAAAATGACACATATCATACAAATCAAAAAATGAAATACTTTGTTTCGCAATAATTATTTGATCAAATAATAAATATTTCGCAATAATTATTTTGTTTGTTAATGGACATATTCGTAATCAGGGCCTGTTTAATACGCTTGAACTGAGCTGAACTGAACTGAATCAAATAAATATTGCACCAAATCAAATGGAAATCTCTATCTAATGGTAGAGAAACAGAAATTCAAGAATAGAAAATAGAACTGAATTGAACTACACTTAACTAAATTGAACTACATTTAATTGAAATGAACTGAATTGAACTTCATTTAACAAAAATGAACTGAATTTTCAATATAAACTTAAAATCGTCAAATTATATTTTCGGGGAACTGAATTGAAATAAATTACAAGTTTTCTGAATTGGATTGAACTGGACTGAATCATTAACATGTATTTTGTTTTAATTTTAATTAAAGTATAATGTACTGAACTAAAACTACTAAACTGAAATGAACAGAACTAAAATGAACTGAAATGAAAAATAATGAACTGAACTGAAAATATTCAGATAAGTTGTACTAAACAGGTCCTTATTGTTGAATTTGTTAATTTTGAATATAAATTAGAACTATTAAAAATAACTTTATTTGATAAATTAAAACAAAAAATATATATATTGAATAAACATTTGTTCACAAGTAAGTTCATTTGATAAATCAAAACAAAATTATTTCATTGACATTTTTGAATTGTAGGAAAATTTATTAATTAAAAACAATTTAGTGAATTTTTAAAGTTAGCTGAAGTCAGTTGAAATCCGCAGAAATCCGCTGAAATCCGCTGAACTCCGCTGAAATCCGCTGAAATCTGCTGAAGTCTGCTTAACTTAACTGAAATGTGCAGAATTTAAACTGAACTTGACAGAGCCTAATATACTCTCGTAACGGATTGGATGAGTATACTTTAGTTAGTGCTGAAAAGAGAAGTATTAGAGCAAGTCCAACAGTTTCTCCGTTCACATTCTCCATAAAAATAGGGAAGCAAATCTCAAATTCCCTATATTTTTTTGCCTCAACTCCAACCGTTTATCCATTTTTCATTCCCTAAAATTTATTACTAACATTTAATACTACATATTTATCCAATTTTCTTCTATTTTTAAAGTCATATATTTAATAAGTTCAAATAATGAACTTATAATAAAAGTTACAATAACATTTCATATTTGACATTACTTACTCCATAATATAAAATTATAAAAATATATTTTATAAAAATAACACATTACGAATTACAATAGTATTATGAATAATTAGACTCATCTCTTTTTAATTATTTACTACAAGTTATTTTGTTTCAATCATTTAAATAATTGCCAAAAGAAAATTTTAGTTTAGACGTTATGACTTATAAACAAATGTCAAAATAAATATATTTATGAATTTAAAATTTAGTAAATTTATATTGAAAAATAGATTATATTTGATTATGAAATATCAATAGATATGTACATGTAAAAATAGTCATATGAGATCTTATTACAATCGTCTTTAGAATATGTATTTTTGATAAAATTTTATTGTAATTATTTTGAGATATTATTATCATTTAAAATTATTGAAGAGAAATAATTAATGAATGAAATAACAAAAAGCAATGCAAGTAGCATTAAATTTTGCTTTTCCAAATTTTCTCTCTCATTCTCTTAATTTGGAGAAGCAAACCTTCTCTTTTCAATTTTCCTATTATGGAGAATGGGATGGAGAATCTGTTGGAGTTAAAAAATACTCAAATTCTCCATATTTGACCAAATTTACTATTATAGTAAATCAATTGGACTTGCTCTTATGAAACAGAAGCATAATTAAACTCTAATTGATACTCCTCCTAATCTAAACAGAGTAATTGGCGGAGGAATGCACGGCCCAGTCGTGTGGGACCCGCTTATTTCCGAGTGCTACATTCTCTCCTCCAAATGTGAACCGGACTGAGCTACTCGTTTTCGATGTCATCTCATTTCTTTCTCTCTCACACAGTCACACACCAAAAATTGGCTTAAAATGTTTTAATTGATACGCTCTCCATAATTAACCAAAATGTACTCTCTCTCACACAGTCACGCAGCAAAAGTTACCTAAAAGTAAATGTTTTAATTGATACAATCTCCATAATTAACCAGAATATACTGCCTCTGCCTGTACTCTCCAAAATTAGCAATCTCTCTAAACTAAACCCCACCCATGTTGTTAATTCATCATTCTACATTCTCTTCATAATCTCACCAACTTTTTCTCTTCTCTCCGTCCTCTCTCTCCCTTCCTCCGTACTGTAACGGAGGATGTCATCGCCGAAGGCCGCGCCGGCTCCTACGACGCCGCCCGCGCCGCCGAACGCCACTTCGCCGCCTCCGGCTGTTTCCGCTCCGCCGCCAGTGCCCTCTTCCCCTCCTCCTGTTCCCAGCCCACCAGCCCCAGTCGCCACTCCTCCTGTTCCCAGCCCACCAGCCCCAGTCGCCACTCCTCCTCCCACAGAATCCCCTCCGGCGCCTGTCACTCCAGCCACTCCTCCACCGGCTGATTCTCCTCCATCGCCGCCTTCGTCCTCGCCTCCACCACCGCCGCCGTCATCCTCCCCATCTCCTCCTTCCCCGCCGCATTCTCCGCCGCCACCTTCTGGTGGGAGATCCTCGCCGCCGCCTTCTGGGAGATCCCCTCCAGCGCCGCGGTCGAGCAACGCACCACCAGCTACTCCGACGACTCCTTCCTCCAATGGAGGAGGCGGAGGCGGAGGCGGCGTGAAAACTCCGACGGTTGTCGGGGTGGCCATTGCGGCAGTTGCAGTTATTATTTTAATTAGTTTGATATTCATATTCTGTAGGAAGAAGAAGAGAAGAGGAGGTTACCAGCCTCATGATTATCTCGGTCCTCCATCAGGTCCTAAAGGTGAGACCTTTATTTATTTATAATCTGCAATTGCAGCTAACATCATTTTTTTATGCATGCTGATTTATAGCTGTGGATCTGGGGTAATGTTTTTGTTGTTTATAGTCTTTGATCATCATTACATTGTTTTAGCCTAATTTATGGTTCTGTTATCTGTTTGGACATGTAAGGTAAAAATTATGTAGGAGTTAGATACTCAACCTTCGTTGATCTTCAGACTTATATTATTTTTAGGTTTCTTTACAAAAGGAATCAATTTTAATTGAAGTTAGAATTGTTTGAACTTGTTACTGTTTGAATGTTTGTGCTAATTTGGCTGGCATTGCCAATTTGCAGTTGATCCTTATGGTGGTCATGGGTACCAGTGGCAAAATCAAGCTCCACCAGGGAATCATCATGCTGTTTCAATGCCGCCACTGAATCCACCTCCTGGAGGGGCTTCAAGGCCACCTTATTCTCCCTTAATGAGCAGTGGTGGCTCCAATTACTCAGGCTCTGAAAATTCACAACCACAACCACCACCACCACCCTCGGCTTATGGGTTTGCAAAGAGCACATTCACTTATGAAGAATTGGCTAAGGCTACCGATGGTTTCTCTGATGCTAACCTTCTTGGACAAGGCGGCTTTGGGTATGTGCATAAGGGAGTCCTTCCAAAAGAAGGGACAAAGGTTGCTATTAAGCAGCTCAAGGCTGGAAGTGGGCAGGGAGAGCGTGAGTTCCAGGCTGAGGTTGAGATCATTAGTCGCGTCCACCACAAACATCTTGTTACATTGGTTGGTTATTGCATCACCGGTCTCCAAAGGCTACTTGTATACGAGTTTGTTCCTAATAACACCTTGGAGTTCCATTTGCATAGTGAGTTCATTCTGAAGCATTTATTGATTTTTCATATGTTGTGAGATTGGAGCTTATGAAAAATAGCTTGTTGCATCCTGTATAGTTTATTTTCCTATCTTAACTAAACTGAGTTGTAGTTGATTTCATTATGTATGCGGATCAAATTTGTCCATGAGGCCATGTCATTAACAAGCATTTCTCTTCAGGCAAGAATGGACATCTACTGGATTGGCCCAATAGGATGAGGATTGCTCTAGGTTCCGCAAAAGGGTTGGCATATCTGCATGAGGATTGTGAGTTGTTTGACTGCATCTTTTCCAATTCCCTTCTAGTGTTATTTTACGTTGACTTATGCTCTATATTTACTTTGATATAGGCCATCCTAAGATCATTCATCGTGATATCAAGGCTGCTAATATTCTCATTGATGACACGTTTGAGGCCAAGGCAAGTTTTTTCACTTGTATATCTTTCTCTTTCAAAGAGTAAATTTCCAGCTGTGCATCCTGATTAAAACCAATGTTGGATTGTGTATGTTATCAGGTTGCTGATTTTGGACTGGCGAAGCTCACTTCTGATCTCAACACTCATGTTTCCACCCGAGTGATGGGGACTTTTGGGTAATTTGTTTTCCAATATGTTAGATGATCTTTGAATAAACTGCCAGAAAAATATACTTGAAATATTGTTTCGTCTATTGCTGATGGAAATTGCATCTCTGCACTAAATGCAGTTATCTGGCACCTGAATATGCTAATTCAGGAAAGCTCACCGACAAGTCTGATGTTTTCTCTTTTGGAGTAGTGCTTCTAGAATTGATTACAGGGCTCCGACCAGTTGATCCAAATAATGATGGCACGGTAGATAGTTTGATTGACTGGGTGAGTACTCAAATTTGGTGCTGTCCTTGTTTTTGGCTGCATTTTCTAATTTGATTCCAGGAAAATAGAAAACTAACTGAAATTTGACAATTCAGGTAAATACTAAATTACCAGAAGCATTACAGGATCAGGATTACAGTGAACTTGTTGATGATAAATTACAAAATAACTACAACAAGAGTGAAATGACCAAAGTAGTTAAAATTGCTAGTGCCTGTGTTAAACACTCAGCTAAACAACGGCCTCGAATGAGCCAGGTACTTTTCTTCCCTTTTATTTTTATTTTTAGTTTTATACAAGCAGGATAAAAGATTGCTGTAGACCTTACAAAAAATTTGTTTTAAAAGACACAAATGTAACTCTGAACTCAACAGGTGGTGAGGGCCTTAGAGGGGGATGTATCGTTGCATGATGTTGGAATCAGACCTGGGCCTGGCTCAGTCTACAGCTCGCATGGAAGCTCAGATTATGATACTATGCCAAACCAAGAAGACATGAAGAGGTTCCAGAAGACTGCGTTTGCAGACGGGGCAACCAGTGAACACTGGTTAAACCCGTCTGGCTCGAGCTCTGAAGCTGCCACCACTAGAGAAATGTTGAAGAAGGATCATAATTCACAGTGAGATCTATTAACACATTTCTTGTATAGTATTCATTAGCTAATTTTTTTTAGCAATTGCAGCTTTTGAGAAAATGAGAGGGCTTTGTTTTCCATCTTTAGGGTTTTTATTTTTATTTTTTGGAAAGATCAAGTTTTCTTAGCACTGGAGATAAGGTTGTAACCATTCTTTATTATTTGTGAAATTTAAATTAGTACTAATGGCATTTGCTGTTGAGATGTGTTTAATAGAAAGATTATTACATGGGTGGTGGGATTGTCAGCTTTAGAATATAAGGTGGTTGCTCTTTTACTTTGACCTTAAGCCTTTTTTGGTGGGTTCCTAATGAATCAGCTGGTGCAATGAAAGCTGTAATTTTTATATTTTTCAAATGCTGGACTTGCAAGTTGGAGTACTCGTTTTCAACAACTAATAGTTTGGTTGGATTGAATTCTGTTATCGTTTTTGTCGTGTTTGAATCAATCTTGTTAAATTCTTTTGTGGTGTTTGTAAAATTTGCAATATATGAACCTGCTAATATTTTGCTGATTTTTTTTTTTAAATGGCGTTTTATATAAAGTGTATGGGCAAAATAATGGGATGATTAGTGGGGATGTATGGTTGGTTACTGTAGTAGTGGATGAAAGATGCGTTCCAGCAAATGGTTGGATGGAAGCACATGGGTCTAATTTTGTTGTTTTGGAATCTGTTGGAGTGTATCATCATTTTGTCATCATGGATTGTCGGTATCCTCTTCTTTCTCTTCGTGGGTTCATTCTGTTGTCTGATTTCGGAGAAGAAATGACTCAAAATATGATGAAGTTCCAACACAACTAAGTGTCGATTATAAATTAAACGGCGAACATAGGGGCTAAACATACGTGATCGGAGTAAGCGGTTCAAATTGTCAATTATAAAGGGGTTGCTATACGTAGTCTGATATTTTAGGAGTCCAAGAGTAAAATGTGATATGAATTTACGAAAATATCTTCACTTATTAGATTTTTTTTTTTTTTTGAAGTATCTCCACTTATTAGTTTAATTGGGAAACTTAACAATATTCAGGGACGGTATTGTAATTTTAATGTTATTTTAGACTATGATGAGTAAAATATCAGAATTCGGATAGCACTGTTGCTTTATCACAACTCAGCGTGCTACAGCCCTAGCTCATTCCTCTACCATTATGACAACAGCAGAAATAGAGTCGGGCCTTCTCCTCCCCTCTCCAGAATACAAGATCCAATTCTCGCCAAAGCCTTCATATATTTATTTAATGCAACTGCATATCTGCATTATGTGTTTATACTATGTAACGAGTACTCGCGTCTTTTCTTAGGTGTTTGTCGCACCTTAACTTGAACACTTTCCTTATTTAGAAAGTCCCACTTAATTCATTTTACGATCTCTGTTCATTTTTTGATCTTCAATTTTCTCAAATTCTATAAATCGGTATGGAGGGATTAAGGAGTATCAGTCTGTGCAACAGAATGAATGAATGAAGGAGGACACACAAGAGTATGGGCTGTATGGCCAGAAGGCCCATCACCAAAGAAAAGGCAAAATTGTTTCTCTTTCTATTATCCCGAAATATGTATACTGTTACAAAGTTGATCAAGGTGTATACACTTTCTGACGACTTTCTCACTACAATTTCATACATTCTACATTTGATCAATACACAATCCCTTTTGCTGTTACTATATGCCTTCTTCGTTTTCCTTTAACCCTGTCTCATGTATTGTAGTACTACACAAAGAATCCAACACCTACATCAGATCATGCATTTCCAGATCGCATTCCTTTCCTCCTCCTACGCCGCCTCTGTCCAAGTCTCCAAAAGCTTAACAGTAGAAGGCCTGTGAATGTGATCCGCAACAACACATATAAGATGATCAACAACCTAGTTACCTGCTCAGGAAGCGTCTTCTCAGAAAAAAAGAAGATTAAATGAGTCTTTCACTTACCAAAAATTGCAAAAACTACGGGTAAAAGCCAGTGACTCGTGACCAGGACAGGCATATCCAGCTGAAAACATTAAGGTAAAGGGGACAAAAAACGATCAGGTTCTGAATATAAAGAAAACAAGAAGAGAAACTGATCAGAATCTCGTACTTACATCCTCTGGATGGAATAAGCCAAAATATTTACTGCCTCCAGAATCGTCGTTCTTATGAACTGAATCAATGCTGAAAGTGTCAGTTGTTGAATTCAGATCAATGCCCCCATACCCTGGAAGGCCCCATCTTTGTGTACCGTAGCCCTCTGTCCCCCAAACCTCAAACCTTGAATCATTAGTGCAGACCAATTTCTTTCCAAGCACCGATGAATACATAGAGAAATTGACATCAACTCTACGAGATGGTAACAGGTTCTTGTCTAAATGCAAGGGCAGTTTCTGTTTATTTGAGTCGGGGAAAAGAACGGGATCCTTGACATTGTTGCTGGTGAAGTTTAATATTTTCTTCAAAAGCCAAAAACAATTGGTCACCATGTGGCTACTATCTAAGCAATTGGAGTCCCCGTATACTGAAATCCGGCCATTACCGATTTCCAAGAGACCGAGTATGGGAAAATCATCCTGCAATTATCATACTTTAGCACAAGATGGTAACAACAAGAAGCACCTGATCATCAGAATAGAATAGTAAACTTACCTTTGTCATGCCTGAGAGCAACACATTCTGGTTGACACTACTCTGTGAGGTCTCTGAGAGCGGGAAACCATGCAAGTAGCCGTCTCCTGGAAACTTCGCAATATTAGATCCAGATGCATATCGGTTATCCTCTCCATTCATATAAAAATCACCATTGAGAATCTTGTCTCCGAAAGCAATTCCAAAGGAGGACAACAGATCATTCAATGCAGGCAAATTAGCACCTCCAGTGGCAGGGGTCCACCAGCTCCGAGTGTTATCATCAAAAAATCTCATTTTGACCATGGTTTCTACATTATACCAATCAGCAAAGACAACGAGACCTAACCCTGTACCGACATCTTCTCTAAGTTTTCGAATCTCTTCAGGAAAAAACTCTTCTTCAGGGTCTACCAGCATCAGTGTTCCATACTGGAGAGCATCAAAACAAGTAAATGGGGAGCCTAGTGTTTCGACAAAATATCCAGCATCCCTTAACATGTTGAACATGACATGGAAATTTGTATGAAGGTGATCCCCGTGCCAGTCAAGGATATCATTCCGAACATCTAGAGAGTCTTTTGGTATGTATCCAGGTGGGTACTTTATGCTATGAAATTGATCCCACAGAATTCGTGCTGACCTAGGAGGAGTAGGGACCACTTTCAGCTTCAGTTGTAGAGTACAGGTACTAGTTTTATTCTTAACATCTCCTTTGGCCAGCGGACTGTAAATTCTGACAGTTATATTGCCTTCTATATCACCAGAAAACTGAGACCCTTCTTCTTTGATTTGCATGTGAAGGCCCAAGTAACCAGTCCATGGCCATATAACATCTGAATAAGTAAATTGAATGCTTAGAAGATTGCCTTCCTCAGATGAAGGATGCCATGTAGGAGGGCTTTCAACATATCCACGAACAGACATTCCATTCAGGATGGTGGCGTTAAACATAACTGGCATGGCACCCGCATAGAGTGGCTGACGGCAAAAAGGCCATGAGTAAGGGCAGTCAGAGTAATCTAAAATGCTGGGGAAAATACTTGCTCGTGGTTCATAGCTCTTTAGAATTTCAAACGAGTCTAATCTGTGAAAATTAAGAATGAGAACAAATACTTATTATAGTGGAATGGTATCCGGCAATATCATAAAGCACGGCAAAAAATAACTTACAGACTAACTCTTCCTGCACCCTGCTCATACATATTCGGACCAGAGAGCTTTGCAGCACCTTCAACCAAGGCCTGCTTCATACTTGCTGGATTCAAGATATCCTTTCGCTTGTTCTCAGGAATTACACTAACAAGGAGGCAAACTATACCAGCAACCACAGGACTTGCAACACTAGTTCCTGACAAACTTTTACAGCCTGTGCTGATCTTGGAACCCATGATCTCTCGTCCATATGCAACAATGTCTGGCTTCATGCGACCATAACTGTTGATGCAGATTCCAGAATTATACATCTCATGAACTAATCAGCATAGGAATTGATACTGCATACATTTTATTCTAATTATACTTTTACTTCAAATTTTCTGTTTCACACCTCAAACCACATGTTATATTTTTGTTTTTTCAATCATTCCAGGAGGAGTGTATATGTTCTGCAACTGTCCAGATTTTGGAAAACATTGTTACAATTTAAAATCATACAATTCCTCCCAATTCTACAAGATTGAAAATTTGATCTTTGCTGCATGCTAAGCCATAAGATTTAAAACATTACACAAATTCTGACATTCAACAGGGATAAATAAAATTAGAATTCACAGCAGAAACAGCTTGAAGAAAAGAAAGGAAAAAGAGATGAAGAAAGAGCCGGCTTCTAGACAAACAAGCTAATAAGAATTCAGATTTCATACCCATGTGGAATCTCCCAAGTACTCATCCCTCGCGATGAAAAGGCAGCAATATGATCATTGTAATCAATGCCACCAACACCAATTACATCACTTTGATCTGCAGGGTTATTTAGAGTTCCATACAGTGGCCCATCATTCCCAATTGCTGATATCATGATGACATTGTTAGCTGTAAGTTCCCAAACCTAGATAAAGACCAATTAACACTATTTTTTAATGAAGAAAAGATTATAATCCTACTGATATTCAGTACAAACAATCAAAAGTACACAGTGCCAAGCAGTAACGTAAAATACAATAAAGAGTGAATTCAGTATATAAGGCCAAGAGCCTCACCTTTTCAACAAATGGTAGGTCCAAGTAATCTGGTCCTCCAATGCTCAAATTTAGCACATCCATTTCCATGGCAATGGCATAATTGAATGCATCAAGAAACCACGACGTGTAAGATACCTGCAATTAGCTGAATACAAAATTCTCATAATCTCCCCAATAAATAAGAGCCAGAAGGGACACGACTCATAACAACTAGAGATACAACACCGGAATAGCATTTCATATTTAACTGGGATAATAAAAGAAAAGAAAACACATATGCTATCAGATTTAAAGTCATATTCAGTGTCGATTAATAAAATAGAAAATGAATAAAGAGATTGTGCATTGATGCATTACCTGTGTATTAGTAAATACACGAAAAGCATAAATCTCAGTATCTGGAGCAAAACCAAGACATTCTGCATCTTGACTAGCAATAACTCCAGCAACAAAAGTCCCATGACCAAGATTGTCGTTGAGTGTATCCTCATTGGTCCAATTAGTGCGTTCCTGAATTAAAATGGACTGAAATGGTTCAGGATCATGAACTCGATAGATGACATTCTTTCTCACAAAAGGTAAGATACTTATGTCATTCTTTCTCACAAATATATTACCTTGATATTTCGGAAATGAGGGTGATCTACTCGGATGCCAGTATCAAAAATAGCCATTTTGACTTTGGAACCAGTGTAACCTTTCGACCAGAGAGATTCTGCTCCAAAGTAGGATGTAACTTGAGATTTCTGCAACAAATAAAGTACATAAACAAGTGGAATTTTGTCGTGGCACTCAAAAGACAAATCTGTTATTTCCCCTTCTGTTTTACTTTACAAAAGCAAAAATCACTTCGTTCAAGAGAGCCATGTCAATAGACAAGTCTTAAGAAGCTTATCAAAGTTTGAACAGTAGAATAGACAAGTCTACTAGGATTGTCTATGTGATCTCCACAGACAATTAAATCTATCAATTAAATGCTCTCGCTCTCCTCAGAGATTGAAGAAATGAAGGCTTTATTCAATCATACAAGCTAATCCACTGAAACAAAACAACAGATGTATACTTTAATCACCAAGAAGATGCACAATACTTACATCTGCCATCAGACTCCTTCCCCAGCTGATCCTCACAGGAGCAGAATTTGCCTTCACAGTCTCATCACCCTCACTAAACGACATTGCAGTGAAGATCTTTCCGGGCCGTTTCTTCCCATCAGCGAAGGTCTCATTCTTCTCAAGAACCACTCTTTGGTAGCTGAAATCCAAGGAAACATCTTTTACAAGCTCCAACCCCTGAAATTTCCCAACCAAAACACCCCTTTTCGAATCCTCAATCGCAACCACCCCGAAATCCGTAGGGAATCTGGCAGCGGGATTATTCCTGTCAATCCACTCCCATCCCTCAAATTTCACTCCTTGTTGGAGATAGCTTCTGTGATCCTCGGCGCTCTTGTAATCAGTAAACCGAATGATGTGGTTCCTTCGGACAAAGGGTTCTTCTTGGGTATGATTTCCGCTGGAAATCTGGACGTGGATTTCGTTTCTTGGTCGAAAAAAAGGGCGCAAGAAGAAAGAAAGGAACAAGAAAATGAGGGATGCGGTGAAAAGGGAAAACCTCATGTTAAACAACTAAGCTCCCTCATCAAGAAAGGAACAAGGGTTTCAGAATGCCTCAAGATTTCTTTCTGCTACGAATCAAAACCAATGCCTGAATCCTTTTCAAAAAAAAAAAAAAAAAAACCAATGCCTGAATCATCAATTTGACTTTTCCCCCTTCATATAGTTTACCCTCTATTCTCTACTCTTCATTTGCCTTCTTCACTTGTCTTTTAGCTTCTGTTTTTTCCTCTCTTTTTCTTTCACCCCTTTTCTTTCTACAACCAATTCACCACATTGGCATTTGATGCTTCTTCCAATCTCTCGTTTATCTTTTCAATCTATATCTAAAACTCCAATATAATGGCAATATATTTACATGTGATGTTTTTACTTTTTAATATACCAATAAATACTATTAATTACTAACTTATCTGAACCGCGCGTTGCACGGTACTTTAGTGAAAAGTGTATTATTCTATCTCAACTAAAGATGAATGACTTTTGATTAAAAATATTTTTAAATAATTAATATTTTTATTAATATGTAATTGTGTATAATTAAGTGTTGATATTCTGAGCCATACTTATCATAAGAGTTTAAGAGTCATACCTTCCCTTTACATGGATGATCAAGAGTTTTAAATAAACAAAAAATTATACATTACTATAAAGGGGTCTTATCTAATAGTTTGTCTTTAGTTAATATAATATTTTATAATATTTTCTAAAGTATTATTTTTACGAAAGAGTAACTAAATCTTTCATTTTTTATTATAAATAGCGCCTTAACATTATTTATAATCAAAAGCATTTAACATCAGCACGTTAACAAAGCACTATTTTTGATTTTTTTCCTATGTTTATCTGAATATTTTAATAATATATGATTTAACAATTTTAATTTAATTATACTTCTTTTTAAATATATTTATTTTTACTTTAGTTCAGCAAAAATGCACAGTAAAAATATATCCTTGATCTGATAAAATGGTATATTACATACGCGTGAGTACTAAAATAACACAAATATGTGCGATAAAAAAATATCAATTATTCACCTTAATTAATAATATATTCAGTATTCTACATTCTTTGTTCGGTAATTTAAACCATTTATTTTAAGTCTAACTTTAATATATTAGTCTTGGAATAGACCGTCAATATTATACCTTTATATAAACGGCCTATTTCTGCAATTAAAATAGAAAAGGCGGCTCCTCTTTTGCAATTAATATTTACACGGGTCCTTTTTAGTAATATAGGGAAATTGCATCACAGACCCTCCTCCATAAATATATATACCATATTTCTAATTTTTATTTTACAAAACCTTCTGTCGTTCCCAATTTCGCATCTCCAAACCCTCTTTCAATTTCTGCGCAATCCAACCAATCCAACCGTGGTGGAGCCGGTGATTGATCGCCGCAGTGTCGGAGCCGGTGATTGATCCGGTGATTGATCCGGATTGGGGATGAGCGTGGTGGAGCCGGTGGTGGAGGCTGCTTGAATGTATATCGGTCGACCAAATCGGTCGCTACAAGCTGAGCTCACACGTAAGTTTGCGCTTACCATGGATTTCAATGCATTTTGTAGTATAATATTAATAATAAAACCATTAATTACATAAACTGTGATTTGTGCATTTTAGGCTCGCTCGAAAACAGAAGGAGCACGGGTGAAGATTGCTCAGGAGATGTACAAAGAGCTTCAGAATGCTAGGCAAGATGTGGATTCTGTCTTGTTATGAAATTTATGTGTTTAACTTGAAAACTAGACTGCTTAATGTGGTTTTTGTCTGCATATGAAATTTTATGTGTTTAACTTGAAAACTAGGTTTCTTGATTTGTGTTGAAACTTGATTATTTATTGTGAAAACTATGGTGTTTGTAAAACTTGATTTTTTAATGTGAAAACTGTGATTGTGAAAACTTGGTTATTAAGGTTGAAAACTACAGTGATTGTAGAAACTATATTTTTTAGTCTGAAAACTGTGGTGTTTGTAAAACTTGATTGTTTCGTTGAAAACTGTTTTTATTGTGAAAACTCGATTGTTTAGGTTGAAAACTTTGGTGTTTGCGAAACTTGATTATTTATTTGTGAAAACTGTGATTTTTGTGAAATTTGATTGTTAAAGTTGAAAACTGTGATGATTAGGAATTTTTAGACTGAAAACTTTGGTGAAACTTGACTATACTTGACACAATATTATTTAACCTAAACACCCTAGTTTTTATGTACCTAAAATCTGATGTTTATAATATGGAAACTTGTCTTTCTAACCTGAATTCTTTTTTGTTTACAAGTGTTTAAAATCCAGAAATTATATTAACTGATTTGTGTACATATTCTTTGCATGAACAGTGCCGTGAATAGTACCATGAACAGTGCCGTAAATAGTGCCGTGAACAGTGCCCGTGAATAGTATTTTCCCAACTTTTGCAAATAAGGACCTCCTTCCTTCCATATTGTAATTTAGTCCTTGGTCTATATTATGCTATAATATAGACGGTCACTCCAGAGACCAACTCAACCTTAATTAACTTTACACAAACATATATAAATTCTCAAACAATGAGAAATTAACCATAAAAAAATATTAAAAGAAAACAATAATGAACGACACTATAATGTAAACTCAAGAAACACGTGTATATAAACTCACACTCCTAATTATGTACGCATCATGTGGGAGAACTAAGAAGGCACAAATATATTTCCTAATTAATCTCATCGCCTATTGATCACATATAAACTCCTGGAATAGATTAGTTTATAGTGATTAAGTCTAAGTCCAAGTCTCCACAGTTACACAAACGTCTGATATCATTCATTAAACAAATTTCAATATCTTCAAATTCCTTATCAAATTCTTCATGTCACAGTTCTTGTTCAAATGCAAACCCAATCTTCCTAAATCCCCTGCTTTCCTTTTTTCATCTTAGCCATCATCTTCATCACTTCCCTGTATCATTTTCTCAGAAAAATGTTGCACTTTGATTGCAGTTCTGTTTTCAGTTGCAGCAAAAGGTTTCATGATATCTTTTACCCTTTATGGGGAGGGAATAGGTCATCGGAATGCGGCAAGGCAGGTCTCACTTGCGTGGAACATGATATCCTAACTATAAATATTAATGGCCAAATACTTCGTGTTCTTGATATAAATGACACAACGACGTCACTGAAGCAGCAAATAGTCTCCGAAGATCTTACTTTGCGATACCAATTTGACAGCACCGACGACCTTAGCGATGCAAACCACTTCATGCATCCCGCGGAGAACAACAACCATGGCTCCACTTCATGATCCCGCCATGGTGCCACCACCCACACCATCCACGTAAACTGTATTGGGTTTCCTCCCTAATTTCTAGAATCTTCTTTTGGGGAAAGATGGAGAAGCTTCTAGGAGAAGGGAGATGAATGGAGTTTGTGGAATTTCTAGAGACACTTTCTAGAATACTCCATGCATTCATCATGAGAGTTGGAGAATGTGAAGAGAATTCTAGAGCTTTCCATTCTCAACTATAAAAGGGGTGCTCTTGGAAGAGATTTCATCATCCAAGTCTAAACCATCCTTCTATGTGAAGAGAATTCTAGAGCCTTCCATTCTCAACTATAAAAGGGGTGCTCTTGGAAGAGATTTCATCATCCAAGTCTAAACCATCCTTCTAGCCTCCTAGTGAGAGAGATAAATATCCACTTCTAAAGTGAGAAGTTAGAGAGAGTCTTCATCCTCTCTAATTAGCTTAGTTATCCACCATTGTGTGAGAGTGTTCTTGTAATCCATCCACCTTGGGTGAGATCTTTGTAACCCTACTATAAGCATATAGTGGAAGAGGTGGACTTCTCAAGTCCCGCGGTTTTTCCCGATTTGGGTTTTCCGCGTAACCAATTCCGGTGTCTTGTTTATTCTTCTCTTTATTTTCATTCATCATCTTAATCACACAAAGAGGGAAATACTCAATTTTTCCCAATAGTGGTATCAAGAGCTTGGTTCGTTGGCGTTGTTTTCTTGTGTGATTCAAGATGGAGGGAAGCATCACTCATAACGGAGACATGTTTAAACTCACGGCGGAGAATTACGCATATTGGAAGCCCATGATGGAGGACCACTTGTATTGCAAAGATTTGTATGAGCCAATCACGGAGGAGACCAAGCCGGAGGATAAGGAAGATAAAGAATCGGAGATTCTTAATCGGAAGGCGGTCGCCATGATCCGTAAATATATCGACCGGAGTTTATTTGAACATGTTGCTTCTTACACTAATGCCTTTGAGTTATGGACAAGACTTGAGTCCATGATTCAAAAGAAGACACCACGCAACAAAGCCCACCTTGTGAGGCGTTTGGTCAAGTTGGAGTACAAAGATGGCCAAAATATGATCGAGCACTTGAATAGCTTCAAGGGGCTCGTGAATCAAATGGGAAAGATCGAGATGAAGATCGATGACGAGTTGCAAGCCTTGTTGCTCCTAAGCTCACTACCTGAAAGTTGGGACACTTTGGTGGTCACGCTTAGCAACTCAGCTCCAGAAGGAAATCTTACCATGGACGGCGTAGCCGATAGCCTGATAAATGAAGAAGCGCGAAGAAAGGAACGTGGCGCATCAAGCTACTCGGAGGCAAATGTCATCGAGAATCGCGGAAGGAGTGACACCCGTGGAAGATTCCGAGGAAGCGGACGTGACAAATCACGGGGGAGATCAAAGTCTCGCTCCCGAGTTACCTGCTACTATTGTGGCAAGGCGGGTCACAAGAGAGATGAATGTCGCAATCTCAAGAGAGACCAGAAGAATGGTACGGTCAAACAAGACCAGTTCAACCCGAAGAAGAAGGAAGAAGGAAGAAGAAAGCACCACGGCAGTTGCATTCGCTGAGAATGGCGAAGTTTTCGTGATTGACGACTATGTCAATCTCGCATATGAAAACAACTTATGGCTTGGTGATTCCGGTGCATCCTTCCATGTTACCCCACATGAAGGGCTCTTCTCGTCCTATCATCGTGGAGACTACGATACTGTGAAGATGGGAAATCAAATCACTAGTAAGATCGTTGGTCGAGGCGACATCATCATAAAGACAAACACGGGACACAAGTTCGAGCTCAAGGATGTAAGGTATGTTCCAGAAATGCGGCTCAATCTTATCTCGGCGGGGAAGCTTGATAATGCTGGAATGATAAACCATTTCGGAGAAGGAAAATGGAAGATCACGCATGGCAATATGGTGATCGGTCGAGGAAAGAAGGAAGGGTCCTTATATGTCATGCAAGGACAAATCTGCAAGGGAGAAGCAAATGCTGCCCATGAAGACTCGAACACGGAGTTGTGGCACAAGAGGCCGGCCATATGAGCGAGAAGGGACTACAAATCCTCGCACGGAAAAATATCCTCCTAGGAATAAAAGACCAGGTGCTTGAGGCGTTCAAGGAGTTCCATGCAAGGGTGGCACGTGAGACGGGCAAGAAATTGAAATCTGTCCGATCAGATAATGGTGGAGAATATCGCGGTCCATTTGAAAAGTACTGCAAGTCTTACGGAATCAGACTTGAGAAGACCCCACCAAAGACGCCACAGTTGAATGGAGTTGCGGAGAGGATGAACCGCACCATCGAAGAGCGAGTTAGATGTATGCTATCTCATGCAAACCTCCCTAAGTCTTTCTGGGGAGAAGCTGTGAAGACCGGTGTTGACATCATCAACATGTCCCCTTCAGTTCCCTTGGATGGAGATGTACCAGAAGAAGTTTGGTCAGGAAAGAATGTGAGGAGTTAGAGAGAGTCTTCATCCTCTCTAATTAGCTTAGTTATCCACCATTGTGTGAGAGTGTTCTTGTAATCCATCCACCTTGGGTGAGATCTTTGTAACCCTACTATAAGCATATAGTGGAAGAGTTGGACTTCTCAAGTCCCGCGGTTTTTCCCGATTTGGGTTTTCCGCGTAACCAATTCCGGTGTCTTGTTTATTCTTCTCTTTATTTTCATTCATCATCTTAATCACACAAAGAGGGAAATACTCAATTTTTCCCAACAAACTGATAGTGGAGAAGGCAACCAAACACACAGAGAAACCATTGATCAGCATCATGACTAACATCGTATTGTAGCAACTATTGATAATGATCAACTGTAAAGTTGTCAGAAAAACCTAGCTTCGTTTGTAGCTTCATGTTTAAAAAATAAAAAGCAACCAAACACGCATTTATATGATCCTTAATCCATCCTATAAAGATTTAGAATAATCCGAAAGAAAAAGTATATATTTTGATATTCAAATAAAATATATTAATACTATAAATATACTGTGTAATATATGTTTGAAAGGAAAATGTGTGGCCGAAAGTCTTCACTGTGTATATAAATTTGTGAATCCTCCTCAATTGTGAACACATGCCAACGATCACTCCACTTTGATGGACTTTATGATTAAATTGTCTTGCAAAGCGACAGGTGTATTAGAATATATATAAGGGAAATATGTCAAAAATTAAAAACATACATTGATACGTACGTATAACATACATAAGGGGAAAAAAATAAAAACATCGATACGTATAACATATATAAGGGAAAAAGAGGCAACAATCTGTAGCATATATAAACTAATATTATTTTGCTAAAAATGCATAAAAATGAAGAGCTAAATGTTAATTGATGGAAAAAACGTAATAAAAAAAGGATAAAATGGCCATACAAACGCGTTGAGCTAATAAAATTAATAGGAAAATAAGTAAAGAAATAAGTTTAAGGGCGGCTGACGGGCGGTGTCATGGTTGTTTTAATCAAAACTACGTAGTTTAATATTTTTATTAATTTATATTTACCGGAGCAATAACTCTTCTAGTTCTCTTTAGGATTAAAATGGTTTTAAATGGTAAACATGAAAATGAACTACTATCCTATCTAATAAAATAATATTATATCAAAACCATATATTCTTTCAATGACTAGAAACGACCATTACAATTATTTTTTTACAGTAAAATAATGTCATTCAACTTCACGGTTCTGAAAATCGTCCAGAAACGAATGACAAGAAATTAGGGGAGTATTCTAAATATAAAATAGTAAAGGGCTAGATTTAGCAAAATCTGCTTGAGAGTGAGCTGTCATATTCTATTCATTCCAAATCATCCACCAGACGGGGCAATAGAGCGGAGCAACGACAGGTTGCTCAAAATTATCCTCTGCCTTCTCTCTAGAAGTTTTTTTATTTTTCTGATCGTTTTATTAGCCGTTACTGGCAATAACAGTCGTCTTGCACGGTGGTTCCATGGCAGAACCACCGCCGAACCGCGGCGGAACCCCCAAACCCATGTCCTTTCTGCACGCTCTCACCACTAAACCACCTCCACTCTTATCCTCTCTCCCCTCAGACCCATCAATTCATCCTGTCACTGAATTCAAAGGGAAAATAGCCTGCATCATAACGCCGGAAGAAGTCGATAAACTATCGGCTCACTACAGCAATGCCCTAGTCGGAAAATTCCCTCGACTCAAGCCATCAATGGAGTACCTCCACGAAACTTTCAAGTCAGTGGGCTTCAATGGAAGATATCAGCTCGGATCACTCGATTTCAGACATGTGCTAATCCGGTTCGAAGAGCATGAAGACTACCAACGATGTTGGATGAAGCAGACAATTGCTTTCAAAGGTCCAGTGATGAAAGTGTTCAAGTGACACCTGATTTCAACCCTGAGTCTGAAACCTCAATTGTACCAATTTGGGTAACTATCCATAATCTCCCTTTGTTTTGGTATAATACAGCAATGCTAGAAACCATATGCAATAGCATTAGTAAGTTTATCAAAATGGACCTAGCTACAGCCACTCTATCCAGGCCATCTGTAGTGAAAATATGCAATGAAATAGATTTATTAGCTAAGATTCACAACACTGTGACACTCACCACTAGTATCACTGGAGATGTTGCAGACTTTCCTATTGAGTATGAACACATCCCTTTGTATTATAGGCACTGCAAAAAACTAGGTCATGAAGCCACTGAATGTAGAATCTTGCATCCTGACCTGAAGCCTATCCCATATAACCCCAGGCACCATAACACCTTAGCCCCCAAAGTAGCTCCTATCCCACACAGAAAAACTATCCACCAAAAATACCCCCATCCCCTTCCCTTTCATGTTGCTGGTACATCAGGGATTTCCAATGTTGAAAAATCAAGAGCTCTGAAAGCCCAACAATCCACTCACACTCCTCTGGATAGAGTCACCCCCATGGCACCTGATAAGATTTATGTACCAAAAAAGGTGATAGAAACCATCCAAGTTGAAGATCACCACAATGCTGTCTCAAATCAGGTCTCAGAACCTATTTTAGTTGAAGATGACATAGCTCAATCCCTCACAAAAAGGAAAAGCATCAGCTTGTACATATACTGGCCCTTCTAAACCTGGATATGTGTTGGAAATGGACAACAATGCAAGTCCTTCCTCTACCATGATAAATGAGTCTATTCTTGACAGCCAGCCAGAAAAAACCCCTCCTGAACCAAAATCAGTTCCTCTAGTTTCTACCCCACCCTCTCATCCATCTAGGACTGGCAATTTGGAACACGACACGAAAATCCGACCTGAACCGAACACGAATTTAGTGGGTTTGGGTTGACACGAAACACGACATGGGTCTATATTGGGTTAGACACGAATGACCCAAAAATAAATGGGTTAGGTTCAGGTCAAACCCGTGGGTTAAATGGGTAACCTGTTTGACCCATATATTTAAGGTGTAGTTGTGCAAATGATTGAAATTGCCTTTATAAATGCAAACAAATCCTCTAATTCCAAAACCATTGATATTATACTACTAATTTATGATGAAATTTAGAGCTAATTTTATAATTCTTGATTTAGTTTCCATATGACATGATCATTTGAGCTGGATAAATTTTAAAATTTAGTCTCATATTCAGTCCCATTATTAATAAATGGGTTTCGTGGGTTGGGTTTGGGTAACCCGAATTTTTACTGGGTCGGGTTTGGGTCAAGGTTTTGTGACCCGCAATATTATTGGGTTGGGTTTGGGTTGGCGGGTTCTGCCTTGTACATTGGGGATTTTAATGCTATGAGAAGTGTTTCTGAGTATAGAGGTAAAGCAGGTCCTGGCCTTGGTAGTTTAAGTGATTTCAATACCTTTATATGTAATACTGCATTATATGATATCCATACTGTGGGAAACCATTTTACTTGGTCTAATGGTAGAACTAAAGAGGGGGGTAAATATCTGACTCTAGAAAGATTAGACAGGGGCCTATGTTCAGCTAACTGGTTAGGTAAATTTCCACACTCCTCCATCCAGGTCCTCAGTAAACTGTCCTCTGACCACAGCCCTCTACTACTTAGAATAGGCAGTAACATATCTTCTGCTCGTAGGCCTTTTAGATTTATAAACACTTGGCTAAAAAGGCCTGAACTGCTGGAGCTAATTAATCTCCATTGGAACAGTCCTATAGAAGGCAAGGTCATGTACAAACTTTTTCATAAACTCAATAACCTCAAAAAAGAACTGAAAAAATGGAATAAGGAGGTTTTTGGGGTATCAATGAAAATGTTACTAGAGCAGAAGAAAAAGTCAGACTCCAGGAAATTAATTTTGAACTTCATGGTTCAACTGATGAACTAGTGAAGCTAAATGAAGCCAAGGCTCTTTAAACAAAATATTTATTTGAGCAAAGGCATTTCTGGAAACAAAAAGCAGGATTTAAGTGGCTAAAGGAGGGTGATGAAAATACAAAATTTTCCATCATTCTGTGATGGAAAAAAGATGTAGATTACACATCACAAAAATCAAAAATTCTGAGGGAGTGTGGCTTGACAAGGCTGAAGATATTGAACATGAAGCTGTTAAATATTATCAGAACTTTTTGTCCCATCAACCTCAATATGAAAATGATTTTTTCTCTGACCATTTCCTCTCTCAGATTCCCCATCTTGTCTCTGAGGAAGAAAATGAGTCCCTCCTACAACCAGTCACAGTAGAGGAATTGAAACATATTGTCTTTGGTCTTAATAAAGCCAGTAGTCCAGGGCCTGATGGCTACACTGCTGCATTTTTTATTAACACATGGCATATTATCTGTCAAGATTTAGTTGAGGCATCAAATGACTTTCTAACTAGGTCACACATACATAGGGGAATTTCCAGTACTTGGATAACAATTATCCCAAAAAAAAAGAAGTTCCCATTAGTTTCAGTGACTATAGACCTATTAGCCTCTCCAATGTTTCAAATAAAATATTTTCTAAATTGTTAATGGAGAGGCTAAAACCTTCGATGCCAAAATTGGTTTCCCCCCACCAGACAGCTTTTCTTCAGAATAGGGACATATCTGATAATGTTATTTATCTGAAAGAAATGTTTAGATTCCTCAATAAAAAAGGAAGAGATCCTAACTGCATTTTCAAGCTTGACCTAATGAAAGCTTTTGTCAGAGTCAGTTGGTCCTTTCTACAAAATATTCTCCTTAAGATGGGTTTGACTATAGATTTGTTAATTGCATCCTCAAAAATATGTCTGATACTTGGTTCTCTATACTCATAAATGGGAAATCAGTTGGCTTTGTGACTGCTTCAAGAGGCATAAAGCAAGGAGACCCTCTATCTCCCTTTCTCTTCAATCTTTTCTCTGAAGCCTTCACCAGGAGCCTTGCTTATATTTTCCAAACTGGTAAATTGCAGTATTTCAGCCTTCCTCCCAATACAGTGAACATTTCCCATTTAAGCTATGCAGATGACACAGTCATTTTCCTCAGAGCCTCAAAGCTTAACCTGACCATTATAAAAGCCTTCCTTGTCATTTTTGAATCAACCACATGCCAAAAAATAAATTTTGAAAAGAGTGACTTCTATGTGAGTAGATTTGCTTCAGTCCACAAGATCAGACAGGTAAAAAATATAATGGGGATGAAAAAAGGAAATCTACCTTTTAAATACCTAGGAGTACAGATATTCACAAGGAGATCCCTTAATATCCATTTTCAACCTGTTATGGAAATGATAGAAAGTAAAATACAAAATTGGAAAAATGTCTGGCTATCTACTGGTGGTAAGCTAACATTAATACAATCTTGTTTATATGCTCTCCTTCAGCACATCTGGGCTGTCATGGCTCCCACCAAATAGGTTATAAAAAAGATTGAGAGAAATTCTCCATCTTTTTCTGGGGCAGGACAGAAACCAAACCTAAAAAATCCTGGAGGAAATGGGATTCCATTTGCTATCCAACTCCCCAGAATGGATTAGGCCTGAGATCCCTTTCCACCATAATTGATGCATTTTCATGCAAATTATGGTGGAAATATCAGATAGGTAAAGCACCATGGACTCACTTCCTGGCTTCTCTACCTGTTTCAAAAAGGAATTCTATGACATGGAAAAGGATCTGTAAAATTAATTCTTTTGCTGAATCCAGTTCTAAGGTCATACATGGACATGGTTTGTGTAACTTTTGGGAATCAAACTGGACAGATTATGGTCCTCTTATAGACATATATAAGCCAGTCACCAATTCTCATTTGCAGCTGACAATTGCCCAATTTATTAAAAGGAAAAATGAACTTATCCCCCTCCTGGCACTCATCTTCCCCTCCCATATCATTTCCTTCCTTCAGTCAGCAACAATTCTCCCTCACAGACCAGACACATTGATTTGGAAACCTTAAAAACTGGGCTTCTTCACCTTTAAATCTGCATATCTGCAACTCAGACCCCCAAAACAAATATTCCCTGTCCTTTCTAAGATTTGGGCCAAACCTGTGCAGAAAAAAACTTTCAGTATTTATGTGGAGACTCCTAAATGCCATTCTACCCTTTGATGATGTGTTGGCTCAGTTTGGTTTCAACCTTCCCTCTAAATGCTGTTTTTGCTCCAATGAACACACTCTACAACACTTTTTTAATAGCTGCCCCCTATTTGATACACTTTGGAAACATATGCACCTGATCTGTGCCTCCCTATATGTCCATTTTGACTCTCTCTGGGATAGGTTGGCCACATGCTGGGATTTCAAAGATTTCTCAACCATCCACACCACCATCAACCACACTGCACCAATATATGTCTGTTGGCTCCTCTGGAATACCAGAAACAAGAAATTATATGAGGATATTGATCCATGTCCCACCCTTCTGGCTAAATCACTTAAGGACATGATCTACCTCTATCTGCTGGCTCACCCTTTACATTTGTCCAAGCCTATTGACTATGAACTCTCTGAGTCTGGCTTTATACCTCCAACAAAAAAGCCCCCTAAACCTCTAATTTCCAGAGTTACTTGGATTTCTCCCTCACATGGGCTGAATATTAATGTTGATGCTGCATGGAAAAATGGTAGTGCAGGCATTGCTATTATTGTCAGAAATTCCAGTGGAGCTCTCATTGTTGCTGAAGGCTCATTTATCACTGCTGAGTCACCCCTTGCTGCTGAAATGCTTGCCATTCAGGCTGGTGCATCCAAAGGTAGACTCCTCAATGCTATATATACTCTGGAATCTTACTTCTTGATTGCTGTACAGATGATAAAATGCCCAGAAAAGAGACAATGGAAATTCTTGACTCAGGCTGACCATATTGCTTCCTGATAAGTCCATGGTTCGTATTCGCACCTCATTCATACTCGGATCAGGGCCCGAGAAGGGTCATGGGCTCGAGATACACGGAGGATGGGTCCACGGGTCCATCAATCCTAATCCTTATAAGGAATGCGTATATTATGAATATTCTACAAGGAATATACATCTTCTCAAAGATGGTAATACAGCTATCCTAAACATGGTAATACAACCATGTCCGAAATACACTTCTATTATACATGGTAATACAACCTCTATTCCCATAAGAGCTGTATTCATACCATAAATACATATCTTGGTGATCTACGGATTGTAGCCATATAAATACCCTAAAGGTTTGGTAGACCTCTCATCTAATCTCATACTTTATACTTTACGCCTTAAGCAAATATACTGACTTGAGCGTCAGAGTGTCTATCCACGGGACACCCTGGGCCTTTGTCTTGCAGATCAGTTCGAGAGCCTGGTTCGTCGTCGAAGTGTTGGTGTCCTGCATACATCACTTCCATGATACAAGACCATACCATCCAGCATGTCCTGAGGCAAGCCAATCAACCAGCTGATGAAATTATCAAAATTTATCAAGGCTCTCAAGCATAACTGGTCTTTCACCTGGCTGTCACTACCTCAGAAGGTTAAGGGGCTCATCATTTTGGACTCCATCAGCACCCCATCCCTCAAAATCCAGGATGCTTAATCTCTACTGTCTAGTACACTCTCACTGCTCCCTATGCCTCCAATCCATATCACTATCTGCAGTCCATCAGAAACCTTCCTCCTTATACTTTTATCAGTTTTTTGTATATACCATTGCAAATTTGACTTGCCAGTTTACTTGGGCGTCCGATCTGATCTTCGTTTTGACGTTGGCTAACAGGATTCCCCATGTACAACTTGGTTACAGTCAGCTTGTTCAATGAGGGTGGCTTGTCACCTATATTTTTGTAGGTACTGGTCTACAATACCTAGGTTAGTTTTAGGGCCTCTTTCTTTTTTGGAACTTGTAACTCACTCTTAATTTTATTTTTCAAGGTTTAGAGTGCCTAATATAAGCTCTCCATCACCATGGTGGATTATCATTAAAAAAAAGAGCTGTCATATTCTGATTACGAGGCATCCAAAAGGGATCCTTACAATCCACACCACCTAACATGCTTCTAAGTCAGGTTACTGTTTCCAAGCAGTTCCCCGTGCACTCGACCTCACATTGTATCATTTGAATAACTTGGAGAGCATCCCCAGCCAGGCTGATCGGCTGCGTAACTCCAGAATCATAAGAATTGCCTCCTCCATCGCCAGTCATTCTGCTAGTAGGGAATCCATCATGTTTGGAGTCCTTCTCAACGCTACTCTAATAAATATGTTCGATTGGTCAAGCGCCACTACTCCCGTCAAAGAGAATGTCGCGCCGAAGTACAGACTCGTCCCTTTGTCCAGTGGACGTAGCAACGTCTAAGGTAATAGTGAATCTAAAAGACCCCACCTCCATTTCTGCGCTTCCTCATAACTCCTCAGGTTAGCAGTTACTCCTCAGGTTGTGCATGTCTATTATGTACACGTAACTTCTTTGCTACATGTTCAACTTCTTTAGCAGCAGCTACACGAGGAACTGGTTCACCTTCTTTAGCAATAGCAGCATGAGGAACTGGTTCCCTTTCTTTAGTAGCAGTTACACGAGGAATTCTTCTTAGAAGATGGACATTGTGTGCATTGTGGCATTGCAACGTCCTCTTGCCTATATGGCTATATCAGTAAATCAATGAAACAAAATAATCATTGCTCCGAGTTATATAAGAAAAACTGACATGTTTAGGTTATTATATAGAAAAACATATATTTTAGCTCAAACATAAAGACTAAAAAAACCTTGCAATGTAAATGGGATTTCATACCAGCACAAGTGGTTGAAATAGCCTCTTCTTGTTGCTTGGATTTTGCACACTTGTTTACAATCAGAGACACGGTAATACCATCTTGTTGCTTGGGTTTTTCTATGTCATCATCTTCATCAGAATTTTCCACGTCTTTGACATTAAAATCTGTGAGAACTCTGGACAAAAATTCATCAGCAAATTGACGGCTATCGGTCTCATCCTCATTGGCAGGCTCAGTACCAATTTTAGCTTTTTTGGAATCTAGGTTACGCTCGTAAAAAAATTTGGCGGGCTCTGTACAGAATATAAAAAAGTGTACAAACTCGAATCAGCTAGTATACTGTCTGTGTTCTAAACTCGTGTAAAACCAAAGTATTCAGATTAAAAACTCAAGTTTTCATATTAAAAATATCATATTTCATGAAAAGGACAACCCACTGCCTGAATTTTGTGCACATAAACACCAAAGTATTTAGACTAAAAGAACAAGTTTTCAAATTAAAAGCATTAAATATCGAAAAGTAAACACCAAAGTATTCGACCTAAAAGAACAAGTTTTCAAAGTAAAAGTATTAAATATCAAAAAGTAACAGACACAAATTAAAATGTCAAGTTTTCAAAGTTAAAATATAAGATTTCACAAAGTAAATAATGACAAATTATAAGGTCAAGTTTTCAAATTAAAACATAAAATTTCATGAAATATTCAAACACAGACAAAATTTAGTAAAACCATAATATTTCATGAAATAAAAAAATAAGCAGTTAAGACATTGTCTAAATTTTGTGCATATAAACACCAAAGTATTCAAACTTAAAGATCAAGTTTTTAGAGTTAAATAGTTATATTTAAAAAAGTAAACAAAGACTAACTAAATGGTCAAGTTTTCAAAATTAAAGCATGAGAATTTACAAAAGTAAAATAGAGGTAAAGTAAAATGTCAAGTTTTCAAATTAAAACCAATATATTTAATGAAAAGAAATAAACAAACAGTTTTGAAAAAGAGAAAATCTCCTGAAATCCCAACTTTTCATGAATATGTTTTGACTTTCCATGAAAGTGTTTAGACTTTTTATCTTATGTAGTGTGTCTTTTAATTTGAACTATATTTTTTGCTACTTAAAATTTTTATATGAAATTTTTGAATTTTCGCATTAAAACATGATTTATTATATGTTTACTTTTAAAATAATCGATGTTTTAACAAAAAAAATGTATCATTCGAGTTTAAATATATAGTAGTAGTTCCATAGAATTTAGAAAAGTTGATCTTTCAAGATACTCTGCATCTGAAGAAATTCAGATAGTACAAACACCAAAGTATTTAGACTAAAAAGTCAATTTTCCAAAGCAAATCCACAGTATTTCAAAAACAGAAATAGACACAAGCAAAAATCCACATCAATCTACATGTTTTCAAAATAAAAGCATAATATTTCATATAATAAACACAAACAAAATGACACAATCACAAATCAACAAAAAAGGAGCGGGAAAACACAACGAACGGAAATCATCACCTCACTGAACAATCCAAAGGGTAGAATCCACCACATAAGTTTCCGAGGATTTAGAAATCCTCATTGTTGTTCAGATCTGCAAAATGAGAAGTCGGACCGAATGAAAAACAAACATTCAAACTAATATAAAACTAAAAACGATTGGATCGAACAATGGAGCAAAATCAATATCTAAAAAAGAGTGCAATCGATTGGCCGATTCGCGCGATCAACCGAAACTCCGATTGGATTATTCCCCATTCTCTGATTTGAAACGGAGCGCCGAGGAGCGCCGAGGAGCGCCGAGTTTCTGAAACGAGCGAAATCGGTATTTGAAAAGGAGCGTAAATCAATCGAAATGCCGATTGGAACACCGATCAATCAAACCGCAATTTAAATGCCAATTAATCACAAATCTCTTATAACAGAGCGACGAGGGTTTATGAAAAGAATTGGGTGCGACAGTTTCTGAAATGAATTGGGAGAGGAAAAAAATACAAAATATAGCAAAAAGAAAAAAAGAAATCCAGTATATATATATTTATACAGGGCGCACGATGGCAATTTATACAGGATCCTCAAAATATATTTGCTAGAAAAGAAGCCGCGTCGAATTTTTATTGTAAAAAATAAATAATAGGTAAATAAATGATAGCTAACTTCGAATCGACGATAAAATGTTTACCATTAATATAAATGTGTTGTATATTATCTTACTTTAAAGCGATACCAAAACTACGTCATAAATAATTTTTGCATACGACTTGAGTAGAGAATCCGAACTCCTTGTTGTGTATTGAAAAACTGGATAACTTATAAAGATGATGGATATCGCTTTGCGAATCCTAATATGCTTGCGAGTTATGAGTCTTTTCATCGGATAAATTGGAAATCGCTCCGGCGTGCCCTAAATTGCTTGTGAAAATAGACATGGGAAAAATATAAGGAAGGGGATCTTTTTTCTCAAATCCCGTGCTTGTCGGCAGAGTTGGGTATTGCATAGCAAACCTTAATATGCTTGCAAGTATTGAGTCAATTCATCGGCAGAACTGGGTATCGCTCTGGCGTGACCTAACATTCTTGTGAATTTCGACATGGGTGCGGTTTAGGATCTCTCACAGTGTCTTATATTTCAATCATTGATTTGTAAGATATTTGCCTATATAGGCGTTTTTATGGTGTGGTGAGTCTAATGAATTTCACTCCATTTAGGTGGTTTAATATAAAAAAAAAGAAAAAGATGATGGATATCAATGAAATAATATTATTATTTCAAAATTATTACAAAAGCACTGTGTTTTGTACTAACAGTATAACACCACGAGAGCGTGAAGTCTCCCTTTCCAGGCTTCCAGCTCCAAGATAATTGGCATGGCGAGAGGCCTAATCGTCTCTCCATACATCAAAACAAACCTAGTTATGAGCTCAATCTTGCGAGCTGGAATGCAGCGCTTTCTTTACAGTCCTTGTCGATCCTTACTTGGGTTCCGGCGCTTTCTATGCAGTTGCTCCCAGCAGGATGGCCCCACCGACATGCCTCGCTACAGGGAAGCCTTTGCTCGCAGGATGAGCATGGCTGGCCTCAAAACCCACAACCGCATTGGTCACCTTCTGTTTCTTCATAGTTTGTATTAATCATTGTCATATCTGTGCACCCCTACATGTGTTTGTGAAAATGCCTCAAGGAGGAAATAGTGACTGTAATTATTAATGGAAAGGTTATAACTTGGCTCAGGCTGAGTGTGTTTATCTTCATGTTTGTAAACGTAATGCTAATACGCCTTCTGTTCCAAACTAGCACTTTCGCTTTTATACACTCAGTAAGAATATTGGTATCTTTATTTGAGTATATAAAGTTTGTGTTGGAAAATATTCGTTTAAAAAGAGAAATTTTTTACCAAATGGATACCATCTGTGCATAATTTGGAATGGAGGTTGCATGTTTATCGATGTTGTTTTTCTTTGACCTTATTGCAGCTATTGGGGTTTCTGGCGGCCCTGACAGCATGGCCCTTTGTGTATTGGCTGCAATGTGGAAGAAGGATGGCTGCCGAACCATTTCTGCTGATAAGAGTGGTGAATACATTGATGGTCTGGTGGGTATTGTAGTTGATCATGGACTACGTGCTGAGAGTGTGCATGAGGCAAACCTTGTTGGCAGTCGAGTTATGAATATGGGTATGGATAACTTCTATTCTGTTGGCGGGTTTCGCAACGGAAGCCTCAAATGATTTTATGACTTCATCGTGGAGAGATATAATGTGGACTCTGTGTAGGAATAAGATGTGAGGTTGCTCACTGTGAATGGCCTGAGGGTAGGCCAAAGCACGGTCACTTGCAAGAGGCTGCTCGTGACAAGAGGTGATGATATATTATACCGTTGTAAGCATTGTTTAACAGAATTCCGTACGTATAACTAGATAGACTTCAAGACTGACTTCTTGGTTCTTCATTTTCCACTTATTTCTCCAGGTATCAAATTCTTCAAGATGTTTGCATCAAGCTTAACATTGGTGTACTGCTGATAGCACATCATGCAGATGATCAGGTTCTATGTCACGTCTGTTGGAATTGTTTTGTACTATGCTAACCTGAAGGGAGAATATATACTGAATCAATAAAATAATAATAATGCCCTTAAAAAAAAGTTGTTCATACAATGTTCACCTTGAATGGTAGGTTTAGATGGATCAGTGTGCTTTTGCATTCTACATAATCTGACAATTGTGCAGGCGGAATTGTTCATTCTCAGATTATCACGCTGCAGTGGGGTGCTTGGACTTTCTGGCATGGCATTTGTGTCGCAGTTGTTTACAAAGAATATAGATAACTATTGTGATCATTTGAGAGGAACAGGAACTTTATTGGTTCGACCACTTCTAGACTTCTCAAAAGAAGATATGTACCAGGTCAGACTTGTTTGGTTTGTTGCTCAATGAGAATCAAACTCAAATTTGTAGTACTTTATTAAGTTCTGGCTTCATTTGGATCACTTGATTGAATCTTGCTGGTGTTTATCCAATCAATGGAAGTCTCTATGCTTTCTCATTTTCTTTTCCTGGATATCTCAAGGTCTTGGTTTATGTTGATAAGTGTAAGTCATGCAGATATGTAAAGGAGCTAATCAAGAGTGGGTTGAGGATCCAACAAATCAAAATATATTATTTGCTCGAAACAGGATCAGAATGAATCTGAGTAATTTATCATCATGTAAGTTGGATGTTTAATTATGGCATTGAATTGTTGAGGCTTCTCTGTCCAAACAATGTAGTTGGTTCTTCTCATATCTCAAGGTCTTATTTTTCCTACTGTTTGATATCAAATAATAAAGTTTACGTTGATTTAACTCTAGGAGTCACTCTGTCAGCATTGACTTGTTTACAATAATTATTGCAGCCCTGAAATTCACAAAATTGACCTCCCTGCAGCTGTCTTTAGGACCGAATTGCTTGCAGTTATTTATGCCTGTAGAAAAACGCGACAGCATGTTGACAGAATTTGCATGAAGCTGATGAATCAGGCTGTGGCCATTATGCCCGTAAGTCTGCTGTTTTATGCCTTAGGATTTGATGAACCTTTTTATGTTGCTAATGATTCCTCTACACCAGAATAAACTTTTTATAATTAAAATTTTCAAGAGTTTAGCTTCAAGCTGAGATACGCTTTTTTATGCTGGCACTTACCCGTAATATTTTTGTCGCCTTCTTCGAATCCGAACCCTTTCTTACTGGATTGTGTTGTGATCAGCAGCTTCTTTGTTCCACTTTTTGTTGTGCAGGAAGGGTACGTTGCAATTGATTTAAAAATTTTACAGCCGTCCAATATCGATAATGTAATATTGTCAAAGTTTCTCACAATGGTTTTGCAGGTATGTCCATCTTTCATGTAGTTCATAAAGACGCAAACACATAAATATCTATATTTATTGGTATTTCGGTCTGGAAAATGTCAGTTCATTTCACAACGGCGTAAGCCAGTTCGGGGTAGTGCGTCAAAATTACTACTGGATTACATTCGTACTTTTCCATGCAAGGTAATTGCAATTTCACCATCTAGATCTTTTCCACATATTTTTACTTTTCCATGTAGTGATTTTGCTTATCCTAGTTTGCATGATATATGACATTTCTATGCTGATTATCAATCCCATGCAAACTCCTCGGTTATCTTGACTAGTGACCTGCCATGTTAGAAATGTATGAATAGAATACTCTCAGTATTCTTTTTGTTTTTTTTACTAAAAATGCTTTCACTATTAAATATGTTTTTTTGGCTTGATAGAGTTTGTGTTCTATTCTGTAGACTTGTTTTACTGCAGCTGGTTGCTATCTTTGTCCATCTCCTGGCTCTAAAGGATCTAAAGTTTTAGTTTGCTGCTCTGTTGATCATACCACCCCTTTAAAGATCGAAGTAATTCAAGGACCCTATATTGAAAGACATTCTTCCATTTCAAGTGAAGTACAGAATGTAGTTGAGAATGCAAGATCTTTATTGGACAGTTATGATGCTGATGTTTCAGATGATCAATATTTAGGCTTAACATATTCTAGTCAGGATCCATCATCTTCTGGATGTGTCGTATCTGAAGCCAAAAGGCTTGGCATTCTTAGCAATTCCACCTATGATACCATTGTTTCCTTTCAAAATCATGAAAGTGAAAAATTCAAGCCTAAAGCTGAGCCCATGCTTGATCCAAAAGATGAAGAAACATCTGTCTACCCAACTCATTACAGGAAACTATTTCCTGGCCAAGTTTGTTACTTCATGAACAGATATCGGATTAAGTGGAATGATTCCAGATCTTCCTGTGATGTGAATGAATGTGTGGTTGATCATGATTATATTGCAGGTGTGCGGTGTATGGTTTATTCTGACTGGCTCTACCTTGCACACCTGTTGAAGATTCAGAATGTGGAAAGTAGTCCAGATCCATTATTTTCAGCAGAAAAGGAGGACCGAAAAGCAGAGTCATGGTTAAAGTATGTTAAATTATCAGCACAGAGATCTCTTCAAAGTTTGAAATCCATTCCAGTTTCCGTTAGAAGAAGTATGCCTGTGCTGGTGGATTCCCAAGGACTGTTACTTAGCATCCCGGTATGATAGCATCCACATTGCGCTGCTTATTTATAGTCTTTCCCATTGTGCAGATTAAACTGTCTCAGTGATTAATGTTGTGTCCTTTTTACGGTCTTTAACTAATTGCTTCTCGTGCCTATACTTTTGTCAGAGTGTGGGCTTTCGACACTGCCCGTGCTTGGTTGTATCTGCTGAATTCAAGCCAAGTGTGCCCATCAATGGTGGCCACAGTTCATTTCTTTAATTCCTCTAGAGTTCATTAAGTTCATCTAGGGCAAATTCCAACAACATGACCATGGAAGCTGAGAAGATGTGTTGTGCTACTACAAAACATATGTTGTAATCTTTGGAATCTCATTAAAATAAAATTGTTGCTGATAGGTCTGGTTATGCTGCCAGTGTTCATTGCATCTTTGCATAACAGATGTTTTCTAACCACATTGACTAAAGTAAAAGGCAGGCAAGCCTTATGCCACTTTGATTTGAACTTTACCAATATTCCTCAAATTACATGGATCTCAAATTTCAACAAAATCAGGGTGCATAATTGAAGTCATCTTTTTTCACGTTCTTGTTTCTCTAAAGGGGGCAGTAATGTGAACCATTGCTTCCAAGCTGCATCTTCCTGCT
Organism: Sherardia arvensis; assembly: GCA_948330725.1. Taxonomy (NCBI): domain Eukaryota; kingdom Viridiplantae; phylum Streptophyta; class Magnoliopsida; order Gentianales; family Rubiaceae; genus Sherardia; species Sherardia arvensis. The sequence goes on from OX415235.1 coordinate 17,503,655, forward strand.
GCTCCAGCCAAGACAAGAAGGCACTATCCAGCAAGCAGAACCCATTTACATAAAGAAGTTGGTACCTTACTGGAACATACCGAAAATTCACCACTTGCGCAAGAGGCCAAGCACCGCCCTCAAGTGCTAATGCCGGGAGAAAGTCTCTCTTCAGATCCTCTTTCACTTGGCTGGCGCTCTTACCATTTGAGAATCCCATGTAACTGAAAAATACTAGCAGATCAAGAGGGCCGAATATCAAGCCATCCATTGCAACTTTAGTGGCGACAAACCGTGCTGACTTGGGCTGCATTAGAAGCCTGAGCCTAATTAATTTGTCCAGATTTTCATACCTGGTAATGAGAAATTATACGAGTCATATGACAAATTAAGTTTTACTTAACCTGCCATATAAACACAACACCAAGGTAACGACATTATGAAAATGCTTAACTAACCCTCAAGAATGATTTTAGCGATACAAAAAAAGCCATCGCTTATATGTGCTACACATTAAAGGGGAGCAATGAGCTCAGTGCAGAATTGTTTGAGAGCTTTACATGACAAGCAAAGTGGATAAGCAGATGGCCTTTATTAGCATCAGTTTTAGAATCTAAATGCATTCATTTTTTAAAACAGAAGACTGACTCTTTGCGAGCCCTTATAACTGGAAGCAATAAAAATGGTTTTGGAGTACCAAGGACTCTGGTAGGTGGCAACACATGTCCATATCAACATTCAACAGTTGGCAATAGATGTAATCATTTCAATAACAAGAGAAGAACACCTTCAGGCAACTTAATGGGTTCATTCGGTTGATTTCAGGCACTACAGGCGCTTAAAAGAGCATCTTAAAATTTTAATTACCAATAAACGGGTGGTTCATGGGAAAATTAAGATGAACACAGGAAATACAAACCAGAAATGGCCAACTGGTCCAACAAAACCAAATCCAAACATGCTTGTAATGCCAACTCGCTTCCAGTTGATTTTAAATTCTTTATCTGCATCCTGAAACAGGAGATGAGAAGTTCTAAATATACACGTATGCATTATTTCACAGTCAGATTCTGCAAATTCCAATGTCTTAAGTCTTTAGAATGTATTCAAAGCCCAATAACAATAGTGATAGACAATGTGCATACAGCCTGGCGCCATATGATTGCTGAACAAGAGGAAGAATCACATCACACACATGCATACACAAAACTGAGGCACATCACATATATTGAGCATGTCCAGACCCCTAAAGACCACCCATACATGTGATAATTGGTTACTTTTACTACTATTAAAAAGAAAAAAGCTAGAGTACTTTTTAGGAGGTAAAAAGCTAGGAGTAAGTACAATAGCTCCTTCCCAGAAATATAATCAAACATTGAACAGCAATATGGAGGTTCTCAAAACAAAAGTATAGCTATCAAATATGATGGTCCGGTAAAAATGGAACCGCATCAAAACCAACTCTACACTGATTGCCCTTATAAGTACCGAAGTCAATATCACACTCATTCTTCTAGAAGACCATACAATAGGTTAACTCACTAGTTTTCTAAATCAAAATCAGGTGCAGTATCTACACTGAATGTCCTTATAAGTACTGAAATCCATCACACAGTCACTGTTTTAGAAAACCATATAATAGGTACTTACTAATTTTCCAAACCAAAATCACAGCTCAATCAGACATGGCATCATATAATTAAGCCGACTTATAACCTCTATCTGGATTCCCATTAAAAACAGTTTCAAACACTACATGTAAAATGTAAAATCTTTGGTTTTTCATACAAAATCATAAGCCTAGCATAAGCACCAAAAGACTCCAAACAACCACAACTTCAAGCAGGCAATTTAACAAATTCTAAAGCTTCTAAATAACAATGTGAAATGGCGACAGACATTAGTCCAATGCATAGAATCTACAACATCCCCATTCAAAGAAAGTAACCCTCTTCCAAAAACACAAAATTAATCATTAATCTGGCAAAGCGGAAAAGAGAGGCTTACGGTTAAATGGTGGTGGGTCTTGGCAGTGGAATGAGTAACGAATTGAGCGCCAATATCTCCAAGTCCCCAGAGAAATCCAGAGCTTATGACTTGGGTCTTTAGAGGGTGAAGAGCCAAGCGACTTTGGTACCATTTCCAGAGCTTCAACATCTTCAATTCAAAAGAAGGGGGGATTCAGGGGGCTAAAACTACCGGGATGGTTGAAATCAGGTCGGAGGTAGAATACGAACATCACTTTTCACCCCATGCCTATTGCCGATACCGATTTCTTGGGGTTTTCATACGATGACCCTCTTTTGCTTTTATCAACGTTACCCCTACCTCTCGCTATTTTATTTGGTAATGCAAGTTTTTTGGATATAAATATTAAATAATTTAAATCACTTTTCAATTTTCTATTCTTCTACTAGCGTGATTTACCGCGCATTACGCGGTAAATTTTAAGTAGATATTTGTAATCATGGTAAATTATAACTGTATTGTTTATATTTTGATAATAAAATTTTCATCTGAATAAATATTAAATATAAATAAATTTGAATAAAAATATGATGAATGCTTACTTTTTTGAGTTGGTCTCTGGAAGTGACCGTCTATATTATACCATTATATAGACCAAGGACTAAATTACAATATGGAAACAAGGAGGTCCTTATTTGCAAAATTTGGGAAAAGTACTATTCACGATACTATTCACGGCACTGTTCACACGCATTATTCATGGCACTGTTCACGCAAATAATATGTACTCAAATCAGTTAATATAATTTTTGTATTTTAAACACTCGTAAACACAAAAGAATTCAGGTTAGAAAGACAAGTTTTCATATTATAAACATCAGATTTTAGGTACATAAAAACTAGGGTGTTTAGGTTAAATAATGTTGTGTTAAGTATAGTCAAGTTTCACCAAAGTTTTCAGCCTAAAAATTCACAATCATCACAGTTTTCAACTTAAACAATCAAGTTTCACAAAAATCACAGTTTTCACAATAAATAATCAAATTTCGCAAACACCAAAGTTTTCAACCTAAACAATCGAGTTTTCACAATAAAAACAGTTTTCAACTAAACAATCAAGTTTTACAAACACCACAGTTTTCAGCCTAAAAAATATAGTTTCTACAATCACTGTAGTTTTCAACCTTAATAACCAAGTTTTCACAATCACAGTTTTCACATTAAAAAATCAAGTTTTACAAACACCACAGTTTTCACAATAAATAATCAAGTTTCAACACAAATCAAGAAGCCTAGTTTTCAAGTTAAACACATAAAATTTCATATGCAGACAGAAACCACATTAATCAGTCTAGTTTTCAAGCTAAACACATAAATTTCATAACAAGACAGAATCCACATTAAAAAGTCCAGTTTCCAAGATAAACACATAAAATTTTAAAAACAGAAAGACATCACATTAAACAGTCTAGTTTTCATAGTAAAACACATAAAATTCATGGAAGAAATTTGTAGAGCAGTCACAAAGTACAAAAAAAACAACAAAAAAGGGGGAAACCACAGCGAACAAAAAGTATCACCTCGCTTCACCTCCTCCGATCGGCCTCTTCCACCAGCCGGAGACAATCGAGCCGGCTCCAAACCAGAGCACCGGCGTTGATTCAGGTCATCCGCGCCGCCGATTGGAACGTCGCGATCCCTCTCTTATCGTCGCTGGTTCAGCCGCCGACATCGCCGGAATCACGAGCTTTGACAGCGGAGAAGTTGCCGGAGAATTCGTCGGAGAAGCAGCAGAACATGGCGATTGCGACGGCGTCGTTTAAGAAATGGCAGCCGATCGGAGATCTTCCACCAGTCGGAGACAATCGAGCCGGCTCTAAACCAGAGCACCGGCGTCGATTCAGGTCAGCCGCGCCGCCGATTGGAACGTCGTGATCCCTCTCTTATCGCCGCTGGTTCAGTCGTCGACATCGCTGGAATCACGAGCTTTGACATCGCCGCTGGATTGCGCAGAAATTGAAAGAGGGATTGGGGATGTGAAATTGGGAACGACAGAAGATTTTGTAAAATAAAAATAGAAATATGATATATATATTTATGGAGGAGGGTCTCTGATGCAATTTCCCTATATTGCTAAAAAGGACCCGTGTAAATATTAATTGCAAAAGAGGAGCCGCCTTTCCTATTTTAATTGCAGAAATAGGTCGTCTATATTATAACTATAATATAGACGGTCTATTCCAAGACTAATATTACTTTTTTACTCCAAAAGAATAACGTTAAATTTAATAATAATTATTGATAAAATTTGTTATTATATACATTAAGTATTGATGTCCTTTAATTTTTTTAAAAAATATTGATCCATCTAGTAATTGATTAGTTAATTGTTGATCAGTGCCAGATTCATACCTTTTATCAAGAATAAGAGGCCATTGAGAATTAAAATTATAAAATGGCACCCCCCGGATAATGGCTACAAAATAAATGTTGATGCATCTTTTAAAGGTAGGGAAAGTGGAACTGGAATTGTTGTTAGGGATCATAAAGGCTCAGTGCTCATTTTGAAAATGATACATACTCAGACTGTATCTTCACTACATGCTGAACTGATTGCTATTAAGAAAGGAATTTTAACTGCCCAGGAGTTTAATTTGCATAACTATGTTATTGAGTCTGATTGCAGACAGGCAGTTACTGGATCACTTAATCCTCTTGCTTGTGTCTGGGAATTTTTTTCCCTGTGTAATGAGATCAGGGATTCACTCCCAACTCATGCTAAAATCACTCACACATACAGAGAGGCAAACAGACCAGCTGATTACTTAGCTAGAATTTTTCTGTCTCAGCAACAGAGTTCTACTTTGGAAATCAGGCATGCTCCCCATGAGTTGAGAGGGCTAATTGCCCTGGATAAGATGGGCCTGGCTAACAACAGAGCCTACTAAAAATTTTTAGAACAGACTCACTTGGTTTTTTTCCCTTTGCAGATGAAGAAGATCAGAATGTCCAACAGAGCTGCTCAGGCCAGCCAACAAAGGGAGTACAACATCCAAACTTTGAAAAGGGGTCTCCAGGATTTTTTCAGCTGACAATAGATATGTTTAGCACTAGCCATTTTTTGAACCATTGTATGATTTTTTTGGGCAACATGTAAATAGAAATACTCATGAAATGTTCTGTGTAGTTATATCAAAGGGTGGCAAAATTGTGCTTCGTTATTTGTTTACTCGATCACTAACCTGCTCCCCTTTTAAGATATAACCGCAGGGTTTAAATCATGAGGTCATCTAGATCATTAGCAATTTTTTGAGAAGTTTATAAAACTTCCAAGGGTGAAAGCCTATGGAATGTAATCTCAACTTTTGGCTAAAGCCAATTTTTTTTGGTTTGGGGTGCCAAATAAATCCCCCCCACCTCCATAGGTGGGGGGGGGGGGGGGGGGGGGGGGGGGATTTATTTGGCACCCCAAACTATAATAGGACTTGCCTAAAGTTTGTTACAAAAGTGAGCTTAGCTCACAGAAGCAAGTAAGCTTCTCAAAATTTACTGATTCTAAAAGCTCTGTAAAACAGGCTCTAGTGATTCAGCCTCTAAAAGGGGAGTTTGTTAGTGATCGAGTAAACAAATACCGAAGCACAATTCAACCACCCTTTGATTCTGAAAACACTGAATGCCAACAGAAGCTTAAATATGTACAAAAAGGCCACAAAAAAACCAGAAATGGTTCAAAAAATTGGCCAATTTTATCATTGTGAGTGCTAGTTCCTGATTTTGTGTCCCCTGGCCTGAGCAGATGTTTTAGCATGCCTGAGCAGAACTCCTTGCATGAATTGATGGCTTGATCAGTAGTTCTTCATGCCTGAAGAAAAACCAGCCTGTGAGAGGGTGTAATCCTTTTTTCAGTCTTTGTTTCTCTGCACAATAGCAAACTGTCAAAATATCCATTCAACTTAATAGGGTCTGATAGATGGAGTACCAGACCTATCCAATAAGATCAGTCCAGATAGGGAGCCTGGCATATTCTGGCATGTGAAAGTTTCAGGGCTTGATGCTTGCAGACCATATTTGGCTAGAAAATCTGCAACTCTATTTGCCTCCCTGTATATGTGTCTGACAGGGTGTGTGCTGTGAGATTGTAGTAGCTCTGTGCATATTGAGTACAGTGTCCATGGAGCCTTGGAAGGAGTTGTAATGCATCTCACAGCCTGTATGCAGTCAGATTCCATTTTGTAGTGTTGTAGCCCTAGTTCCTGTGCTACCAGAAATCCTTGCTTGAGTGCCATCAGCTCAGCAGACAAAGGGGAGTCACTGTTCATTTGTAAGGATCTGAGGAGTGTTGGATAGCCTGCAGAGTTCCTGCAAACAATTCCAATCCCAGTTTTTCCATTTTTATATGAAGCATCTACATTAATTTTACAGCCTTGATCAGGTGGTTCTCATTTTATAATTTTGATCTGTCTTGGCCTTTTCTGTTTAAAGAAAGGAGCCAAACCTGCCAAAATTAGAAAGTTGTTCCTTTCTGAATTACCAGTCAGAGGATGTGCTGTAAATATGAGAATCACCTCTCTCTTTATCTTATCAATCAAATCCCTAGAAGTCATGATTTTATTGTCATGTACTAGATTATTCCTCCTAATCCATAGATTCCAAAAAGTAACCATACAGGTTATTTTCAGAATTTTAGTTTGAATTTTGGAGATTCCAGCATATGTCAAGTAAAAATGGATTCTAGCTCTAGCTGATAAAAAGGTAGGTGCCTGTATGAGTAGCATATTATGAACATGACTCCACACTTCTAGATTGTATGAGCAACTATTAAAATAGTGGTCTATGGAATCACTATTATTGTAGTTTAAACACTTTGATGGTAAGTGAAAACCAAACTTTGCAAGAATTTCATCAAAAGGTAGAAGCTTGTTTGTAAGTCTCCAAATGAAAACAGGAATCTTTCCAGGCAGTGTTAAGGACCATACCTGTTTTAGAAGTGCATCACTGGTGCCTTTATGTTTGAGACTCTGAAATGCAGTCTTGATGGAGAAATTTCCATCAATTCCTAGCTTCCATATTAGCCTATCAGGATGAGTGAATTCCTTCTGAGCTTCCTGCAACAGAAAAATAGAGGTGGTAGCCAAATTAGGCTCCAGTTTGTTAATGTAATAATTTTTCCTAGCAAAGAATTGAGCAATGTTGATGTGTGGGAATGGCATTTTAACATGTGGGGGCCATTGGTAGAACAAAGCTCCAGTCCCAATCCAGTTAGAGTTCCAGAAAGAGCTTCCCCCTTGTCCAACCAAAATCTGAGTCTGTGAGTTAGCAAATTCTGTGATGTTGCAGATCCTCTTCCATGTGAGAGAGTTCTTGTGAGCTGCTGGCAAATTCCACAAAAATCTTGTCCATATTGTTTGGTTCAGCTGTAGCTTCCACCAGATCTTACATGAGAATGCATCAACTACAGCAGATAGGTCCCTGAATCCCAGCCCATTTTCCTTAGTAGGCACAACCATCTTAGACCACTTCCTCCAACTTTTTCTCTGACCTTGGTCTGTCTCTCCCCAAAAGAATTTGGATGCTATTTTTTCCATCTTCTTAATAACCATTTTTGGTGGTTTTAAGACTGAGAAAATATGAGTGGGCATAGACATAAGAACATAGTTTATCAGTATGATCTTCCTAGCACTGGTTAACCATTTGTTCTTCCAGTTGTGAATTGGCTTCTCCATTCTCTCTATTAGGGGCTGATAATATCTAACTAAGTTCCTCCCACAGAATATAGGAATTCCTAAGTAGGTGAATGGCATCTGGCCCTTTTTCATACCCAAGATTCTCTTTATTCTCCTGTTGCTGTGAACTGAGGCCTCCCTGTGTACATAAAAGTCTGATTTTGAGTAGTTTATCCTCTGTCCTGAAACTGACTCATATGCTCTTAGAAAGTGTTTAAATCTCTTCGGATTCTTTTTCTCATAGGTAAGAAACACAGCCGTGTCATCTGCATACATCAGATGAGAAAGAGGAGTTACATTTCATGGCAGCATAAAATATTTCAGATATCCTTGACTGAGTAAGGCTTTAAATCCTCTTGTGAAGCCTTCTGAGACTGAGTTGTATAAGTAAGGAGAGAGAGGGTCTCCTTGCTTAATTCCCCTTGTTGTTGCAAAAACCAGAAGCACTCCCATTTATAATAACTGAGAAGTGAGCTGCAGCAATGTTCTGAAGCACCAATTTGACAAACCTTCCATCAAAACCAAATTTTAGCATGACTATTTAAAAAGCTCCAAGATACCCTATCAAAGGCCTTCTGCATGTCTAATTTCACTAATAGTTTTTTGTTGCCCTGTTGCTTGTTGACCATTCTAGCCATCTCCATCATCTGTATAACATTTTCTGTAATATCTTTGCCATCCATAAATCCAGACTGCTCCTCTGAGATAACCTTCTGCATCAGTGGTTTTAAGCCATTAGGATCTTGGAAAAAATTTTGTTGAGGAAATTTGAAAGGCTTATGGGCCTGTAATCTCCAAAACTTGAAGGATTTGGTTTTTTGGGAATGAGGGCCAGCCATGTGCTGGAGATGGCTTTTGGGAGGAGTTTTCCACTCATAAATTCCTTTGCTGCATCCAGCAAGTCCCCTTTGATAATCTCCCAGCATGCTGTGAAGAAAATGCCAGAGAATCCATCTGCTCCTAGAGCTCCTTCTTTGTTAAGACCAAAGATGGCAGCCTTCAACTCCTCTAGTTCCAATTCCTTTAACAATTCCTTATTGTCCTCTTCTGAAATTAGGCTAGGTATGACTCCCTTAAAATGCTCAATGTATTGACCAGAAGTGTCCTCTTCATTATCATTAAGCAAAGTTTCATAGAATCTCACCCATTCCTCTCTAATTAGGTCAGGTTCAGTAATCCAGATCCTTTCTGTTGTTTTGATTTTTGAAATCCTTCCTCTGCTTCTTTTTTCTTTAACTGAAATATGGAAAAAAGAGGAGTTGGCATCTCCCTCCTTTAACCATTTGAGGCTTGACTTCTGTCTCCAAAGGATGTTGTTTCTTTCTCTGATCTGATTAGGAGAGCCCTTCCTTCATTAAGTTTGACAAGATCTTCCTCACTCCCACTGTTTTGGTATACTTCCTCCAGTGCACTGACCCTATTTTCAGCCTCTATCAAATTCTGATGTACATTTCCAAATGTGTTTCTGTTCCATGTCTTCAGCTTGATTTTCAGCCTCTTCATTTTATAAACCATGTTATACATCCCTCTGAATCCAGTCTCTTGCTCACAGTCCTCTTTAACCAACTTCTCAAACTCTGCCCTGTGGAGCCACATACTTAGGAATCTAAAAGGTTTAGGTTGGCTTTCTGTTGCATCTTGAATAGATAGTAGTAAAGGGTTGTGGTCTGATGTTGTCCTGTTTAAAACTTGAATGGAAGAGTGTGGAAAAAGAGCTTGCCAATCACTATTGTAAATTCCTCTATCTAGCCTCTACAGTAACCTATCCTCCTTCATCCTATTATTTGTCCAGGTGAAATGGTTCCCTACTGACTGTATCTCCTGTAACTGCATGCTGTCTATAAATTCTCTGAAATCCCCCATGCTTCCAATTGGAGGTGAGTGCTTTCCTCTGTGCTCAGTGACCGAGGCAATTGTGTTAAAATCTCCAGTGTATACTGTTGTAGCTTTACTCAGTGCTTTCAGATCTCTCCATAGTTCTTTTCTTGGTGTTCTTGTGACCTGAGCATATATAAACACCTGTTCCCAAGTTGCACTAGACATTTTGTCAGTGATTATAACTTGTATAAATTGGTTAGTTTGAGATAAAATGTTAAAAACAAAATTTTCCCTATGTAACAGCCATATTTTTGCATTTGTTGCAGCAATACTGTGTTGAAAACCTAGTTGATGCTGCAATGTTTGTATTTCATTTATATCATGCATAGGTTCAATTATGCAAAGAAAAGAAATGTGATACATGGTGATAAGTGACCTAAGTCTGTCCATTGATGTTCCATAACCTCTAATGTTCCAAACTAACATATTAGTTATTAGTTTGTGTGACATTAAAAACTATAGTTAATCTTTGGTTTTGGTCTTAGTACCTTACTTCCACTGTCAGATAAGGCACTAATATTGCTTTTATTTTTTTTCTTTTTTGGTTTAAAAGACTTACACGTGTCCTCTTTCTGTTCAGATTCACTTAGCTGAGCCAGTTGGATACCTTCCTCATGAGTATTATCATTTGGTGCAGCCTCCAATGACTCATCTGAGCTGGAATTATCTGAATCTTCCTGCAAAATTGTAAATGTATTTGACAGTTCAACCCTATGATAAGGAATTATTGCTAATTCCTTACTTCTATGTGGTTGTGTGTGTGAGTGTGTTTTGTTTTTGAACATGCATTTTGCAGTTGTCAAATCCAAATCATCAAGTGCAAATGATACAATTTTCTTCTGTGCTTGTTTGAAGTCTGCAAGCTTAAAGGTGGGGCTTTGATAAGACATAGTATAACTAGGCTGGTATGGAACCAACCTAGTTTCAGTGTTAACCACCTCATGGTTGACTTGCTGAGATGCCAATGGAACCTTGGTCCATTTCTGAGGTTGGAAAGAGGTGTTACCCTGCTTCTTCTCACTTGGTGTAAGGCCTGAGGATCCAGCTTTAGCATAGCTATCTGGTACAACATGGTCCTTCTTTTTCCAGGTCTTCCCCAATTTAGGGTGCTGCATCATTGGTGGACGTCGAATACCACCAAAATATTCCTACAATGCTAAGAATATTAAAGAATATTAAAGAATATAGTAGCAAGTAGAGTCGAACCCACGGAGAACAGATTAACACTTTTATATTCCTAAAGATCAGATTTTGGTGTTTAGTCACCACACTTTTAACTTGAGAGATTGAGATTAACTACTAATTATTTATAAATAACTAAGAAAACAAACAGAATGATTTAAAATTGCAGAGAAATCAATTTATGAAAGAAACCCGGCTCAAATAATTCCACACTAGTCATATGTTCTGATCATTGATGCAGAGATTTTATTAACGACCATGAACCAACCAGTTATAGTGTACCGTGAATGCAGTAGACATACCCCAATTCCTACTTAATTTGTCGATAGCTAGCAAGAGACGCTTAAACTAACTATTTCTCTTATCAAATCAAACCTAGTTGGTAACGCCAGTTCTAAGTTGTTTGATAGCATTAAGATATAAAGGAACCCAGTTTAGACACATTAACCAAGAACGCAAGTATTAACCTGTCTACCAGTTTATTCTCACTATCTAAACGATAGTTTTACCACTAATTAGCCCTTTCCAACAATTACGGATTGGTGGTACTAATTGGCTATAATCCTATTTAATCTAAGTTGCGCAGGCTTAAATTAATCAGATATAACAGGATGCACAGAGAATAAACTAAAATTCACAGCAGTTAATTTTCATGCACAATTAGATCTCACAGAATACTCATGACTAGTGCTTCATTATTCTCGCCGAATTAAAGAATTAGTTACTCATATTACGATGAACACAATCACAATAATAAGAATAAAACATGAGAGAAAGAAATCACCGAATTGAAGAAATTGCAAAACCCTAGCTTTCGTTCGTCCAAGGTCTCGGCCAAGAGAGCAACAAAGTCTGCGTACGAATGAATTCCTCCCTATGGCCGAGAGTCATAGGGTTTATAATACAAATCCTAGACTAATTAATCTAGGTGGCAATATTTGCCTTATTAAAATAGGAAAGAAATATTCTAGTCCAAAACAAACAAAGATGCACACACACGTGCAATATATATGCAGCATACATATATTAATTATTTAATTATTAATTCCACCTTGGGCTTTCGAGCTGCTCAGCTTCGGGCTTAATATTAATTTAACCCACAATAAATGTTGCCAAATACCGACTTCTTCAAAACGTATAGCTGATTAGTGATCGACCCGCGAAGCACAACTTAGCCGCCCGTAGAGAAATCAGTATTGGGATTTGCTTTCAGCTCGCTGCTTCCTGCTCCTCGCCTCTTTGGTGCCGGAATAATAGAATATGGCGATCTATTATCTCCGTTGGAGCACACTACCTCATTAAAAACCCGTAGGAAAAAAGAGTATAGTGTATCGCTCCCCTTCGTCTTCAAAACAGCATCAAATTGCTCTCTTTCTAGCAAATCTTCATTTAATATCATCCTCCATGTTTTCCATGATTTACTGCAAAATAACATACCTTCGAGCACATCAAGTGGGAAAATAAACGTATAAATCCATATAAATTAGATGTATAAATACATCTCATCAAATATCCCCACACTTAGAACATGATTGCCCTCAAGCATGTAGTCACTTTCATTATAAAAAATCATAGATAAACAAAACAGTCCCACAAAATTAAACCAAGCAACATTCACCATGGAAACAACCGTCTTACCACAAACCATTCCCCTTCGCTTATAAAGTCACTTCATCCTTATATTCTAATCAAAAATATGCAACAAAATTCAGCCTCACAAAGGTCACTCAATATCTCTCAAAAATTGGGACAGTCACTCATATCATAGCCAGCATTCCATTCAACAGGATTGAAGTGTCACTATCTCCACCGCATCAATAAACACAAGAGCATAAATTAATTTAGGACTTTATAACGGTGGGCTTAGGGAGAAGGTAATAAGGTATGATCCTATGGGTTCTAGGTGCAAATAGTAACAAAATATTATGCACATTCCATCACAAAATCATTATTCACATAGAGTAGGCATATGCTTCATAACTTTCGATCCAAGGCTAAAGAAATAGCCAAATAATTCTCAAATCATCACAAAACTTGGTGCTATTTTCTGGATTTTTTTCTGCATTTTTTTCGTTTTTTTTTCTCTCTTTTTTTTTTTTTTTTTTTTTTTTGCTGTTCAGATTTTTTTATCAGAACAGATTTTTTTCATTTTTTTTTTCAGCACCTTTCTTGAGCAATACGAAGCAATCACAATGAATTAACGAGATCATTACATCAATTTATTTTCACATCTCATTAACTCAATCAATCTAGCTAGACCATACACATAAAATTTCAGTACAAGGTCTTTTTCAACTACACAGTACCCATCTTCATAATGAATTTCAGAACTTTTTTTTTATGGGTAAACTTCCTCCAAATAATTCACAATGCCATGTAATCAAATTTGTATCATATATGAATTTAGACAAGTTCAAGAATATGCATAATAGGGTGAAAACGGGGATATAACAGGCTGTGGTTTATATATATAGTGGAGCTTATCAAAGAAAAACAGTCAAGGCTTCAAAGGGTTAACAAAGGATAATATAAAGGTGGGCTCTTTAAACTGTGTGGGTAATCCTAATTCGCCTATATTATTTTCACGCTCAAGCATCATTCAACGGCATCGCATCATGACAAACAATCCAAGAAAGAATACCAACATATGATCACTCAGAAAGACAAAGAGCTGTTAAATTTAGTGCCTATTTATTTCTGTCTTGGCTTTTGCTCTTTCTTGGGCTCAAATTCCTCACAATATAACTAGGTTTAGAAAAATATTTCATTGCACGTTCGTCATCCTAGAATATATGCAAGAACTACATGACCTCTTTCACAAAGGGGAATAACATCCATCTTACCGCAGACCCGTTCCATAGTGAAATCAGCTCAATTCAATTCACAGAATATGCCCTCTTCATCCAAAACAAACCAATATTGTATTTTCTTATCAAAGTTATTTTGAAAATAATTTCAAAAATTCAACAATCATAGCATAATACAAGAAAATCACCATAATCAATTATATCCTCCCCACACTTAGCAATTTGCTAGTCCCTAGCAAATAATTAACCAATAAGCACACCACTCTCAAATTATCAATTATATCAAATCAAAAATTAAAAGTAAAATTGAGAGAGTACCAAAAAAAAATGTGAATAACCAAACACACATAAACTTCCACCATTTAAAAGATAAAATTTTTTAAATTAAGGGTAGAAAGCTAACGTGAGAAGTGGGTGGAGATAGGGAGATCGGAATTCTCCAGAAAGCAATTCCGGCGACCACAATTCATTGTATCTCCTTGGAAATTAACACCGTCAATATCAAGCATTCGTTCGTCGAGGTGAGATAGTGGGGATGTTAATTTCTGTTGAGCTACAACTCTGAGCATTTCGGGATGGGCATCCAGGATTTAGGCTTATTGGGGGAAAAACACGCGGACCTGTGTTGATGATGGTCTGGGTTGTTGTCGATTGTGCAGCGGTGATGACGATGAGCCGTGGTATTGATGTTTCCGGCGATGTAGAGGAGGTCCCGTTAGTTGCTGCCGATTGAGATTGGGGAAAATTGGGGAAAACTGCCGATGTTGACCATCCCGACGGTGAATGTGATGGCCGGTGGTTGGACGGCATACCGTGGTGATGGTGGTCACTGGCGTCCTGGAGGTAATGGCCGGTGGTGTTGATGTTTCCGGCGGCGTCTTGGTGTTGATGCGGCCGTGGATGGGGATTCCGGCGGGGATGGCGAAGGCCGGTGGTGACGGGGAAGGGGTGTCCAGAGAAGATGGAGAAAGTCAAGGACTTGATGAGACCGGCGGTGAAGTTTTCTGGTGCTGAAGGTTGTCCGATCAGTTACCGCAGGTACACAAATTTTCTCCCTTTTTGCCTTTTAACCCCTCTTTATTCCATTATGTAGAGTTCCCCTGTTCCCTTTAGGATTCAGAATCTAAATCCTTGGCATGACTGGAATTCTTGGCATGACTGTACTCTGCCAAAACATCATATAAAACAGAATCAGTAGAAAATTAAGAATGAAACAAAGCAGTAAATATATATATTTTTTCTTCTTTTGATTTTTTTTTTGATTTGTTTTTTTTTTGATTTTTTTTGAAATTTTAACGAAATTAAAAAGAAAGCAAGAAATTTTGGGCTGCCTCCCAATAGCGCCTTTGTTTAGCGTCTTTGGCTAGACGTTAGGAAGCGGTCAGTTGGTATGAGATTGAGGCAACAATGAGAGTTTATTCACTGTTTGCAGTTCAGTAGCATCGTGGTATGGTTTCAATCTGTGACCATTTACTGTAAATGTCTTAGTTGTTTCCAAGCTTTTAATCTCCACCGCTCCATTTGGTAAAACCTTCTGTACTTGAAAGGGACCAATCCACCTTGTCTTCAACTTCCCAGGCATTAATCTCAGCTTGGATTGGTACAATAAAACTCTCTGGCCAACCTGAAACTTTTTGCCTCTGATATGCTTATCATGCCACATTTTCGTTCTGTCTTTATACTCCACAGCTGAATCATAGGCTTCTAAACGTATCTCATCGAGTTCTTGTAGCTGAAACTTTCTGTTTTCCCCACACTTGAGATAATCCATATTCACTTCCTTTACTGCCCAGTAAGCTTTATGCTCCAATTCAACCGGCAAATGACACATTTTCCCAAAAACCAGCCTGTATGGTGACATGCCAATAGGTGTTTTATAGGCTGTGCGATATGCCCATAAAGCATCATCCAATCTTAAACTCCAGTCCTTTCTAGATGGGTTCACGGTCTTCTCCAAAATCTGTTTTATCTCCCTGTTAGACACTTCTGCCTGACCATTCGTTTGTGGATGATAAGGTGTAGACATTCTGTGATGAACTCCATATTTCTTCATTAATGCTGCAATAGTTCTGTTATGAAAGTGTGTTCCTTGGTCACTTATCACAGCTCTTGGCACTCCAAATCTATTAAAAATACGGCTTTTCAGAAATTCAACAACCACCTTAGCATCATTAGTACGAGTAGCCTTCGCTTCTACCCACTTAGAAACATAGTCTACAGCTAGTAAAATGTACAGATTACCATATGAGCTTGGAAAAGGCCCCATAAAATCCATCCCCCAAACATCAAAAATATCACAGAAAATCATAGGAACCTGGGGCATCTCATCTTTACGAGATATGTTTCCTGTAAGTTGACAACGCTTGCAACTCTTGCAAAACAGATTTGCATCCATGTGCAGCGTTTTCCAGAAAAATCCACAATCTAACACCTTTCTAGCAGTCCTCTTAGGTCCAAAATGTCCACCACAAGCTAACGAATGACAATGTAAGAGAATATCACCTTGTTCTTCCTCAGGAACACATCTCCGAATAATCTGATCAGCTCCAACATTCCATAAGTATGGCTCATCCCAAATAAAATACTTACAGTCACTCTTTAATTTAGTTTGCTGTGTTGGGGAAAAGGTGTACGGTAGCTGCCCACTTGTCAAATAATTAACAATGTCAGCATACCATGGATCCTCAGGAAACTTGTTCGTAGTAGCTCTAACTTCCTCATGATGAAATCTGGTGCTTAATGCATACAAATGCTCTTCAGGAAACGTCTCCTTTATTGGCAAACCATCATCTTCTCTAATCAAGCGGCTTAAATGATCAGCAACAAAATTCTCTGCCCCTTTCTTGTCTCTAATCTCCCAGTCAAATTCTTGAAGCAAGAGCACCCATCTTATCAGTCTAGGTTTTGACTCCTTCTTGGACAGTAGATACTTCAAAGCCGAGTGATCACTATAAACAATAACCTTTGAGCCTAAAAGGTACGATCTGAACTTCTCGAAAGCAAAAACAATGGCCAGTAGCTCCTTTTCAGTGGTAGCATAATTACATTGAGCTGGATTCAACGTCTTCGAGGCATAGTAAATTACATGGCTCTCTTTACCCAGTTTCTGCCCCAAAACTGCTCCAACCGCATAATCACTTGCATCACACATAAGTTCGAATGGGATTTCCCATTTTGGTGGCTGAATAACAGGGGCTGTAGTTAACTTTTTCTTCAACAACTCAAACGCCGTCTTACAATCATCAGAGAATTCAAATGGAACCTCAGCTTGTAACAATCTAGTCAATGGTTGAGCAGTTTTCGCGAAATCCTTGATAAACCGCCTGTAGAAACCCGCATGTCCCAAAAAACCTCTGATTTCCTTTACATTAGTGGGATAGGGCAGCTTTGCTATCAGGTCCACTTTCGCCTTATCAACTTCAATTCCTCGTTCAAAAACAACATGGCCTAATACAATGCCTTCCCTCACCATAAAGTGACATTTTTCAAAGTTCAAAACCAGATTTTTCTCTACACATCGAGCTAAAACACGATCCAAATTACGTAGACAGCCATCATAAGAGTCTCCCTAAACCGTAAAGTCATCCATGAATACCTCAATACAATTCTCGATCATATCTGAAAAAATACTCATCATACACCTCTGAAAAGTGCCCGGAGCATTGCAGAGACCAAACGGCATCCTTCTGTAAGCATACGTTCCAAAAGGACAAGTAAACGTTGTCTTTTCTTGATCCTCCTTGCTAACACAAATCTGAAAATAGCCACTATAACCATCCAGAAAACAGAAATATGACTGTCCAGCTAACCTCTCTAACATTTGGTCAATGAAAGGCAACGGAAAGTGATCTTTTCGAGTCGCAGCATTCAGTTTCCTGTAATCAATGCACATACGCCATCCCGAAACCAAACGCATGGGAACGAGCTCATTCTTGTCATTTTTCACAACCTGGAATCCTGACTTCTTAGGTACAACATGAACTGGGCTCACCCACTTACTGTCAGATATGGGATAAATTATACCAAGTGCCAAAAGCTTCAAAATCTCCTTCAAAACCACTTCTCTCATATTCGGGTTCAGCTTTCTTTGAGGGTCACGATGCGGTTTCGAATCAGATTCCAGTAATATAAAGTGCTGGCAAACATCTGGGCTAATTCCAGTAATATCAGCTAAGGTCCATCCTATGGCCTTTTTATGTTTTTTCAGTAAACCAATTAGTTGCATCTCCTCACTTGAGCTCAATTCATTACTAACAATCACGGGCAGAGTCTCATTTTCTCCCAAGTAAACATACTTTAGATTTTTCGGGAGGGGTTTGAGCTCTAGTTCTGGTGCTTTAACCTCTGACGGTAATGGCCTGTCCTCTTGTTTCTGTTCAGGTAGGAGCATCACATGGCCAGAATTTACAACCTCGGGCAGTGCATACAACGACATTATGGCTTCCTTGAGTTCAGAATCATTCATTCCACGAGCATCCAGGTCAGTAAATCCTTTTGTTAATATTTTCTCAAACTTATCCTGCATGAATTCAGTCTCAAGATATTCTTGGACAATGGGGTCAATTACATCAACAGAATAAGCATTTTCAGCATCTATAGGATTTTTCATGGCATTGTCAATATTGAATGTATACTTTTCTCCATAGTACTCTAAACAGATTGTTCCATTGTACACATCAATTAATGTTTTTGCTGTCCTTAAGAAAGGACGTCCTAGGAGCACACCAGAATCCTTTGACTGTTTGTTATTCATTTTTACCACATAAAAGTCTGCAGGATATACAAAGGTATGTACTTTAACTAGGACATTTTCAAGCACACCTTCAGGATAGACACATGATCTGTCAGCCAATTGTATGACAACCCTAGTTTCAACTAGTTCAACTCCAGTTAAAGTATTATAAACAGATAATGACATGACATTTATGGAAGCACCTAAATCACACATAGCATGCTCAATTTTTGTGTCTCCTATATAGCAAGGTAAAGTAAACATACCAGGATCCTTGCATTTAGGAGGTAGGCTTTTCTGTATAACAGCAGACACATTCTCGCCCATTAAAATCTTCCCTGAATCTTTAGGTTTTCCAGCAATGAAATCCTTCATGAACTTTGAGAGTGGAGGAATTTTAATGGCCTGTAGAAAAGGTATATTGATTTCCAGCTTCCCAAAAATTGACATAAAATCCATAGGATCTTGTTCTGGCTTTTTTGGCTTCGCTAATCTTCGAGGGAATGGTGCTGGAATCTTGATGTTTGGATCAAACAAACTCAAGGGTTTATGAGGCTCAATTTTCTGCCCAGAAACTTCTTTTTCTTCAACCTCATTCTTTTCTACAGGACTGTCTCTCTTGGGCAGCTTGGAATGATTTTCAGATTCTTCTTTTTCTACATCCCTTGTAGGTTCAGTTTCCAACGGTTCTCCTACTTGCTTCCCACTCCGCAGAGAAATTTGGTTCACATTTTCCCGCAGATTGTGCTGAACTTGAGAGGGCAGCTTGCCTTGATTACCTTTAAGCTCGTTCACAGTGTTAGCTAACTGAGAAATCTGATGTGAATGACTCTCTAACTGCACCGTATTCCGGTGTGTCATATTCCTCATCTCATTCATTTGAGCTTTCTGGTCTTGGGTGAAATTATTTATAGTTCCCATCAACTCTCCCATCATGTCCTCCATCGATTTACCTTGCTTGCCTTGTTGAGTTGGTGGCTGAACTTGATAGAATCCTCTCTGATTTGGTTGCTTATAATTGTAGTTCGACTGCTGGATTGGTTGATGCGGTTGCTGCTGCCCTTGGTTGTTATTGCCACCCCACCTCAGATTAGGGTGATCTCTCCATCCTTGATAATTTCCAGCCATATTAGCTTGAGCTACTGGATCATCTTGAGTCAAAGCACACTCATCTGTAAAGTGCCCTGGATTTTTACAGATTCCACATAGTCTGTTGTTGTCCACATTTGAACTGGCTGACATCATCTTTTGCACCACCTTGTCCGCTATCTTTTCCTCCCAATCCATGCTTCTAGCTTCAGAAACTTTTTTAGTTGATCGAGAAGAAAGATCAACATATCCTTTGGCAGTCTCAAGAACATTCTTCAATAGTTGTCTACCCGCGGCTGCTGGACGCTTCAGAAATGGAGTGTCGGGAGAATCAAACAACTTCTTATCTTCTGGAGTTAACCCGTTGTAAAAGCACTTCAGCAACTCGCCTTCAGTTATTTTATGATTAGGACAACTATCCACTAGCTTCCTAAACCTGGAATGGTACTCATTAATGGTCTCATCATATTCCTGAAAAATAGACCTGATTTGAGTACGGATATTATCTGTTCTCGCGTCTGAGAAATATTGTTGGAGGAACTCTTTCTTCAATTCTGCCCAGGTTGTAATCGAATCCGCCTCCAGAGATCGGAACCATACATTTGCTGCATCAGAAAGAGCAAACGGGAAACACATGAGTCTGAAATTTTCCTCCGTAAGCGCTGCAGGCCTCTTCTGCACCTTGCATATTTGGATGAACTCATGGAGAAAATTATTCGGGTCTTCCCGCGCCTTCCCATAGAATTTAGGTAAGGCGTTCAGCAGGTGATATTTGAGTTCAAGACTATTTCCTCCTTCAGGCACCACAATAGGAGACGGGGGGTCACTATCATCATATTCGTACAAATCTCCAATTGCCCTATTCACCGCCATTTCAGATTGCTCTTCCTTCACTTGTTTGGAATCCGATGGTGAATAAGAGCTCGAAACTTCAACTCGTGTCTGCTTGGCCAAGTTTAATAACCTCTTAAATGTTCTCTCCGGTTCATGATCGTATGGAACGATGGTAGTACAAGAGGACCTGGTCATACACACACAAAAACGAAACCGAGATCAATAGGAAAAGGAATAAAAATAATTAACGCTGTTCCCCGGCAGCGGCGCCAATTTGGTGGACGTCGAATACCACCAAAATATTCCTACAATGCTAAGAATATTAAAGAATATTAAAGAATATAGTAGCAAGTAGAGTCGAACCCACGGAGAACAGATTAACACTTTTATATTCCTAAAGATCAGATTTTGGTGTTTAGTCACCACACTTTTAACTTGAGAGATTGAGATTAACTACTAATTATTTATAAATAACTAAGAAAAACAAACAGAATGATTTAAAATTGCAGAGAAATCAATTTATGAAAGAAACCCGGCTCAAATAATTCCACACTAGTCATATGTTCTGATCATTGATGCAGAGATTTTATTAACGACCATGAACCAACCAGTTATAGTGTACCGTGAATGCAGCAGACATACCCCAATTCCTACTTAATTTGTCGATAGCTAGCAAGAGACGCTTAAACTAACTATTTCTCTTATCAAATCAAACCTAGTTGGTAACGCCAGTTCTAAATTGTTTGATAGCATTAAGATATAAAGGAACCCAGTTTAGACACATTAACCAAGAACGCAAGTATTAACCTGTCTACCAGTTTATTCTCACTATCTAAACGATAGTTTTACCACTAATTAGCCCTTTCCAACAATTACGGATTGGTGGTACTAATTGGCTATAATCCTATTTAATCTAAGTTGTGCAGGCTTAAATTAATCAGATATAACAGGATGCACAGAGAATAAACTAAAATTCACAGCAGTTAATTTTCATGCACAATTAGATCTCACAGAATACTCATGACTAGTGCTTCATTATTCTCGCCGAATTAAAGAATTAGTTACTCATATTACGATGAACACAATCACAATAATAAGAATAAAACATGAGAGAAAGAAATCACCGAATTGATGAAATTGCAAAACCCTAGCTTTCGTTCGTCCAAGGTCTCGGCCAAGAGAGCAACAAAGTCTGCGTACGAATGAATTCCTCCCTATGGCCGAGAGTCATAGGGTTTATAATACAAATCCTAGACTAATTAATCTAGGTGGCAATATTTGCCTTATTAAAATAGGAAAGAAATATTCTAGTCCAAAACAAACAAAGATGCACACACACGTGCAATATATATGCAGCATACATATATTAATTATTTAATTATTAATTCCACCTTGGGCTTTCGAGCTGCTCAGCTTCGGGCTTAATATTAATTTAGCCCATAATAAATGTTGCCAAATACTGACTTCTTCAAAACGTATAGCTGATTAGTGATCGACCCGCGAAGCACAACTTAGCCGCCCGTAGAGAAATCAGTATTGGGATTTGCTTTCAGCTCGCTGCTTCCTGCTCCTCGCCTCTTTGGTGCCGGAATAATAGAATATGGCGATCTATTATCTCCGTTGGAGCACACTACCTCATTAAAAACCCGTAGGAAAAAAGAGTATAGTGTATCGCTCCCCTTCGTCTTCAAAACAGCATCAAATTGCTCTCTTTCTAGCAAATCTTCATTTAATATCATCCTCCATGTTTTCCATGATTTACTGCAAAATAACATACCTTCGAGCACATCAAGTGGGAAAATAAACGTATAAATCCATATAAATTAGATGTATAAATACATCTCATCAATCATACAGTTTGAGTCTTGGTGGCCCAGCTTCCTGCAATGCCTGCAATACAAAGGGAGATTATGGTATTCAACTTCACAATCTTTATAGTCTTCAGGACAGCCAATCTGGATGGATTTGAGCAGATCTGAGGTCAAATCCACTTCAATACAGAGTTTTATGATGAAGGCCTAGTGATTGCCGTTGTGGCTGCATCTGCTTTGATGAATTTACCCAATTGGTTTCCTACATCTGCAAGCAAAGAATTATTGTAATAGTAAAGAGGGACGTCCCTCACAGTAGCCCAGACAGGGACTACCGGAGATTCATATTCCGGTGAGAACTCCGGTGTCCATTTAAGGATTTTCTTGGCAGCTCCGGCCACATTCTAGAAAGGCTTCAACCAACAACGTCGATAATCTTCAATATCTTGAAATCTTATCAAAACGTGCTTGTAATCCAGTGAGCCTAACTGGAATTTGCCGGCAAATACAATCTCTTGGAAAGTTGCCTGAATGTTAGCCATAACCGGCTTAGTTCGCTGGAATTTTCCAATCAAGGCATTTTGGTAATGGGATGATAATATCTGGGCGGACTGCTTGTCATACATACACGCAGCCTTTCCATTGAAGGTTGTGATGGGTTTAATTTCTGGGTTGGACGGGAGTTGGGATGATAGCGGTGGGGATCTGTCTGAAAGTGCCTGACTGTATGATTTACGGGCAGTTGGGCTGCCGGAGAGGGGCGGGGTTGCCCCCATTGATTGGTTGTGATCATACCGTTGTAGTGGAGATTCGGCTAAAACGGTAATATAACGGCCAGATTTCTCATGGGATATTGTGTCCGGTGGTGAAAGTTAGAGAGAAGGGAGAGAAAAGAGGAAGAGAGAGAAAGCGGTCTTTGACAAACTTGGTTTGCATAAAAAAAAAAGATTAGTTAATTGTTAGTATATAAAGAATTAAATGATGAAATGAACATGCGTAGGTTTATTTGTAGTAGTTTGTTTAATAAGGGTTATGTTAATAAGAACATTTATAACATAGTTGTTTATGTTGAATGTGTTATGTTTTGTTGCATTGATGATTAGGGCAACAATGGGAGACATTCGATAAACAATCGTACAATCAAATATGCAGTCTTATAGGGTATGGGCTGTAAAGCCCATACAAGCCCAGATATCCTATACAAGAAGAGCATCCCCAACCTGTCTTACAGCTCATACAAAGTACATACACGTGATGTCACATTGCAAACATGTGAGGAGCACGAGTAGGAGCACAACGGAATCTATGAAGCTGCCCACACCGGATGAGGCTCCTTCCTCTCTCTTTCCTCAGATTCTCTCAACCTGTCACTCAGATTTTCTCTCTCTAAACACCCCAAAACTAACTTGGGCGTCGGAGCGGGCGTCGGCCGAACGCCGCCCGCCCGAGCTCACTCTGCTCGTTGTGCAGGTTCGAGAAGAATTTCGTCATCTTGCAGATCACCCGGACTACATCGGAAATCTCAGACCATATCATTGGCGCCGTCTGTGGGAAGCGCTGTTCCAACTCGCTCACGCAGCTCGATTGACTGATCGGAAATCGATGGAGGAGACCCCAGTCGTAGAGGGAACCATCCTCGATGTTACGCCACCGGAAAATCCACCCGTGCGGCACACCAATCAAGAGCCCATGACCCCTGAGATGTTTCAGGCCATGATGGCTCTGTTCTTAGCATCCCAGGAGCAAGTGCTGTCAAAACTAAAGTCCTTGGAAGAGAAGGAGGAAGCTCGACAGCTTGGCCAGAAGATCACGCCGACAAAGCTGAATTTCGACGGCGAGGAACAAGAGGTGGCGTCCCACCTCCCGGTGAGGAAGCAGATCCAGAAGAAGGGCAGCAACAACGACGCTGCCAGATCAGATGGGCGCGGATCCTGCCAACACGGATGGAAAGGTAATGATCCAGATCTCAACGACAGGAAGTCAGGGTATGTCTACTCCAACGCCGGAGAAGTTCACGTGGAGGACAGAAGGAATGAGGAGTATGAAGATCACCTTTCGGAGATCGAGAATTGGTCACCGTGGGTGAAGAAGATCCAGCTAGCTGTGGCCGACCCAAAAACCAAGATCCCCCAGAACCTGGGCACGTACAGCGGTGCTGTCGATCCCGAGGACCACATGCACACGTTCATCACCAACATGTCGACGTACGACATCCCGCAGGCGATCTAGTGCAAGGCGTTGGCTACCACCTTCACTAGGGTAGCGCGTCTGTGGTTCAAGGCTCTACCAGATGGCAGCATCGCCAACTTCAAGATGTTGGAGAAGAAGTTCCTGCGTAGGTTCATACAGAGGAAGCAGTTTACCAAGGAGTGCATCGACATCATGTCGATTCGCCAGAAGAAAGGTGAAAGCCTGTTCGAATACTGGGAGCGAGCCTCTAGCCTGGCCAACCAGGTGAAGAATCTCACCGAGAAGCTGATGATCGATTCTTTTGTGAAGGGGTTGATTCACAAAGAGATGAAGTAGGAGTGCTATCCCCGCAAGGTGAAAACTCTTGAGGAATTGATGGATTGTATTGAAAGCTTTTCACATGTTGACGAGATGAACCTGGAAGGGGATGGTGGCGGTTATGTTGCACGTAGTAAGAACAAGAAGAACACTGTTTCCAACACGCAGCCATCAAAGAAGGGTGGCGGCGAGAAGTTTAACAGGTTGAAGGATACCTCCTTCACCCCGTTGATACAATCACCACGTGAGATCCTCAGTCTGGTAGCTGGCAAGAACCTGTTGGAGGCTCCAAGCAGGATGAAGAAGCCAGCCAACCTGAGAAACAAGGCGTACTACTGTGAGTATCACAATGTCCATGGACACGACACCAACGATTGCTACCACTTGCGTGCTGCAATTGAGAAGTGTGTGAGATCTGGACAACTCTCTCACCTCTCCAAGGAGGCCAGAGCCCACAACAAGGCCACCTGGTCAACTGAGGCATCCAGACTGACTGATTTTCGAAGGGATACAAGAGGAAGAGTACGGACTCCAGAACCCTCTCGTCCCAGCTTCAAGGGGAAAGAGGTGGCACGAGTATGGAGGTACTCGGAGGATGATGATGAGCACTACGAGAGGCGACATCGAACAGACCGGGAGGACACCCCAGACGACAGCAGAAGAAAGTCAGCCATCACCAACATTTACACCATTATAGGTGGAAGTGCAGGTGGCAAGACGGAATCTCAGAGGAAGGCTCGGTGTGGAAAGGTACCAAAACCAACACCGAATGAGAGGAAGTTGGCAGAAGATGAAGTCATCATGTTCAGCTCAAAGGACCCAATCCCGGATCGTCCTGCTGGCGGTGACACGGTTGTATTCCAAGTTTAGATTGCAGACAAGCTCATTCACAGGGTGTATGTGGGTGGGGGAAGCTCAGCCGAGGTGATGTATTGGCACTGCTTCACGCAACTGGACGAGGACATGCAGAGGAAGATGAATCCGACCGTCACTCCTCTTGTGGACTTTGTGGACAGGGAGGTGGGGCCGGAAGGTGCAATTTACATTCCCATGACTGTTGGTGAACACCCATATAGCAAAACCATAGTGGTGGAGTTCATTATGGTGAAAGCCTGCAGTCCCTACAACATGATACTTGCACTGGCGCTCATGAAGGGAATAGTGTCGACCTTGCACCTGTTACTCAAGTTTCCAACCAAGGCGGGTATCGCCACAGTTAGAGGAGACCAGCAGAAAGCAAGGGAGTGCCACCGCATTGTTCTAAGCAACAAGAAGAGAAATGTAGGTGACAAGGATGAAGAAGCCGGTCCAAGCTATCGCCGACGTGCTGTGGCCATGGTGACGACCGCAGCACTACGCGAGGAAGAAGACCCAGTAGGTGAGACTGCACCTGTCAAACTGGGGCGCAAGGGGAACCAGGTCGTATAGGTTGGAGTATCTCTACCGGAAGACGAGAAAGAGAGATTAGCCGCAGTGCTAAGGGGTTATGCAGACGTGTTCGCATGGGAGTCCAGCGACATGATAGGAGTATCAGAGGAGATTGGGTGCCACGCCCTCAAGATCTCACCGGATTACAAGCCTGTCGTCCAGAAAAAGCGAGCACTCTACAAGGACAGGAACGAGGCAGTCAACAAGGAAGTAGATGAGCTGATCAAGTCGGGCATCCGGGTCGAGGTGAAGTATTCCACCTGGATGGCGAACCCCGTCTTGGTTAAAAAACCAAATGGATCATGGAGGATGTGCATTGACTACACCAGCCTCAACAAGCTTGACCCAAAGACTGCTACCCGTTGCCAATGATCGATCAGAACGTAGATGCATTGGCAGGGCACAAGGTGAAATATTTCCTCGATGCGTATAAAGGCTATCACAAAATCCCCATGAAGAAGAAGGATGTGGAGAAAATAGCCTTTATCACGTAGAGAGGAGTATTTGGGTACCGAATGATGCCATTCGGTCTTTGGAACGCTGGAGCAACATACCAACTTTTAGTCGATAAAATCTTCAAGGAGCAGGTGGGGCACAACTTGGAGGTCTACATCGACGACATGGTCATCAAGAGCAAGGACTTCAACATGCTGACAGCATATGTAAAGGAAACCCTGGAACACTTTCAAAGCACAGGGCTAAAGCTCAACCCTCTCAAGTGCCAGTTCGGGGTCCTAGAAGGCCGATTCTTGGGTCACATGGTTACGAACGAGGGGGTACGAGCGAATCCAGACAAGGTCAAGGCGGTGCTGGACATGAAACCACCAAGGACAGTGAAGGAAGTGCAAAGTCTGAACGGTAAGTTGGCGGCGCTGAATCGTTTCTTGTCAAGAGCAGCTGAATGTGCACTCCCATTCTTCAAGGCACTCAAGAACAGCATCAACAAGAAGGGAGATGTCAGCTGGGGACCTGAACAAGATGACGCGTTCAATGATTTGAAGAAGCACCTGCATAGTTTACCTTTTTTGACTTCTCATCAACAGGGTGAAACTCTCTATCTGTACGTGTCTGCTGGAGTTGAGACTATTAGTGCGGCCCTTGTGCGAGAAAAAAACAAGGTACATAAACCAATATACTATGTAAGTAGAGATTTGCAGGGAGCGGAAACAAGATACACATGAGAAGAGATCCTAGCCCTGACAGTGGTACATGCAGCTCGACGGCTCAAACACTACTTCCAGGCGCATCCGGTGGTGGTGTTGACGAACCATCCCACGAAGGCCATCCTCACCCGACCAGAAGCATCAGGCCGGTTGGCCAAATGGGCGGTGGAACTTGGCGAACACTCCATCAAATACTCACCAAGAAAGGAAGTCAAAAGCCAAGTTGTCGCTGATTTCCTAGCAGAAATGCCACCAGAGGTGAAGAAAGCAACACCCTCACCTGAGACCAGCGCGGCTAGAGAAAAGAGAAAACGTCCTCCAAGTGACGAGTGGCAGCTACACGTTGACGGAGCATCTGGAGGGGAAGGTGCTTGCGCAGGTTTGGTTCTGACCGACCCAAGTGGAGTTGAAATCACTTAAGCCTTGCGATTTGAATTCTCCGCATCAAACAATGAAGCTGAGTATGAGGCTTTGATAGCGGGAATGAAGATAGCAAGAAAGCTGGGAGCAAGGAAGCTGATGGAACATAGCGACTTGATGCTCGTGGCAAAGCAGTATGAGCGGGCTTACATGGCAAATGATCCCTGCATGATGAAGTACAGGGACAGGGTGAGATCACTGGCGTCGGAATTTGAGGAATTCGACATCATCAACGTACCTAGATCCAAGAACACCAGAGCTGACGCCTTGAGCAAGCTGGCATCCTCAACACGATCCCACTTGAACAAGACATTTATGGTTGAAACGCTCAAATACAGGTCAACAGAGCAAGATGGATGAAGCCAATGATGGATTACCTTGCAAGTGGAACTGTTCCTGAATGCAACAAGGAAGCCAGAAAGTTGAAACTCAACGCTCCCAACTATGCGTTAAAAGACGGAGTCCTGTACAGACGTGGTTTCTTGGAACCATGGTTGAGATGCCTCCCTCACACGGAAGTAATGCGAGTGGTTCAAGAAGTGCATGCAGGATGCTGGAAGCCATCAAGGTGGCAAAGCACTCGCGTTACGGATCACCAGAGCAGGTTACTACTGGCCTCGCATGAAGGAAGATATCGACAAGGTAGTCAAGAGCTGCAAGAAGTGCCAAATACATGCTAACGTGTCAAGGCTGTAAAGTGAGAAACTGATGCCTATGCAGTCTCCTTGGCCCTTTGTAATGTGGGGAATTGATATTGTCAGTCCCTTTCCAGCTGCAACAGGAAGGCGCCGTTTCCTTGTCGTAGCAGCTGATTATTTTACTAAGTGGGTTGAGGCCAAGGCCTTGAAAACCATAACGGGGCGAAGGATGACATGTTTCGTGTGGAAGAATGTGGTCTGCCATTTCGGAAACGCACAAGTGTTAGTCAGCGACAATGGCACGCAGTTTGAAGGAGAAGTGTTCAAAAATTGGTGCAACAACCTTGGTATCAAGCAGAAGTTCACGTCAGTAGCTCACCCACAGGCCAATGGACTCATGGATGGAGGAGTTGCACAGCGTGTTGTGGTCTTACAGGGTGATCCCCCGAACCAGCATAGGGGAGTCTTATTACGGACTATGTTTTGGTACTGAAGCCATTATACCACCTGAGATACTTGTCCATACCCTACGAGTAGACGACCCGCTGCCAGCCACAAAGAATGATGAAGCTCTAAGGCAAAACTTGGAAGAATTGGAATATGAGCGGGAGAAAGCGTCGCTCAAGGAAGCTACCTACAAGTCATGGATGGAACAAAGATACAACAACAAGTTGCGTCCTCACAGTTTGAAGGTTGGTGACCTAGCCTTGAGAAAGAATGAAGCATCAAGAGTGGAGGGTCAACTCAAGTTGGATGCCAACTGGGAAGGCCCCCACTATGTTGCTGAGGTACTGGGAAAATGAGCGTACAAGCTAGACCACATGGATGGAAAACCAATTCCAAGGACTTGGAACATGAACAACCTCCGCAAGTACTACATGTAAGGCGCGACATGGACCTTACTTCCCCATCCAACTGGTGATGTTTTCTTCGTTTTTTTTGTTGCAGTAGAGGATCCCAACAGAGGTCAGGCGACTCAATAGAGTTTGCAAGATGATCTTGAGGGAAGCCTAACGAATGAAAGAACCCCCAACAGAGGTCAGGCAGCTCGTAGGGCTTGCAAGGTGATCTTGAGGGCGGCCCTTGTAGTTCCAGAATTTACAAGATGAATGCAATAAGAAGCGTTTTTAAATATATCTCGCCAACGACACGAACCAGTCATCTGGTAGATGTCTTCTTTCATGTCTATTTTACTATACACTGACATGAACCAGTAATCTGGTAGTTGTCTTTCTACTTGTTTCTTTTTTGTGGCAAAAATACAACAACAACAACAAAGACAATGATGATGAAAAGCTCAAAAACGCAAGTAAATGGAGTTCAAAGAATAAAGAACCCAGAAAGAATGCAAACAGTTTCAGAGAAGAAAGTTGCATCTAAAAATGACAAAAAAAGGCCTATGATGTCTAAGTTATGCAAAAAAGGACAAGTTGAAAATTAAAATCAACTTGTCACTAGTTACGAAGGGCAACATGATCGAGACGTCCATCATGCCCATATACTTGCACTAGATAAAGTCTGTTAGAGAAAAAAAGAAAAGTCTCAAAAAGGAAAAGAGCAAACAAAACAAGTAAGAAATACTTGAAAAGCCAAAGATTATCCCAAGAGATGACCAAATATTCAACAAAAAATTAAAAATGGCACAAGCGCCATGAAAAGGAGCACGTAGGCTCAGAAGCATCTTCGATCAAATCAGGCTAAACTGTTGAACCACCATTTCTTGCAGCAGATGCTCCTTCATCATTCGCAACAACAGGATGAGTCACTTGACCTGGCCTCCACATCATCATGTCCTCCACGACAAGATCAGGGCCGAGTGCAGAGAAGTACTCCTGAAAGTCATACTGCTGGAAGGGGATGTGCACGCGACCAAGATGAGCCCTCATCTCAACATCATCCTCAATGGTAGTCATAATATGATCTGCTTCTGCCAAAGACTCACTCAGGAGACGCTCAACAACTGTACTTTGAACCACCAGCATGCGGATCTGACTAAAGCCCCCGTCACGCAGCCATTTTCTAACTTTAGGATGTTCACGAATGCACTCCTCACGCACCTCCAACTGGCTGCAAAGAGACACGCTCACCCCGCGTTCTAGTTCCATATCTCCATCATGTGCAACAACCTTATCCGTCAATTCCTGGTTAATCGCCATTGTCTGGCTCAACTTCTCTGCTAGCTCCTTACTCTTGGCTGAAAGCCTAGCCACCAGCAAGAGTCAACTTGGCTTGAGCAAGCTCTCCTTGTCAGAATGCAGTTGAGCCAGAGCAAGATCCTTCTCCTCACCCAACTTGCTGATCTTCGCAACGTTGGCCTCAGCCTGATCAAACAACTCTTTGGCCTTGCCAAAGTCCCCACCAAGTTCTCTCCCAAGATTGGACAACAGAAGCAACACATAAGCCCTATGCAAGGAAAGAAAATGAGTATAATCCACGCAAATATATAGCAAGAAAAAACAAAAAGATAAACAAAGTTACCTCCACAGCTGAGGCAGCCAGCCTGTCTCCCGAGTTGCTCACCCGTGATAGGTTGTGAGCGGATCGTTAAGCTAGGTCTCTATATAGCGTTGTGGGATCGACCGCAACAAGAGGCAATGTAGTTCAACAGGGGAACAACTCCGTGGCTCAGGAACAGACAATGTGCCCTCAACAAGCACATGACCAGACTTTAGGGCGGCCTTAGTCTCCCCCGCAGGCGAAAGACGGTCAACCATAGCATCCAGTGTCTCCTCCATCTTGAGGCGCGAACCCTTGACATCATTAGCATCGTTGCAAGGAGGAGATAGCTGTCGTTTCCTCCCTTTGAAAGAAACATCCGCAGTCAAGTCAATTACCTCACTGCTACTCGCTGCAGTCACTAAACCTCGGTTCAAACGAGGTGGCCTACGGCCAGACCTCACAACAGCGAGAGGATCTATCAGAGGGGTGGCAACTACAAACCATATAAAGAAGAAAAGAAATAAACAAAAACCCCAAACAACATGAAAGGACAACAACAAGAGAAACAAGAAGAGTTCATCCGAAATACTAACCCAAAACAGAAGGCCCCTTCACATGCACACAACCCATGGGAAGATATGACATCCCAGATCCTTGAAGGTTAGACTTGATATGGTCTGAGATTTTCGATGTAGTCCGGGTGATCTGCAAGATGACAATCTTCTTCTCGAACCTGCACAACAAGCAGAGTGAGCTCAGGCGAGTGGCGTTCGGCCGACGCCCGCTCCGACCCCCAAGTTAGTTTTGGGGTGTTTAGAGAGAAAAAATATGAGTGACAGGTTGAGAGAATCTGAGGAAAGAGAGAGGAAGATCTCCTTCCTTTATACCTATTGGGAGTCTCATCCGGTGCGGGCAGCTCCAGAGATTCCGTTGTGCTCCTCCACGTGTTGCTCACATGTTGAGCACGGGGTCTCACGTGTGTGTACTTTGCATGAGCTGTCAGACAGGTTGGGGGTCATCTTCTTGTGTGGGCTACTTGACCTAGTATGGGCTTTATGGCCCATACCCTATCAAGTCCCCTAGTCCTGTCCATGGTTCTCATGGTGCAGGACTATTTCTGTGTTATTGTAGGCGTCGGTATGATGTGTTAGGTGGCGGTGATCTTGTGGAATTCATGATGAAGTATTTGAACAAGTTGGTGTTTTAACTTCAGCATGTTGAAACACTTGATCGTGTTGCAGTCTTCCGCCTTGATGACGTTCCAGCTTCTTCTGTTGTCAATTTTCTTGTATTTATTGTATTGTTTGGCGGGATTTTGAGGAAAGACGCTCCTGTGCCTCTTGGGAACATCATTGACTGACGTGTCTTCTCATCAATTTCTCATTGATGAGACGCGTCTTTTCTTTCTGAAAAGGCACGATTTATTTTGCCTATTTATATCATCTTCTCTTTTCAATCTTTTATGTTTAGATCTTTTATGTTCTTTTTTCTTCACTTATTCCTTCCAACCATGAAGCCTGCCATTGAGACCTTATCCTGCTCCGTCTCACCGGAGGATTTGTCTCTATTTTAGCGTCTTTGTGAGGTGGTTGCCTCCACTCAGGCCACGGCGCGACGCCGGGCCGAGGAAGATCCCGTTGATGTCGATTTGTCGGGCTTTTTCACCTTTCCTGCTACCAATGTCTCTGCTGATCAAGTCCCAGATTGTGATTGCGTGGTTTACCTGGAGTGGTTTGACAGCTGTGGGCTGCGTTACCCCTTTCCCCTTTCTTCCAGTTGGTGTTAGGGTTTTACGAGCTGGACGTATCCTTGTTGACCCCTAACTCTGTTCGAAATCTGATGGGTTTCGAGGTGCTGTGTCGAATTCATCGCTTGGATCCGACTCCTCAACTATTCAGGGCCTTTATCCAACCATGCAGGGAGCCGCCGAGCTGGTATTTTCTGAAGAGCTGGGAGGGGCTGAAGGTGGTGACGGATCTGCCTACCTGGGTTGAATGGACCCGAAAGTTTGTCTTCGTGAAGAGATCCCTTGTGTTTGGATAGAATACAGATACCTTTCTCCTAGGCCTTATTCGCATCCGCACTAAATCCCCAGATGATGGGGAGATGATTCCACTTCGGGCTGCCTTTGATCTGCTGAGTGCTAACCCTGCGCCTTTTCATCTGCTGTCCTATGAGTCTAACCTCCAGGGATCCGGGATGTCCTTTCTTCCCATGGGTTGTGTACAAGTGAAGGGACCTTTTGTTGTGGGTTAGTATTTCAGATAGACTCCTATTGTTGTTGTCTTTTCATGCTGTTTGGGATTTTCTTTATTTATTTCTTTTCTGCTTTACATGATTTGTAGTTGCCGCCCCTCTGGTCAATCCTCTCCCTGTTGTGAGGTCTAGCCGTAGGCCACCTCGTTTGAACCACGGTTTAGTGAACCTCGGGGTTCCTCTGTGCGGGTAGTAGTGAGGTGATTGACTTGACTGCAGATGTTTCTTTTAAAGGGAGGAAATGGCAGCTATCTCCTCCTTGCAATGATGCTGATGACGTAAAAGGTTTGCGCCTCAAGGTGGAGGAGATATTGGATGCTATGGTTAACCATCTTTCGCCTCCAAGGGAGACTAAGGCCGCACGGAAATCTGACCCTGTGCTTGTTGAGGGTTCTTTGCCTGTCCCTGAACGACAGAGTTGCGCTCCTTCCGAACTTTGTCACCTCTTGTTGCAGTCGATCCCACAGAACTATATGGAGTCCTGGCTTGATGAACCGCTCACTAACCTGCCTGGGGTGAGCAACTTGGGAGATAGGCTGGCTGCCTCAGCTGTGGAGGTAGTTTTACTTATTTTGTATTCGTTCTTGGTATATGTTCTTGTGGACTATACTCATATTGTTTTCTTGTATAGGGCTTGTGTGTGGCTTCTGCTATCCAATCTTAGGAGAGATAACTCCGTGGAGACTTTGGCAAGGCCAAAGAGCCGTTTGATCAGGCCGAAGCTAACATTGCAAGGATTAGCAAGTTGGGTGCGGAGAAGGATCTTGCTCTGGCTCAACTCCAGTCTGACAAGGAGAAGCTACTTGAGTCTAAGTTGGCTTTAACTGAGGAGGTTGGCAGGCTCTCCGATAAAAACAAGGAGATGGCAGATAAGCTGAACATGGTAATGACGGCTAACCAGGATTTGGCGGCCAAGGTCAAGACTCTGGGTGCAGATTTGGAGCTGGAACGTGGGGTGAGTGCCTCCCTCCGCCATCAATTGGAGCAGCGTGATCACTGTCATTGGGGAGCATATCAGAATAAGGACCTGGCTTAGAGATGAAGGTTTCAGCCGGATTCGGGCTAGTGTGGATCAGAGCCTTGTGGCTAGATGTCTTCTTGATGAGGCTTTGACTGAGGCTGATAACATCATGGCTATCGTGCCGGATGATGCAGAGATGAAGCTCCAACTTGGTCGTGTTCATGTTCCTTTCCAGCAGTATGACTTCCAGGAGTACTTCTCCACTCTTGGCCCTGATTTGGTTCTAGAGGACCTGATGATGTGGCAGCCAAGTTTGTCAGCTCGGTCTGCCCCTGCTAATGAGTGAAGATGATTGTTTCCTATTGATGAGCTTGCATGCTCTTTCTTATGGCGTTTGTGCCAACTTTTATTTTCCCTTTGGATATTTTAATCGTATTTTGGAATATTTTTAATCTACTCAAGCGTTTATTACTTGCTTGTTTTTTCACTTCACAAGCTTTATCTAGTGCAAGTTTACGGGCATGATGGACGTTTCCATCATGTAGCCCTTTGAAACATGTGACAAGTTGAATTTAATCTTCAACTTGTCTTTTTTGTATGACTTAGGCATCATAGGCCTTTTATTTGCCATTTTTAGATGCAAGTTTCTTTTCTGAAACTGTTTGCATTTATTTTGGGTTCTTTGTTTCTTGAACTCCATTTTTTTGTCAGCAACATTGACCTTGTTGTTGTTGTTTTTAAAAAATAAAAAAGAACAAGTAGAATGACATCTACCAGATGACTGGTTTGTGTCAGTGAATAGTAAAAGAAGACAAGAAAAGGGACATCTACCAGTTAACTGGTTCGTGCCTTGGCAAGATATACTTAAAAACGCTTCTCATTGCATTCATCTTGTAAATTCTGGAACTACAAAGGCCGCCCTCAAGATCATCTTGCAAGCCCTATCGAGCTGCCTGACCTCTGTTGGGGGCTTTTTCATTCATTAGGCTTCTCTCAAGATCATCTTGCAAACTCTAACGAGCTGCCTGACCTCTGTTGGGGTCCTCTACTGCATCAAGAAAAGAAAAAAAAAAGAAGAAAACAGGGGAAAAATCACAAGTAGGGCGGGGGAGCAAAGTCCATGTTGCGCCTTACATGTAATACTTGCGAAGATTGTTCATGTGCCAAGTTCTTGGAACTGTTTTCCATCCAAGTGCTCCAGCTTGCATGCTCTTTTTCCTAGCACCTCAGTAACACAGTAGGGGCCTTCCCAGTTGGCATCCAACTTGAGTTGACCCTCTACTCTTGATGCTTCATTCTTCCTCAAGGCTAGATCACCAACCTTCAGACTGCGAAGACGCAACTTGTTGTTGTATCTTTGTTCCATCCATGACTTGTAGGTTGCTTCCTTGAGCGGCGCTTTCTCCTGCTCGTATTCTAACTCTTCCAAGTTCTGCCTCAAACCTTCATTGTTTTTTGCAACTGGCAGAGGGTCGTCTACTCGCAGGGTAGGGACAAGTATCTCAGGTGGTATAATGGCTTCAGTGCCAAAACACAATCTGTAAGGAGACTCCCCTGTGCTGGTTCGGGGGGTCACCCTGTAAGACCACAACAAGTTGTGCAACTCTTCTGTCCATGCTCCCTTACGTTGCTCGAGTTTCTTCTTGAGTCCTTGTACGATGGTTCGATTTGTGACTTCCACTTGCCCATTGGCTTGTGGGTGAGCCACTGACGTGAATTTATGCTTGATGCCTAGGTTGTTGCACCAATCCTTGAACACTTCTCCTTCGAAATGAGTGCTGTTATCACTTACCAACACTTGTGGGATTCCGAAGCGGCAAACCACATTTTTCCACACGAAACTTGTCATCCTTCGCCCTGTTATGGTTGCCAGTGTTGCCAATTCTTGAACACCTCTCCTTCAAATTGTGTTCCAGTGTCGCTGACTAACACTTGGGGAATTCCACAACGGCAGACCACATTCTTCCACATGAAGCTTGTTATCCTTCGCCCTGTTATGGTTACCAGTGCTTCGGCTTCAACCCATTTGGTAAAATAATCAACTGCTACGACAAGGAAGCGGCGTCTTCCTGTTGCGGCTGGAAAAGGGCCGACAATATCAATTTCCCACATTGCAAAAGGGCCAAGGAGACTGCATAGGCTTCAGTTTCTTGCTTTGCAGCCTCGGCACATTAGCACGTGTTTGACACTTCTTGCAGCTCTTCACCATCTTGTCGATATCTTCCTTCATGCGAGGCCAGTAGTAACATGCTCTGGTGATCCGCAACGCGAGTGCTTTGCCACCTTGATGGCTTCCATAGCATCCTGCATGTACTTCTTGAACCACTCGCATTGCTTCCGTTTTAGGGAGACACCTCAACCATGGTTCCAAGAAGCCCCGTCTATACAGGACTCCATCTGTAAGTGCATAATTAGGGGCGTTGAGTTTCAACTTTGTGGCTTCTTTATTGCATTCAGGGACTGTTCCACTTGTAAGGAAATCCATCATTGGCTTCATCCAGCTTGCTCCTTCTACATCATCGACAACTCCCACCATCTTGTTATCTGTTGACCTGTGTGTGAGTGTTTCCACCATCACTGCCTTGTTCAAATGTACTCGTGTTGAGGACGCCAACTTGCTCAAGGCATCAGCTCTGGTGTTCTTTG
This sequence comes from Sherardia arvensis, assembly GCA_948330725.1. Taxonomy (NCBI): domain Eukaryota; kingdom Viridiplantae; phylum Streptophyta; class Magnoliopsida; order Gentianales; family Rubiaceae; genus Sherardia; species Sherardia arvensis. The sequence goes on from OX415235.1 coordinate 17,540,120, forward strand.
ACCTTGGTACGTTGATGATGTCGAACTCCTCCAATTTCGACGCCAACAATCTCACCTTGTCCCTGTACTTCATCATGCCAGGGTCCTTTGCCAGGTAAAACCCCTCACATTATTTTGCCACGTGCATTGAGTCGTTGTGTGCCATCAGCTTTCTGGCACCAAGCTTTTTTTCTATCTCCATCCCCACAATCGAAGCTTCGTACTCAGCTTCATTGTTTGATGCGGGGAATTCAAATCGCAAGGCATAAGTGACTTCAACTCTACTTGGGTCGGTCAGAACCAAACCCGCCCCGGCACCTTCTACACTAGATGTTCCATCTACATGTAGCTGCCACTCATCACTTGGACAACGTTTCCTTTTTTTCTCCAGCCGAACTGGTCTCAGGTGAGGATATTGCTTTTTTCACTTCTGGTCTTGGCCCTTGATGGCCTTTCTTGGTGAGTATTCGATGGAGTGTTCGCCAAGTTCCAACCGGCCTGATGCTTCTGGTCGAGTGAGGATGGCCTTCATGGGATGGTTTGTCAGCACCACTACTGTATGCGCCTGGAAGTAGTGTCTGAGCCGTCGAGCTGCATGTACTACAGCCAAGGCAGCTTCTCTTCTCTTGTGTATCTTGTTTCCACTCCCTGCAAAGCTCTACTTACAAAGTATATTGGTTTCTGTACCTTGTTTTCTTCTCGCACAAGGGCTGCACTGACAGTTTCCACTCCAACGGACACGTACAAGTCAAGGATTTCACCCTGTTGTGGAGAAGTCAACAAGGGCAAACTATGCAGGTACTTCTTCAAGTCGTTGAACGCCTCTTCTTGTTCAGATCCCTAGATGACATCTCTCCCTTCTTGTTGACGCTGTTCTTCAGTGCCTTGAAGAATGGGAGTGCACGTTCAGCTGCTCTTGACAAGAAATGATTCAACGCCGCTAACTTACCGTTCAGGCTTTGCACTTCCTTCATTGTTCTTGGTGGTTTCATGTCCAGCACCGCCTTGATCTTGTCTGGATTTGCTCGTACCCCCTCGTTTGTAACCATGTGACGCAAGAATCGGTCTTCTTGGACCCCAAACTGGCACTTGAGAGGGTTGAGCTCTAGCCCTGTGTTTCGAAAGCGTTCCAGGGTTTCCTTTATATCTTCAGTCAGCGTGTTGAAGTCCTAGCTCTTGATGACCATGTCGTCGACGTAGACCTCCAAGTTGCGCACCACCCGCTCCTTGAAGATTTTGTCGACTACACATTGGTATGTTGCTCCAGCATTCCAGAGACCGAATGGCATCATCCGGTACCCGAATGCTCATCTCTCCGTGATGAAGGCTGTCTTCTCCACATCCTCTTTCTTCATGGGGATTTGGTGATAACCTTTGTACGCATCAAAGAAACATTTCACCTTGTACCTTGTCAATGCATCCAACTTCTGATCAGTCATTGGCAACGAGTAACAATCTTTGGGACAGGCCTTGTTGAGACTGGTGTAGTCGATGCAAAGTCGACACTATCCCCTTCATGAGCGCTAGTGCAGGACACCCAAGTATCATGTTGTAGGGACTGCTGGCTTCACAACAATGAACTCCACCTCGATGGTTTTGTGGTATGGGTGTTTGCCAACAGTTATGGGAATGTAAATTGTACCTTCTGGCCACACCTCTCTGTCCGCGAAATCCATAAGAGGGGTGGCAGTTGGCTTCAGCTTCTTCCTCATGTCTTCATCCAGTTGAATAAATCAGTGCCAGTACGTCACCTCGGCTGAGCTGCCCCCATCCACATACACCCTGTGAATGAGCTTGTCTGCAATCTGGACTTAAATTACAACTGTATCACCGCCAGCAGGTCAGTCTGGGATTGGGTCTTCTGAGCTGAACGTGATGACTTTATCTTCTGCCAACTTCATCTCCTTCGGTGTTGGTTCTGGTACCTTCCTACACCGAGCCTTCCTCTGAGATTCCGTCTAGCCACATGCACTCCCACCTATGATGGTGTTGATGTTGGTAATGGCTGACTTCCTTCTGCTGTCGTCCAGGGTGTCCTCCAGGTCTGTACGATGTTGCTTCTCGTAGTGCTCATCATCATCCTCTGAATACCTCCCTACTCGTGACACCTCTTTCCCCTTGAAGCTGGGACGAGAGGATTTTTGAGTCTGAGCCCTTCCTCTTGTATCCCTTCGAAAATCAGTCCGTCCAGATGCCGCGGTCGATCAGGTGGCCTTGTTGTGGGCTCTGGCCTCCTTGGAAAGGTGAGAGAGTTGACCGGATCTCACACACTTTTCAATTGCAGCACGCGAGTGGTAGCAATCGTTGGTGTCGTGTCCATGGTCGTTGTGATACTCACAGTAGTACGCCTTGTTCCTCAGGCTGGCTGGCTTCTTTCTCCTGCTCGGAGCATCCAACAGGTTCTTGCCAGCTACCAGACTGAGAATCTCACGTGGTGACTGTATCAGCGGGGTGAAGGAGGTGTCCTTCAACTTATTGAACTTCTCGCCTCCACCCTTCTTCGATAGTTGCGTGTTGGAAGCAGTGTTCTTCTTGTTCTTACTACGCGCAACATAACCGCCATCATCTCCTTCCAGGTTCATCTCATCTACACGCGAGAAACTTTCAATACGCTCTATCAACTCCTCCAAGGTCTTCACCTTGCGGAGATAACACTCCTGCTTCATCTCTTTGTTAATCAACCCCTTCACAAAAGAGTCAATCATCAGCTTCTCGGTGAGGTTCTTCACCTGGTTGGCCAGGCTCGAGGCCCGCTCCCAATACTCGAACAAGCTTTCTCCTCTCTTCTGGCGGATCGACATGATATTGGTGCACTCCTTGGTGAACTGCTTCCTCTGCATGAACCTGCGCAGGAACTTCTCCCCCAACATCTTAAAGTTAGCGATGCTGCCATCTGGTAAAGCCTTGAACTACAGACGTGTTGCTCCAGTGAGGGTGGTAGCAAACGCCTTGCACCAGATCGCCTACGGGATGACGTGCGTTGACATGTTGGTGATGAACGTGTGCATGTGGTCCTCAGGATCAACAGCACCGCTGTAAGTGCCCAGGTTTTGGGGGATCTTGGTTTTTGAGTCGGCCACAGCTTGCCAGATCTTCTTCACCCACGGTGACCCTTTCTCCATCTCCGGAAGGTGATCTTCATACTTCCCACGCCTTCTGTCCTTCACGTGAACTTCTCCGGTGTGGGAGTAGACATACCCCGACTTCAAGTCGTTGAGATCTGGATCATGGCCTTTCCATCCATGTTGGCAGGATCCACGCCATCTGATCTGGCAGCGTCGTTGTTGCTGCCCTTCTTCTTGATCTGCTTCCTCGCCGGGAGGTGCGACGCCACCTCTTGTTCCTCGCCGTCAAAATTCAGCTTCATCGGCGTGATCTTCTGGCCAAGCTGTCGAGCTTCCTCCTTCTCTTCCAAGGACATTAGTTTTGACAGCACCTGCTCTTGGGATGCTAAGAACGGAGCCATCATAGCCTGAAACATCTCAGGGGTCATGGGCTCTTGATTGGTGTGCCGCACGGGTGGATTTACCGGCAGCGTAACATCGAGGATGGTTCCCTCTGCGACCGGGGTCTCCTCCATTGGTTTCCGATCAGTGAATCGAGATGCGTGAGCGAGTTAGAACAGCGCTCCCAATAGACGGCGTCAATGATATGGTCTGAGATTTCCGATGTAGTCCGGGTGATCTGCAAGATGACGAAATTCTTCTCGAACCTGCACAACGAGCAGAGTGAGCTCGGGCGGGTGGCGTTCGGCCGACGCCCAAGTTAGTTTTGGGGTGTTTAGAGAGAGAAAATCTGAGTGACAGGTTCAGAGAATCTGAGGAAAGAGAGAGGAAGCTCTCATTCATTTATACCTGTTGGGAGTCTCATCCGGTGCGGGCTGCTCCATAGATTCCGTTGTGCTCCTCCACGTGTTGCTCACATGTTTAGCACGAGGTCTTACGTGTGTGTACTTTGCATGAGATGTCAGATTGGTTGGGGGTCCTCTTCTTGTGTGGGCTAGTTGACCTTGTATGGGCTTTATGGCCCATACCCTATCAAGACTCATAGGACAGCAGATGAAAAGGCGCAGGGTTAGCACTTAGCAGCTCGAAGGCAGCCTGGAGTGGAGTCATCTCTCCATCATCTAGAGATTTGGTGCGGCTGCGAACAGGGCCCGGGAGGAAGGTATCCGGATTATCTCCAAACACAAGAGACCTCTTCACAAAGACGAACTTTCGGGTCCATTCAACCCGGGTTGGCAGATCCGTCACCACTTTCAGCTCTTCCCAACTTTTCAGAAAATACCAGCTCGGCGGCTCCTTGCATGGGTGGAAAAAGGCCCAAAACAGCTGAGGAGTCAGAGTCACGCGATGAATTCGGCACAGCACATCGAAACCCACCAGGTTCCGGATAGAGTTAGGGGTCAACAAAGAGACATCCAGTTCATAAAACCCTAGCACTGACTGGAAGAAGGGTGAAAGAGAGAAACGCAGTCCACAACTATCGTACCACTCCAGGTAAACCACGCAGTCACCCTCTGGGACCTGATCAGCAGAAACATTGGCAGCAGGCAAGGAGAAAAAGCCGACAAATCAACATCGACAGGATCTTCCTACCGGGCGCAACGTCGTGGCCTGAGCGGAGGCAACCACCTCACAAAGACGCTGAAAAAGAGACAACACCTCTGCAGTAACTGAGCTGAACAGAGTCTCAATGGCAGGCTTCAAGGCTGGAAAAATAAGTGAAGGAAAGGAAGAATAGAAAAGATGAAGGCAAACAGAGAAGGATGAAAAAAGAAGGTGATATAAATAGGCAAAATAAATCACGCCTTTTCAGAATGAAAAGACGTGTCACATCAATGATGAATTGATGAGAAGACATGTCAGTCAATGATGTTTCCCCTCGGGATTAGGTGTGTCTTTTCTCAAAATCCCGCCAAACAATACGATAACACAAGAAGATCAATAATCGAAGAAGCCGAAACGTCACCAAAGCAGAATACTTCAACACGATAAAGTGCTTCTACATGTTGAAGTTAAAATGCAACATGAAAGATTTCAACACAATCAAACACATCTTCAAACAAAAAACTAAGCTCAACATGTTGAGGCAAAGTTCCACTAGGCCATAAACGCCTATCTCACAAACCGACGTCTACAACGACACAGCAATAGTCCTGTACCATGAGAACCATGGACAGGACTAGGGGGGACTTGATAGGGTATGGGCTGTGATAAGATATGGGCCATAAGCACATAGGCCCATACCAGTTCACGACCTTCTACTAGAACAAGGCCCATACCAGTCCACGACCTTCAACTTGTTCAAGACCCATGTATTGTACAACCACACGTGACTCCCCATGTGAGGAGCATGAGCGGAAGCACAGGGTAAGCCAGTGGAATAGCACACACTAGAGAGAGACTCCAACAGGTATATATACCTCAAACTACTCTCACTTCAAGGTACATTGACTCTAGCTGAACACACACATATTCTCTCTCTAGAATAGCTCCCTGACTTGAGCGTCGGAGCGGGTACTGGCGAGAAGCGGCCCGCCTGAGCTCACCTCTTTTACTTGTGCAGGTGTTCCCTAGAGCAAGCCGATCAACCGGAAAAAATGGATCGTATCAGGCTGTAAAGCCTATACAAGCCCAGATAGCCCATACAAGAAGAGCATCCCCAACCTGTCTTACAGCTCATACAAAGTACATACACGTGATTTCACATGGCAAACATGTGAGGAGAACGAGTAGGAGCACAAAGGAATCTATTGGGGCTGCCCACACCGGATGAGGCTCCCAGCAGGTATAAAGGAAGGAGAGCTTCCTCTCTCTTTCCTTAGATTCTCTCGACCTATCACTCAGATTTCTTCTCTCTAAACACCCCAAAACTAACTTGGGCGTCGGAGCGGGCGTCGGCCGAACGCCGCCCGCCCGAGCTCACTCTGCTCGTTGTGCAGGTTCAAGAAGAAGGTCGTCATCTTGCAGATCACGGGACTACATCGGAAATCTCAGACCATATCACTAGCGCCGTCTGTGGGGAGCACTGTTCAAACTCACTCGTGCAGCTTAATCCACTAATCGGAACCCGATGAAGGAGACACCAGTCGTAGAGGGGACCATTCTCGACATTACGCCGCCGGCAAATCCACCCGTGCGGCACACCAATCAAGAGCCCGTGACCCCTGAGATGTTTCAGGTCATGATGGCTCCATTCTTAGCATCCCAGGAGCAGGTGCTGTTAAAGTAGAAGTCCTTGGAAGAAAAGGAGGAGGCTCGCCAGCTCGGCCAGAAGATTGCACCGACGAAGCTGAATTTTGATGGTGAGGAACAAGAAGTGGTGTCGCACCTTTCCGGAGTGGAAGCAGATCCAGAAGACGGGCAGCAACAACGACGCTACCAGATCAGATGTGCGCGGATCCTGCCAATACGGAGGAAGAGGCCACGATCCAGACTCCATGACTGGAAGTCAGGGCATGTCTAATCCAACGCCGGAGAAGTTCACGTGGAGGATAGAAGGCGCGGGGAGTATGAAGATCACCTTCCAGAGATCGAGAAAGGGTCACCGTGGGTGAAGAAGATCCGGCTAGCTGTGGCCGATCCCAAAACAAAGATCCCCGGAACTTGGGCACGTATAGTGGTGCTGTCGATCCTGAGGACCACATGCACGCGTTCATCACCAACATGTCGATGTACGACATCCCGCAGGCGATCTAGTGCAAGGCGTTTGCAACCACCCTCACTAGGACAGCGCGTCTGTGGTTCAAGACTCTACTAGATGGCAGCATCGCCAGCTTCAAGATGTTGGAGGAGAAGTTCCTGCGTAGGTTCATGCAGAGGAAGCAGTTTACCAAGGAGTGCAACGACATCATGTCGATTCGCCAGAAGAAAGGAGAAAGCCTGTTCAAATACTGGGAGCGGGCCTCTAGCCTAGCCAACCAGGTGAAGAACCTCAGCGAGAAGCTGATGATCGATTCTTTTGTGAAGGGGTTGATTCACAAAGAGATGAAGCAGGAGTGCTATCCCCGCAAGGTGAAAACTCTTGAGGAATTGATGGACTGTATTGAAAGCTTCTCACGTGTTGACGAGATGAACCTGGAAGGGGATGGTGGCGGTTATGTCGCACGTAGTAAGAACAAGAAGAACACTGTTTCCAACACGCAGCCATCAAAGAAGGGTGGGGCGAGAAGTTTAACAGGTTGAAGGATACCTCCTTCACCCCGTTGATACAATCACCACGTGAGATCCTCAGTCTGGTAGCTGGCAAGAACCTATTGGAGGCTCCGAGCAGGATGAAGAAGCCAGCCAACCTGAGAAACAAGGCATACTACTGTGAGTATCACAATGACCATGGACACGACACTAACAATTGCTACCACTTGCGTGCTGCAATTGAGAAGTGTGTGAGATCCGGACAACTCTCTCACCTCGCCAAGGAGGCCAGAGCCCACAACAAGGCCACCTGGTCGACTGAGGCATCAGGATTGACTGAATTTTGAAGGGATACAAGAGGAAGAGCACGGACTCCAGAACCTTCTCGTCCCAGATTCAAGGGGAAGGAGGTGGCACGAGTATGGAGGTACTCTGAGGATGATGATGAGAACTACGAGAGGCGACATCGAATAGACCGGGAGGAAATCTCGGATGACAGCAGAAGAAAGTCAGCCATTACCAACATTTACACCATCATAGGTGGAAGTGCAGGTGGCAAGACGGAATCTAAGAGGAAGGCTCGGTGTAGGAAGGTACCAGAACCAACACCGAAGGAGAGGATGTTGGCAGAAGATGAAGTAATCATGTTCAGCTCAAAGGACCCAATCCCGGATCATCCTGCTGGCGGTGACACGGTTGTATTTGGTGAACGTCGTTTCACTCACACAAATAAAACCTGCTGATACGGTCTCGTTTTTCTGGTGTAATTCAGGTTACCGGCGAGGTGACGTGCTTCTCCTCGTACCTGGACAAAGAGCAGAGTGAGCTCAGGCGGGCGGCGTTTAGCCGTCGGCCGCTCCGACGCCCAAGTCAGTTTCGGGGTATTTTAGAGAGAGGAAATCTAAGTGACAAGTTCAGAGAATCTGAGGAAAGAGAGAGGAAGCTCTCCTTCCTTTATACCTGTTGGGAGCCTCATCCGGTGTGAGCGTCTCCATGGATTCTGTTGTGTTCCTCCATGCGTTCTGCATGTGTTGAGCACGGGGTCTCACGTGTGCGTACTTTGTGTGAGCTGTCAAGCAAGATGGGGGTTCTCATCTTGTGTGGACTACTTGCCCTTGTATGGGCTTTATGGCCCATATCGTATCAAGTCCCCCTAGTCTTGTCCATGGTTCTCATGGTGTAGGACTATAGCCTGTTGTTTGTGGGCGTCGTTTTATAAGCGTTTTTTTGCTTTGTTTGGCGTTTCTTGCCATGTTGATGTCATCTCATATTATCGGCGTTTTTTGCCTTGTTGGCATATTTTGCCTTGTTGATGTCATCTTTATCTTACCGGCGTTTCTTGCCTTATTGGCATTGCTTGCCTCATTGGTGTCGATTAACCTTGTTGGCGCTGTTTGACTTGTTGGTGTCAATTCACCTTGTTGGTGTTGTTTGACTTGTTGGTGTCAATTCACCTTGTTGGTGTTGTTCGACTTGTTGGTGCCGCTTCACCTTTTTGGCGTTGCTTGCTTTGTTGGTGATGCTTCACCTTGGTGTGAGATGCACCTTGATACTTGGCTTATCTCGCCATGCTGAGTTAGTTCACCTTGGGGCGAGATGCACTATTTGGAATTTCTCGTCATGGTGGGTTCTTTCACCTTTGTGCAAGATGTGCTACTTGGCTTTTATCGATACAGTGAGTTCGTTTATCATGGTGCGATATGCACCATAATCTTGGCTTCACATAGCCATGGTGACTTCGTTCACCTTGCTTCTTGGCTTACCTCACCTTAGTGAGTTATTTCATCTTGGTGCGAGATGCACCTTGATACTTGGCTTCTCTTGCCATGGTGAGTTCTTTCACCTTGGTGCGAGATGCGCTACTTGGTTTTTCTCGACACGCTGATTTTATTTACCATGGTGCGATATGCACCATGATCTTGGCTTCATGTAGCCATGGTGAGTTTGTTCACCTTGTTTTCAGGCTTTTCTTTGCCTTGGTGAGTTCGTTCACCTCGGTGCGATATGCACCTTGATCTTGGCTTCACGTAGCCGCGATGAATTTGTTCATCTTATTTTTCGGCTTTTACTCGCTTTGGTGAATTTGTTCACCTTGGTACGAGATGCACCTTGATACTTGGCTTCACGTAGCCACGGTGAATTTGTTCACCTTGATTTTCGGCCTTTATTCGCCTAGGTGAGTTTGTCTACCTTGGTGCGAGACGCACCTTGATACTTGGCTTCACGTAGCCACGGTGAGTTTGTTCACCTTGTTTTTCGGCTTTTACTCGCTTTGGTGAATTTGTTCACCTTGGTGCGAGACACACCTTGATACTTGGCTTCACGAAGCCACGGTGAGTTTGTTCACCTTTTGTTTTCGGCTTTTATTCGCCTTGGTGAGTTTGTTCACATTGGTGCGAGACGCACCTTGATACCTGGCTTCACGTAGCCACGGTGAGTTTGTTCACCTTGATTTTCGGCCTTTATTCGCCTAGGTGAGTTTGTCCACCTTGGTGCGAGACGTACCTTGATACTTGGCTTCACGTAGCCACGTTGAGTTTGTTCACCTTATTTTTCGGCTTTTACTCGCTTTGGTAAGTTTTTTCACCTTGGTGCGAGACACACCTTGATACTTGGCTTCACATAGCCACGGTGAGTTTGTTCACCTTGTTTTTCGGCTTTTATTCGCCTTGGTGAGTTTGTTCACCTTGGTGCGAGACGCACCTTGATACTTGGCTTCACGTAGCGACGGTGAGTTTGTTCACCTTGTTTTTCGGCCTTTATTCGCCTAGGTGAGTTTGTCCATCTTGGTGCGAGACGCACCTTGATACCTGGCTTCACGTAGCCACGGCGAGTTCGTTCACCTTGTTTTAGGCTTTTTTTGCCTTGGTGAACAGGTCCGTCAGGTGCAAATGTCGAGCATGGTGAATGTCTTCAACATGTTGCTCTTCGCAACCAGGTGAAAGTTGATTCCTTCTCCATATCATCAGGTTCGTCTGGTGCAAGTGTTGAGTATGCTGAATGTCTTTGTTACAGTCGCAATGTGCGTCCTTGATGATCCGTCGCGATGGCACGATGAGGAGCACCTGCTAAGAATCAAGGAACTCTCAATCAGGGCGGGGCAGCTTATTGCCGTTCCCGCTCCGATACTAAAGTCAGTAGACTGTTCGGAGAGTTGGGATGTGGTTGATTGGGTTTAGTAAACTTACCTCTCTCTTGTGAGAAAGGGATATATATATGGTACAGGTAGTTGACCTGACCTGACAAGACCGCGCCGTTAGGCGGTCTGGGAAGATTCTCCTGTCAGGTTAGGTAAAGCTGCCATCTGCGGTCGGGTCTGGCCCGATCGTCATGTAGGATGAGGGGTCGGGATGAACCATGCGGGATGGTGAGATGCCCGACCCTAACAAGTCCCCCAAGTCCGAGCGCGGAGCAACGGTTCGCGTGACGGACTGTATCTGGGTTTCTGTGATCCGTGCGACAGTGAGCCGTCAGATATAACTGCATGTTTGCCACGTGTCATCACTTTTTCGAAGGGATGCGTGTAAATTCAGTCTTTGTAACTGTGCCACTTTTGCAACTGCAATTATTACTTTAACTGCTCGCATAACTCCCCCCCTTTCTTCATTCAAATACGAAACTGCTCCTCATTTCTGCCTTCTTCATCTTATTCTGGAATTCATTGCTCACAACTTTAGATATTCTGCACACGCCTCCTTTCTGCCTTTGTTTTGTTTTCTTCCGCCTCTGTAGCGTTTTGCCTGTTCTGATCATGGCCGACATCCCTGTCTCCGGCGCATTTTGCCAGATTATGGATGAAGAAGCGGCTGAGTACATTCAGATCTGCCGCGACACCGAGGGCCTCCAGATCGCGGATCTGGCCAAGTCAATCGTTCGACTCAAACCCAGCGACACCATCAACGCTGCCCCGGCGGGCAAAGTTCCTGTTTACTATGAGCATCTGGCTCGCTGCAGCGTCAGGTTCCCTCTTACTCCTTTCTGCCAATCCATTCTGTCTTACTTTGACATGACTCTTGGCTTGATGACGCCCAAAGCTGTGCGCAACATTATTGGCTTCGAGACCTTGTGCGGTGCTCGCGGGGTTGTTCCCTCCGTCACCCTGTTCCGGGTGTTCTTCTACACCGGCGGTGGCGGCGATGAGGACGGTTGGGGCCACATCAAGGTTCGCCCCAAGGCCGACCTGCACATCTTGACCGGCATGCCCAAAATGACCAACTGGAAGGTAAAGTTCATGTTTGTTGATGAAGATGTCGTGTATGGGCCTGCCGCCTCTCGCCCAAGGCAATCTGTTGGTGATCCTGATACGCGCGGCCGCGCTCCAGATGGCGTATCCCAGAATCGCTTGGCCGCCTCCATCAGGGCTCTGAAGGAGAAACCGGAGAGGTGGGATGTCTTGAAGTTGGATGAAAGGTTGCGGGATTCCGGCCTGCCTCACCGTCGCGTGCTTCCTGCCATCCAGGATGAGCCTGTTGTCATCCCAGATGATGATAAGCCCGTCCAGGACGAGGGCAACGGCCCCCCAAATGTTGATCTCTTCAGCCCTCCTGCTGCTCTGACTCGCTCCGATTGGTCGCCCTGATAAAGGTATGTCAGATCCCACTTGGCCCTCTATTTCATCCTTTTTGAGCATTGTCATGACCTTTTGCTCTTGCCTCAACTGTATTTTCTTCATGTTGTATGTTTTCAACAGATATGGCTCGCCGCCGACCAACCATTGACGTGACAAAGTTCGTCCGTCCCTCGCAGCGCAGGAGGTTGGAGGACAGTGCTGGCCCGAACCAGTCCACTCAGTCACATGGTCAATCCTTTCAAACCGGACAAGACGGCAATGCTGAAGGTTCCTCGCTTCCCTATCAGGATACGGGGTCGTCAAGGGGTTTGCTGAAGCCTGACCAGCTGTTCCAGATGGGGGTCGGCGGTCGCGAGAATGTCTCGTCCCGACCCCAAGTGCCCGAGAAGCTGAAGAGCAGCACTGAACCAACTGGTCCGCAGCATGGTGAGAGGGCCCCTCCGCACGCTGGTGACTTTCAAACTGACAAGGGTAAAACCAACTCCTCCACCGTCTTACTCAACTCGCCCGCCGGTCGTTTGGAATATCTCAAGGAGGTGATGCCCCTTGACCATTTCAGGGCTTGGGTGAAGAATCCGGCGCTAAACCTTCATGGGGTCAGGACTGCCACGGACAATCTGATTTCGTCTGTTTTCGATGTAAGCTTCATCTTCTTGTCTCTCCTTTCATGCTTAACTTCCTCTCCCGACTCTGTCCTCCTAACTGTTGTATTGTTAGGGCGCTTGCTCATCCCTCGCCGTCATCTCCGACTTCAGCACCTTGTGCTTGGCACATGAGGCTGACAAGAAGGTGCATCACGCCACCCTCATCGAGCTCGGAGACGTGAAGAGGCAGTTGGCCATCGCCGATGCCGAGATAGTCCAGCTTCAAGAGGAGGCCAAGGCCAAAGCAGATGCTGATGCTGAGTGGTCACCTGATGACTGGATGGAATCCGAGCAGGCGCTGAAGAAGCAGCTGGACGCTGTCAACGCTCAACTGGCGTCTGCCATCTCGTACGGTGAGGAACTGAAAATAGCCAAGGAGACCAGCGACGCTGCTCTACTAGATGCCCAGATATCTACCACCGAGCTGCAAAAACGCCTAGATGAAGCTGTTGGGAAAGCTGATCAGATGGACAAGATATCTGGCGAACTGGCCACTCTTCAAGCTCGCTTTGCCGAGTCCGGAAGTCAACTGAAGAAGGCGCTGGAGGATAAGGCTAGCCTCGCCATTGACTATCAGTCTGTGCTGACCGCCGGCGTGCGTGAGGTGTTTGCCAAGGTGGCTCGATCAGAACGCGCCGTCGCGCGCACTTCTGCTTTCCTTCGACGGGCTTATGCGCAGGATAACGTGTATGAAGACTCTGCTGCCTATGCCACTGCTCTTTCTGAGCTCACCGATGCCTTTGTTGGCTATGGCTTCCCTGAGTACTTTTCTACATTGACCGGTGAGATGACTCCGGCTGAGCTTGCCGCATGGGAGCCAGATGTTGCAGTTCCACCTGTTATGGTCGATGGTGAAGTTGTTGCTGAAGAAGGGCTGGTGAAGGACTTGGAGGATGCTGGGAACAATGTCCAAGTTTCTGCCCAAAACCATTAGTTCTGCTTCTTTCCTTTCCTTTTTTTTCTGTTGGATTCCTCCTAAACTCCTCTGAATAATTTCCTTTTGGTTTGTAATGACCCATAAGGGTTACATTTGCTTTACATTGTTATTGAATTCTTGCTTTGACAGCATATATTATTGCCTTAGTGGTTTGGCTGTTTTACTACTTGATGAAACTCTTGTTTGTGCATTTGCATCACTGGCTATTGCCTTAATGTTTGGTTGATACCTTGCCATTCTGCTCACCCCTGTTCATGGTGGCGACTCATCATCCTTCTATATGAAGAGGGATGAGTCAGCAGGATGAACTAACCGGGGTGAACCATGATGTGGCTTGAATTTCTTGTCAACTTGGAGGTCGCTAAACCTTGACCAAGCCACCAAGGTATATGGGCCTAGACCTTTCCTTGGTTTTTCTCTTCAAAGCCAAAGCTGCTAAGCTATGGTCCTTGTTAATCGGTCCGTGTCCGACATGGGTTTTTCTTAAAGAAAAGATCCCACCTTTTCTCCAAACCGGTAGCTATCCGAGTTTGGAGAGGATATGGTTTGTTCTGTTTGCCCATCCGCATTTGAACAAAAAACCACGCCTATGTTCAGTACTCAAAACGGGGCGGCTAAGCCTCAGTCTCGGCCTGGCGGTCACGATCGTGATCGTGTCATCCGACTTGCCCATTGGTGTAGGTACACTTTTGAACGCATCTTTGCCATCTCAGACATATGTCCGAGATGCTCGGCAAAGATGTGCCTTTCATGCTTCACAACCTAAGTGAGGGATGTGTCGAGTGTTCTAATGCTTTATCCGGGTAACCGGAGCGATGGCCTGAACTGCCTCTTTTAATGTCCATTATCACCGATTCCGATCATGTCATTCGACTTTCGAAAAAGAGGTACAAATGAGACATAAAAAAGAGATGATGTGTTCTTGAACTTGACACTTGAAATTCATTAAAACACAAAAGGGGGGGGGAGTACAAAAGATACAATTTTGCGCGGGAGAACTGGATTTCTTCAAGATCACATCCCTCATGAGGGCAAAAGTCGCGATCCTATCAGGAATCCGTTCTCCAAAAGCATTTCCCCATTATATACAAACTAATTGGTACCTTTCTCATGGGTCTGATGCTGCTCAACCGTAATAACGGCGGAGGTTTTCCATGTTCCACGTCCTTGGTACCGCTTCGCCTGCCATGGTCTGCAGCCTGTATGCGCCGTTTCCCAGCACTTCTGCGACCACGTATGGTCCTTCCCACGTGACATCTAACTTCTTCAAGCCCTCAACTCGGCTAGCTTCATTCTTTCGGAGGGCCAATTTGCCTTGCTTAAGATTCCTTATGCGGACTCTAGCATTATAGCGTTGTTCCACATATGACTTGTAGGCCGCCTCCTTGATTGTGGCCTGTTCTCTGGCTCTCTCCAAGTCCTCCAGGCTCTCCCTCAGACGCTGGTTGTTGTCCTCCTCGGCATCCGGGATGGCGGATCGCGTTGATGGGATGATGAGCTCAGGCGGGATAATGGCCTCACTGCCGAAACACAGAAAGTAAGGTGATTCATTTGTGGCCGTTCGGGATGTCGTCCTGTATGCCCACAACACCGATGGGAGCTCATCTACCCAGTTCCCTTTCGCGCCGTCCAACCTTCTCTTTAACCCTTGCACAATCGTTCCATTGGTTCGCTCGGTGAGACCATTGGCCTGTGGATGGGCTACTGATGTGAAACTCTGCTGGATGCTCATCTGGTTACACCAGTCTCTGAAGACTCTTCCTTCAAACTGGCGTCCGTTGTCGCTGATGATCGTCTTGGGCAGGCCGAATCTGCAAACAATGTTCCTCCACACGAAACTTGTCATCCTCTTGCCCGTGATGGTTGCCAATGCCTCTACCTCAACCCACTTGGTGAAGTAGTCAACGGCCACCACCAGGAATCTTCTCTTGCCGGTCGCTTGGGGGAAAGGACCGACAATGTCGATGCCCCATTTTGCAAATGGCCATGGGCCTGTGATGCTCTTCATGGGTTGGCCGGGTTGAGATGACACCCGATCATGTATCTGGCACTGATGACAAGTTTTGACCACATGGTCGGCGTCGACCCTCATGTTGGGCCAGTAATAACCTGCTCGGGATGCCCTCAGCGCCAGTGTCCGGGCCCCCTGATGGCTGCCGCCGCTTCCTTCGTGGAGCTCCTTCAGGATTCTTTCTGCTTGTCTGGGCGTTAAGCATCGCAACCACGGCTGCAAGTATCCTCTCTTGTATACCACCCCGTTCCTGAGCGCAAAATTCAGCGCCTTCCTCTCTAGGGCTTTCGCCTCCTTGTGATCGGGTGGTAGCGCTCCACTGAGCAAGTAGTCCCGCATTGGTGTCAACCAACATGGCGGCTCGGCCTCAATAGCCGCGACCGTCATGCCGTCAGTTGATCTTGTCGGCAGTGTTTCCACTAGAACTCCTTTGGACAGATGGCTACTTGCCGTGGAGGCCAGCTTGCTGAGGGCATCTGCCCTTGTATTCTCGGATCTGGGGACTCGGGTCACCTCAAATCCTTCGAACTGCGTGGCTAGACTCTTTACCTTGGCCAGGTATTTTTGCATTGATGGCTCCTTGGCTGCGTATGACCCATTGAACTGGTTTGCAACCAAAGCCGAGTCGCCGTATGCATCCAACTTGGTTGCGCCCAACGCCTTTGCTAACTCCATGCCTGCAATTAATGCTTCATATTCGGCTTCATTGTTCGTGGCTGGGAACTGGAACCTCAACGCATACGGCGTCTCCATACCATCGGGGTCGGTCACGATCAGACCTGCTCCTGATCCTTCCACGCCGGATGCGCCATCCACATGCAGCTTCCACCATCCTGTCCTGTCAACGCGTTGTTGCTTTTTGTCGGCTGGCTCGCTTGGTGCGTCGATGGTCACTTCATCCTTCTCCTCGATCCCGGATGGCAATTCTGCCAGGAAATCAGCCATCACTTGCCCTTTGATGGCTTTCCTTGGGGCGAACTCAATGGCATGTTCGCCTAGCTCTATTGCCCACTTGGCCAACCTTCCTGACATCTCTGGTCTGGTCAAAATTGCTTTGAGCGGCTCGTTTGTGAGAACCACGATGGGGTGTGCTTGAAAGTATGACCTAAGGCGTCTCGCCGCATGGACCAATGCCATGGCCAGCTTCTCCTGAGCGCTGTATCTCAACTCGGCCCCCTGCAGCGTTCGGCTGACATAATAGACCGGACGCTGGACCTTGTTCACTTCCCTAACCAACGCGCCACTCACGACTTCCATCCCAGCGGCAAGGTATAAGTACAGCGTCTCACCTTGCTCGGTAGGAGACATGGCTGGTAGGTCTTTTAAATGATCCTTCAACTTGAGGAACGCTTCCTCCTCGACCTGGCCCCATTGGATTGCTCCTTTTGGCCCGACGCTGCCCTTGAGGATCCTCAAGAACGGGAGTGACCTCTCTGCGGCTCGTGACAAGAACCTGTTCATAGCCGCCAGCTTTCCATTCAAGCTCTGTACGTCTTTAACGTTCCTGGGAGGCTTCATTTCCAAAACGGCTTGGACTTTCTTCGGATTGACCTCCAAACCGTTGTTGGACACCATGAGGCCCAAGAACTTCCCGGCCCCCACTCCGAACTAGCACTTGGCCGGGTTGAGCATCATGCCTGCCGCGTTTAAGGTTCCCAAAGTCTCATCTAGATCCTTCACTAGACCTTCATACGATACGCTCTTGATGACCATGTCATCTACATAGATTTCCATGTTGCGGCCGATCTGCGCTTTGAAAATCTTGTCCACCACCCTCTGGTAAGTGGCACCGGCGTTGCGTAAGCCAAACGGCATCATCCGGTACGCGAAGGCTCCCCTCTCCGTGATGAAGGCAGTTTTGTCGATGTCGTCCTCCTTCATCGTGATTTGGTGGTACCCCTTGTATGCGTCCAGAAAGCATTTGATCGGGAAAGGGGCCAACGCGTCCACCTTCTGATCGATGATGGGTGTCGGGTAGCAATCCTTGGGACATGCCCTGTTCAGCGCTTTGTAATCGATGCACATTCGCCAACTCCCATCTGACTTTTTGACCAGGACCGGGTTGGCTAACCACGTGGGGTAGGCACTTCCCGTAGGATACCTGCATTTACCAACTCGGTTACCTGTTTGTTCACCGCATCATTCCTTTCTGGGCATAGCGGCCGTCTTTTCTGCATAACTGGTGGGTGTGAAGGATCCACTCTGAGGGCGTGTTGACCGAGTTCGGGTGATACTCCCGTCATGTCTGTCGCCTTCCATGCAAAGACCTTTTGATGCTTGATCAGGACCTCCAGAACCTCCTGACGACTTGCGTCGGGCAAGTCGGATCCCACTTGGACTCCTCGGCATCCGCCTTGGTCAAGAAACATGGGCATGCACGATGCCGACAAGGATTTGGGGTCTGGGATCCCTGACCGGACCATGTGGACCGGACGTCGTGGTGGTGATTCGTCATCTGGACGCTTCCGCTTCTTTAATGCAATTCTGTGGCACTCTCTCGCCTTTTGCTGATCACCTCGAACGGTCGCTATCCCTCCTTTGGTTGGAAACTTCAAAAGGAGATGGAGGGTTAAGACAATACCTTTGAGCTGGGCTAGCGCTGGCCTCCCCAGTATTAGGTTTTACGGGCTATGAGCTTTGATGACGATGAACTCCATGTCCACCTCTTTCCTGGTTGGCCTCTCCCCGACCCCAACTGGAAGTGTGATTGTTCCTTCTGGCCACACCGTTCTGTCCGCGAAATCCACCAACGGTGTGCTTGTTGGGATCAACTTGGCCTTTGTGTTGTCGTCCAGCTTTTCGAAACAATGCGAATACATTATTTCTGCTGAACTGCCACCATCCACGTATGCTCGATGAACCATCTTATCCATTATTTGAACCGTGATGATGACCGCATCGCATCCGGCTGGACGATCGGGGATGGGGTCGTCGGCGCCGAACGTGATCAATTCATCTCTACCCAGCCTCCTGCTTGTCGGGGTGTGTTCTGGGGCTATCCTGCATCTAGCCTTTCTTTGTGAATCTGAGCTCCCTCCGGCATTCCCGCCTATGATAGTGAGTATATCATTGCCCGCGTGCCTTGCTGGTTCTCGTTCTGGTGATGACTCCTCCTCATACTTTGCTCTCTTTTCATCAGGTCGCTCGGCCCGCGCCACCTCTTTTCCTTTACCATGCGCCCTGTTGGCCCCTTGGTCCTGGCCGCCGTTCTTGTTGGCATATGCCGCCTTGTTGTGAGCTTTGGCGGTGGCAGCAAATTGTTTTAACTGCCCTTTGCGCAGGCATGACTCGATGGCCTTCTTCAGGTGGATGCAATCCTCTGTGTCGTGGCCGTGGTCGTCATGGCACTCGCAAAACTTGTTCAAGTTTCGCTTGTTGGGAGGCATCTTCATGGCACGCGGGGGTGGGATGACGTCGCGGTTTGCCAAGAAGACTTCTCTGGGCGTCTTTGTCAACGGGGTGAAGACTCTTTCTTGAGCAACTCGAGGTCCTAGCCTGTCCTTCACCGATGACGCTTTCTCTGCTTTAGCCGGTTGCCCATCCTGGATGGGCTTCTGTTTTGACCAGTAAGGTCGAGCCTCTTTCTGTATTGCCAACTTCTTCTTCTTGGCATTCTCATCGGCTCGGTGAAACATCTCCACCACCATATGCAACTCGTCCAGCGTGTGTACCGCGCGAAGGGTGAGCTCCGAATC
Source organism: Sherardia arvensis (assembly GCA_948330725.1). Lineage (NCBI taxonomy): Eukaryota > Viridiplantae > Streptophyta > Magnoliopsida > Gentianales > Rubiaceae > Sherardia > Sherardia arvensis. The sequence goes on from OX415235.1 coordinate 17,559,092, forward strand.
CAAAGCCTCGTGATCCAGACCTTGCATTAAGATTTCGATTAACCACCGCGGCTCGCCACAGTGCACCACCCTGTTGCTTTCCTCGATGAAGCGCTCATAATACTCCATCAGGCTCTCGCCGGATGATGCCTTGTGGCGTATCTTCATCAGGTCCTGCGTCGTGTTGGTGAACTTCCTCTTCTGCATGAACCTGATGAGAAAAAGTTCCTCGAGCTGCGCGAAACTAGATATGCTTCCATTGTCCAGGTTGGCGAACCATACCCTTGCTGCCTCCTTGAGCGTGGTGGCAAAGACTTTGCACCACACGGGCTCGGGCGTGGCGTACGTTGACATGTTAGTCGTGAACGTGTGCAGATGATCTGCTGGGTCCGACAAGCCATCGTACGTACCTAGATTTGGTGGGATCTGGAGACGAGGGTTGGCGACAAACTCCGTGATCGCCTCTGAAAAAGGGCTCCCTCTTTTCTGGCAATCTGGGGCCTCATAAAACACCGACAGCCTCTGCTTCGCCGGCACCCTCGGCTTGACACTTGGCTTGTGAACATACGTCATGGCCCATTCCCCAGGATGAGACCTAGGGTTGGCCTCTTTCTCGCCCGGATCTCCCCACTCCTCGTCTGAATCTTCCAGGATCTCATTCCCGTCATCATCCAGCTCTGTGAGGATGGGGGCTTTTCGCTTAGCTCGTACAGGCTCGGCAAAGAGCTTTGTCGGTGTGACCGTCTTCGCCAAACCTTCAAGACGCCGCTCTTTCGGCGGCGTACCTCGCAGCTCCTGCAGCTGCTTGTTGATGGTAGCCTGTGACTCCAGTATCTGGCAGAGCACATCACCATCCTCCGTTGTGAAAGATGGGGACGCGCCTGGGTGCCGAGCCTGCTCAGGCGTCACCGAGATCGGAGTGGCTGCTGGGTTTGAAGGGGTGAACGGGACTCCAGCCCCTTCGTCGCCTAGATCTGTGACCACTACCTCGTCGATGAGGACAGCGTGGTCTTGTCCTTCTCTGCTCATTTGCAGTGCGTGGGCTATGAAGATAATTGATTATATCCCCACAGACGGCGCCAATGTTACAGTCGCAATGTGCGTCCTTGATGATCCGTCGCGATGGCACGATGAGGAGCACCTGCTAAGAATCAAGGAACTCTCAATCAGGGTGGGGCGGCTTATTGCCGTTCCCGCTCCGATGCTAAAGTCAGTAGACTGTTCGGAGAGTTGGGATGTGGTTGATTGTGTTTAGTAAACTTACCTCTCTCTTGTGAGAAAGGGATATATATATGGTGCAGGCAGTTGACCTGACCTGACAAGACCGCGCCGTTAGGCGGTCTGGGAAGATTCTCCTGTCAGGTTAGGTAAAGCTGCCATCTGCGGTCGGGTCTGGCCCGATCGTCATGTAGGATGAGGGGTCGGGATGAACCATGCGGGATGGTGAAATGCCCGACCCTAACAGTCTTCAACATGTAGCTCTCTGCAACCTGTAGCAAGTTGGATTCTTGTTCCAACTTGCCGTTTCTCTTGTTGTTTTGGATGGAAGTTTCTTCATGAAACTGTTTTGCATCTTTCTATGACTTAGGCGTTGTATGCCTGTTTTTGTCATTTTTTCTGTGTTTGTTTTTCTTGAACTCCTTTTTGTTGCTTTTTTTGAGCCTGTCAGCAACATTATCTCTGTTGTTGCTGCTGTTTAGACATAAAAAAACAAGAAGAAAGATAGCTACCAGATTACTTGTTCGTATCAGTGCATAGTATATTAAACAAGAAGAAAGACAGCTACCAGATGACTGGTTCGTGTCGTGGCATAGTATATCCAAAAAAACTTCACATTGCATTCATGAACTTGTAAATTCTGGGACTACAAGTCTCACCCTCAAGGTCGTCTTGCGTACTCTAGCGAGTAGCCTGACCTCTGTTGGGGGTTCTTTCATTCATTAGGCTTCCCTCAAGATCATCTTGCGAACTCTATTGAGCTGCCTGACCTCTGTTGGGATCCTTTACTGTATCAAAAAGAAAGAAAACAAGGAGAGACAATCATAAGTGGTATGAGTAGGTAAGGCCCGCATGGTGTGTTACGTGTAGTACTTGCGGAGGTTGTTCATGTGCCAAGTTCTTGGCGCAATTGTTCCATCCACATGCTCCAACACGGTAAGGGGTCGTTCCAGTTGGCATCTAACTTGAGTTGGTCTTCTGCTCTTGAAGCTTCATTCTTCCGCAAGGCCAAGTTTCCAACTTGCAAGTTGCATGGGTGCAACTTGTTGTTGTATTCCTGATCTATCCACGAATTGTATGTTGTTTCTTTGAGTGACACCTTCACCCCCTCATACTCCAGCTCTTCAAGATTCTACCATAGGCTCTCGTTATTCTTGACTACAGGTAGCGGGTCGTCAACTCGCAAAGTCGAGATGAGCACTTCTGGTGGTGTGATTGCTTCCGTTCTGAAATACAACCTGCAGGGTGACTCCCTTGTACTTGTTCAAGGTGTCACCCTGTAGGACCACAAAACATTGTGCAAGCAAGGAAGCAACAAATAGCACTTCCAACCGTATATGGTTAGTTTAGCCATTTAGAACAATCATGTTCATTTATTTCTACTTTAATGGGTGATAATAGCATGTTTATACAATACTCTTGATATAGTTATGTCTATTCAACACCCACTTTCACCAAATATTCTAATTTAGTGTTTCATGAATCTTTCTTGTCTTCCTAAGTGACTAGCCCTATGTCACAAAGGTTTTTATCTTCTAGTATTGTCATATATTTATTAGTTCTATATGCAATACCCTAAAAAGAAAAATGAACAAGACCAATTCGAGCATGCAACTTGTTAGCATGTGTGGAATTGTTACTAACCTGGAGAAGTCAAGCGGTTGGTATGCTCGATGCAATATGCACTTGGGGTGTTTCTGAGACTTGTTGATGATACCGACTTGTTGAAGATGCTGACTTGTTGCCAGCCTTCTTCTTGTTGCCGATTATCAACTGGTCCCCGACTTTTACTCGACGCCGACTTCTTCTTGTCGCCGACTTCTTCTCGTCACCGACTTTATCTTGTCGCCGACTTCTTCTTGTCGTCGACTTTTACTCGTCGCCGACTTCTTCTCGTTTCCGACTTTCTTCTTGTCGCCGACTTCATCTTTTCACCGACTTCTACTCGTCGCCGACTTCTACTTGTCGCCGACTTCTTCTTGTCGCCGAATTTCTTCTTGTCGCCGACTTCATCTGGGCGCCGACTTCATCTCGTCGCCGACTTTCTTCTTGTCGCCGACTTCATCTTGTCGCCGACATCATCTCGTCGCCGACTTTCTTCTTGTCGCTGACTTCATCTTGTCGCCGACTTCATCTCGTCGCCGACTTTCTTCTTGTCGCCGACTTCATCTTGTCGCCGACTTTCTTCTTGTCGCTGACTTCATCTTGTCGCCGACTTTCTTCTTGTCGCCGATTTTATCTTGTCGCCGACTTCATCTCGTCGCCGAATTTCTTCTTGTTGCCGACTTCATCTTGTCGCCGACTTTTTTCTTGTCACCGACTTCATCTTGTCGCCGACTTCATCTCGTAGCCGACTTTCTTCTGGTCGCCGACTTCATCTCGTCGCCGACTTTCTTCTTATCGCCGATTTTCTTCTTGTCGCCAACTTCATCTCGTCGTGGACTTCATCTCGTCGCCTTTGATGCAAATTTTCCAGGGAGCAAGAAAGTGAGGCCCTTTATCATCGATTCGCCGGCAAGGGAGCTGCAGAAGTTCTGAAATTTCCGGCGAACTTTAAACCACCGATGAACAGTGATGGGTTCCTTAGAAGTGATGATTCGAGGCCAGTTCTGTAGCGGGTTTTGTTGCAGACATTGAGAGGAGCAGGAATCTCCGGTCGGTCGGTGCCGAATCGCCGGAAAACAGCTCCGGCGGCCAAGAGTTGACTTTTTGGCCGGAATTTGATCTGCTCGATCAGAGGCTAATTTCAACAGATTTTGATGATTTTTTCGTGGATTCTAGGATTATTGGGGATGATCTTTCAAATCCCCAACTACCCATAACGCGAATCGGAGCGGATGATATAGATCGGAATTTCTCTGGCGTTATGGGATCTTGATCGATGTTCCGGTCAGCGGACAAGCTGCGTGAGCAATCGAAATTACGTCCCCACAGACGGCGCCAATGATACGGTCTAATTTTTCCGGTGTAATTCGGGTTACCGGCGAGGTGACGTGCTTCTCCTCGTACCTCTCCGACGCCAAAGTCAGTTTTGGGGAATTTTAGAGAGAGGAAATCTAAGGGTGCGTTTGATAACCACGTCCAGTACTTAACTTAATGGATTAAGAGCTTATTTACTTTCCGTGTGTTTGATAACGAAATTCTGCATGTCTGAACCAAATAAGTGTCAATAAGTGGCACTGAACCGCATGTATAATTTGGACGACTTGATTAAGTGATCTGCGTATCACTTATGACTGAATCTGAAGATGCTAAACATTTTTTAAAATTTAAAATTTTTCTAAATCTACTTATAAGATAATATTTGTGTCAAAAATCATAATCATATTTATTTAATATTTCCGTGTATTAATTATTTAATAAATAAATAATTTAGAAATTGATTTTAAAATAATAATCAATAATTGTATACTCACTATAAAATATTATAAAATTAAATTAAATTAGATATAGATATAATATATATTGTAATTATTGTAATTATCATGCACACTCAAATTTGAAATCCGAGTACTTTAATGTTGAAATGTATTTTATAATTTTATAATTATTTAATAATAGAATATTAATAAACATTATTTATTAAATTTTGATCATATTCACATTATAATAGCTGAATTTTTCTTATTGATATTAAATAATAATGGTTTATAAACTATTTTATAATATTCAAACAATCAATTAGGATTTATTTTTCAAATTAACATATTTAGTTTTCAGCACTTATCTAAATTTTATCAAACAACTGCACATATTAGTATTCATCACTTATCATATTCAGACTTCAGCTTTCAGACTTCAGACTTCAGTTTTCAGATTTCAGTTTTATCAAACAGAGCCTAAGTGACAGGTTCAGAGAATCTGAGGAAAGAGAGAGGAAGCTCTCCTTCCTTTATACCTGTTGGGAGCCTCATCCGGTGTGAGCGTCTCCATGGATTCTGTTGTGTTCCATCATGCGTTTTGCACGTGTTGAACACGGGGTCTCACGTGTGCGTACTTTGTGTGAGCTGTCAAGCAAGGTGGGGGTTCTCATCTTGTGTGGACTACTTGACCTTGTATGGGCTTTATGGCCCATACCGTATCACCTGCAATACATTAATGATAAAATCCTAGCACAGTGGTAAGCAGGGTCGAATCCACAGAGAACGGTGTGAAATTATTGATTAACCTACTAATTAATTTTGGTTTAACAACCACGCTTTAAATTGAGATTTGTTTGATTTTAACTACGAAAAAGTAGAACAATAAAGCACACAAATCCAATGCAATACAAGAAGAGAAAATATATATGATGAAAGAAACTGGCTTAAGTTAATCAGTTAGTTCAATCATTTATCATTGACACCTACAGTTCATTTATTCTCTACAAATCAACCAGTTATAAGAGAGCAAGTATTCACTGAACCTCCAAATTCCCCCTTAATGATTCGATCGCAAGCAAGTATTTGCTAAACCTACGACTTCCCTAATCAAAGTGTCCTAGCAAGTATTCGCTAAACTAGATAAACACCTTAACAACATTAAGATCTAGGAGAACCCAATTCATATAATTAAGCACGTATTCGCATGCAAACATTACCCACTTAACTGTTCATCATCCCTGATATTATATAGTCTGTATCAGTTATCTATTGTATAGACAGGAATTTTGCTACTTTTATTAGCTCTAGCCTAACAAGATTAAGGTGATCAAGCTTAAGCATGAAGACATAAATTATATCATGAACAATCAAGACCCGTAGAGATGAAACTTCATGCAAGCATCAAGTCTCACAATTCATGAACCACTTAATTAACCTAAGCCGATTAAAAGAATTTAGCTACTCATGCTTAAATCACACACATAAACATAATAATAATAAAAGAAATAAGAAATAAATACCACACTTTATTATTGATGAACGTTGTTGCCCTTGGCCAGAATTGCAATGAAGAAGAAGAAGAATTATTCGAGTATCTCTATGATGCTACGTCCGGTCCTCTACTTCTCCGAAAATAAAAAGTATTTATCTCCTCATCATCTTAAAAATACTCCCCTTATTTCTAGTAATAAAAATATCAGGAAAATATTAAGAGTTCTAATCCCAATGTGAATATATCACACAATTATTATAAATACCAGAAATAGAAAATACAATCCCACTTAATTAGGGAAAAGGGAGAATCTTCTTCAATCTTTTCTTCTTCTTGGCTGATCGAAATCCTTATTGCTTCGAAAGTTTTACTAGAATCTTTTTCAGAACATGATTTCTTCTTTCTCTTTCTTCTTTAGGCTCCAAGAATTCTTTTTGGCCCAATAGATTGAATTTGGCCTTCTCTTTATTCATGGACAGCAACTAGTAACTCCCTAAAGAAGGGATCAGCCACTACCTCATTAAAAACCCAGTGGGAAAAAAGAGTGTAGTAATCCCCTTTCATCAGTTTCACCTCAGTCCGGGTCAACTTCACCGAGCAATTTAGTGATTGTTAAACGAAGCACAACTCTGCCAAATGAAGGATTCCGGATTAAGGATCAAGTGGATCAGCATCATTCAAGTGCTCTAAATCACATCAAAACAGCTCCAAAACAGCACTTCTTGCTCCTCTTGTTCATCTCAAGCTACATGTGTAATCTGACATCAAATACAACTCATAAGTGCTAAATGACACAGAATATATCATTAAAAATCCTCAGAAATACACACATATTATCACCATATCAAATATCCTCACACTTGAGTGATGCTTGCCCTCAAGCATGATATGAATCAATCCACATATATCAAGTTCCTATCCCCTCAACTGACTCGATAGAAAATAAATCAAACCAAATCAAAATACAAAACTAAGACTCTACCACCCGGACTTTGGTCAAACATATCAGCATTTCAAACTTTCTCTTACTCGGCTAATCAACAAACTCCCCAACCATGATATCAAGTTTCCTTTCATAAACAAATCTGGCATCATCCCCCCTTGAATCCTCCAATCAATCCCCCCTACATCAGCAATCACTTGCATATCAATGGTCAAATTAGACGAGAAGAACCTCCTCACGGTTTTCACTGAATGCACTCAGTAAAGTGGGACAATCACTCATATAAATATTAATGTGGCAACATCAAATAACACATGAAAATCAGAAAGGACTTTTTCAGGTAATGCTATGATTGTAGGGTATGATCCTAGGGCCTCTATAGTTTATATTTACGAACATAATATTATGCATGCACTATCTCAAACCATCATCCATGTAGAGTAAGCATTTTTCATCAAATCAAGCTCACTTCAAATGTAGGTGCTTTTTTCCTTTTTATTGTTTTTTTTCTTTTCTTTCATTTTTTTCGTTTTTTTTCCTGCACCATTAACATATTGAAGCTCTACAGTACATGTGACTAGGAAAATTCACATAATGACAAGAAACACAATTTTCAGCTACAGTGAACACCTCGATTTGGCCAAATGGAGCCTTCTTTGGAACTAAAACCTTCTTTTAAGTTCTGGGTTTTACAACTGGTACTGCTCTATTGGCCAACGACACAAATATTCATCAATGCCATGCATCCAAAAGTCACACAATGGATGAACATATCAATTTATTCCTAGAAGCATGCATATTAGAGTTAAGAGAATGGTATAAACAAGTTTGATTTTTTATTTTGAGTATGTTAAACAAAGAAAAAGGTCAAGGTTCAAGAGGGCTTACTACAGAATAAAGGGTAGGCTATATACGATATGTGGTTAAACCTATTTTGCCTTTCATCATTTTAACATGCATTAACTTCAACTGCCACAACACTCAGAAAAAAGATTGATGTAGAGAGTGCTCTACTCTAAGCTCAGACCTCACTATATACTTGGTTTTGTTCTTAACAGGCCTTTTCGTCATCCCAATATCATTTAAAACAAGGGAAGATGGTTTCAAGGATTTCTCTTTTAAGACTCTTAGGGAGATATCAAACTACTAAGGTTACTAATCAGATTCTCTCAACATGCAAAATTCATCCATCTCAAAGCCAATTTCATTACTCATTAACATGCTGAAAATTTGACTGACTCGACTCAAGCAACAAATATATTTGTATTTCAGAATTTTTCATTTTTTTGCACATTTTTTTCAGATTCTTTTTTGACTCAAAAACAGAAATCTTTTTGGATTTTTAGACTCCAAAATAATCACATTAGCACACAAGATATACACAGAAAATATGCAACTAAATCTCCTCACACTTAAACCTTGCTTGCCCTCAAGCAAGCTCAGATTAAGGCGATTAGAACCACAACTGAAATTAAGATAAAACAGAGAGCAAAGGGATGGGAAAACTCATTGGGAGGGATGCTCGATCAAGTTATGCCAAGGCTGTCATCATTAGAGTATTATGGGCAGCCACGAATTCACTTTCCGGTGTAGGGGTTGCATTTAATCGCGTATGGACTGCATTGAAATCAGGGTATACTACCTGCACTGAATAATGGCTGAGTGATGCTTTCTGTATGGTGTTCTGTGACTGTGGTGAGATTACGATGGGGACTGGAAAGCTCTTGGTGGTGTGGAGAAGAGGATTCCGCCGAGTGTTCATGAGGACAATAGTTGTGGACGCCGGCGGTGGTGACGTGGTGCTCGCCGGTGGAGTTGACGAGCTAGAAGAAACTGGAGATGGTGTCACCAATGGAGAAGAATGGAGGGCTCGCCTGAGAAGTGGCAGCGTCCGGTTTGGAGATTGACAGAGGCGGCTCGCTGGTGTAAACTGCTTTCATCGGCGGTTTCTTTTTCTGTCCGCCAGCCCCAAGGCAGCGTCCGAGGAGCTTTGGGCGTTATCTTTATGGGCTCAGCGGGCATCGCCAATTTTGACGGGGAATTACCCAGGGGCGGCGGTGGTCCAACGGTGATTGAGAAGTGGCGGTGAAGTGAACATGGTGAAATTCCTAGGTCATTCACATTCTGGGGGGAGAGGAGGGGAAGAAAGGTAAAATGTCCCTATATTTGCAATCTGACCCCTCCAATTTCACCTGTTTCTGAATTCCACCACCATTCTTTTCAAGTTCACCACCAGCTCTTTAGGAAACATCAAATTGACCCCAAAACTATGAATCTTGTTCGTTCTTGCCCACTGCTCATTAAAACATTGAGAATCAGTTAGAAACGCTCGGGACAAAAACAATTTTAATTTTTTATTTATTTTATTTTATTTTATTTTTTGTATTTTTTTAACACATGAAATCACACACTGTATAAACAAAAATAATTCAAAAGAGAAAGGAAAGAAATTGGGTTGCCTCCCAAAAAACGCCTTTGTTTATAGTCTTTGGCTAGACTGTCCCATTAGCGATCAATAGAGATGTTGAGAAAACATCCATCCTCTATCCTTGTACCACATGGCTTGATCAAAGGTATTCTAATGAAACTTTTCATGTTCATCAAGCTAGTACATCCTTTCTTCCTCACACTTAGATGTTAGCATATTCCACTTAGTTATTGAAGGTTCAACAGGTGGTGGAATTTCTAGCTTTTCCTGCATAATATTAGTCTCAAGAAAACCTTGGACAAGGGAATCAGTGGTATCATTAGCATGCACATCTTTATCTTCTCTTGATTTTTCCACGTGTTAATCCAATTTAATAGTAAGCTCTTCCCCAAAATAATCTAAAGAAATTGTGCCATTTCCCATGCTAATTGTTGCATTTGCCGTCCTAAAGAAAGGACGACCTAACAAAACACCTGTTGTTGTATTACCCTTAGTATGCATTTTACGATATAAAAATCAGCCGGGTAAACAAGATCATGTATTTTTACTAGCACATTTTCCAAAATCCCTTCAGGCATCACACACAATTTATCAGCCATGCAAAGTGTTGTATTAGTGCTTACTGATACGGTATGGGCCATAAAACCCATACGAGGTCAAGTAGTCCACACAAGATGAGGACCCCCACCTTGCGTGACAGCTCACACAAAGTACGCACACGTGAGACCCCGTGCTCAACACGTGCAAAACGCATGGAGGAACACAACAGAATCCATGGAGACGCTCAGACCGGATGAGGCTCCCAACAGGTATAAAGGAAGGAGAGCTTCCTCTCTCTTTACTCAGATTCTCTCGACCTGTTACATAGATTTCCTCTCTCTAAAACACCCCAAAACTGACTTGAGCGTCGGAGCGGGCGACGGCTAAACGCCGCCCGCCCTAACTCACTCTGCTCTTTTTGCAGGTACGAGGAGAAGCACGTCACCTCGCCGGTAACCCGAATTACACCGGAAAAACGAGACCGTATCATTGGCGCCGTCTGTGGAGACGCAATTTCGATTGCTCACGCAGCTTGTCCGCTGACCGGAACATCGATCAAGATCCCATAACGCCGGAGAAATTCCGATCTATATCATCCGCTTCGATTCGCGTTATGGGTAGTTGGGGATCTGAAAGATCATCCCCAATAATCCTAGAATCCACGAAAAAATCATCAAAATATGTTGAAATTAGCCTCCGATCGAGCAGATCAAATTCCAGCCAAAAAGTCAATTCTTGGCCGCCGGAGCTGTTTTCCGGCGATTAGGCACCGGCCGACCGGAGATTCCTGCTCCTCTCAATGTCCGCAACAAAACCCACTACAGCACTGGCCTCGAATCATCACTTCTAAGGAACCCATCACTGTTCATCGGTGGTTTAGAGTTTGCCGGAAATTTCAGAGCTTCTGCAGCTCCCTCGCCGGCGAATCGATGATAAAGGGTCTCACTTTCTTGCTCCCTGGAAAATTTGCATCCAAGCCCACTAAGAATTGACTGGTGAACTCGCCGGGAACCAAAATCTGGCGAACTCGCCGGAAATTCCAAGCTTCTTCGGCTCCCTTGTTGGCGATTCGATGCAATTGGAGGTTGCGGTGTCAAAGTGCAGAAGATTCCGGTGCAGAAGATGACGCTGCACGAGCTCACAAGTTGAGGGTTTTCAACAAGTCGAAGGTCGTGAACTTGTCAAGGGTCTTCAACATGTCGAAGGACGTCAACATGTCGAAGGACGTCAAGATGTCCCAGGACGTCAACATGTCGGAGGACGTCAGCATGTCGGAGGACGTCAACATGTCGAAGGACGTCAACATGTCGAAGGACGTCAACATGTCGAAGGACGTCAACATGTCGAAGGACGTCAACGTGCCGCATGATGTCAATCTGTCGGAGGACGTCAACTTGTCGGAGGACGTCAACATGTCGGAGGACGTCAACATGTCGAAGGACGTCAACGTGCCGAAGGACGTTAACATGCCAAAGAACTTCAACATGTCAAAGGACGACAAGATGAAGTCGGCGACGAGTAGAAGTCGGTGACAAGAAGAAGTCGACGACAAGATGAAGTCGGCGACAAGATGAAGTCGGTGATAAGAAGAAAGTCGGCGACGAGTAGAAGTCGGCGACAAGAAGAATTCGGCGTCGAGTAAAAGTCGAGGACCAGTTGTTATCCGGCAACAAGTCGGCATCTTCAACAAGTCGGTATCATCAACAAGTCTTAGAGACACCCCGAGTGCATATTGCATCGAGCATACCAACCGCTTGACTTCTCCAGGTTAGTAACAATTCCACACACATGCTAACAAGTTGCATGCTCGAATTGGTCTTGTTCATTTTTCTTTTTTGGGTATTGCATATAGAACTAATAAATATATGACAATGCTAGAAAAAGAAAAAACCTTTGTGACATAAGGCTAGTCACTTAGGAAGACAAGAAAGTTGCATGAAACAGTAAATTAGAATATTTGGTGAAAGTGGGTGTTGAATGGACATAACTATATCAGGAGTATTGTATAAACATGCTATTATCATCCATTAAAGTAGAAATAAATGAACATGATTGTTCTAAATTGCTAAACTAACCATATACGGTGGGAAGTGCTATTGTTGTTTCCTTGTTTGCACAATGTTTTGTGGTCCTACAGGGTGACACCTTGAACAAGTACAAGGGAGTCACCCTACAGGTTGTATTTCGTAACGGAAGCAATCACACCACCAGAAGTGCTCATCCCGACTTTGCGAGTTGACGACCCGCTACATGCAGCCAAGAATAACGAGAGCCTATGGTAGAATCTTGAAGAGCTGGAGTATGAGCGGGTGAAGGCGTCACTCAAAGAAAAAACATACAAGTCGTTGATAGATCATGAATATAACAACAAGTTGCACCCATGCAACTTGCAAGTTGGAAACTTGGTCTTGCAGAAGAATGAAGCTTCAAGAGTAGAAGACCAACTCAAGTTGGATGCCAACTGGAAAGACCCCTTATCGTGTTGGAGCATGTGGATGGAAAAATTGCGCCAAGAACATGGCACGTGAACAACCTGCGCAAGTATTACACGTAAGACACCATGCGGGCCTTACCTACTCATACCCCTTATGATTGTCTCTCCTTGTTTTCTTTCTTTTTGATGCAGTAAAGGATCTCAACAGAGGTCAGGCAGCTCAATAGAGCTCGCAAGATGAACTTGAGGGAATCCTAATGAATGAAAGAACCCCCAACAGAGGTCAGGCTGCTCGCTAGAGTACGCAAGACGACCTTGAGGGTGATGCTTGTAGTCCCAGAATTTACAAGTTCATGAATGCAATGAGAAGTGTTTTTGGATATGCTATGCCACGACACGAACCAGTCATCTGGTAGCTGTCTTTCTTCTTGTTTAATATACTATGCACTGACACGAACCAATCTTCTAGTAGCTGTCTTTCTTCTTGTTTTTTATGTCTAAACAGCAGCAACAACAGAGATAATGCTGCTGACAGGCTCAAAAAAATCAACAAAAAGGAGTTCGATAAAAACGAACCCCGAAAAAATGACAAAAACCGGCTTACAACGCCGAAGTCATAGAAAGATGCAAAACAGTTTCATGAAGAAACTTGCATCTAAAACAACAAGTGAAACGGAAAGTTGGAACAAGAATCCAACTTTATACTGGTTGTAGAGAGTTACATGTTGAAGACATTCAGCATACTCAACACTTGCACCAGACGAACCTGATGATATGGAGAAAGAATCCAACTTTCACATGGTTGCAAAGAGCAACATGTTGAAGACATTCACCATGCTTGACATTTGCATCCGACGGACCTGTTCACCAAGGCGAAGAAAAGCCTAAAACAAGGTGAATGAACTCGCCATGGCTACGTGAAGCCAAGATCATGGTGCATATCGCACCATGGTAAACGAATTCACCGTGTCGAGAAAAGCCAAGTAGTGTATCTCGCACCAAGGTGAACAAACTCACCGTGGCTACGTGAAGCCAAGTATCAAGGTGCGTCTCGCACCAAGGTGAACAAACTCACAAAGGCGAATTAAAGCCGAAAAACAAGGTGAACAAACTCACCAAAGCGAATAAAAGCCGAAAAACAAGGTGAACAAACTCACCGTGGCTACGTGAAACCAAGTATCAAGGTGTGTCTCGCACCAAGGTGAACAAACTCACCAAAGAGAGTAAAAGCCGAAAAACAAGGTGGACAAACTCACAAAGGCAAGTAAAAGCCGAAAAACAAGGTGAACAAACTCACCGTGGCTACGTGAAGCCAAGTATCAAGGTGCGTCTCGCACCAAGGTGGACAAACTCACCTAGACGAATAAAGGCCGAAAAATAAGGTGAACAAACTCACCGTGGCTACGTGAAACCAAGTATCAAGGTGCGTCTCGCACCAAGGTGAACAAACTCACCGAAGCGAGTAAAAGCCGAAAAATAAGATGAACAATTTCATCGCGGCTACGTGAAGCCAATATCAAGGTGCATATCGCATCTAGGTGAACGAACTCACCAAGGCAAAGAAAAGCTTGAAAACAAGGTGAACGAACTCACCATGGCTACTTGAAGCCAAGATCATGGTGCATATCGCACCATGGTAAATAAAATCAGCGTGTCGAGAAAAACCAAGTAGCGCATCTCGCACCAAGGTGAAAGAACTCACCATGGCAAGAGAAGCCATGTATCAAGGTGCATCTCGCACCAAGATGAAATAACTCACTAAGGTGAGGTAAGCCAAGAAGCAAGGTGAACGAAGTCACCATGGCTATGTGAAGCCAAGATTATGGTGCATATCGCACCATGATAAACGAACTCACTGTGTCGATAAAAGACAAGTAGCACATCTTGCACAAAGGTGAAAGAACCCACCATGACGAGAAATTCCAAATAGTGCATCTCGCCCCAAGGTGAACTAACTCACCATGGCGAGATAAGCCAAGTATCAAGGTGCATCTCACACCAAGGTGAAACATCATCAACAAAGCAAGCTACGCCAAAAAGGTGAAGCGGCACCAACAAGTCAAACAACACCAACAAGGTGAATTGACACCAACAAGTCAAACAACACCAACAAGGTGAATTGACACCAACAAGTCAAACAGCGCCAACAAGGTGAATTGACACCCATGAGGCAAGCAATGCCAATAAGGCAAGAAACGCCGGTAAGATAAAGATGACATCAACAAGGCAAAATATGCCAACAAGGCAAGAAACGCCGATAAGATGAGATGACATCAACAATGCAAGAAACGCCAAACAAGGAAAAAAACGCTTATAAAACGACGCCCACAAACAATAGGCTATAGTCCCGCACCATGAGAATCATGGACAAGACTAGGGGGACTTGATACGGTATGAGCCATAAAGCCCATACAAGGTCATGTAGTCCACACAAGATGAGGACCCCACCTTGCTTGATAGCTCACACAAAGTACGCACACGTGAGACCCCGTGCTCAACACGTGCAGAACGCATGGAGGAACACAACAGAATCCATGGAGACGTTCACACCAGATGAGGCTCCCAACACGTATAAAGGAAGGAGAGCTTCCTCTCTCTTTCCTCAGATTCTCTCGACGTGTTACATAGATTTCCTCTCTCTAAAACACCTCAAAACTGACTTGAGCGTCGGAGCGGGTGACGGCTAAACGCCGCCTGCCTGAGCTCACTCTACTCTTTGTGCAGGTACGAGGAGAAGCATGTCACCTCGCCGGTAACCCGAATTACACCGGAAAAACGAGACCGTATCACTTACCATTTTAACTCCCTTTAAATATTTATAAACTGACAATGGCATCAGATTAACAGACACTCCTAAATCTCACATGGCAGATTCAATCTTCTTATCTCCTATGTGACATGACAAAGAGAACATACCAGGATCTTTACACTTAGGTTGTAACCTCTTTTGTATCATTGCTGAAACGGTCTCACCCATGATGATCTTTCTTGAATCCTTTGGTTTACCTGCAATAAAATCTTTCAAGAATTTGCTAACCGAAAGAATTTTTGTTGCCTGCAAGAAAGGAAGATTAATCTCCATTTTTCCAAAAATCGACATAAAATCAATAGACTCTTCCTTTCTCTTTGCTAATCTACGTGGAAAAGGAGGAAGAATTTTCACTGGAGGATCATTCAAAACCTTCTTTGGAGTTTCCTCCTTGGTTGGTTCAGAACTACCTCCTACCTGAATTTTAGCTTCTGTCGCCAGCCTCAGTTTGGGCAAATCAGGGCCTGCGGCAGAACCTTCGGACTGTTTCGTTCCAGGTGTTGATCCCAATTCCCTTCCTCTCCTGAGAGTGATCTGGTTCACGTGCTCCCTATGATTCACTTGCACTTGAGAAGGAAGCCCTGGTTGTTGCATTCTAAGCTCATTCATGGAGTTCGCCAATTGTGAAATTTGTCGTGTGTGCTCCTCCAAGGTTGGCTCAGCCTTCTTTGAGCTATCCATCTGGTCTTGAAGCATGCTTATCATCATATCAAGCTTCTCATCTGTTGAGTTCTTTTGAGTAGGGAGCTGGACGCATCTGTCGCAGTGCTAAGGGATTATGGAGACGTGTTCGCATAGGAGTCCAGCGACATGATAAGAGTATCGGAGGAGATTGGGTGCCACGCCCTCAAGATCTCACCGGATTACAAGCATGTCGTCCAGAAAAAGCGAGCACTCTGCAAGGACAAGAATGAGGCATTCAACAAGGAAGTAGATGAGCTGATCAAGTCAGGCATCCGGGTCGAGGTGAAGTATTCCACCTGGCTGGCGAACCCCGTCTTTGTTAAGAAACCAAATGGATCATGGAGGATGTGCATCGAATACACCAGCCTCAACAAAGCTTGTCCCAAAGACTGCTACCCGTTGCCAATGATCGATCAGAAGGTAGATGCATTGGCAGGGTACAAGGTGAAATTTTTCCTCGATGCGAATAAATGCTATCACAAAATCCCCATGATGAAGAAGGATCTTGAGAAAATAGCCTTTATCACGGCGGGTACCGGATGATGCCATTCGGTCTCAGGAACGCTGGAGCAACATACCAACGTGTAGTCGACAAAATCTTCAAGGAGCAGGTGGGGCACAACTGGGAGGTCTACGTCGACGACATGTTCATCAAGAGCAAGGACTTCAATACGCTGACAGCATATGTAAAGGAAACCCTGGAACACTTTCGAAGCACAGGGCTAAAGCTCAACCCTCTCAAGTGCCAGTTCGGGGTCCAAGAAGGTCGATTCATGGGTCACATGGTTACGAACGAGGGGGTACGAGCGAATCCAGACAAGGTCAAGGCGGTGCTGGACATGAAACCACCAAGGACAGTGAAGGAAGTGCAAAGTCTGAACGGTAAGTTGGCGGCTCTGAATCGTTTCTTGTCAAGAGCAGCTAAACGTGCACTCCCATTCTTCAAGGCACTCAAGAACAAAGTCAACAAGAAGGGAGATGTCAGCTGGGGACCTGAACAAGATGAAGCGTTCAATGATTTGAAGAAGCACCTGCATAGTTTAACCTTGTTGACTTCTCATCAACAGGGTGAAACTCTCTATCTGTACGTGTCTGCTGGAGTTGAGACTATTAGTGCGGCCCTTGTGCGAGAAGAAAACAAGTTACATAAACCAATATACTATGTAAGTAGAGCTTTGCAGGGAGCGGAAACAAGATACACATGAGAAGAGAAGCTAGCCCTGGCAGTGGTACATGCAGCTCGACGGCTCAAACACTACTTCCAGGCGCATCCGGTGGTGGTGTTGACGAACCATCCCATGAAGGCCATCCTCACCTGACCAGAAGCATCAGGCCGGTTGGCCAAATGGGCGGTGGAACTTGGCGAACACTCCATCAAATACTCACCAAGAAAGTAAGTAAAGGGCCAAGTTGTCGCTGATTTCCTAGTGATAAGGTATGGGCCATAAAGCCCATACAGGGTCAAGTAGTCCACACAAGATGAGGACCCCCGCCTTGCTTGACAGCTCACACAATGTACGCACACGTGAGACCCCATGCTCAACAAGTGCAGAACGCATGGAGGAACACAACAGAATCAATGGAGAAGCTCACACCGGATGAGGCTCCCAACAGGTATAAAGGAAGGAGAGCTTCCTCTCTCTTTCCTCAGATTATCTCAACTTGTCACTTAGATTTCCTCTCTCTAAAACACCCCAAATCTTACTTGGGCGTTGGAGCGGGCGACGGCCGAACGCCGCCCGCCTGAGCTCACGTTACTCATTGTGTAGGTTCGAGAAGAAGGTCATCACCTTGCTGGAGATCCAATCCACACCGGAAATCCAGAAGTATATCATTGGCGCCGTCTGTGAGGAGCATTGTTCTAACTTGCTCGCGCAGCTCGATTCACTTATTGAAATTCGATGGAGCAGACCCCAGTTGCAGAGGGGACCATCCTTGATGTCACGCCGCCGGCAAACCTACCCGTGCGGCACACCGACCAACAGCCCATGACTCCGGAGATGTTTCAGGTCATGATGGCTCCGTTCTTAGCATCCAAGGAGCAGATGCTATCAAAACTGAAGTCCTTGGAAGAGAAGGAGGAAGCCCGATAGCTCAGCCAGAAGATCGCGCCGACGAAGCTGAATTTCGACGGCGACGAGCAAGAAGTGGCGTCGCACCTCCCGGCGAAGAAGTAGATCCAGAAGAAAGGCAGCAACAACGAGGCTGCCAGATTGGTTGGGCGCGGATCCTGCCAGCATGGAGGGAGAGGCCATGATCCATATCTCAACGACTGGAAATCAGGGTATGTTTACTCCAACGCCGGAGAAGTTCACATGGAGGACAGGAGGCGTGGGGAGTATGAAGATTACCTTCCGGAGATCGAGAAAGGGTCACCGTGGGTGAAGAAGATCCGGCTCGCTGTGGCCGATCCCAAAACCAAGATTCCCCAGAACCTGGGCACGTACAGCGGTGCTGTCGATCCTGAGGACCACATGCACACGTTCATCACCAACATGTCGATGTACGTCATCCCGCAGGCGATCTGGTGCAAGGCGTTTGCTACCACCCTCACTAGAGCAGCACGTCTGTGGTTCAAGGCTCTACCAGACGGCAGCATCGCCAGTTTCAAGATGTTGGAGGAGAAGTTCCTGCGCAGGTTCATGCAGAGAAAGCAGTTCACCAAGGAGTGCACCGATATCATGTCGATCCGCTAGAAGAGAGGAGAAAGCCTGTTCGAGTATTGGGAGCGAGCCTCGAGCCTGGCCAACCAGGTGAAGAACCTCACCGAGAAGCTGATGAAGGGGTTGATTCACAAGGAGATGAAGCAGGAGTGCTACCTCCGCAAGGTGAAGACCCTGGAGGAGTTGATGGAAAGTATTGAACGCTTTTCACGTGTGGACGAGATGAACCTAGAAGGGGATAATGGCGGTTATGTTGCACGTAGCAAGAACAAGAAGAACACCGGTTCCAACACGCAACCGTCAAAGAAGGGTGGAGGTGAGAAGTTCAACAAGTTGAAGGACACCTCCTTCACCCCGCTGACACAATCACCACGTGAGATCCTCAGTCTGGTAGCTGGCAAGAACCTGCTGGATGCTCCGAGCAGGATGAAGAAGCCAGCCAACATGAGGAACAAGGCGTACTACTGTGAGTACCACAATGACCATGGACATGACACCAACGATTGCTACCACTTGCGTGCTGCAATTGAGAAGTGTGTGAGATCCGGTCAACTCGCCCACCTTGCCAAGGAGGCCAGAGCCCACAACGAGGCCACCTGGTCGACCGAAGCATCTGGACGGACGGAGTTTCGAAGGGATACAAGAGGAAGAGCTCGGACTCCAGAACCCTCTTGTCCCAGCTTCAAGGGGAAAGAGGTGGCGCGAGTTGGGAGGTATTCGGAGGATGAGGATGAGCACTACGAGAAACGACATCGTACAGACCGGGAAGACACACCGGACGACAGTAGAAGTAAGTCAGCCATTACCAACATTTACACCATCATAGGTGGAAGTGCAGGTGGCCAGACGAAATCTCAGAGGAAGGCTCGGTGTAGGAAGGTACCTGAACCAACACCGAAAGAGAGGAAGTTGGCGGAAGATGAAGTCATCACGTTCAGATTAAAGGACCCAATCCCGGATCGTCTTGCTGGAGGTGATGCGGTGGTAATCCAAATCCAGATTGCAGACAAGCTCATTCACAGGGTGTAAGTGGATGGGGGAAGCTCGGCCGAGGTGATGTACTGGCACTGTTTCATGCAACTGGACGAGGACATGAAGAAGAAGATGAAGCTGACTTCCACCCCTCTCGTGGACTTTGCGGACAGGGAGGTGTTGCCGGAAAGTACAATTTACATCCCCATAACTGTTGGTGAACACCCATATAGCAAAACCATCGAGGTGGAGTTCATTGTTGTGAAAGCCAGCAGTCCATACAATATGATACTTTGGCGTCCTGCAATAGCGCTCATGAAGGGGATAATGTCAACCCTACACCTGTTACTCAAGTTTCCAACCAAGGCGGGCATCGCTACGGTTAAAGGAGACCCTGGAACGCTTCCGAAGCACAGGTCTAAAACTCAACCCTCTCAAGTGCTAGTTCGGGGTCCAAGAAGGTCGATTCTTGGGTCACATGGTTACAAAAAAGGGGGTACGAGCAAATCCAGACAAGGTCAAGGCGGTGCTGGACATGAAACCACCAAGGACAGTTAAGGAAGTGCAAAGTCTGAACGGTAAGTTGGCGGCGTTGAACCGTTTCCTGTCGAGAGCGGCTGAACATGCACTCCCTTTTTTCAAGGCATTGTAGAGCAGTGTCAACAAGAAGGGAGATGTCAGCTGGGGACCTGAACAAGATGAAGCTTTCAAGGACTTGAAGAAGCACCTGCATAGTTTGCCCTTGTTGACATCGCCTCAACAGGGTGAAACCCTCTACCTGTACGTGTTGGCTAGAGTGGAGACCATCAGTGTAGCCCTTGTACGAGAAGAAAGCAAGGTACAGAAACATATATACTTTGTAAGCAGAGCTATGCACGGAGCAGAAAAAAGATACACGGTAGAAGAGAAGCTGGCCCTGTCCGTAGTACATGCAGCTCGACGGCTCAGACACTACTTCCAGGCGCATCCCGTGGTGGTGTTGACAAATCACCCAATGAAGGCCATCCTCACCAGACCAGAAGCATCAGGCCGGTTGGCTAAATGGGCAGTGGAACTTGGCGAGCACTCCATCGAATACTCACCAAGAAAGGCCGTCAAGGGTCAAGTTGTCGCTGATTTCCTAGCAGAGATGCAACCAAAAGTGAAGAAAGCAACACCCTCACCTGAAACCAGTGCAGCTGGAGAAAAGAGAAAACGTTCCCCAAGTGACAAGTGGCAGCTACATGTTGATGGAGCCTCAGGAGTCGAAGGTGCAGGTGCGGGTCTGGTTTTAACCGACCCAAGTGGAGTTGAGGTCACGTATGCCTTGCATTTTGAATTCCCTGCATCAAACAATGAGGTTGAATACGAAGCTTTGGTTGCGGGAATAGAGATAGCAAAGAAGCTTGGAGCAAGAAAGTTGATGGCACATAGCGACTCGATGCTTGTGGCGAAACAATATGAAGGAGCTTACCTAGCTAAGGACCCTGGTATGATGAAGTACAGGGACAAGGTGAGATTTTTGGCGCCGGAATTCGAGGAATTTGACATCGTCAATGTGCCAAGGTCAAAAAACACCAGAGCTGACGCCTTGAGTAAGTTGGCGTCCTCAACACGGGCACACTTGAACAAGACAGTGATGGTGGAAACCCTCACACGCAGGTCAACTGACAACAAGACGGTGGGAGCTGTCGATGTTGTAGACAAAACCAGCTGGATGAAACCAATGATGGATTTCCTTGCAAATGGAGTGGTTCCTGAATGCAGCAAGGAAGCCAGAAAGCTGAAACTCAACGCTCCTAACTATGCACTGAAAGATGGAGTTCTGTACATACGGGGTTTCTTAGAACCTTGGCTGAAATGCCTCACCCAGTCAGAAGCAATGCGAGTGGTTCGAGAGGTGCATGCAAGATGTTGTGGAAGTCATCAAGGTGGCAAAGCACTCGCATTACGAATCACTAGAGCATGTTACTATTGTCCTCGCATGAAGGAAGATATCAACCAGATGACCAAGAGCTGCAAGAAATGTCAAACACATGCAAATGTACCAAGGCTGCAAAGTGAGAAGCTGACACCCATACAGTCTCCGTGGCCCTTTTCAATGTGGGGAATTGACATTGTCGGCCCCTTCCCAGCTGCAACAGGAAGACGCTGATTCCTAGTGGTAGCAGTCGACTATTTTACCAAGTGGGTTGAGACCGAAGCTTTGGCAACCATAACAGGGTGGAGGATGACAAGCTTTGTGTGGAAGAATGTGATCTGCCGCTTCGGAATCCCCCAAGTGTTGGTCAGTGATAACGTCACTCAGTTTGAAGGAGAAATGTTCAAGGATTGGTACAACAACTTAAACATCAAGCAGAAGTTCACATCAGTGGCTCACCCACAAGCCAATGGGCAAGTGGAAGTCACAAATCGAACCATCGTACAAGGACTCAAGAAGAAACTCGAGCAACATAAGGGAGCATGGATAGAAGAGGTGCACAGCGTTTTATGGTCTTACAGGGTGACCCCCCGAACCAGCACATGGGAGTCTCCTTACTGTGTTTTGGCACTGAAGCCATTATACCACCTGAGATACTTGTCCCTACCCTGCGAGTAGAAGATCCTCTGCCAGTTGCAAAAAAAGACGAAGGTTTGAGGCAGAACATGAAGGAGTAAGAATACGAGCGGGAAAAAACGTCGCTCAAGGAGGCAACCTACAAGTCCTGGATGGAACAAAGATATAACAACAAGCTGTGACCTCGCAGTCTGAAGGTTGGTGACCTGGCCTTGAGAAAGAATGAAGCATCAAGAGTGGAAGGACAACTCAAGTTGGATGCCAACTGGGAAGGCCATTACCGTGTTGTTGAGGTATTGGGAAAAAGAGCGTACAAGCTGGAGCACTTGGATGGGAAACCAGTTCCAAGAACTTGGCACATGAACAACCTCCGCAAGTATTACATGTAAGGCGCAACATTGATCTCGTCTCCTCGCCTTACTTGTGATTTTTTCATTCATTTTCTTCTTTTTCTTTTTGATGTAGTGGAGGATCCCAACAGAGGTCAGGCAACTCACTAGAGTTTGCAAGATGATCTTGAGGGAAACCTAATGAAATGAAAAATCCCCCAACAGAGGTCAGGCAGCCTAATAGGGCTTGCAAGATGACCTTGAGGTGACCTTTGTAGTTCCAGAACTTACAAGATGAATGCAATGAGAAGTGTTTTCAAGTATATCTCACCAAGGCACGAACCAGTTATCTGGTAGATGTCTCTTTTCTCGGTTTCTTTCATTATGCATTGACACAAACCAGTCAACTGGTAGATGTCATCCTACTTGTTTTTCTTTTATAAAAATGCAGCGACTACAAGAGCAAATATTGCTTGAAACTCTAAAAAGAGAAGTACAAGAAAATGGAGTTCAAAAAACAAAAAGAACCCAAAATAAATGCAAACAGTTTCAGAAAAGAAACTTGCATCTAAAAAGGGCCTATGATGCCTTACCCATAAAAAACAAGTTGAAGACTAAATTCAACTTGTCACATGGTGCAAAGGGCTACATGATGGAAACGTCCATCATGCCCATAAATTTGCAACAAATAAATCTTATTAAAGAGAAAAAACAAACAAGCAAATAACATATGCTTATGTTGATTAAAAACATCCCAGAAATATGAATTCAAATATTCAAAGGGAAATGAAAGATGGCACAAGCGCCATAAGAAAAGAGCATACAAGCTCATCAGCAAGTCCAGAAAAAAGCAAAAAAAAAAGTCAAACGCCTTCACCATTTTTTCTTCTACTTGTTATCAGGGGCAGAGGGAGCTGGCTGGTCTGGCTGCCACTTCATCAGGTCCTCCAAGACCAAGTCAGGACCAAGGGTGGAGAAGTATTCCCGGAAATCATACTGCTGAAAGGTAGCATGCACACGACCAAGTTGAACCTTCATCTCAGCATCATCTGGCACATTGGCCATGATGTGGTCAGCTTCAGTTAGGGCCTCATCAAGAAGGCGTCTGGCCACCGGGCTCTGATCCACACTCGCCCTAATCTTGCTGAAACTCTCATCTCTGAGCCAAACCCTTGTCCTGAGATGCTCTCTAATGACAGAGTCATGCTGGTCCAACTGATTACGCAGAGAAGCACTCACCCCACGCTCCAACTCCAAATCTGCACTAAGAGATTTGATCTTGGCCGCCAGATCCTGGTTGGCCATCATTGCCATGTTCAGCTTCTCGTTCGTCTCTTTATTCTTGTCAGCGAGCCGAACCACCTCCTCATTCAGACCCAACTTGGTCTCGAGCAGTTTCTCCTTATCAGATTGAAGTTGGGCAAGAGCCAGATCCTTCTCCCTGGCCAGCTCGCGAATCCTTGTAATGTTGGCATCAGCCTTGTCAAACATCTCTTTCTCCTTGCCAAGGTCACCTCCAAGATCCCTCTCCCAGGCCTGAATAGCAACAGCAGCACACAGACCCTGTGCAACAAGCAAGAAAGAAATAAGAAACAAGAACACAGAGAGAACAAAACAAAGTAAAACAGAAGAAGCCAAGGGATACCTCCATAGCTGTAGCAGCCATCCTATCTTCTATACTATTCACCCTCGACAGCTTAATGAGTGGGTTGGCGCGCCAAGATTGCATATCATCACCAGGGATGGATTGCAACAGGGTCTGACGGAGGGAGGCAGTTGGACAAACCTGTGTCTCGGGGGCAGGATCCAAAGGTTTCTCTCCCGACACGTGCCCAAGTCCTCCCAACAAAGAGGCTATACATTCCTCCAGATGAGGATCCTTAATTAGCAGGGTTATGCAACTCACCTTGATCCACCTCTGTCACGTCTTCTGACTTGGTTGCTTCCAGCATGTCCTGCACCTTGGGCTCCTCCAGCATGTTCTCTGTCTTAGCACGAGCCTGCTTGCCACTAGCATCTGTAGGAGTCGGCGACAAGTGGAAGTCAGCGACGGGTCAAAATCGGTGACAAGTGGAAGTCGGCGACGGGTCAAAGTCGGTGACAAGTAGATGTCGGCGACAAGTAAAAGGTCGGCGACAAGTAGAAGGCCGGCGACAAGTAGAAGTCGGCGACAAGTAAAAGTCGGTGACAAGTAGAAGGTTGGCAACAATTGGAAGTCAGCGACAATTTGAAGTCGGGGACAACTCGAAGTCGGCGACAAATTGAAAGTCAACATTAAGTCGATAGCTTCAACAAGTCAGTATCTTCTACAAGTCGCTGAGACACCCCGACTGCATCTGTGCATGCGAGCATATTGACTGCTCCAGGTTAGTAACATTTCCACATATGTGTTAACAAGAAGCATGCTCGATTTGGTCTTGTTCATTTTTTTAGGGTATCACATATAGAACTCATAAAAAGAAAACACAAACAAGGACAAATATGACAATAATAGAAAAGAATAAACCTTTATGACATAAGGCTAGTCACTTAGGTAGATAAGAAAGTTGCATGAAACACTAAATTATAATATTTGGTGAAATTGGGTGTTGTATAGACATAACTACATCAAGAGCATTGTATAAGCATGCTATTATCACCCTTTAAATTATAAATAAATGAACATGATTGTTCTAAAAGGCTAACCTAACATATATGGTTGGAAGTGCTATTGTTGTTTCCTTGTTTGCGCATTGTAAAGTGCAGGCTGGACCATGAATTTATCATCTGGATAGACAACGAACTCAACAACATGGTGGCATTCGAATGCCACAAAGTACATGTTGAAGTTGAGACGATGGAATGGTGCTTGCATGACAGATGTCTCAAGTCCAGAAAAGAGGCAAACAAGTGAAGACATAGACGATGAAAAGGTCTTCAATAAATAGAAGTCGGCAACAAGTCGATGACAAGTAGAAGTAGGCAACAAGTCGACGACAAGTAGAAGTCTGCAACAAGTGGAAGTCGGCAAGGGACCTCAACAAGTCGATCATCTTCAACAAGTCTAGAAAAGAGGCAAACAAGTGAAGACATAGATGATGAAAAGGTTTCCCTCAAGTACAACCCAAGAAAAGGCTAGACCAGAGCAAAGAAGCCTGGGTTGAAGAACTGCACAGTGTGATGTGGTCTTACAAGGTGACACCTCAAACAAGTACAGGGGAGTCACCTTACAGGTTGTGTTCGGGACATAAGAAATGATACCACCTGAAGTGCTCACCTCGAATTTGCGAGTCGACGACCCGCTACCTGTAGCCAAGAATGATGAGAGATTCAGGCTAAATCTCGAAAAGCTGGAGTATGAGCGGAAGAAAATGTCACTCAAAGAAGTAGCATACAAGTCGTGGATGGATCTGAGATACAACAGCAAGTTGTGCCCGCGCAGCTTGAAAGTTGGCGATGTGGACCTGCGAAAGATAAAGCACCAAGGGCAGAAGGCCAGCTCAAGCTGGACGCCAACTAGGGAGGTCCATGATACAAGTTGAAGCATCTCATGGTGAAGAAAAGCCAAATCTCATGGTGAATCTTGCAAAGAAAAGCCAAATCTCATGGTGAATCTCGCACCAAGGTGAACGAACTCACCGTGTCGAGAAAAGCCAAGTTGTGCATCTCGCACCAAGGTGACCTAACTCATCATGTCAAGTGAAGACAAGTAGTGCATCTCGCACTAAGGTGAACTAACTCACCATGGCAAGAGAAGCCAAGTATCATGGGGCATCTCTCACTAAGGTGAACGAACTCATCGTGACAAGAAAAGCCAAGTAGTGCATCTCGCACCAAGGTGAACTAACTCACTATGGAAAATGAAGCCAAGTATCAAGATGCATCTCGCACCAAGGTGAACGAACTCACCATGGCAAGAAAAGCCAAGTAGTTCATCCCGCACTAGGTGATATAACTCACCATGACAAGAAAAACCAAGTAGTGCATTTCGCACAAGGTGAATGAACTCGGCACGCTAAGAAAGGCCTAGTAGGTGCATCCTACACAATGGTAAAGTAACTCATCTTGGCACACGAGAGGCCAAGAATCACGGTGCACCATGCACAATCAGGGGTACCCCACCCAGACAAAAAAGTAGAATTCCCGCTTGTCAAAGAGAGCATTGTGGCCAGGAACGAAAAGTACACAAGTACAAGATATGTCCTAGAGGGCATTATCGCCCCGATAAGAATGAGGTCCCTAGACTTGCTCAAATAGGCCTTTGTGGCCTGAACAAAAAGGGCATCAAGTGTTGTTCATCACGAACAATCACTTCGGCAAAGGCTTAAATCAGATAAAAATGTCTTTATAACAACCAAACAAGGCAAGGTACGCCAACAAGGTGAAGCAGCACTAACAAGGCAAGCAACGCCAACAAGGTGAAGCGGCACCAACAAGGCAAGCAACGCCAACAAGGTGAAGCGGCACCAACAAGGCAAGTAACGCCAACAAGGTGAAGCGGCACCAACAAGTTAAGCAACGCCAACAAGGTGAAGTGACACCAACGAGGCAAGCTGCGCCAACAAGGCAAGAAACGCCGATAAGATGAGATGACATCAACGGGCCAAGAAATGCCAACAAAGCAAAAAACGTTTCTAAGACGACGCTAATGATCAACAGGTTATAGTCCTGCACCATGAAAAAGTCATGGACAAGACTAGGGGGGACTTGATAAGATACGGGTCATAAGAACATAGGCCCATACCACTTCACGGCTTTCTACCAGAACAAGGCCCATACCAGTCCACGACCTTCAACTTGTTCAAGACCCATGCATAGTACAACCACACGTGACTCCCCATGTGAAGAGCAAGAGAGAATGCACGAGCTCACAAGTTGAGGATCTTCAACAAGTCGAAGGTCTTCAACAAGTCGAGGGTCTTCAACGAGTCGAGGGCAACAAGTGGAAGCCGGCGACAAGTGAAAGGTCAGCAACAAGTGGAAGGTCGGCGACAAGTGGAAGGTCGGCGACAAGTAGATAGTAGGCACCAAGTAGAAGTAGGCGGCAAGTAAAAGGCCGGCAACAAGTATAAGCCGGAAACAAGTACAATTTGGCGACAAGTGGAAGTTGGCAACAGGTCGAAGTCGACGACAAGTGGAAGTCACCGACAAGTATAAGCCGGCGCCAAGTGGAAGGCCAGCAACAAGAAGAAAGTCGGCGACGAGTAGAAGTCGACGACGAGAAGTTGTCGGTGACGAGAAGAAGTCGGCGACACGAAGAAGAAGTCGGTGACAAGTTGATAGTTGGCAACAAGAAGAAGGTCGGCAACAAGTCAATGGTTTCAACAAGCCGGTATCTTCAACAAGTCACCGAGAGACCTCGAGTGCATATATGCATCCAAGTATACTGACTGCTTGACTGCTCCAGGTTAGTAACAATTCCACACTTACGCTAACAAGTGATTGCTCGATTTGGTCGTGTTCATTTTTCTTTTTAGGGTATTGCATATAGAACTAATAAATATATGACAATAATAGAAAAAGAAAAAGCCTTTGTGACATAAGATTAGTCACTTAGGAAGACAAGAAAGTTGCATGAAACACTAAATTAGAATATTTGGTGAAAGTGGGTGTTGAATAGACATAATTATATCAAGAGTATTGTATAAATATGCTATTATCACCCATTAAAGTAGAAATAAATGAACGTGATTATTCTAAATGGCTAAACTAATCATATACGATTGGAAGCGCTATTGTTGTTTCCTTGTTTGCACAATGTGTTGTGGTCCTAAAGGGTGACACCTTGAACAAGTACAAGGGAGTCACCCTACAGGTTGTGTTTCGGAACAAAAGCAATCACACCACCTGAAGTGCTCATCCCGACTTTGCGAGTTGACGACCCGCTACCTGCAGCCAAGAATAACAAGTGCCTAAGGAAGAATCTTGAAGAGCTGGAATTTGAGCGGGAGAAGGTGTCACTCAAAGATACAACATACAAGTCCATGAATGCAATGAGAAGTGTTTTTGAATATGCTATGCGCTGACACGAACCAGTCATCTGGTAGTTGTCTCTCTTCTTGTTTGATATACTATGAGCTGACACGTACCAGTCGTCTGGTAGCTGTCTTTCTTCTTGTTTTTTATGTCTAAACAGCAGCAAAAACAAAAATAATGCTGCTGACAGGCTCAAAAATGCAACAAAAAGGAGTTCAAGAAAAGCGAACCCAGAAAAATGACAAAAACAGGCTTACAACGCCTAAGTCATAGAAAGATGCAAAACAGTTTCAAGAAGAAACTTGCATACATGACAAAAACAGGCTTACAACGCCTAAGTCATAGAAAGATGCAAAACAGTTTCAAGAAAATACTTGCATCCATGACAAAAACAGCTTACAACGCCTAAGTCATAAAAAGATGCAAAAAGTTTCAAGAAGAAACTTGTATCCAACAAAAATGACAAAACAGGCTTACAACGCCGAAGTCATAAAAAGATGCAAACAGTTTCAAGAAGAAACTTGCATCCAACAAAAATGACAAAATAGGCTTACAACGCCGAAGTCATAAAAAGATGCAAACAGTTTCAAGAAGTAACTTGCATCCAACAAAAATGACAAAAACAGGCCTAAAATGCCTAAGTCATAGAGAGCAAGTTGGAACCAGAACCCAACTTGCCGCTGGTTGCAAAGAGCCACATGATGGAGACATCCATCATGCTCATACACTTGCACCAGATAAGCCTGTTTGAGAGGAAAGAAAAACCTCCAAAATAAAAACAGCAAGAAAGATGCAAAATAGTTTCAAGAAAAAATTTGCATCAAGAAAGATGCAAAGTAGTTTCAAGAAGAAACTTGCATCCAAATCAACAAGAAAAGTGACAAAAATAGGCCTAAAATGCCTAAGTCATAAAGAGCAAGTTGGAACCAGAACCCAACTTGCCACTGGTTGCAAAGAGCCACATGATGGAGACGTCCATCATGCTCATATACTTGCACCAGATAAGCATGTTTGAGAGGAAGGAAAAACCTCCAAAAGAAAAACAACCAGAAAAGATGCAAAAACAGTTTCAAGAAGAAACTTGCATCCAAAACAACAAGAAATATGCAAAACAGTTTCATGAAGAAACTTGCATCGAAAACTACCAGAGAAACGGCAAGTTGGAACAAGAATCCAACTTGCTACTGGTTGCAAAGAGCTACATGTTGAAGACGTTCAGCATACTCAACACTTGCACCAGACGAACCTGATGATATGGAGAAGGAATCCAACTTTCACCTGGTTGCAAAGAGCAACATGTTGAAGACATTCATCATGCTCGACATTGGCATCTGACGGACCTGTTCACCAAGGCGAAGAAAAGCCTAAAACAAGGTGAACGAAGTCACCATGGGTCCATGGCTACGTGAAGCCAAGATCATGGTGCATGTCGCACCATGGTAAACGAAGTCACCGTGTCGAGAAAAGCCAAGTAGTGCATCTCGCACCAAGATGAACAAACTCACCATGGCTACGTGAAGCCAAGATCATGGTGCATCTCGCACCTAGGTGAACAAACTCACCATGGTAAAGAAAAGCCAAGAATCAAGGTGAACGAACTCACCTTGGTGAAGAAAAGCCAAGAAACAAGGTGAACGAATTCACCATGGCTACGTGAAGCCAAGATCATGGTGCATCTCGCACCAAGGTGAACGAACTCACCATGGCTACGTGAAGCCAAGATCATGGTGCATCTCGCACCTAGGTGAACGAACTCACCATGGCGAATAAAAGCCAAGAAACAAGGTGAACGAACTCACCTTGGTGAAGAAAAGCCAAGAAACAAGTTGAACGAATTCACCATGGCTACGTGAACCCAAGATCATGGTGCATCTCGCACCAAGGTGAACGAACTCACCATGGCTACATGAAGCCAAGATCATGGTGCATCACGCACTGATGCGTATTTTGTTGGTAATTTACTTTGTTACAGCTTCATTGTTTGATGCTAGGAATTCAAAACGCAAAGCATACGTGACTTCCACTCCACTTGGGTCGGTTAAAACCAAACCCGCACCGGCACCTTCAACTCCAGAGGCTCCGTCAACATGTAGTTGCCACTCGTCACTTGGAGGATGTTTTCTCTTTTCTCCAGCTGCGCTGGTTTCATGTGAGGGTGTTGCTTTCTTCACTTCTGGTGGCATTTCTGCTAGGAAATCAGCAACAACTTGACCCTTGACGGCCTTTCTTGGTAAGTATTCGAGGGAGTGCTCGCCAAGCTCTACTACCCATTTAGCCAACCGGCCTGACGCTTCTGGTCTGGTGAGAATGGCCTTCATGGGGTGATTTGTCAACACCACCACGGGATGCGCCTTTAAGTAGTGTCTGAGCCGTCGAGCTGCATGTACTACGGCCAGGGCCAGCTTCATTTCTCCCGTGTACCTTGTTTTCACTCCCTGCAAAACTCTACTTACAAAGTATATAGGTTTTTGTACCTTGTTTTCTTCTCGTACAAGGGCTGCGCTGACGGTTTCCACTCCAGCCGACATGTACAGGTAGAGGGTTACACCCTGTTGAGTTGAAGTCAACAAGGGCGAACTATGCAGGTGCTTTTTCAAGTCGTTGAAAGCTTCATCTTGTTCAGGTCCCCAGCTGACATCTCCCTTCTTGTTGAAACTGTTCTTCAGTGCCTTGAAGAAAGGGAGTGCATGTTCAGCCACTCTCGACAGAAAACGGTTCAGCGCCGCCAACTTACCGTTCATACTTTGCACTCCCTTCACTGTCCTTGGTGGTTTCATTTCCAGCACCGCATTGACCTTGTCTTGGTTTGCTCGTACCCTCTCGTTTGTAACCATGTGACCCAAGAATCGGTCTTCTTGGACCCCAAACTGGCACTTGAAAGGGTTGAGTTTTAGCCCTGTGCTTCGAAAGCGTTCCAGGGTTTCCTTCACATCTTCAGTCAGCGAGTTGAAGTCCTTGCTCTTGATCACCATGTCATCGACGTAGACCTCCAAGTTGCGCCCTATCTGCTCCTTGAAAATTTTGTCGACCACACAATGGTATGTTGCTCCAGCATTCCTGAGTCCAAACGGCATCATCCGGTACCCGAATGCTCCTCTCTCCGTAATAAAGGCTGTCTTTTCCACATCCTCCTTCTTCATGGGGATTTGGTAATAACCTTTATATGCGTCAAGAAAAAATTTCACCTTGTACCCTGCCAATGCATCCACCTTTTCATCAATCAGTGGCAGCGGGTAACAATCTTTGGGAAAGGCCTTGTTGAGACTGGTGTAGTCAATGCAAATCCTCAATGATCCATTTGGCTTCTTAACCAAGACGGGGTTTGCTAGCCAGGTGGGATACTTCACCTTGACTAGGATACCTGACTTGATCAACTCATCCACTTCCTTGTTGACTGCCTCGTTTCTGTCCTTGCCGAGTGCTCACTTCTTTTGGATGACAGGCTTGTAGTCCGGTGAGATCTTGAGGGCGTGGCACCCAATCTCCTCCGACCTTCCCGTCATGTCGCTGGAATCCTATGCGAACACATCGGCATAATCCCTTAGCACTGCGGCTAATCTCTCTTTCACATCTTCCGGTAGAGATACTCCAACCTGTACGACCTGGTTCCCAGTTCCCAGTTCGACCTGTACGACCGGGTCTTCTTCTTCACGTAGTGCTGCGGTCATCACCATGGCCACAGCACGTCGACGATAATCTGGGCCTGCTTCTTCAACCTTGTCACCCACATTCCTCTTCTTGTTGCTGAGAGCAATGTGGTGGCACTCCATTGCCTTCTGCTGGTCTCCTCTAATCGTAGTGATGCCCGCCTTGGTTGGAAACTTGAGTAACAGGTGCAGGGTCGACACTATCCCCTTCATGAGCGCTAATGCAGGATGCCCAAGTATCATGTTGTGGGGACTGCTGGCTTTCACCACATGAACTCCACCTCGATGGTTTTGCTATATGGGTGTTCACCAACAGTTATGGGGATGTAAATTGTACCTTCCGGCCACACCTCCCTGTCCGTAAAGTCCACAAGAGGGGTGGCAGTCGGCTTCAGCTTCTTTCTCATGTCCTCATCCAGTTGCATGAAACAGTGCCAATACATCACCTCGGCTAAGCTGCCCTTATCCACATACACCCTGTGAATGAGTTTGTCTGCAATCTGGACTTGGATTACCACCGCATCACCTCCAGCAGGACAATCCAGGATTGGATCCTTTGAGCTTAACGTGATGACTTCATCTTCCGACAACTTCCTCTCCTTCTGTGTTGGTTCTGGTACCTTCCTACACCGAGCCTTCCTATGGGATTCCGTCTTGCCACCTGCACTTCCACCTATGATGGTGTAGATGTTGGTAATGGCTGACTTCCTTCTGCTGTTGTCCGGGGTGTCTTCCCGGTCTGTACGATGTCGCTTCACGTAGTTCTCATCATCGTCCTCCGAATACCTCCCTACTCGTGCCACCTCCTTCCCCTTTAAGCTGGAACGAGAGGGTTCTGGAGTCCGAGCCCTACCTCTTGTATCCCTTCGAAAATCCATCCGTCCAGATGCTTCAGTCGACCAGGTGGCTTTGTTGTGGGCTCTGGCCTCCTTGGCAAGGTGGGCGAGTTGACCGGATCTCACACACTATTCAATTACAGCACGCAAGTGGTAACAATAATTGGTGTCATGTCCATGGTCGTTGTGATACTCACTGTAGTATGCCTTGTTCCTCATGTTGGCTGGCTTATTCATCCTGCTTGGAGCATCCAACAGGTTCTTGCCGGCTACCAGACTGAGGATTTCACGTGGTGATTGTGTCAACTGGGTGAAGGAGGTGTCCTTCAACTTGTTGAACTTCTCGTCTCCACCCTTCTTTGACGGTTGCGCGTTGGAGCCGATGTTCTTCTTATTCTTGCTACGCGCAACATAATCGCCATCATCCCCTTCCAGGTTCATCTCGTCCACACGTGAGAAGCTTTCGATACGCTCCATCAACTCCTCCAGGGTCTTCACCTTACGGAGATAGCACTCCTGCTTCATCCCTTTGTGAATTAACCCCTTCACAAAAGAGTCGATCATCAGCTTCTCGGTGAGGTTCTTCACCTGGCTGGCCAGGCTCGAGGCTCGCTCCCAGTACTCGAACATAATTTCTCTTCTCTTCTAGCGAATCGACATGATGCCGGTGCACTCCTTAGTGAACTGCTTCCCCTTGAAGCTGGCGATGCTGTCGTATGGTAGAGACTTGAACCACAGACGTGCAGCTCCGGTGAGGGTGGTAGCAAACGCCTTGCACCAGATCGTCTGCGGGATGGCGTACATCGACATGTTGGTTATAAACGTATGCATGTAGTCCTCAGGATCGACAGCACCGCTGTACGTGCCAAAGTTCTGGGGGATCTTGGTTTTGGGATCGGCCACAGGTAGCCGGATCTTTTCTTCACCCATGGTGACCCTTTCTCGATCTCCGGAAGGTGATCTTCATACTCCCCACGCCTCCTGTCCTCTACGTGAGCCTCTCCGGCATTGGAGTAGACATATCCTGACTTCCAGTCGTTGAGATCTGGATCATGGCATTTCCATCCATGCTGGCAGGATCAACGCCCATCCGATCTGGCAGCATCGTTGTTACTGCCCTTCTTTTAGATCTGCTTCTTCGCTGGGAGGTGCGACGCCACTTCTTGCTCCTCACCGTCAAAATTTAGCTTTGTCGGCACGATCTTCTGGCCGAGCTGTCGGGCTTCCTCCTACTCTTTCAAGGACTTCAGTTTTGACAGCACCTGCTCTTGGGATGCTAAGAATGGAGCCATCATGACCTGAAACATCTCATGAGTCATGGGCTCTTGGTCGGTGTGCCACACAGGTGGATTTGCCGGCGGTGTGACATTAAGGACGGTCCCCTCTGCAACTGGGGTCTGCTCCATCAGTTTCCGATCAGTGAATCGAGCTGCGTGAGCGAGTTAGAATATCGCTCCCCACAAACGGCGCCAATGATATGGTTCTGGATTTCTGGTGTTTTACATGGGTAGAATAAAAATATTGATGTGGGATAGGGTATGGGCTTTATTGAAAATATTGAAAATATTGATGTGTCAAGTAGCCCACACAGGAAGAGGACCCCCAACCTGTCTGACAGCTCATACAAAGTACATACACGTGAGACCCCGTGCTCAACATGTGAGCAACACGTGGAGGAGGACGACGGAATCTATGGAGCTGCCCGCACCGGATTAGTCTCTCAACAGGTATAAAGGAAGGAGAGCCTGAGCTCACTTTGCTCATTGTGCAGATTCCAGAAGAAGGTCATCACCTTGCAGATCACCCGAACAACATCGGAAATCTCAGACTATATCATTGGCGCCGTCTGTGGGGAGCGCTGTTCTAACTCGCTCACGCATCTCGATTCACTGATCGGAAATCGATGGAGGAGACCCCAGTCGCAGAGGGAACCATCCTCGATGTTATGACGCCGACAAATCCACCCGTGCGGCACACCAATCAAGAGCCCATGACCCCTGAGATGTTTCAAGCCATGATGGCTCCGTTCTTAGCATCCCAGAAGCAGGTGGTGTCAAAACTGAAGTCCTTGGAGGAGAAAGAGGAAGCTCGACAGCTTGGCTAGAAGATCTCGCCGACAAAGCTGAATTTTGACGACGAAGAACAAGAGGTGGCGTCGCACCTCCCGGCGAGGAAGCAGATCCAGAAGAAGGGCAGCAACAACGACGCTGCCAGATAAGATGGGCGCGGATCCTTCCAACACGGATGGAAAGGCCATGATCCAGATTTCAACAAGTCCTGGATGGAACAAAGATACAACAACAAGCTGTGTCCTCACAGTTTGAAGGTCGGTGACCTAGACTTAAGAAAGAATGAAGCATCAAGAGTGGAAGGACAACTCAAGTTGGATGCCAACTGTGAAGGCCCTTACAGTGTTGCTGAAGTACTGGAAAAAGGAGCATACAAACTAGAGAACTTGGATGGGAAACCAGTTCCAAGAATTTGGCACATGAACAACCTCCGCAAGTATTACATGTAAGGCGCAACATGGATCTCGTCTCCTCGCCTTACTTGTGATTTTCCTTTGTTTTCTTCCTTTTTCCTTTTGATGCAGTAGAGGACCTCAACAGAGGTCAGGCAGCTCGTTAGAGCCTGCAAGATGATCTTGAGGGAAGCCTAATGAATGAAAGAACCCCCAACAGAGGTTAAGCAGCTCAATAGGGCTTGCAAGATGATCTTGAGGGAGGCCCTTTGTAGTTCCAGAATTTACAAGATGAATGCAATGAGAAGCGTTTTTAAGTATATCTTGCCAAAGACACGAACCAGTTACCTGGTAGATGTCTCATTTCTTGTTTTCTTTTACTATGCACTGACACAAACCAGTCAACTAGTAGATGTCATTCTACTTGTTTCTTTTTTATTAAAATACAGCAACAACAAGGACAGTGTTGCTTAAAAGTTTAAAAAGAGAGAAGTACAAGAAAATGGAGTTCAAAGAACAAAGAACCCGGAATAAATGCAACAAGTTTCAGAAAAGAAACTTGCATCTAAAAATGGTAAATAAAAGGCCTATGAAGCCTAAGTCATACAAAAAAGACAAGTTGAAGACTAAATTCAACTTGTCACATGTTGCAAAGGGCTACATGATGGAGACGTTCATCATGCCCATAAACTTGCACTAGATAAAGCTTATTAAGCGGAAAAAAAAAGCAAGTAATAAACGCTTGAGTAGATTAAAAGACAAACAACATGAAAAGACAACAACAAGAGGAGCCTATCCAAAATACTAACCCACAACAGAAGGTCCCTTCACTTGTACACAACCCATGGGAAGAAAGGACATCCCAGATCCCTGGAGGTTAGACTCATAGAAAAGCAGATGAAAAGGCACGGGGTTAGCACTCAGCAGATCAAAGGCAGCCCGAAGTGGAATCATCTCTCCATCATCTGGGGATTTAGTGCGATTGCGAACAGGGCCTGGGAGAAAGGTATCTGGATTCTCTCCAAACACAAGGGACCTCTTCACAAAGACAAACTTTTGGGTCCATTCAACCCGGGTAGGCAGATCCGTCACCACCTTCAGCCCCTCCCAGCTCTTCAGAAAATACCAGCTCGGCGGCTCCCTGCATGGGTGGAAAAAGGCCCTGAATAGTTGAGGAGTCGGATCCAAGCGATGAATTTTACACACCACCTCGAAACCCACCATATTTTGAACAGAGTTAGGGGTCAACAAGGATACGTCCAGCTCGTAAAACCCTAACACCGACTGGAAAAAAGGCGAAAGGGGGAAACGCTGCCAAAGCTGTCAAACCACTCCAGGTAAACCACACAATCACCCTGTCGGACTTGATCAGCAGAGACATTGGTAGCAGGCAAGGTGAAAAAGCCCGACAAATCGACATCGACGGGATCTTCCTCGGTCGGGCGTCGCGCCGTGGCCTGAGCGGAGGCAACCACCTCACAAAGACGCTGAAATAGAGACAACTCCTCCGTAGAGACGAAGTAGAACAGGGTCTCAATGGCAGGCTTCATGATTTGAAGGAATAAGTGAAGAAAAAGAACATAAAAGATGAAGGCAAACAGAAAACATTGAAAATAGAAGATGATATAAATAGGTAAAATAAATCGTGCCTTTTAAGAACGAAAAGACGTGTCTCATCAATGAGAATTGATGAGAAGACACGTCAGTCAATGATGTTCCCAAGAGGAACAGGCGCGTCTTTTCTAAAAATCCCACCAAACAATACAATAAATACAAGAAAATCAACAACAGAAGAAGCCGAAACGTCATCAAGGCGGAAGACTACAACACGATCAAGTGTTTCAACATGCTGAAGTTAAAACACCAACTTGTTCAAATACTTCATCATAAATTCCAGAAGATCGCCGCCACCTACCACATCATACCGATGCCTACAATAACACAGAATTAGTCCTGCACCATGAGAACCATGGACAGGACTAGGGGGACTTGATAGGGTATGGGCCATAAAGCCCATACAAGGTCAAGTAGCCCACACAAGAAAAGGACCCCCAACCTGTATGACAGCTCATACAAAGTACATACACGTGAGACCCCGTGCTCAACATGTGAGCAACACGTAGAGGAGCACAACAGAATCCATGGAGCTACCCGCACCGGATGAGGCTCCCAACAGGTATAAAGGAAGGAGAGCTTCCTCTCTCTTTCTTCAGAATCTCTCAACCTGTCACTCAGATTTCTTCTCTCTAAACACCCCAAAATTAACTAGGGCATCGGAGCGGGCGTCGAAGGTCATCACCTTGCAGATCACCCTGACAACATCGGAAATCTCAGACTACATCAATGTGCATAGATAAAAGTAGAAATTTATTTATGAAATTTTAAGTAGATATATTTATATATTATAACAAAGATATATAAATCAAATTATTGATAGGAAAATATTTTGTTTCATATTCCTTGTTTGTATAAAAAAGTTTTTACCAATATGGTAATGGATATAAAGTAAAAAGTACAATGTTATATATCGGGTGGAATGATTTTGTGTATTTATTAACTAATTGTATGAGTAGGCAAATTATAAGGTGTCACGGGGGTATGTATCCCCAGATCCTTCTGTGTAATATACATAACATTTATTATTTGTACTAAATACCCTTACACATATTTATTATTAAGAACGCCCACGTCTCCGTATTCTACAACCGTGTGTTTTCTCCCACGCACAACAACTGCACCATTCTTTTCATATTCTTCCGTACATAATCTTTCGAATCTATCGAATGAGATGATTGAGTTATCTTATTTTATATAATACGGAACATGAATAAACAAAGGAATACACAGCATTTAAAAATGCTGGATGCAGCATTTAAAAATGGTTTATGTGGTATTGGTATTATTGTGAGGAATACATAGGGGTCTGCTGTTACTCTAAGAATGAAATATGTGGCTGCTCAGTCCCTTATCCATGCTGAAACCTAAAAGGAGTTCAACAAAGTGGATTTATGCACTTCCAGATTTAATCTGATTGCTTACTGGCAGTAAAAGGTATCACTAAACCTCTTCTAACTGATTGGTCTATATACTCTCTATGTACTGAACTTAATGAGTATGCTAGCAATATCACACACATATTGAGAGAAGGAAATCAATCTGCCGACTAATTAGCTAAAAAATGTCTGGAAATGTGCTCATCTGAAATAATTTCATTTAGACATGCACCTGATATTTTAAAAGGCCTCATCAGACTGGATGGTTTAGGTATACCCTCCTGTAGAATTTTATAAAATAGATGCTACCAGGTGTGTTGTCTGTGCAGATGTATTGCAGTTGGATGAAAGCACCAATCTGCTCAAGCCAGATAGAGAAAGAAGCTTACTCAGAAATCACAATATTCCTCTACAAATGGCCATATTTTTGAACCAAGATTGGTTGTTTCTTTTGGCCAGTGTAAATATTTTAGTCTCTGTTGGTTTTTCTTTGTGTTTCAGACTTAGAGGGTGGCTGATCTGTGCTTCGGTATTTGTTTACTCGATCACTAAAAAGCTCCCATCTATTGTTTGATCCATAAAATCCTGTCAAACAGAGCCATCTAGTTTTTAGTCACTTTTGTGAAGCTTAATTGCTTCTGTGATCAGAGATCTATTTGTACTAAACTCTAGGCTTTTGCCTATTTTGGTTTGGGGTACCAAATAAAATCCCCCCACCAATGGTGGTTTATCTTAAAAAAAAAGAATAAACAAAGGAAGAAATTGATGACGTACTACACCACCACAGGCACCAGAAGTTAGAAATCACCACTACGACGGGATATCGATAGACGATCGAGAAGGTATATTTCTATCTCCTGCCCGACACAATCCATTTACGTATTAAATATATACGAATGACAGTTAATCCCAGTAAAACAATTGTAGAGAAAGAGTTGGGGAGAAAAATTATTACTTGATTTTACGTTGAAATGGAAATAAAATTCACTGTATTATTCTTCAAAATTTATCCCTTCCTGAATACATGACAAGATGCACATACAAATGATTTCAAATGTACGTTAAAGTCATCTAAAATGCACAAGTCAACTTTTTAACATGTACACATGTTTAGTTTGGAGATATACACACAATCTATTTGAAATGTACATTGCAGTCACCCTTAATGCACATTAATTGCATTTTTCATGCACAAACATTATTTTCAATAGTCACCCTTCCACCTCTTCAAGAAGTCTTCAAATCGTAGATCAGTTTCAGATTTCTTAAAGTCAATATTTTTTCCACCCATCGGAAGCCCTACAGCAACATGTATGTCCTTCTCATTTATTCTCAACATCTGTCCATCTTCAAACATCACTGATGACTTGGTCTAGTTGAAATGATCTATCAACCAATATGAAAGTTGGAGTGGCAACATCTTCACTCTTAGACCTAAAAGTCCTCCAAATCCAATTTGCTCAACATCCCTCTTTTGTTCAACAGTTAAGCGTTCAATAACTTGATTGAACCTTTTCGGTGACATCCTAGTCTTCAAACTGGGAAAATTAGTACCTTCCAACTTTGTTCATCTTGTTGTTCGTCTGTATCACTGCCTTTTTTGTTTCTTGATACTTCTCCAACAACTGTGTGTAGGGCCAATCACGTCAAGTCTCTCCTCAGTCATGTTGATTACATTCTTTTTCTTCAACTTCAATTTTGGATCCCTTGAAAAAAAACAATACTTAGTACACATATAACACAATAAAAATGCAAACTTGTGTATTTGGAAATGCGCAAACAACATAATTTATAATACACACACAACCAAACCACAATGCACTCTAACCTTTCCCATGAAACATACTATTAAATTACCAACTAGCTAATTCACGATGCACATATTACTAATTATTCATAGTGCAAATCATGCATATTCACATGCACATTTAAGTATTCTGAAATTTTCAACCATTATTAAACAACCCCTTTTTTAAAGTTCATTCCAAATTATCATATTTTATGATGCTTGTTTAAAAAATTTAACATCTACTTACACATAGTTAAATAGACCATAACTAAACAACTATGACATCATTAAATTGACGTTGCAACGTTAATTAGTATTACACATATAACATTAATAGAATGCATAACATTCCTTTTATCAAACTGAACATTATTTAAACAACTAACTGATGATGCACTTGTAGCGCTATTACAATGCACATGTAGTCCTATTACAATGCACATGCAGTCCTATCACAATGCATATTGGAATATATTATGCTGATCAATCATAAACCATAACAATCATAACTCAACATGCTTACTACACTTCATATTTTCCAACATGCATATTATAAACTTACCGACTCATGAATTCACAATCTACACGACTCTAATTCACAATGCACATCTTGCAAAATCACAATGCATAAAAAATGACTTCATAATGAACCTTATTTAAACACCTACACCTTTTATTAATTGATAATGAACTGGCACCCATATTCCAATGCACAGGTAGTCCTCTCACAATGCACATTGGAAACTTTTATACTGAACAATCATAAATCATAACCATCATAACTCAACATGCAGACTATAAATTTACCGACACATGAATTCAAAATTTGCACGACCCTAATTCACAATGCACATCATGGAAAAGCATAGTATATAGCAAATTATTTCAAAATGAACATCATTTAAACACCTACCACTTTTTCAAATTGATAATGCACTTGTAACCATATTACAATTCACTTGTAGTCTTATTACAATGTACATGTAATCCTATTACAATGCACAATTAAACATATGTTCATGCACAATTAAGTATTTTAAAATGCACCACCTTTAAAATGAACCGACGCCCACGTCGAGCATCTTTCATCAGACCCCAGATCTCCTTATCTACCTCTTTCTCGGATACTTCATCTCGGACAGTTCTTTCTTCTAATGCCCTATAGGCCTGCA
The DNA here is from genome assembly GCA_948330725.1 of Sherardia arvensis. Taxonomy (NCBI): domain Eukaryota; kingdom Viridiplantae; phylum Streptophyta; class Magnoliopsida; order Gentianales; family Rubiaceae; genus Sherardia; species Sherardia arvensis. Next base: position 17,600,334 of record OX415235.1, read on the forward strand.
ACGCCTTAGCTGCACCAACTGGATCCTGCTCCATAGACAGAAGGGTTTCATACCAATCCATCTCAACACCTTCTGGCTGATCAAAATGTGTCAACTTCAAGAAGCCGCAATTTTGCAGAGTACGGCCGGATAGTTGATTCAACCAGTCATACGTTTCTATAGGTCATTGCCAACCCATTTGATGATCTCCAGATACAAACTTACCCTCTCTAAGTTTGATCTTATCACTCACCAACTCCCCAGCTATATTTAGCAGTTGGCGGGACGACTCCACTTCATGCCAGATCTCATTTTGGACCTCTTCATTCCAATCAGGAACTTCATATTTGGTTCGATCGAAGGTTAGTTTTACCTTATCCCACTTCCTGCAGTTCACAGGAAGTACAAAAAGCTTACCTAAAGAGGTATCCCGAGAGGTCAAGGTCACATTTTGTTTAACAACGGAAACCTTATACATGGTCCGCAACAAGGAGAGACTGGGATGGTAACTTTTACGAGCACACCAAGTTATTAAGGCCATAATGATTACTATCACATTGGCATGTAACTGCCCTGGATGCAACCTATAATGCTGAAGAAAATCATCCAACAGTGGGGGAAAGGGGAAGGCTAACCCATGTTGCAAAAACCTCCCATATATGAACCCTCGGGTTCGAGTTACTAATTCAGCTGCAGACTTGTCTTCTCCAAAGTACATGAGGTCAGCATCAGAAGGAATGGAGAAGGGATAACATTCTGTGAAGATAGCAGCATTAACACGTGCTATATCCTCCTTCAGCGAATTTCTACTACTACCTTCGCCAGCCATGGATGCTATACCTCCAGATGCATGCAATACCATGGGGATATTCCTCTCTATTAGAGCCCTCTTGGCTATAGCCCTCAACCACTTCTCTTCATCAGAGGCTTTCTTCTTCAAAACTATAGGTTTTTTCCCACTCGCTACCTCAGCTCTGCGGCGGTCATGGGAGCTACTCTCCACAGCCTGAGCTTCTACATACTCTCCCTCATCATGATGGGGGATGGAAATTGTTTTATTCCTATTACTCATGATTACAGAGAGTATGGGGGGAAATACACACACAGAGATAAAAGGAAAAAACAGACACAAGCATATGCGTAGAGAAAGAAGATGGCACTTACTGATGATGGAAGCATAAATTTGGGGCTTCAGAAATTGATGAAGTATTGATGCGTCTTCTGAACTTGGAAAGAAGAAATTTTCGAATAAAGAAGACAATGGGAATGATTTGGGAAATTTAATCCAAACCTAGACAGCATTGAAGATGAGCAATTACCTCGATTCTGTTTCCAATGCAAGTAATTAGAAGAGACGGGGGACAGACCGTCTCTGCTTGCTAATGAAGACACGCCACGTGTACCCACCATCTGGATTTCAAAGAATGCTAATCTCAGCCGTTCATATATTTGATGGAATACGAAAGACCTTGAAGCTAGATATTCAGAGGGTAAGCCTGAAGGACACCCCGAGCTTAACACCCCGAGTTAGTCTCCCTCGAGTTATTGGTATTCCCTCGAGATGCAAGCCTCTCCTTCAACCTTCGAGATGGAGCACTCTATATTCTGAAGATCTACCTTGGGGCTACTGATAAGTCCATGGTTCGTATTCGGACCTCATTCATACTCGGACCAGGGCCCGAGAAGGGTCATGGGCTCGAGATACGCGGAGGATGGGTCCACGGGTCCATCAATCCTAATCCTTATAAGGAATGCGTATTTTATGAATGTTCTACAAGGAATATACATCTTCTCAAAGATGGTAATACAACTATCCTAAACATGGTAACACAACCATGTCCGAAATACACTTCTATTATACATGGTAATACAACCTCTATTCCCATAAGAGTTGTATTCATACCATAAATACATATCTTGGTGATCTACGGATTGTAGCCATATAAATACCCTAGAGGTTTGGTAGACCTCTCATCTAATCTCATACTTTATACTTTACGCCTTAAGCAAATATACTGACTTGAGCGTCGGAGTGTCTATCCCCGGGACACCCGGAGCCTTTGTCTTGCAGATCAGTTCGAGAGCCTGGTTCATCGTCGAAGTGTTGGTGTCCAGCATACATCACCTTTTTTCTTGGAGTCATGTGAAACATACTCTTTAGTGATAAGACTATCAGTGATGTGAATATCCTCATCTACCAAAGGATTAACATGCAAATCAGGTTCAAGAGATATTGGATTAGCACACTTATCATGCATTTTTCCTTTATCCTTCTTACCCGAGTTACCTGTTTTGCTGTCTGAAGTTTGAGTGTTTGGCGTGAAGGAGGTTCCCTTCTTTATTGATCCAAGCGATTAAGTAGTGAGATCGTAACCTAGTTGAGATCATCTTGTCCTCCTAACTGGTGATACGATGTCGTTTCATAGTGTAACGAGAAAGTGACGATCTTGCTAGAGACATAATTATACCCCCAGGCTATGCCGTTCAGAAGTCACTACTGTCTGGTATATAGTTACAAAAATTGGGGATTTTTTGAATTCAAAACGTGTTGATACGCTGTCGTTTTAAACTCTAACGAGCGAGTTACGAAATCGTAAGCCATATTGTTATACCCTAAGCTAAGCAGTTCAGATATCACAACTGTCTGTTATATAAATAAAAAAAATAGGGATCTTCTGAAATCCAAACACGAGAAATTCAATTGAATCCAACCCAAAGATAGAAATCCTCACGCTCAAATCTCCCAACAAGGATGGCTAGGACTAAGCAGCTTGCACACAATCCGTTTGTACCAGCTCGCCGACCACCTGCACGTGCAGGTTCATCTCAGGCACCGGAAATTAGAACTGAGGCTGCTGGTTCAAGTTCTACCAAATATGACAAGGCCAAATTCGTAAGTTTTGATACTTCTGAAGCCTATTTGAATTTCATGGAGAATAGTGACTTGCTAGAATGTTATGTTGTAGATTTCAATCAAATTAAAGACCTAGGGTTAGAGAAAGTGATGCAAATCTTTCAAAACCATGACATGGGTGAGTTTTTAGGTTTGAATTACGCGGCACATAAAGATGAAACGTGCCAGTTTTATGCTAATTTTCACCAACTTATCGAAGAAGAAAAGGAAACGGGAAGGTGGTTTACTAGGGTAAATAAGAAGGAATTTGAGATCGGGGAAGAAATGTTTAACAAGGTGTTAAATGTGTCTTATGTTGTAGAGGAAGAATTCAGCGATCCTCCTACCCCTGGTTTTTATTGTAGGGAACAATGGCCCGACAATGCCATTCTCGACCTGGAACATGTGGCAGAATATGCGGAGAAGTATTTTGGTAGGCAAAAGGACAATTTAGGGAAGCCTATGGAGAATAAGATTGATAAGCTTAATTGTGAGGATAGGATAATTTATGAGATGGTTGCTAGGTCTGTGGTTCCTAAGGGAGGATGGATCACCGAGATGAACTACACAACGGTAAGCATCTTCTACTGCGTAGTGGAGAGAATCAGGTTGAACCCGGGGCATGTGATATTCGAGCACATGAGATGCAGTGTTGTTGAAAATGGTAGAACAGTGAAGAAGCTACCATATGGTAATTTCATTACTAGGTTTTTGACCAACGAGCACCCTAAGATGAAACTGTCTCCTAATGCGGTAGAGTGTTGCTTCTACACAATGTCCTACTTCGAGAGGAAAGAGCAATGTGAGTTGGTTGACGGCAAGTGGGAGAAAGCAAAGGCGGGATCCAGAAAACCACTTGAATTTGATGCAGGAGAAGTAAGAGAAACTGTCGAAGGTACGCCTCACTACATTTCTTGTTCATTGGTTTATCACATGTCATTTATTACATAATTCTTACATTTGATTTCATCCATGAACATCTGTACCCTCGGTGGCATACTACAAGGGGCTAGAAGACACTGTCGACCTTATGAAGCATCGTGTGGCCAAAATAAATCAAAATTGCTGGATAACGGAGAAGGTGATACTTGGAATTGAGAGGGCGCATGCCAAGAAAAAAGCAAAGGTCGATCCACCAGCACCAAAACAGACCCCACCTCCTAGCAAGGATGATTAGATTAGCATTCTATGTTGGCTAGTAGTTGTACTAAATTCTTGAATTTCTATTTCTATTTTTCTGTGTCTCAAACAAATTAGTATCGAATATTTCTTTCTTATATCTCTTGAATAATATTTCTATTTTAATATATCTACTTCTATTAGTAATGATTACATTGTTTTTTGTTTAATATAACAAATCTTTACAAATGAGTTAAATTTAAATTCTTCTGAAGTGGCGACTTACTTGCGAAATCGCTACAGTCAAGTTTAGCAAATAAAATCAACAAAAAAGGGACCTAGCGAGATCGTAACCTACCAGAATGAAGAGACAGAAACTAATCTGCGATTTGAAGCCGGTTCTAACGACTTCGTAACAAACAAGCTTGAGTAACGATTTCTCTACTGAGCAAGTTCACCTAAATTGGTATTGAGCGACGCGTGTTATGAATTCGCTAATGCTAAAGCAGGGTTCTTTTTTGTTTGAATTACATGAATTACATGAATTATTATCCTAAATTCAATCACAAATGAACTTTAATTATAATTACCATGAATTACAACAAACATTTGACAGAAACACAGTATTCAAAACCAATGTTAATCAAATATGCTACTTATGTTTTTTACTCTTTTTGGTCTTCTTCTTCTTTGGTTTCCGCCCCTTCCTCTTTGTAGTTTTCCCTGCAGGATTAATCCACATGTCTTCTTCATGATCCATTCTGCACACCGATGCACAAACAATGTCATCATCTTCCTCTAGAGTTTCATACACGGAGGGCAGAATGGTGTCTTTAGAAACAGTGCAGTCATCATCGAACAAGCCGTCACCATAGATGAATGTTTTTTTCCATCAACAACGATCTCCCAAAGAGGATCAATTGGATCTTCCACATAGAAAACCTGATGAGCTTGAGCCTCCATGATGAATGGATCTTCTCTGGACCCAACAATTCCCCAATTCACTAGAGTCATGCCTAAATCCTCTGAGCGCACCCCTGATCAGCTTGATCTACCCATTCACATTTAAACAATGCGATTCGGACATGAACAAAGTCCATTTCCCATATATCAGTAATGGTACCAAAAAAACCATTATCACCCTCTCCAGGTACTGATACGCCACTATTTTGGGTTGCAGATCTATCATCACTCCACTTAGTACCAAACGTGTATCCATTGATGTCATACCCGCTAAACGACGTAACTGTGCCGAGGGGTCTCTTTGCAACCCATTTTACAACATCGGGGTGTTCACCGCCATTTTGCACATGTATTTTGAGCCAACTAGTAAAGTCTCTGCAATGAGCTTCATGAATCCTAGGTTCCGACCAGCTCGGGTGTGTTGACCTAATCTCATTAAGGTGAACATCAACATAAGGACTCACTTCATGATGGTTGCGCAGGATGTAGAAATGGGCTATAGATATTTCATTGGAAGAAGGGCTAAATTTAGACTTATGGCGTAGTCCGACACCATCCAATCTACAGTCGTGTCTAGAAACCGGCAATCCTATAGTAGGTACATCCTGTAAATAGTTGGTACAAAATTCTATTACCTCTTCCGCGACATATCGCTGCACTATACTGGAATTTGGTTGATAACGATTCTTCACAAAATGCTTGAAAATGCTCATGTACCGCTCGAATGGATACATCCATCTCAAGTATACTGGTCCGCAAAGCTTCACCTCCCGCACCAAATGAACTATCAAATGAATCATAATGTCAAAAAAGGAAGGGGGAAAATACATCTCTAGCCTGCACAATACTTCAACTACCATATCCTGCAATTCATCCAACTTACGCCGACTCACTTTCTTGCGACATATCTGTTTTAAAAAATAACAAAGCCTTGCAACCGCGTCTCCAACATGAGAAGGCAAGCAACCTCTCAGAGCAATTACGTTCAAATCCTGCATCAGATTGTGGCAATCGTGCGAGTTCATTCCCACCAATTTCAGCTCAGCGGTGGATACACAAGTTCTAATATTTGAACCATATTTAGAAGGAACCTTCACTGATTTCAAAGTCCTACAAAAACTCTCCTTCTCCTCAGATGACAAGGAATAACAAGCAGGTGGTAAGTATGTCGTGTCTACTTCTTCTTGCACCGGAGCAAGTGACGTCCTTATGCCAAGATTAATTAAATCCTTTCTAGTTTTCAATCCATCCTTACTCTTCCCTGGTGTATTCAAGAGCGTCCCAACAAAAGCTTCACATACATTCTTCTCTATGTGCATGACATCTAGACAGTGGCGCACATCCAAGTGCTCCCAATAACCAAGTTTGAAAAATATCGAACATTTCTTCCAAATCGTAGTTTGAGTGCTTTTCTTTTTTCCCTTTCCCAACACGTTATCCATGCCCGATACTTTTTCAAATATTTCAGAACCTGATAATGGGACGGGGGCAACACCATGCTCTTCCTGACCGTTAAACCACTTCTTAGCACTCCTCCGCGGATGACTCCTAGGTAGAAATCGTCTATGACCTAGATATATAGGCTTACCACCGTGCTTTAATTGACAATGGCTAGTATTTCTCTCACATACTGGACATGCAAAATGACCTTTCACAGAACACCCTCCAAGGTTACCCAACGAAGGGAAATCATTGATGATCCACATCAACATGGCTTTAAGCTTGAATTTTGCGTCCCCTCGACTTCCGTCAGGAATACGAATCCCATGATTAAATAAGGATTCCAACTCCTCAACAAGAGGCGCTAGATATACATCAATGTCATTACAAGACTGCTTAGGCCCCGAGATGATAGTGTTCAAAAGCACATACTTTCGTTTCATCATCAACCATGAAGGTAGATTATAAATAACAAGCATCAGTGGTCATGAACTGTGGGTGCTAGACATGTTGCCGAAAGGGTTCATTCCATCAGTATATAGTCCTAAGCGCACGTGTCTAGGTTAATCACCAAATTCTGGGTACATAGCATCCATCTTCTTCCACTGATCACCATCAGAAGCGTGAGATATAATATCATTTTCCTCTCGAACCCTATCGGCATGCTATGTTAACAATTTTGCATCAACTGGATTGGCATACAAACGCGTCAGTCTCGGTTTCAAGGGCATGTACCACATCACCTTAGCAGGACTTTGCTTTGTCGATATTGTCACTGTTTCTCCACATACCTCGACCTTTCCCTCCTTTTTTCATCTCGACTCACCGCATACCTTGCAATCATCCCTCGGATAATCAACACTCACCCTATACAACATACAATCATTCGGGCATGCGTGAATCTTAGTAAACTCCATGCCCATAGGACACAATATCTTGCGCGCAGCATAAACCGTGTCAGGACATAAGTTCTCCTCAGGAAGTAACTCCTTAACCAACTCTAGCAATTCCGTCATTCCTTTATCTGAAATACCATGCCTTACCTTTAGGTTCATTAACAACAATGTTGCGTCCAGTCTAGAATGCCTAGCCCCAACATATAAGCTTGTCTGTTTATCGTCATACATTACCCAACATACTTTTCTTCCTAACAAACTCCATAACAACATCGTCGCATATGTTTGAAAGCTGTTCAATATACTGCAGGATTTCCTCGGTGCTACCCTCCTCCATCTCAACCTGGTCACTTCCATAATGGCCTTCCCCATGCCAAACCCATTCAGTGTAGGATTTGTCAAATCTTTTACAAATTAAATGTTCACGCACTACAACAATATCCTCAAATATAGCGTAGTTTCTACACTTGTTTCATGGACATCTAACCCCTCCTATGCTATTCTGCCTAGAATGTCGCAACCCAACATCTAAGAAATTTTCCACCAAATCTAAATACTCCTTTGATAATCGAGCATTCTCGTTCATTATTCTTTCACGGTCGATAATTCACAAATCGGACAAACAACTCCACAATACTACTAACCCACTGACTTGAGATGATCAACACATAAACTACACACTGCATTAACATAAAAATGAAAAGAAATCAAAATGCATACAAAAATTATGCATAAAATCAACCAATTCAAGACTCTAGCCAATACATTACGCAAGTTAAACCTTATCTACACCAACACGGGAACAATGAGACCTCCGAGCAAATTTGAACTGATCACCCTTTAATACCCACCTGTATAAACCCTTTTAAGTTTTTTGTTTTTGGCGTTAGAACGGCCAGTTCAGAATAAATCTGTGACCCATAAAGAGTCTCTTACGAACTCGCTAGTTCCTCGCTAATAAACTAGAGAAGCCTGCGAACTCGTAACAATTAAATCACCCTCACATGCACTGTACATGCACTATACATTTTCCAATCTCATACCTGACGTACAGAGAAGCGAGACCGCAACGGCAATCGCCACATCCTAGCGTCCCAGTTACGACATGTTCCATATTCTCGCCTGCTGAAATTAGGGTTTAGCCTACCTTACGAGATCGCAACGCACAAAGTATAAACTAACGAGCTAATCTATGATGTCGCTATATACACGTTTAACTTACTACATAGGTTACGAGCTCGTAACAACCCACTCAATTTAAGGCGGATATTTGTTTTCCGCTTTGTGCATGTACATTTTTACGTCAGAACGCATTTCCGCCTTTAACAACATATTTCCGTCTTAAATTTAATTTTTTTTCCCTAGCTTGAGAAGCTAGCGAAATCGCAACTAACAAATAAGGCGGAAAAAAACGCGACCACCTCAAACGCCTTAAACTTGTGTCTTGCATCCACCCCTTTGTAGTAGTGCTGGTTGACTTTTTTTCAGATCAGAAATCACAAACTTCCCCCAACTCCCCCAATTCAGAGTTCGGAAATCCTGTCTCCTACCCGAACAAAACGCCAAATCAATTCCACCAGAAACCAAGAACTGATCAACCCATGGCACCGAGAAGCAAGACCGTGGCGAGGAAGCACCCTCCAAACTGGTATGATTATGACAAGTTCATCAGTCTCGAAACTTATAAGTATTATGGTATTCTTGTTAACAATGCAACCGTACTAGACTCATATGTGTTGGATAGAGATCGGGTTGAGGCACTAGGTGTAGGCCCTATGGTTGAGAAGTTTGATATTCAAAAGTGTGATGCCCTTTTGTTCGATATTAGGGATCACACCTATACGGATGAGATGTATCAATTTTATGCTAATTTTGATGAACCTAGTGATGGTAAGTACACTACCATGGTTAATGGGAAAAGGTTTGAGTTTGATTGTTGGGTGATCAATGAGTTGTTGAGGAATCCTATCAAATCCGATAAGGACCTTCATCCCAAGCTCAAGCATGGTCCACTTAATATCTTCTATGCTAATGGATGGCAGGGAAGGGGTATGATTAAACTCCCTTATTTGAATTATTTGAATTTAGGGAATCATTGTTTTGGTCGGGACCTATTTAATTTGATGAAACTTCAGCCGATGGGTGAAAAATGTAGTTTTGCCCCATTGATGATCGCATTGTGTACGAGTGGGTGCATAGAAGTTTCATCCCCACAGGAGGAAATGTCGGTGAGCCTAATGTTGCCACGGTTATGACATTTTACTATGTCGTGAAGGAGGTTCCTATCAATCCCGGGTATGAAATTTGTAATTGGATGAGAAATGCGTGGCTTAACGAGCAACATAAGAAAAACCTATCCTACGGGAGTCTAATCACTAAGTTGTTCTTCATATTGCACCCAATTGAAGATGATCCCACCCCTTGCAAGCCATTCACCACTACTTTGAAAACCATAGGCCGAAATGGACTTTGGTCGATGGAAAATGGATTGTGATGCCTCCACAAGAAAAGACTAAGCGGGCTAGGGCATCAAGAAGTAAGTCATCTTCACCTCTTTATTCACAATTTATGCTACTTTTAATGATAATTTTATTCAAATATGAATTTTCATTTTATAGGTAGGGAGGTGCCCGATGGAGAGCCTTCACCGCATGTTTCCAAGATGAAAGATATGTACGCTAGCATGAAATCTAAGGTGCTCACATTGATTGGCGTTAGGAGGGACGCTTATGAGCCAAGGAAGGAGTTGAGAGCCCTCAAGCGTGCAGAAGGATGGACCATAGGTGGGGATGAAGAAGAAGAGCATAATGGTGGCGATCATGACAATGACTATGACATGGGGCCTTGATTTAGTGCAATTTGTTTTGAATTTTTAGTTAAGTATCGATTTGCCTTATCGAATGATATTACATTTTAAATTTATTTCTTTAACGTTTGAATGCTATAGATTGGTTTGTGTGTGTGCATTTACAATTCCTACACTTATTTGCAGTATCAATTTTATATAACTACTTATTAGTGAGTGCGCGCACGTTTTCGCCTAAAAAAAACACTTCCGGCTCCCATTTCCGATTTCGGAAACCTTACCCAGATAAGGTTCATTTACTTTACTAATCCGGATGCTTGTCCGGGAACTACGTTACCGAACTCGGAATTCTACCCGGATAAGTCAAATTTTCTTTACTAAACTGGATGCCAACCAGGGAACTCTTTGTGAAGTTGAATAAAAAGCCTTGCCATAAACAAAATACTTCCGGGTAAACAGTTTACGATGTCGGGAACTTAGCAGGATAAGGTTGGAAAATATTTCCGGATCCGGATGGTAACCCGGACCTAGGTAAACCCTAAATTTTCCCTATCCGGCTAATGTTTCAGATACCATAAAACTACCTGGATAGGTTAAAAATTGAGATTTGTCAACTTCCTTTCATTCTATTGGATAGATCAAACAAAGGTTCAACCAAATATTTACATAGATTACAAATTCAAACTAAGTTTGGAAAAGTTGTAATATGAGTAGCTGATAACACAAACAAATGTCTGACTAACGTCTGAACTTAGTCTTCGGCTTAACTTTGAAAATCAACTTCCTCTTCCATTCGTTGCCTTTGCTATCTATCACTATGCGTTCGGTGTGATCGGATCTTGCGATAGATTGATATGTTTGCCTCTGTTTCCTCCATATTGATCGTGTCTTTCTTCGTTGCAATTGGCACAAAATGTGAGCAGCTCGTTTGTCATACTCTTCGAATAGCTCAACACCACATACCATTTGTTTCCCATCAAGAACAATCTCGTAGTGCCGATCAGAAGAATCCTGAACATAGTAAACTTGGTCACCTTCGCCCACAAGTATGAACGCATCCGACTTTGATCCCACTTTCTTACTATCAACATATTGAAACCCTAAGCTTGGATCCGTCTTAGTTCCTGTCTTTTGATCAACCCACTGATACTTGAATACAACCACCTTCAATGTCACATAGTTTAACTCCCAGATTTGAAAAATGGTACCGAAATACCTATCACATGAGTACGACTCTTCTGGACTTTGCTTCCGCTACACATCAATTGATTCGGAAAATGTAGTGACACCGCTATTCTGCGAAACACCTTTAGCATCGCTCTGTTTGGTCCCATACAAGTAACCCTTCACATCATAACCACTATAGCTGATAATCGTTGTTAGTGGTCGTCTAGATAGCCATTTCACGTCCTCAGGATGGTCACCAATCTCTACCGTGTCCCTTAACCACTCACAAAAGGTTCTAATATGCTCATCATGTAGTTGGAAAGGCTTTAGGGTTGGGTATAGACTTCTCAATTCATCCATATGAATGTTAGCTTAAGGGCGAACTGATTCATGGTTTCGCATCACATGCAGATGAGCGGCCTGCAAATCGACAGCTGGCGGATTATGCAACGTTCCTCTAGTTCCATGGCCATTGAAATGAAAATCATGCCTCGAGGTGGGTAGTCCAACCGTGTCAACCTCATCTAAGTAAGCTGTACAAAATTCAATCGCCTCCTCCGCGATGTATCTAGATACAATGCTCGCGTCAGGCCTGTACCTATTCTGTGAAAAGAATTTGAATATCTTCATGTATCTGTCGAAAGGATACATCCACCGAAGGAATACCGGGCCACACTCCTTGATCTCCCGCACAAGATGGACAATCAAATGCACCATTATATCAAAGAAATAAGGGGGGGAATACATCTCCAATTGGAACAATACTTCAACTACCATTGTCTGCAGCTTATCTAGCTTACGACGGCTAACTATTTTCTGGCAGATTCCCTTAAAAAATAAGCAGAGCTTGCTGATGCACATCCTAAGTGGATTGGAAGATAACCACGAATGGCAATTATGTTCAAGTCTTGCATCAAAGTATGACAATCATGTGATTTTAACCCGAACAATTTTTGATCCTTAACATTGACACAGTTACCAATGTTTGAGGAAAAATTAGAGGGTACCTTCAAATCTTTCAGGCACTGCAAATATTTTGTCTTCTCAGCTGACGACATATTGTAGCAAGCTGGAGGTAAGAAAGTGTTCCCATCCTCGATTACAGGAGCCAGTTCCTTTCTAATACCCATTCTTTCCAAGTCTTTACGTGCTTGAAGTCCATCTTTGCTTTTTCCAGGAATATTCAGTATCGTACCAAGCAAACTATCACAGACATTCTTCTCAATGTGCATTACATCTAAACAATGTCTAACAGCCAGGTGCTTCCAATATTGTAAGTCTAAGAAAATGGACTGTTTCTTCCAAGGGCCGGGGATGGGCATCTTCCTTCGATTTTTCCCAAAATCATTTTCAATATCCTTTATTTTCTCGAATACCTCCTCGCCACTGATAGGAGGGGGGTGGTGCATTCTCTTCCTTCCCATTAAACCAGTTCTTAGCCTTACGAAACTCGTGACCGCATGGTAAGAAATGACGATGTCCTTCATAAACATTTTTTCTCCCGTGTTTTATTTGAGAGAAACTAGTATTCTCCTCACAGACAGGACAGGCTAGATGACCTTTGACTGAATAACCAGCTAGATTACAAAGTTCAGGGAAATCGTTCACGGTGCAGAACAACATTCCTTTCAACTTAAACCATTCCTGCCATATTCATCCCACGTCCAATTCTCTTCGAACCACAGTTTCTAAAGGTCGTCAACTAAAGGTTCTAGGAACACATCAATGTCATTACCAGGCTGCTTTGGCCCTGCTATCATCAAACAACATCACATATTTCCTCTTCATGGTCAACCACGATGGTAGATTGTAAATAACAACCATCACAGGTCAAGAACTGTGTGTACTACTCAAATCTCCGTACGGATTCATACTATCAGTAGACCCAACCTTACATTCCGAGCTTCCTTCCCAAAATCAGGATACAATTCATCAATTTTCTTCCACTGACCACCATCTGAACAATGTGCAATCACATCATCATCTTCAACCTTCTCTCTATCTGCGTGCCATGTCAAGTTCTTAGCTTCTTCTTTGTTAGCAAACAATCTTTGAAGCCTAGGTATAATAGGGAGATACCACATGACCTTCGCGGGAACACGTTTGTTGGTTTCCTTAACAACATCTCCTCCCACATCCACTTTTTGTTTCACAGCTTTGTATCGTGACTCACCACAAACACTACAATTTTCCAATTTCATCTCATCTTCCCCTCTAATCAACATACAATCATTAGGACAAACGTGAATTTTCTCAAGTTCCATACCCATTGGACATAGTATCCTCTTTGCAGCATATGCCATATCAGGCAATAAATTTTCAGTGGGAAGCAGATGTCTAATCAACTCCGCGCCTCTGTTAATGCCTTATCTGAAAGCCCATGCTTGGCTTTTAAATTCATCAACAACAAGGTCGTGCTCAGAATAGTGTGGATTTACCCCTCATACAAAGGGGTCTGCTTATCATTATACATCGCTTCAAGCGCCTCAGGTTTGCCAAAAGAAATGCATGGAAACATCATCTACCAAGTCATCCAATTTATCGTTATAATTACCAACCATTTCGTTTTCTCCTACAACCTCCATTGGTTCATTAACAACAACAGTGCTACGTTCTTCCCCATGCCATACCCACGTGGTATAGGAATTTTGGAAACCCCTGACAATCAAATGTTCACGCAAACCTTGAACTCCTAAATACACATCGTTAGTGCAATCCTTACAAGGGCACCGCATGGCCGACTGATTTTCTACTCTTGCATTATCAGAAGCAACACAAAACTCAATTTAGTCAATATATATGGAATATACAAAAGAGCTAATGATAAGTTAGAGTAGAACGGACATTAAAGTTAAATAATATGTATGACAGTAAATGGCCACGTTTTTTTCCCACGAGTTTAATTCATATTGATCTAATTAAATTTAAATATACTAAACATAACTGAAAAATAAAAATACATCTAATTGGTGAATTGAAATGAAACAAAATTTAAATTTTTTACATATCAATGTTACAAATATAACAAATTTCACTAAATTGAAATAAATTGAATTGTATCTTTTGAACTAAATTAAATTTCAATTTCATTAATGTACTACACTGAACGGAAAAATAATTTTTGATTAAATTTAACTGATTTACTGAAAATATTTAAAAAACCACCTTATGCAGAATGTGAAATTGATTATTCTATCATAAGGATTGAAATATAAATCATGGGAAAAATGTTATTATTTAATTTCTATTTAGTTAGTTATATAAAGATGTCAAATTGATTAAGATATCATTAATTAAGGAATAGAAGGAATAAAAATGAAACTTATTAAAATAATGAATAACATGACTCTCGAGACATTCTGGATTTGATGAGGAATATCTTACCACAAGTACCAACATTAATTACCACAGCAGCAACCACACACAATTGTGGAAAGACTGGACAGAGCTTTTGGAAATCAGGCATGACTAAGTATGTGGAATTCAGCAAAGGTAACTAATTAGCCTTCTCACTCTGATCATAGCCCTTTATTACTGAGATTGGTTAGGAAAGGTCCAAAAATTCAGAAACAGCTGAGATTTGAAGCCATGTGGGCAAATATGGATCCACCTAAGCAAATTTTAGACAGAGTCTGGGATAATTCCTTTCTTGAACACACACAAGAGGGAAGTGAGGATATAATTTCATCCAAGCTAAGAGTACTCCTAGTCCATCTGAATAACTGGCACAGGAGAACTTTTGGCAACATGGAAAAGGAACTGTCAAAATTGGAAGAAACTCTAGAGAGACTGCAGTAAGGAAATGGACTGTACTTAAATGCAGAGAAGATCAGAGCATTAAATGTACAGAAGATGGAGATGGAGCAGAAGATCTCTGATTATTGGCAACAAAGGGCTAAAGTAAATTGGATGAGACAAGGAGAGAAAAAGATCAAGTTTTTCCACAAGTGGGCTACAAGGAGGAAAGAAGCCAATACAGTCCAAGGACTGCTCCTCCCTGAGGGAGACTGGGTTACAGATCAGAAGGAGATGCTGATGCACATGACAAATCACTTGAAAGAAATTGTAACAGAGCAATCCCAAGTTTCTGGTCAAAATCCAACTGTGTCTGAGACAGATTGGAACTTATTGCTACAAGCAAATGACAGGAAGTTAACAAAGTTACAGGTAAGTCAATTAAGCAAGGAATTTTCAAGATAGGAGGTATGGGAAGTTCTAAGAGATATGAAATCATGGGGATCCCCAGGAGAAGATGGAATACCAGCTGGATTCTTCAAAAAATACTGGAGCAAGGTGGGGCCAGATCTAGTTACAGTCATACTAGACATCTTAAAGAGCCGGAATTTCCCTCTACATTGGAACAAGACTCAGATAATTCTGATCCCTAAGAAGAAACTTCCAAAACTGGTCACTGATTTCAGACCAATATCCCTTTGCAATGTAAAGTACAAGATCATTGCAAAGATGATTGCCAAGAGGTTGAAATCTCACATGGAATCACCAATTGACCAGTCACAAAATGGCTTTGTCCCAGGAAGACAGATAACTGAGAGTATTCTGCTTGCTCATGAGGTTTTAGACCACATCAAAAAATATAAAACTGCAAAACAAGGTATGGCAGCCATAAAACTGGATATGAGCAAGGCATATGATACAATCTCCTGGCAGTTTTTAGAAAGAGTTCTCAGGTTCATAAACCTCCCCATGGATCTGGTCAATATAATCATGTTGTGTGTCCAGACAGTATCATATCAGGTGATTTTGAATGGCTCAGCTAGTCACACCTTCACTCCAACAAGAGGACTAAGAAAAAGATGCCCCTTATCCCCTTACCTATTCATTCTATGCTAGCAATTCCTTTCAGCAGGCCTGAAGTCAATGGTATCAAATAATAAGTCATTGGGGATACAGGTATCTAGAAATGGTCCACAAATCACACATGTCATGTATGCGGATGACTGCCTTCTATTTTCTAAATGCTCACAACAGGCAGCCAGGGATCTACAAAAAGTGTTTCATGTCTACACAACAGCAGCAGGACAGGAATTGAACACAGACAAGAGTGCCATTTTCTTCAGCCCTAACACAAGTCCTGAAGATCAGCAGATCATGAGAGACCACCTCAACATACAATCTCAAGGCATTGGAGGCACCTACTTGGGAAATAACATCCTCTTTGATCAAAACAAAACAGAAATTTTCAAGCACCTGATCTCTAAATTCAAACATAAATATGAGTCATGGAAAGCCAAGCTCTTGAACCTCCCTGGAAGAATCACCATGGCAAAGCATGTGCTCCAATCTTTAGCTATCTATCCTTTGGGTATATTTAGGATCCCAGCACAGATTCTAAGGAAACTTGATGCCATGACTGCTACCTTCATTTGGGGAGGAAAACTGGAGGGAAAGTCTTTACATTGGAAAGCTTGGAAATATATGTGCAGAGCCAAGTCAGAAGGTGGTTTGGGACTAAGATCAGCTGTTGGCGTGAACAAAGCTCTACTGGCAAAACATGCATGGAACATTATTTCAAACAAAGACTCTCTGCTTGGAATGGTATACAGGGCTAAATATCTCAGACAGGAGGGAATTTTGAGAGTTGTGCCAAAACCAGGAGATTCATGGAGCTGGAGATCAGTTTTATGGGCAGCTGAGCTGGTGAAAAAGAACCTGAAATGGAGAGTAGCTGATGGGAAAGATATACATATCCATGACCAATGGATACTTACAGTGCAGAACCCCATAAAAAATACAGCAGTAGTATCTACACACACAAATCTCAGGGTTTTCCATCTGATAGATCAACAGAATGCAACATGGAGGATCCCTCTGATCAGACTAATTTTCCCTCAACAAACTATCCCACATATACAGACAATTCATGTGGATCTTGAAGGGAAGGATCAAGCTTATTGGGGCTGCACAAGAGATGGAAAATATACTCCAAAATCTGGATACTGTAAGGCAATGGATGAACTGGACCAGTCCCTCCACCAAGCAAGATTGAGTCCAGTGGCTAGAAAATTCTGGACTAAACTTTGGAAGCTCAACATCCCCCAGAAACTCCTCATTTTTGTGTGGAGACTGCTCACAGGAAGTTTGGCCACTGGAGTCAATAGGGTGAAGAGGAAATTAGATAATAATGCCGGTTGCTGCAGATGTTTAAATGCTCAAGAGGATGAGAAACACTTGTTTTTGGAATGTAGGATCACTAGACAGATTTGGACTGCATCTAATGCCCTGTTGCCCCAAACTCAAGATTGCCCTTTCAGCAGCTGGTTCTTCCAAGAGGTAATGAGTAAACAGCATCATGACCAAGTGATTAGGCTCATTGTCACATTATGCGAGATCTGGAAGCGGAGAAATATGAAAATATTTGAGCAACAAGACATTACTCCGGTGCAATGCGCCCAGAATATTCAAGCAGAAATAGAAGTCATTCTGAAACATGACCACTACCAGGAAGAGAATGCAGAGAATCATTCCAGTCCAGGCCCTATTGTATCTCATACTGCAAGTGAACAACTGTCAGTACAGATGATAAGGGAGGGGACACCAACTACAGGCTTACACCAAGCATGTGTGATCAGTTTTGATGGATCTTTCCGTCAACAGATAAACCTAGGGGCTGGGGGTTGGAGAATTTGGAAGCCAGGTTGGGACATTCATACTGACATTTCAGGCTCTGATTTCTTCACGGCGGTCACACCATTACAATCTGAAACCGAAACTTGTTGGAGAGCCCTAAAGGCAGGAAGAAGACATGGCATTCAACGAGTAAACTTGGTGACGGACTCATTAGAACTGCAGAAGTCAATCAAAAATCCCGAATCGGCCCCCCTGAGGTCAAAGGGATCATAAATAGTATAAGGCAATTACTCAATTCTGTAATAGAATTTGAAGTAATCAAGGTCCACCGCTCCTTCCTCTTGGAAAAGCATGAGTTGGCCACTAACCTCAGGAGAAATATTTGTAATAGTATAAGAACTCATGTTTAATTTCGTATAATAATATATTTGGTTTCAAAAAAAAAAAATAGAAAGGCGATAAATTACTGCTCATCGTCCCAACATTCCGTCGGCCAGGCCTGTCAAACAAATAAGTAATAACATTGAAAAATATACAGCTCCATCTTACGTGTTCATCGCGATTTAATCCCCCTGAGGGAAACGTATGCACTTCCAGATGCCTTTCATATCGGCTGCCTCCTGGATTTAATCTTTAGCAGTGTTCATCGCGATGGATTCATGGTGATCATCAACATCGCTTAGATCTTGTACTTGATGATCTTCATCCTGTTTACCCTCAACACCTGCAGAAGAAGAATGGTGCAGAAGAATCGTTTCAGGAATTATGCCATCGCTTTCGTTCTGCTGTCCTGCGTTTCTGCTCTTGCTCGCATGGGTTTCACTTTTCGCGATCTGGTGGAATTTTCCGGCTTCGCTTACAGATCAGTGGCCACCATTATGTCTCTAATGATGGTAGTGTGTCGGCCAATTTTCGAGAATGTGGTTGAGAATGCATTTCTCTGGTGCATCCTGAGTTCATGAAAACATGTTCAACGTGGTTCCAAATGTGGTATAGGGCTTCTCCTTGGTCTAGTCCTGCTTGTGGTGCATGCAACACGCTACATATCAAGAATACACCAGAGGCCAAGACCGACGCGCTACACTACAAGAAGAAAGACATTAAGAGGAATACATGCTGGACAATTATTACCGATCTTACCGTGTTTTGCTGATATTACGACAATATTACTGATTGGAGAACAATGTTGGACTGTAACATTTGAGTTTGTATTTTGCTGTAATGATGCCCAGATTGTTGGGAACTTGGGGATTCAAACTTTGCATTTTCACATCTGTGTAACTTTTTTTTTTCTTTTCTTTTTTTTTTGGCTTTTTCAGTAACGGTCCATTACAAATATCAAATTTTTTACAACATAATATTACATCAGTGTTACACCAAGTACTAGGCAGCATATGAACTTGAACAGTATAGACCACTATAATTCATCATATCAAAATAGATTAAATAAGTTCTTCATGACAGCAAGAATAGACACTAAAGATGGGAATGACAGACATTTAAAACCCATGAAAATCCATCAACACCTGACAGACATTTACCCTCAACACCTGCAGAAGCAGAATATCGGTGCATGTCATGAATCATGATGTTCAATCGCTGTCATGGATTCAATCTCCAGCAGTGTTCATTGCGATGGATTCGGCTGCCTCCTGGATTTAATCTCCTGCAGTGTTCATCACGATGGATTCATGGTGATCATCAACATCGCCCAGATCTTGAACTTGATGATCTTCATCCTGTTTACCCTCAACGCCTGCAGAAGGATGATCTTCATCCTGAAAATGCTGTGAAATGCAATTGGAGAAAAAGAGAAATGCTAATCAATACAAAAAAGAAAGGGGACAAAAAGAGAAAATAAACATACCACATGCAGATGCAAGGAGATTCCGGAATAAGCAATAGATAGCAAAAGCAAGCATCTTTTAAGCTGCCCAATCGATCATCTTCCACCGTATGGCACTGTATCAAATTGAACCCATGACCCGCCCGACTTCCTAGATACACGGTTAAGCCCTTCTTCATTAATCTGCAAATTATATTCCACACAATATCAAGATTCAATTTTGACCAGAGATTCAGATTCAGCTCAATAAACCCCTGAAGCAAAGCAATCACAATCAGCATCCCAAAATAAAATAAGATCAAAGATGCAACTCCAAATAAGATAAAAATAAACAATAAACATTATCTTTCATTTTCTAGCAATTGCAGTGCCGGCCAGTGATTACCATCATTTTTTTAGAATCAGCGAGAATGAAAACGACTTGTAAGGGAAAAAACTGTTACTGGTGGTGGTAGCATAGCAACAATGTTGTCACCGACCTTAAAATTCTTAACATCGGAAGCAACCTTGGTAGCTTTTGCAGCGATATCGGTGCCTAAATTCAAATCAATCCAAACTGAGTATCACAAAATCGAGCTAAAGAACATTGATCTCATATGATTAATATCAACTAAATAAGCAACTCACAGGTGAAAGGAGCATCGGGGAAGCCAATAGAATGTAGAATGTATCTAGACGCTTCCAGCCACTACCTCTCTCCTTGCTATGATATAAATCCAAAATATCGTTGATGAGAATCGAAATGTGGAGAATATTGAATAGAAACCCATAGTCAACATTCTTATTCTCAAGTAGAAGCCACATCCAACAGACACATCGAAGAACTATTAAAAAATCCAACCATCCTCAATTCACCCACCATAGATCAATCACACAACATAGATCATATGAGCTAATGTTGAGCCTAACACACGTGTGAACTAATCCCCTTAAATATCAAGTGAACACAAATTAGATATCAATTGTTCATAATGTTGACATAGTACCCACTCACACACAAAGGCCCCTCAAATACCAAGTAAGAAGTGATCGCAAGTTAGTATTGAAAGAAAACACACACAAATAAATTACCCTTTAACACCATGATTCATGACATGAAAACAAAAGTTCAAGCACAAGGCTCTTAAGCTGCAAGAAAAGAGCATGTTAACAACTTGAACAATAACTCCAAAAGGCAGAACATATCAGTAACTAATGCAAAATAATAAACACGTAAATTGCAGAAATTACACACCTTAAGAGCCACAGGAAAAACCATGATATAATGCAAGAGTGCCCTTTTCAGCAAGATATCAGTAGAGCAAACCACAGCAGCAATCACATGCCTAGCCAAGTCATTAGTCCCCAAAATCACCTTAGTCCAGGCCTTCCTACCTTCCTCGTACCTCGAATACGAAGCCTCAGTCCTGAACACATAAGCAGGGCCACGACAGGAGCAGTAAGCTGGTAAGGCAAGGAAGAGGCCCTCAACACAGGAAAAAAATTTAGGCAGCCAATGCATCAAAACCACGGTATTATAACTCACAATCACAACCGCCACTGTGGTGAACGCAAGAACAGGTGGAACCAAAGACGTGATCACTCTTGATGTCAAGCTAGAGCCAAAAATTCATGACAGCTTGGGTGATGAAAAGGCATACAGACCTACTGGTAGTGTGTCAGGCTCAAACAAAACTTTCTCATGTTCCCAACCAAGTATGACAATAGTTTGCAGCACCAAAACACGTGCCCAATACAAATTTGCATCAAATTTTCCATCAAATTTCACTAAATAAACCTCATCATCTGAAGCTTTGCATGAAAGTTGACTAACTTTAATACCTATCTGCATACATAAAAAACCAAGTAAAAGAAAGTTCTGCAAACCTGCGAAAACTTTTACTAAAAGACAAATCATCAAACACCTTGTATACAAAGAAAAGCAGTAGCAACTTAGCAAAAGTGATTCAAAATTTGGATCGGATGTGGAATCAATAAAGAGAAACCTCGAACAAACATGCTAATACATGAGATACAATCGACGGCGCAAATTTCCTGAGGACGGAAACACGGAGTCGGAGAAGATGGCGTGATGAACGAGGAGAGTCAGCCAAAGGAAGTAACTTATTCCAGTGCTCTCGATCGAGCCTTCTAGAGTACGGCGAGCCGCCGCCAGCGCCGGGAAAGGGCCCGTCGGAATCCCGGTAATTTCCTGGACAATTTGCCGGAAGTGCTCATATCGGTTGTCGGTACCGTCGTCGGCGATCTTCGAGAAGCTCTGGTCCGCTACTCTGGGTTTTTTACGGCGGTGACGGGCTGGTGGCCGTTGTCTGCGCCGCTCTACATGGTGGCGCTAGCATCGGCGGCGAGGTGGGGAGCAGAAAGATCGATTCATTCCGGTAATCGAACTCCTCGTCGCCTAATAGCGTCAGCTAGAACGATTGGATTTGATCAGTTGGCAATTAGAGAAAAAAAGTCCGACCGTTTTTTAGACTTACCGGCGGCAGAAATAGTTGCAATGATGGTGGCGGAGACTGTTATTGACGGAGTAGTAGAAGAGGGTAAATTGGACATTGTCTTTGATGAATCAAGTTAACGCATGCTTGAAAACTTCCAAACATATTTTTACAGTGGATTAAATAAAAAATAAATGCTGAAACGGGTCCAACATGTCACTTGGACCCATAGGGAGTGACACCCCTGGAGGTTAGCGTACACTTTGTCCAGAGTAAGGAGATTTAAACCTAAACTTGTCAAAATTACATTCTGAAAAACAAGCGATGCACTTATGTTTTGAAGTTTAATTTTGGAAATGTTCGCAAAATAATTAGAGCACATGGATCATACTATTGGATTCCTCTCGTCAAGAGTTTCGAAATGGACTACTAGAAGATGCAATCAGATCAACGGTTAAAGTGCATGACCCTTCACAAAGTGCGTCAAGTACCGCACGGCCCGTACACTACATTTTATAAATACCCCTTATCCCCTCCAAGAGCCAAAATGGGCACACACCATGTAGAACCCCAATTTTTTCATCATTCTTTCCCTTTTCTTCCATTTCTTTCCCTTAGATTAGTAGTTTGATTCCATGTATTGTAGTATATCTTAGTTTGATCTTTGGGAGCTTTTGAATTCATTTCCCTTGAAACTTTGAGGGCCTTGTATGCTTAAACTTTTGGATTTGGATTATCATTTGATGAACTTGAATTCTTGTGCATGAATGTTGTTCAATCTTGCTTAATTTGTTATGTGCTTTGTGTTTTATATCAATTGCATGCTCCATAGTCATTAATTAGGTTAGCTTTGTTAGAGTAATTTAGTGTGATGATGATGGTGGCTTAGCATAATGGTAGTGTAATCTCTAGTTGTTAGATTAATGACTATGGAAGGGGTTGAGTGATGGCAAGTTCTTCCCCTTGTTGTGTGGTTGTAGTTAAGAAATGTCATGATAAATATAAGTTGTTAGAAGTGGAAATCTTATGAACTTGCATGATTAATCAATTATGTGTTTAGGTAAGGATTGAATGTTATCATTGGTCCCCCTAACATGTGATTGTATATTTGAGTTGAAGATTCCTTTTTAACGTATGATTGTTATCAACGAAAAGCTAGATTTGTGGGTGGAACGTTATCGTTCACTTCAATATCATAAAGTAGTAAAATAGCAGTCAAGGCATATTGAGAGAATGTAATTCACCGTAGTTGGTGTGTCTGTATTATGTCAAATATATAGGATTACAAGAGTACAAATATAATGTATCTAGACTAGTCTAAATATGGTACATAAATATATACAAATCAATCACAATTATTCTCAAGATAATTGTGATATTCTATCACCCCCCTTCAAGCGAAGCGTCGGATGAGAATCGAAATAGTGTGAAGAGAGGACCAGGGAGACCTTTGGTGAATATGTCATCAATCTGCAAAGAAATATGGACATGACAAACATGAACTCTGCCATAAGCCACCAACTCTCGAACAAAGTTGTAGTCAATGTCAATATGCTTAGCCCGTTTGTGAGCAACGGGGTTTTGAGCAAGGAAAATAGCACTACTGTTGTCACAAAACAGTAAGGGTGAAGACTTCAAGGGAACACGAAGCTCCTTGAGCAGATTGCACAACCAAACAAGCTCGGCCGCAGTGTTGGCCATAGCACGATACTCAGATTCGCAGCTGGATCAGGAAATAGTTGGTTGTTTCTTAGCACTCCAAGAGACAAGATTACCACCAAGGTAAATGGCATAACCATAGGTGGAACGTCGAGTTTCAACACAGCGAGCCCAATCAGCATCTGAGTACCCTAACACGGAAAGTGAGCCGGAAGACGGTCGAAAGAAAAGTCCATGATGGAGAGTACCACGAACATATCGAAGAATACGAGTGACCGCCTGATAATGATCGTCACGAGGTGACTGAAGGAACTGGCTAACAGAATTGACTGCATAGGCTAGATCAGGCCTAGTAATGGTCAAATATTGTAATGCTCCAACAAGCGAACGATATAGCTTGGGATTTGAAAACTCTGGACTAGAGGAAGTGAGGAGTTGTGTACCAGGAACAAAAGGCGTAGAGACAGGCACTATGTCAGTCATGCCAGCGCGCTGAAGAATCTCCATGGCATACTTAGCCTGGCCAAGAAACAACTCCGAAGAAGAGCGAGAGACCTCTAATCCTAGAAAGTAATGAAGAGAGCCAAGATCCTTAATAGCAAACTCATGATCAGTGCGAGCGACAAACTTCCGAATAAGAAGAGTATCATTTCAAGTGAGAATGATGTCATCCACATAGACCAAAAGATACAACACCTTTGAGCCACACATAAAGATGATCAGGGAAGTGTCAGACGAACAACACCGAAAACCTAAACGAGTCAGATAAGAAATGAAAGGTTGAAACCAGGCACGAGGAGCCTGTTTAAGGCCATAGATGGCCTTCCAGAGACAGCATACATGATTTGGATGGCGAGGATCATTGTATCCAGACGGCTGTTCCATGTAAACCAGGGAGTCAAGATGATCATTAAGAAAGGCATTCTTAACATCAAGCTGATGAAGGGGCCAACCAAAAGTGGTAGCAAGAGACAGAATGATCCGAACGGTGGAAGCTTTGACGACGGGGCTAAACGTGTAAGTGAAGTCAAAGCCAGGAACTTGAGAGTATCCCTGAGCAACCAAACGAGCCTTATAACGATCAATAGTGCCATCCGGTCTATGCTTGAGCCGATAAACCCATTTGGAACCAAAAATATTAACTCCGGAAGGACGAGGGACAAGATCCCAAGTACGTTGCTGACGTAGTGCATGCATCTCTTCATCCATAGCAGCCACCCAACGAGGATCCTTAAGAGCAGAACGAAAACCCCGAGGTTCAGTTTCAGCAAAAAGTGCCGCAAGAAAACCAGTGACAACATAATCAGAGTAATCCTTAGCAGTGAGACTGCCTGTCTGAGAACGAGTTGTCATGCGATGGCGTGGCGGTGGCGGTGGCGGTGGCGGTGGCGATGAAGAATGGGCTGGAGTTGGTTCTGGAGAAGGGTTGGATTACGATGACGCTCCAGAATCAGGCATACGTGATAATCCATAGACAGGTGATGGTGGAGATGTCTCTATAGACTGATCTGGTGAAGGCTGATCAGGTGCTGTCAAAACTAGAGCATCATCATAATCTGAATCAAGAAATGTAGACACATCCAAAGACTCAGGAGCCGTGGAGGATTGACGTTACAATGATGGAAATGAAGTCTCATCGAAGCGAGCATGGCGTGTAAGATACACTCTCTTAGTGACCGGGTCCAAGCACCGAAAACCCTTGTACTGAGAGTTGTAACAAAGAAAGACGCAAGGTGTACTGCGAGGATCCAGCTTGTGCTGAGAGAACGGCCGAATATAGGGATACACCAGACATCCAAATGGATGAAAGTTGGAGTAGTCTGGATGACGACCACAAACCAAATAAAACGGCGAGACATTGTTCAGGACAGGCGTAGGAAGCCTATTTATGGTGTAGGCAGCAGTGGCAAATGCGGCATCCCAATAAGAAGCTGGCATCTGAGAGTGATGAAGCATAGACAATCTCATTTCTGTCACATGACGATGCTTCCGTTCGGCTCTACCATTCTGTTCGGGAGTATATGGGCAGGAAATCTGATGAAAGATGCCCCTAGCTGCGAAGTGAGAGCGCAACCGTGCATTTGTAAATTCAGTGTCACCATCGCTTTGAAACACCTTAATAGTGCGAGAGAACTGATTCTCTACAAAGTTCTGAAACTGCAAGAATGTCTCAACAAAATCCGATTTTCGCTTTAGTGGATAATACCAAGTAAATCGCGAATAGTCATCGATAAAAATGGCATAATAAGAATAGCCACTGGCAGATAAGACTAGTGCAGGCCCCAACAAATCACAATGAACTAAATCAAGTATAGACTGCGCTCGCTTCGGATTGTCCACGAAAGAAAGTCTTTTTCCCTTAGCTTTTTCACACGCTGAGCAAAGAGAAGACTTGGGCGACAAAGAAGTGACCTTAACAAGATTTAGTTTATTCAATAAAGAAAGGACTGAATGAGAAGTATGACCCAGTCTAGCATGCCAAATATCAAAAGAAGCTGTATTTTTATTTGATCGAACGTAAGCAACAAAGGCAGCACCACTCCGTTCAAGCACATAAAGACCATGATGACATCTACCCCAGCCTAAAATTTCCTTGTTTGACCGTTTTTGAATCACAAACGAAGACTCATCAAAAGAAACTACAACTTTTAAATCCTTTGTGAGCTTGCTAATCGAGAGCAAGTTTTTCGTAGCATCGGGAACCACCAACACATCCGACAATAATAAATTACGAGAAAACTGATGACGACCAACATGTGAAATGGAAACATCACGACCATTAGCAAGAGAAACAGAACGGTTACCAGTATATGGAGCAACACGATCAAGGCCAGAAGATGTTGATGTCATGTGGTTGGTAGCACCAGAATCCATATACCAACTGGAAGGCTTGTCCTTCAAAGCAGCGGAAGACTGGAAAGCATCAGCAACATTCGCCGACATAGGTGGACTAGAGCAAGTCCGAGCAGTATGGCCAAACTCATCACAAAATTGACACCTCGGGTTCCATCTTTTCCGGCGAGAGAAAGAGGAAGCAGCGGCGGAAGAGGCGGCAGCGCGTGTAACACACGCGCCGGAAAAGTGTGGGAGGCAGCCGGCGCGTGACAGTCACGCGCCAAGGGAGGTGGAACCTGCTGAGAAGGCGCGTGTTCCACACGCGCCAAAGAAGCCGGCTGGTGAGGCGTGGGCGCGTGGTACACACGCACCGTGGGAGCCAGTTGATGAAGGGTAGGCGCGTGGTCCACACGCGCCTGTTGCTGATGAGTCGCGTGATCCACACGCGCCTGATGCTGATGTGGCGCGTGATTTACACGCGCCGTGGGCTGCGGTGGCGTGTGATTCACACGCGCCGTGCTTGGTCGCTGGGCAGCTTCTCGGTAATGCATTGCTTGCTGGGCAGACGTTGGTTTTTTTAACCAACCGAAATCGTGGATAACGGAAACGTCGACACACCAATTTAGTTGCGGAAAAAGATGAAGGAACACCAAAACGAAAGCACCACAATCAAAAATTCAAAGAAGCACCGAAATTGATTGGAATTTATCTGTCGAAATTAGATTTTTGACGGATTTACAGGTTATTGGTTCGAATAGGCTGATACCATGAGAGAATGTAATTCACCGTAGTTGTTATGTCTGTATTATGTCAAATATATAGGATTACAAGAGTACAAATACAATGTATCTAGACTAGTCTAAATATGGTACATAAATATATACAAATCAATCACAATTATTCTCAAGATAATTGTGATATTCTATCACATATGCTATCATCGTCTTGGTTCTTACTAGCTTTCAAATGTCTTATTTGTATGCTCTCGCTATCGTGGATGTGTGAGTAAGTTTGTCTTTCTCTAATCCTAATACCATTGTTGAGTGATCTATGATGCTATCATCTAGGATAATCAACAATGAGAGCTTTTGAGTGGTGTTATCATCCTCTCTAGCTACATTCGAGAGAATATGATGCTTTCATCCTTGACAAGTGATCTAAACTTCCTTGTAATTGCATTTGCTCGGTGATAAGTCGATAGTTGGAAATTGAAGTCATTTTCCTCCCAAGGCCTCATAATCCTAGTATCATCCCCTTAACTTAGCTAATGATAGTTTAGTTTACTTTCATAGTGTAATCAAAACAAACCTCAAAACCCCCCTGTTTACATTGCTTTCTACATTATATAGAAGTATGCTTATTTTCTACTTTCAAACACTCTTACAAGTCTCTTCTCCTTGTGGTTCGACCCCTACTTCCCACTATCTACTCTCTAGTAGTTAGAAGTTGTAGGTGATTTATAAATGGTATTTTGATCTCGCGGAGTCCTATTTAACAACGTGGGAAATCGCTTGTCAACTTTCCATCTGGTTTCTTTACCATTACTGGGTTAGCTATCAACTCGGGGTATTGCACTTCCTCAATTACATTAGCTTTGAGTAGCTTATCTACTTCCTCTCCGATGGCGTCAAATCGGTCCAATGCAAAGATGCGACGCTTTTGCTTTATGGGCTTTTGCACTGGATCGATGTTTAAATAACGTTCAGCCAGGTGGGATGATACTCCTATCAAATCAATAGTATCCCATGAAAAGACGTATATATATTGGTTAAGGATATCTCGAAGTTTGGTCTTTATCTCGGGGGGTAGGAGGGTTCCAACCTCGATGGTTCCCGATTTTCCGAGTTGCATCGGCTCGGCCTCAGAGTACTTGACTTGTTCAGGATCTCCCTTTATAGGTTCTTTGATAGCCTGAATGGTGCAAACTCGGGCTAACTGCTGGTCACCTCGCACCGTTTCTATTCCTTGATTTGTCGGAAACTTCATGGCCAGATGGCTTTTGCATGACACATCCATGTCCGACCAGGTATAATGTTGTATGGTGCCATGTAGTCAATTATCGCAAAGGCACGGCAGAGTGTTATACTTCGAGGACCGTCTTCCACTTGTACTGGCAAGGTAATCTCTCCCAAAGGGGTAATGGGAACCCTGGTAAACCCCGAGATTAGGTTTGTGGGTAGGAGATTACTTATGTTTAATCCTAGCTGCTCATAACAGCTAAAAAACATAATTTCCACCTCACTTCCCCCATCCACCTGAATACACGCATTTCTTATAAGGATTTGGACCGAAAGACCCGTGAATCCATCTTCCACATATCTCGAGCCCATGGCCCTTCTCGGGCCTTAGTCCGAGACTAAATGAGGTTCCAGAAAACGAACCATGGACTTATCATCATCGCCTTCTCTTCTTCTCTTTATGTTCTCCTTCATCTCTCTTTCTTTTTATATTCTTCGACTCCTCCATCACTATTATTAACTTCTCCCCCATCTCTGTCATCACTCTCTCCATACTCTCTTCCACCTCTTTCATCTCTCTCATCTCTCTTTGCTCTATATCTCCTCTATCACTCTTTTATTTATACTTTCCTCAATCTCTATCATCTCTCGTTATCGCCTTCTCTTCTTCTCTTTATATTTTCCTTCATGTCTCTTTCTTTTTATATTCCCCGTTTCCTCCATCACTCTCATTATCTTCCTCTCCATACTCTCCTCCACATCTTTCATATCTCTTTGCTCTATATCTCTTCCATCACTCTCCTCTATACTCTCCTTAATCTCTATCATCTCTTTATCGCCTTCTCTTCTTCTCTTTATCTTCTCCTTCATCTATCTTTCTTTTTATAATCTTCATCTCCTTCATCACTCTCATTATCTTCTCCTCAATATCTCTCATCACTCTCTACATACTTTCCTCCACTCCTTTCATCTCTCTCATCTCTCTTTGCTCTATATCTCCTCCATCACTCTCCTCCATACTCTAATTAATCTCTATCATCTCGCTTAGCATCTGCTCCTCTATCTCTATTGCCCCTCTCTTCATACTCTCTTCCATCTCCGTCACCACTCTCTTCATACTCTCCACCATCTCTTTCTTCTCTCTCATCTCTCTTGGCCTTCTATCTATTGCAACCCGAAATAACTCTAAACCCAATGTTTCTACAACACCTATTGTGTCTTCTGCCAAAATATCGACTGGAATCTCACTCTCCCCAGCCTCCACAAAATGTTCAGCCCTGATCCTATAAAATCCTTTACCCCCGGGTATTTTGTCAACCAAAATGAAGTGCACCATGAACACATCCATTTCCAACTATAAGAATAACATGTTTTAAAAAACAATTTGTCTTGATTATTTATTTTATACTATCAGGCAACTGAATACGAGGATACTCAATATCAGCCATGACTCTCAATAATCTTGCACCCTCTTTAGAATCTTGATAAACATGTTCCTAAGATATAGAAAACACAATAGAGAAATACGGTATAAAACAAACTAATTTGAACCCAACTGAACAAAGAACGTATAAATTTCAAATAGACTCGCCCAGATCTAGTTGGTGAAATTATCTTCCATAGCATAAAAGTGAACCCATATTCCATATTGGTTGATTATGCAGATCGGAAATCATGGACCAGCGACCAAGATTAAATTATAATCTAGTTACATGACCATCTATGAATACTTTGTGCCGGGAGCTTTGCATTGATATGAATTTGTCAGATGTGGGGCATAAATTTAGGAATAATTGAGGCCATATGGTTAAACATGGCAAAAACACTCAATTACTTGGGCTCAGAAAAACATGTTTAAAATATCACATGTTTAGGAATAATAGAGGCCTTATGAAAAACATGATATAATGGGCTATTTAAACAAAATAAAATTGTGTAAAACATACTATGAACTCCACCAATGCAGACTGTTCCCAAGAAACCCTTGGGCCTACAATCCACTCTTAACATTTTTCACATATACATGAGTTTCAAATTATAATATCACATTCAGTGTCTTTTTTTTTTTATACATATTAGGCTCAAAATAATTTTCACATATGATTTCCACATACACGTGAGATCACATATGATTTTCACACATCTACTATGTGAGCTCACCGAAAAATTTCATATATATGTGCGCTCAAAGAATAAATTCACGTATGATGTTTGCATATACATTGGATCAAATTTATTACTTATTAAAACTCTTTCAAATCGAAAAACATATACCGTAAGGTCCAACAGTGACCAGACGAAAAATTGAATACTCACCTAAAGTTTGGGAACAAAAGGTAAACTCCAAACAAATTGTAATAGGCGATCATTTCGAGCTGAATAAATTCCATGGAGTCTAATATACTCCAAAGCATTATCAACCCTACTTCTGAATCCTCGGTCGACCCAACTCTTTCAAATAAAAAAATTATTCTTTGTTGATGATCATGATGATTGATACAAGTGATATTCGATGACACACACACGCCCACACACACCCTCACCCACCCGCACACGCACTCACACGCACGCACACTTCTATGTATAATGTAGTTTTTGGTAAACACACAAATATTTCAAATAAAAGTTATTCTTTATTGATGATGATGATTATTGTTTACTTTTTTCTGCGATTTCCTTATTTACAAGATTATTGCTTTCGATCGATTATTATTCTAGATTACTTATTTTCTTTTGACACTGATGCACTCTACATTTACATGAAGGATCGGAAATGTAAACAAGTAATGTTTTGTTGTTGATTAACATATTTTTTGATATGTTTAGTTCTTTCTTATATATACTGAATCAGTATTTTTGTTAATCCTTTTTCATGTGATAAAAGATTGCAAATTTATTTCCGCTCCAGTCACTTGTTGAGGCGTGTGTTGAACATTAGTAGTATGAGACCCAAAAGAAGATTCTACAAACACCATCTCTGGATGAGCTGAAAAATCTGCCTGAGAGTGAACCAAACGATAGATTTCGTTTAGTAATATGAACAAACACCATTTAAGTATTTTTTTTATTATTTCTTTCCTTTTCCTCATTCACCATAATTCTTTTCTCGAGAATTAAGAGTTAGATATGTTCCTGATCCACCATCCCCCACTACTCCACGACACGTCCTCATATCTAGTACGTATAGATTTTACAAACACCACAAATGTCGATGCATGATGTGGATTTTCATTTGGAATTTTAATGTTTGAATCTTTAATTGCTTTGTTTGTTCCAAAGTGTTAATAATGTTGACGTGTTATTTAGTATGCCAAATTATCGTTGAATTCTTTGATTTTATTTATTTTTGTGTTAGAGGAAATATAGGTATGTTTTCTAGAGTTTATAAGCAGAGCATAGCATTTCAATTCAGTTCAATTTTGTTTAGAAAAACAATAATTTAACAAAAATTTGAGTACGTTATTTAGATATGGTGATTCCAATTTCAATACATTACTTTTCACTTAAATTCTATGTATTTCAGTTAATGAAATAAACCCTTCTATGTACAATGTAGTTTTTGACAAACACAAAGTTGTTTCAAATAAAAAAATCATTCTTAATTGATGATGATGATAATTGATACAAATGATATTGTATGACACACACGTGCGCACACGCACACATAAGCACACGCACACACGCGCACATGCCCACACACATGTGCGCACATGTACACACACGCATACACACCAACTAATATTGCATAGTTGTTGTTAAAGAATTAATTCACATAATCTTATAACCTTAGCGGTACATACATCCAAAAAGATTGCTGCATAGCTCACTAATTCTTCAAAGCTCGCGCATCCATCGTCATCATTAAAGGGCTTTGTCCCAGAAATAGAAATGGCATTAGGATCTGAAGGGCAAACATTCATCTCTATCACCTCAGTCTGTATCCCACCAAGTAAGAGTAATGCATCCACTGCACTCTGCTCTTCCGCCACGACGAGATCTGTCAAAGGAATATGATGAGGAGGAGGAGGAAGAAAGAGTGTCATTGTTTCTTCCACAATCTCAGCATCAATAAAACTACTGCAACCTTCCTCTCTTGGGACTCACCTACCTTTGATAATCCTTCTCATCTCATCGAAAATTTCACCTGCACAAATCATAAAGGGTAAAATATTTTCTAACTTCTGTAGATGGAAAACATTAAATTTAGTTAATCAATCAAAAAAGATCTGCAATGGAAAACTTAGGGCTGGAGAGGTCAAAAGGGGTATGTTTTGTCACGAATAGAACAACCAATACCCTTGACAAAGCTGAGGTACTCTGGGATGAGTTCTTCGTAGTTGTCCATGATGAAGACTCTGCGGACATACAGCTTGATGTTGTCAGGCTTCTTTCTCGGGCTTGATTGCCATAGCAACTAGCACTAAGTTTATGTATTTGGGGTCTTTCCCCTGATAACCCTTTCGGGTTTCTTTAGAAGTATCATATTCTGATGTAACACCTTTTATATGATCTCCTGTGTATGTTCGAGGTTTTTCCTCTTTATATCCTCTTGGGATTTGTTTAGAAGTATCATATTCTGATGTAATGACACCTTTTATATGAATTTTAACTTCTGTTCGAGGCTTTTCCTCTGTTGTATTTCGAGATGATTGATATTTAAGCACGTATGCCTGTATTGTTAGTCCGTAGACTTCAATCAAATAATCTTTTCAAGTATTTATCTCGAGTTCATCCTCTTTATTTTACTCAAAAAGATTGGTCTTTGAATTCTTCATTCAAACAACTTATTTTAGATAAGCATGCCAATCGTATGCTTCTTGAAGCATACTGTTTTGAGTGGCAATCAGGGTCATGCTTAGGATAACATTCCTCTTATTAGAAAAGGAATTTATAATTGCCAAAATAAAGATAGATGTGGATGTAAATAGAATAAGTTTGCTTGCCCTCAAGTATGTAATCATTATATCATAGGCAAATAAAACATCTCCACAAAACTGAACCAAGCAACATTCATTATGGAATTAACCGTCTTACTACAAACCATTCCCCTTCGCTTATAAAGTCACTTCATCCTTATATTCAAATCAAAAATATGCAACAAAATCCAGCCTCACAAAGGTTACTCAATATCTCTCAAAAATTGGACAGTCGCTCATATCATAGCCGGCATTCCATTCAACAGGATTGAAGTGTCAATATCTCCACCGCATCAATAAACACATGAGCACAATAAATTAGGACTTTATAAAGGTGGGCTTAGGGAGAAGGCAATTAGGTATGATCCTATGGGTTCTAGGTTTCAAATAGTAACAAAATATTATGCACATTTCATCACAAAATCATCATTCACATAGAGTAGACATGCTTCATAACTTTAGATCCAAGGCTAAAGAAATAACCAAATAATTCTCCAATCATCACAAAACCTGGTGCTATTTTCTGGAATGTTTTCTGAATTGTTTTTTTTCTGTTTAGAATTTTTTATCAGGACAGATTTTTTTTCATATTTTTTTTAGCACCTTTCTTGAGCAATAAAAATCAATAACTATGAATTAATGAGATCATTACATCAATTTAGTTTCACATCTCATCAACTCAAATCTAGCTAGACCATACACATAAAATTTCAGTACAAGGTCTTTTTTAGCTACACAGTACCCATCCTTCATAATGAATTTCATAACTTTCTTCTTGGGTAAACTTCCTCCAAACAATTCACAATGCCATGTAATCAAATTTGTATCATATATGAATTTAGACAAGTTCAAGAATATGCATAATGGGGTGAAGACGGGCACAAAACAGGCTTCGGTTTATATATATATATATATATATATATATATATAGTGGAGTTTTCAAAGAAAATAGTTAAGGCTTCAAAGGGCTAACTAGGGATGATACAAAGGTAGGCTCTTTAAGCTGTGTTATTAATCCTAATTTGCCTGTATTATTTTCATGCTCAAGCATCATTCAACGGCATCGCATCATGACAAACAATCCAAGAAAGAATACCAACATATGATCACTCAAAAAGACAAAGAGCTATTAAATTTAGTGCCTATTTGTTTGTCTTGGCTTTTTCTCTTTCTTGGGCTCAGATTCCTCACAATATAACTAGCTTTAGAAAAATATTTCATTGCACGTTCGTCATCCTAGAATATATACAAGAACTACATGACCTCTTTCACAAAGAGGAATAACATCCATCTTACCACAGACCTGTTCCATAGTGAAATCAACTCAATTCAATTCATAGAAAAGTTTATCCGCCAAGATTCAAAACCATATGTTTTTTCAAAATTTTCAAAAATTTGAGCAATCATAGAAAAATCACAATAATTAACCATCCAATAATATCCTCCCCACACTTAAAATCTTGTGTTTCCTCAAACAAATATAAATATATTAAATGCACATAGAGCACATTTTTATAAGACAAAAGAGTGGAGAAATAACCTGAATATTAAGCTCTCGGTGATTAACTGTAGAGGGATATTATTCACAAATTTTTGCAACAGCACACGACTCCATGCACAGTGTGGATGTGGAATTGGATCTTCTGACAGTGAGGAAAATGGCCATGACTGGTCCTGCTTCTTTAAACCATGGGATATTAATCCCAAATACCCAATGCATGCAATTTTTTTTCCAAACTTCTTTATACAGAGTCAAACCATATTAGTGCATGTAAAATACACAGGAAACAACCAAAATCATCATCAAACTTAATTTTCTTTTCTTTTTCAATTTTTTTCTTTTTTTATAAATAAACAGAATTTTTTATATATATCATAAAATCAGGCAACTGTAATGAACCTGAAATGCATGTAATACATAAAAGTGCCTCTTTTCATGACTCCATGCTATTGACTGATGCCAACTCTAATATGCATGATCCCCCTATACATGACATACAACCTCTAGTTTCAGTAGAGCAAACAAAACTCCCACAAGGGACTATCACACACACACAAGCTCCACTTGCCAGGAAAAAGCAAGTTACAGACAGTGCTAATAGGTCCCTGAGACCTAAA
Source organism: Sherardia arvensis (assembly GCA_948330725.1). Lineage (NCBI taxonomy): Eukaryota > Viridiplantae > Streptophyta > Magnoliopsida > Gentianales > Rubiaceae > Sherardia > Sherardia arvensis. Next base: position 17,635,952 of record OX415235.1, read on the forward strand.
AAAAATTAAATACACTGTTTAATGATTAAACACAGCTGTAACTCTATTAAATAGATTAAAAACTCTATTAGCAATTCACAAAATATCCATACTGTGTTTATTGGAACCAATGCATGACAACTCCATATGTAACATTTTAAATTATGAATTACATTTTGATCACTCATACCCAGCTGAGCATGCTAAAATCTGGCTTTTTTGGAATTCCAATTTGCCAGTCAATATTATATCTAAAACTGATCAATTGTTATATGCTAATATTTCTGATACTAATACTACATCTCCTGGAATGTTGTTTTTATCTATGCTAAAGTATTTAGAAATCCGAGGGAGGCACTATGGAGTGATCTTCTCTCTCTGTCATCATCCCCCACAATATATGTGGGTGATTTTAATACAGTTTCATCTATATCAGAGCGTAGAGGCAAACACAAGCCACCCCTAAGAAGCATTAGGGATTTAAGTAACCTCATAGCCACCCTAGCCCTACAGGAACTGCCAGCTGTGGGTAGTCAGTTCACTTGGTCAAACAAGAGAACAAAGGATGACTTACTGCTGCGAAAACTAGATAGAGCCCTAGTTAACCTAGTCTGGTTACATCTTTTCCCATATAGTTCCATTCAGGTCCTTAATAGAGCTACATCAGACCACAACCCCCACTTACTATCTATACAGGATGCAACTGAGCAGTGCCCTAGACCCTTTAGATTTCAAACAATGTGGTTGAAAAGAATAGATTTTGATGAACTGGTCCACACCGATTGGAGTCAACCAACTAACTTCAGTGGTATGTAGAATATGGTCCATAAGCTTAAAAGGTTGAAACTGGCCCTTAAATCCTGGAACAAAGACACTTTTGGTAATGTGCATCAAAACCTGGTGGATGCAGAGACACAGGTAGCACAGTTGGAGTTGATTTACCAGAGTTCAGGGGCTGAATCAGATTTGATTGCCCTAAATAAGGCACAAGACTTACTCATAAGAGCCATCTCAGAGCAGATCACTTTTTGAAGGCAAAAATCCAAAAACAAATGGCTCAGGGAGGGAGATGCAAGTACAAGATATTTCCATAACTCAGTTAGGGAGAAGATAGGAAGATCCAGGATTACTAAAATAAAGGACAGATTCAGTCAATGGACTACTGATCCAATGAAGATCAAGGAGGAGGGATCTCATTTTTGTGAAAAGTTGTTAAATGAGGAGTATTCAGAAGGTTCTGGTGAATACCTCAACCAATTCTTGTCAGTAACATCTAATTTGGTAACTGAGCAGGAGAATGACTTGCTGCTGAGAAAATCAGATTACAAAGAACTTGAAACAGTTGTTTTCAATCAATGTAAAGAAAGTGCACCAGGTTCAGATGGTTTCTCTGGTGCCTTCTATACTCATTGTTGGGAAACAATGAAAGAGGACCATCTTAATTCAGTAAATGAATTTTTGGAAGGTGCACTGATCCCAAGGGCAATAGCAAGTACATGGCTTACACTGATTCCAAAAAAACCAAACCCAGCCACATTTGCAGACTTTAGACCCATAAGCTTGTCCAATTACCTCAACAAAGTCTTCTCTAAGCTGATAGCAGATAGATTGTTACCACTTATGCCCAAACTAATTTCACCTGAGCAATCAGCCTTTTTAAAGGTGAGGGATATATCTGACAATGTTATTCAAATGCATGAGATGGCTAGACTGATTGGTAGCAAAAACAAGAACCAAAACATGCAGAGTTAATAGCTATACAAATGGGATATCAGATAGGCAATGATAGAAACTTAGATTTCTTCGAAGTTGAATCTGATTGTCTTGTTGCTGTTAATTGCATCAACCAAAACTCAACAGATTGGAGATTCTACTCTATGTGCTATAATTTTTGCAGATTGTGTGCTGTGCACCCATTAGCTCACATAATGAGAGAAGGAAATGCAACAGCAGATTTTATTTATAATATGGGAGTTGAACTGAAGGATTCTTACAACTTAACTCCTTCTCTAATCCCCAATAAGTTGAAAGCCATTTTACAAGTTGAAAAAATGGGAATCCCTAATCTGAGATTTAATCTTTATTGATAACAATGAGAATGTGGTACTGCTAATGATTTTATTTTGCAGAACTGGAAGCTACTCACACAACCAGATGCAAAGCAGGCACTGATACAATCCAGAGGAGAATGGATGTTAATGATGCAATACAGCTAGCAAAGCATTGTTCTGAAAATGTACTCATGTACAGAACACACTACTGGAATTGTCTTTGGAGACATCGCCGGTGCACAGCGGTGGGAGCAAAACGCCGGCAACCACACTTTTCGAATTCGAAAATGGCTCGGGTAAGTTGTTAGAAATTTTGGACAGCGTAAATGTAGAATACGCCGTGTGACCCAATGTTCGATTTCGTAATGAAGATGAGTGTAGTAGAGTGTTGATGAATTTGAGGTGTGTAGGTGTGGGTGAACTTTTAAGCTTAGAAACAAAGGTACGAAACAAAGGTTTAGAAATCGAAAACTGAAGAAAGTCAAGTTTAAGATTAGAAAAATGATTGACACTTGTTAGTACCATCTTTCATGTTAAATGTGTGTTGTTTAAGAATTCAAAAAGTATGAAACACAACTGTCGAGTCCGAAATTAAGGTACCATATTGTGATGACGTGGATGTATTTTTGAATGTTGTTATAGTTTCGCACTCGAACTTACAGGCATTAGTATTAAAGGAGATTTTCTACAAGAAAGGTCACATACTTGATTCGTAAAGTCACATGCTTCCTTATTTCGAAATCGAAACAAATCAAACTGCAATTTTTAAATTATAGGAAAACGGTCACTTTGGTACCACTTATTTTCGAATCCTAAAACCTGTTTACAACTACATTTTTCGATTCGAATGTATCCTAGTTATTGAACTTTTGCAACAAATTCTGAACAGAAGAATACCCTATATGCCACCCGAAACATGAGTTTAAAAAATCAAATGAGGGCTACTCTTTACGAGTTCAAAAGTGTAGTATTTTCAAGTATTTACGAGTTCGAAAGACATAGGTAATAAGCAAAAAAAATAAGTCATGCTGCCTGACAAGAACTTGGATGACAAATAACTAGTAAAATGGCCTTTTATTTTTTGGTGCAACCTAAAATTGAAGAGATTGAGATGCAAGGATGTATAGGATTTAATATTCATGGTTAATTCAAAAGTACAGTTTCGGCACACTTTTGCCAATTATCGCAAGAGTTTCAAAAGATTGCGATCTAGCCCTAGGGACATTACGACTAGTTTACATTGGCCAAAAACAAAAGCCTGCAAAACTGTACACTAGCACTACTTGCTAACATTCCTTGCAATCGGTAATCGGAGACCTCAAGGGAAGTCAAGATCGAATCCACGACTTGACAGCGACCTTTCCATGGCGGACATCTTCTTCTTTGCATGAAAGATCTTCTTCCTCGTTCCCATTATACGATTAGTGTTGTCCTTAGCATTTCCATACATCCGCTCCGCCATTGAGTACAGTTCTGCATCGGTCATCACTGCGACGAGACATTAAACACAAACTAGTTAGTAATAACCTCATCAAACCTATTCAATCACAGGAAAACTAAAAACAGAAACAGATTGTTACATGCGTTACCTTTTGCACGCTTGCTCTTGACCGGGATGACCTTTGTGATCCAAGCACCATCCACCAAGTCATATCCTCGATTCTGGAAGTACTGAAGCCCGTAAATTCTGCAGGGAACGGGAGGGCTGTGAAACTTAATGTCCGGCTTTATCTTCAGGAGGAGCTTGGTTATCAAACCACCGTAAGGGATATTCCAATACTGTTTGGTCACTCCCATCTGATTCACCATGTGCTTCAATATTGTATGGCCTGGGTTGATTTTTCGCCCGAGAACAACATAGTAGAACAAGATAGTAGTGGTGCTTGTTGGTTCGCTCACATTCTTTGGAGAAGGAACTAGAATTCTATGAACGCAGTCATACAAAACTCGATGTGCCGGAGTCATGCATTTCAGGTTGTACACATGTGCGGCCTCTTTATCACCGACAGGTCTTCCAAAGTAGGCAGACGCACATGCTTGTCTATCCACACCACCAGGTAGTGTAAATCCAGGGCCCAATCATCCATTTGCATTGTACACATTCAGAGGAGCATCACCGCTGCTATTCTCTATATCTTCAGTATTCTTATAAGAGCAGCCTACCAACCCATTCAAAATCCACCAGCTAACCTCAAATTCGTGGCCATTAACCATCGTTTTATACAATGACCCATCAATCTCAGTAAGATTTGCATAAAACTGATAGCTTTCATGCAAGTAAGCTGGCGCATCATTCACCATCAACTCCCCAACCTGCTGGATGTTCATCAAACCAACTAACTCGCCAAACCCTAACTCATCTACCTTACTAGGATCAACAGCATATGGATCCAACAACTTGCCCTCTAGGTAATACTTAACATATCTATCATGGCATTCTGAATCATAAAACAGTTTTGAATCATACCCTTCTCTGCCTCTACGAACCATCAGCTTCCTTTTGAACGGATTTTTTGGCCGTGACCTCGCCGTCATGGACTTGGTCGGTGCCATCTTCCCGAAGTCGAAGGTTGATTATTTGTGGGGTTTAGGGTTTTGCGAGATGTTGATTTGGGGGCTTAGGGTTTTCTGATTTGGGAATTTTTGAACGCTTGGGTTTTTGGGGTTTATGTTCTTGGTTTACTTGTAGTTATATATAAAGCCGGCTTTCCAAACTCGGATATTAAATGAATTTTGAATGTACTCTTTATTCGAAATCGAAAACAATGTGAAAATAACCCTATCATGTTTTCTAATTTGAAAGGACATGCAATTGTGATCCTAATTCTAATTATTTAAGAATTTAAAGTCAAACTATAGAACAGTTTCCGAACTCGAAAGTATCTTTCCATCAAGTTGAACTACATTTATTTTCGAAATCTGAAAACTGAGTTCAAATGGGTTTAGGGTTTTCAAAAGTGTGGGTCTGCATCTAGTATTTATGAAATGAATTGCTACTATTTTCAATTTCTAAAAGAAGATAAAATCACATGTTAAGTAGTGAAAATAAATCAAATAGTTTTAAGCCATCGAAATTATTGATTTTTCACTATAGTTTATCCATCGAAAGTTAACATCTTTTTATGAATTTCCATTTATCTTTTAACGACTTAACAGTCAATATTAAACAGAGTTGTGTTATGTTCCATCGCCGATCTTTGAGCTTATGTACGAGTAATCCAGCACGTAAAGAATACAAATCTTCCATGCATTCACGCTACTGTAATATAAGTGTAGTAGTGTGCTTACTTGAGTAACGTACGTTAGCTGAGTATGGTAGGAAGATACGTAATACTTGCAACAATGTCGATAAAATATAATGCTTGCAGTAGAGATCAGAGATCCAACCTCTTCAAAAAAACTGACATTACATAGGTATCACTAGTAGGACACGCATGTAACTAGTACTGATGCATGTAAGGTAAGTCAATCATTTAACTTGCCGGGTGAGCATCTCGCCAACGTCATAGTTTAACCAAACTGTGTTCAATTGATGATTAACCTTCAAGACTTAGCTATTGTGACCAAAACAATCATTTGATTTCCGAAATCTAAAAAAAGAGTTCAAATGGGTTTAGGGTTTTCAAAAGTGTGGGTCTGTGGCTAGTATTTCAAAAATGAATTGCTACTATTTTCGATTTCTAAAAGAAGATAAAATCACATGTTTAGTAGTGACAATAAATCATTTATTGTTACGGGTATCGAAATTATTGATCTTTGACTATATTTTATCCATCTAAAGTTAACATCTTTTTATGAATTGCTACTATTATCTTAATTTTTATTGAGCGTTTTATGCTTAGTGATGCATCGTTCTTAAATAAAATAGAATATGATAATATACATGGTTGTAATATAGTATTACATGATATACATGTAGTACTTTAAATGAACGATGAAAATTTATTTCTTGATTTTGATCAAGTTCATTCAGTGGAGTCGCATTTCACTCTGTCGTAAAGTGATACTAGAAAACGGGTGAAATTGATTAAAATGATACAGGTTCCAATAATATGCTGCATATATTAAGGCTATATTAAGCCGACCAAAATGCATATACACAGAAATCGTTAGTATGTGTATATGCTGGAGAACATAAGTACGACCAAGAAGTATCAAGTAGAATATTTGAGAGATTAAACTGTCATGTGTATAGAGAGCGAATTATAACAAAAGTTAATGAATGGCATATGTAAAATGTAATATAGAATATTTCCGTTTAAAATAAAAATCATTTAGCGTAGCAGTAAACCAATATTACCCTACAGTTCTAAATGTCGAACTTCTCAATGGCTTCTTAGCCGATTTCCCGTGATACACATATCTTTCATGGATACCAAAATGATTCATAGTAATTCAATTTCTCTCTAGTTGAATTACTATTGCGACCCTCGGTGTGGGTTTAGGGTTTAGGGTTCTGGGGATGGGTTTAGGGTTTAGGGTTCTTAGAGGAATTTGTATTGTGTGTGCTTTGCGATTTCGAATATACATCATCAAGTTTTCTATTTTGTAAATGTCCTTAATGTAGAGGTATAAGAACTCGAAAACAGATCATATTATGGTTTCAGGCTAACATTAACAATGAAGTTATAACAATGAAGTAATCATTTTACCTGTAGTTGTACTAAAGACATATGAAACTAAATGAAACTAATTTTACCAGTTGAAAACAAGTTAAACTAATCACTTCAAATTATGGGAATATAGCAACATAAATGAATAAAAACAGCAACATCCGGTTACAAATATGAATAAAACCACCAAATTCACTCATTGTTTGAAAAGTAACAAATTAATCCGGCCATCATTAGTTCAGTGCATTCCAAGCACGTGAGGCATTATTTGGACCAATTGCGCCGATCTCTCCTGCAATCGCTTAGGGCTCATCTTCATCAACTACCGCTGCGGCACTAGCTTGGGAGTCAGGAATGCTCGACTTCTCCCCACCCTGCGTAACAGGCTCCTCGTTTGCAGAAGGCTCATCATCGTCGCTAGATTGAGGGACATCTCCAAAGTCTGGCTCAGGACCCGGGGACACGACAATGTCCAGTTTGAACTCGTCGATGATCTTGTCCTGCATCTTCACAACTTCTTCCAGTTCCTCTTCTTGCTTTTGTAGCTGATCATCAAAGCAGTTCCACATGCGCATTAATTTACCCATCATTTTTTTCAGCTTCATACCTGCGACATTAAATTTAATCAATTCATCTTATTTCAACAAAAATTTGAAATTGGAACATGAGAACGTATACTTACGTTCAGGTATTGATGGGGCAAGCTCGTCCTCAGCGTCCCTTTTCCGCTTGGCCATTTTTGTAGCAGCGCCATCACCCACTGGCTTCTTCTTGTACTTGTTTGTCTCCAGGTCAAGCTCTAGATGGAACTTTTGGATCCATTTCTCATCATACAACTTATTCATTAGGGGAGCGTCGACAGGTACAAAGCCATGAGTCTTCATCAGCTTCGTGATCAATGAGCCATAGGGGAATTGTTTAGAGGTGTGGTGAGCCGACTTCTTCATGTACTCAACAACAGCGTGCCCGGGATTAACCAGCAAACCACGAACGACGTAGTAGAACATCATGCACGTCGCTATTGTTGGCTCGCACGCATGTCCACCCGTCGGAAGCACATTACCACAAATCCACTCAAACACGATGCGGTGCTCGCTAGACAAGTGCTCTATGTCATATTTCACTGCCTTCCCCGCTCCTTCGCCAGCGGGAGGTTTAGCATGGAAATACTCAAAACCTAGTTCCACGGGATCTATTGGTTGCTCATCAGACGGATCGGGTCACTTGTGATCAAAGTAGTTGTCATACACCACACCACAACTTTCCCCGACCAAGATTCGGCAACTAGTCCAAGGCACTCCCAATGCATCATTAACAGTGTATTTGGTCACTAGAATTATCACACCTGCTACCTTAGAACATTCCGACTGACTCGAACTACGACCTAAATTTGCATAAAACTGTCTAACCGCGTCTGGGTATACTGGATCATCTAGTGTAATCAACTTGTCCAAATGAGAAGGCTTAAAGTAATCAAGCACATATTCAAGAGTTTTACCAATTTTGGAGCTCAGCTTCAACACCTTTGTCTGGGTTAAGGGTTTGCGAATCTGCTTGATGTATCGTTCCTCCGCCACATCGCCGAAGAAGTAGCTCTTCTTATCATCAGGGCCTTTCTTACTAGGCCTAGGTGCCCTGTATCTTTGAGCTGGCACCCTCGGGCGAAGCAGGTCATCGTCGGCTAGCACCTTCTTAGCAACTTTTCCCTTCTTAGCAACCTTTTGAGGAACAACCTCATCATCCTCTTCTTCTTCCTCTAATTCATTGGCCATCGCCTTAGCTCTCTTTTGCACCACCTTAGGAGGTACAACCTCTTCTTCCTCCTCTTTTTCAGCATCTTCCTCATCCTCTCCCTCGCTATGTGATTCCTCATCATCTTCCTCATCCCTTCCCTCTTTATTTTCCTCACTCTGTAATTCCTTTTCATCATCCTCCTCGCTAGATTCCTCTGATTCCTCCTCGCTAAATTCCTCTGATTCGGGCTCATCCACCTTTTTCTTTCCCTTGCTCTTAACCGCAACTGTCTGCCTAACCCTCCTCGCCATCGCAGCTCCGACAACCTCATCATCGTTAGACTCCTCTGAATCAGTAGGGGGAGATGGAACTTTGTTGATCACACCGTCAGCTCTTTTCCGGCTAGCTGGATGCCGGATCACAGGTTCCTTCAATTGGCGCGACGCCAGTTGCTTTGTGGGAGGTGCCGTATCACGATCACTCTGGCGGCGGCCCGAGATCTGCTTCATCCGTGCCATGAGCCGATCTGATGTTTGAAAACAAGGTTAGGTTTTGTTCTTCTAATTTGGGGATTTTCATTTACAAGAGTTATGAATAATGAGGCCCGACCCGATGTTTATTTATACTAACAAAAGTTTTCGATTTCGAAATTGTTTTCAAACTAAGTTACAACATTTTCAGAACTCGAAAACCTGTATTCACATACGGTTTCGGTTTCTAAACCATTATTATCTGATTTTTACATCATACATAAATCAAATAGAGGGTTACACGGCTACCTACTCGGGGACGTAAAAGGTTTAGTATAACTTTTTCGAATCGAAATATGTTCAATCATGACTATTTTCGATGTCGAAAACCCTAGTACATTTGTTTTTCGGACCAGTGCAATACTCTAACATGTACCCTGATTCGTGTCCCATTTATCTGAAGAGGTGCCAAAGAAAGGAAGTTATAATATCCACCCTGTTGCAATTTCGATTTCTGAAACCCCTAGAGAAATAGGTCGTTGTTTTGACGGTTTTTTAGATGACGAAAATATGATAGATGAAATTAAATCATTCTTTATTAAGTAATAGTCTTCACGTATAAGGTCGATTTCGAAAACCCTCATATTTTGTCATGTTTCCATACTCTTTCGAAATCGAAAATGATCTGCACATCAAATTTCAGCACTGTATTTATATTGAAGTGAGAATACTCAATACTTATTTCCCTCATATTTTTTCACTGCTCCACCACACCACTACTCTACCCTCATTTTTCTCTTCCAAATTTCTAGATCTACTGCTTAATTATCCTCAAAATCAGAATCTCTACCACTTTTCTTGATCATCTACCATATCAAGTCATTGGGTAAGGTTTTAATTATTGTTGTGTTTGCATGAACGATGTGTTGATTTGTTTATGTAGAAATTTCAATGAGGGTTTCACATAAACACTTAGTATATCTCTCTTGCATTTGGTGATTTTGTATGGAATGAATCTGATTTTGAAAGTAGGCATTCTATATCAAATGCCCATAGCAATTTTGAATGTTATTTGAAAGTAGTTATACTATATCAAATGCCCATATCAAGTAGTTATTTTGAATGTTATATCAATAGAAATTTAGCTTACTTTGATAAAGTATTAGTTGAAACCCTAAAACCCTAACCAAACATTAAATACAAACACACATCTTTCTAAACCCTAGGCATGATTATGATAGAGCATTTATGGTGCCTTTGATTCACTTGATTAAGTTGTAACACTATGTTTTATCTACCCATGCATGTGTAGACCTATGTTAGGGAAGAGCATCGATATGATATTTAATATATTTGACTTGGTATGACATTGCCTTACATTAAGTCTAACGTCTATCTCATGTCTAAGGTATAACATGGCTCCCCAAAAGAAGAAGCTAACAAAAAATCCGGTCAAAAGAAGAAGGAAGCCTCTTGTGGGAGACCAAGGTGAAGGCAACTTACAACCACGGATTTACTGTCACGAGCTTGCAATACGCATGAAGAAAGGTATTCAAACACCCATGGAATTCAACCAGGTTGGCGAGCCAATCTCAAAAGAAAGAAGCAAGTGGGCAAGTTGGGTAGGAAAGACGGCCCGAACTCAAATTGATATCAAGTACAATGATTGGCGTCTAGTTCCTCGTTCTATGAAAGAAAGGCTTGTAGAGGAATGCATGGTAAGTGACTTTCAATACTCACACAATATTATGTGCCTCTATGACTTATACTTTGTATGATTATGCACACACAACTTAATAAGTACGTCATTGCATTAATTAACCTAACCACATTTATGTTTTTGTATGTCGAAGCGATCATTTCTCATCGATGCACCCAACATGGAACTTCTCCAAGATAATATGCAAATATTAGGGAAGATTGCAAGAGATTTTCGTGCTATGCTAGCGCGAGACTATGTCTTTGGAGTGAAGAAGCACTTGAACCCTAGACTCATATATAACACCATTCCCGAGCAGAGTTGGGAGTTCTTCGAGAAGTATGCCAAAGGCTATTTTGACGATGTAAGTCAACTCTACAACTACAATATCTACAAAAATTGTAATGCTTGTTTTAAAATGTGATGATAAGGCTATACTTATGAACTAGTGTGCAACGACATTTCATGTTAGGGTACACATGCGAATAAAAGCAGGAACGCCCAAGCCAACACATTGCCACATCGAATGAGTCGTGGCGGCATGCCTTTAGCGGTGGAGAGGTTCGTGAGGGACGATAGAGCACGAAAAATCCAACAGAATATTGCAGATGGAATGCCCGATGCCGAGGCAAGGAATTCTACCCTACCCATGCATGTGGACGATATTAAGAATTTTGAACTCTATCTCAAGGCACGGGAGAAGAAGGATGGTGGACATGGAGACAAGGAGGAAATGGAAACCTTCTTAAGAGATCTTGTAAGTTTATCTGGTTTCAATTGGCGGTTGTATGGCAAATACATTTACCTCTTTTGTAGCAAGTTATCAATGACCTCTATATTATTTTCATTATAATGACTAGGGTTCAAACTTGAAGAACGACGAGAAGGGCGTATTTAAACCATCCAAGGCGGGATATGACATCCTAAGTGAGAGTTTGGGTCGTGGTGAGCATCCCGGGAGGATTAGGACTTACGGCTCCTACGTGTCAAAGCAAGATCTTATCAACAATGCCTATAGGCGGGTATGATGCCCTCCACATGTTACATATATTGCTACCTAAATTTGTTCTATTTTTCATCATTCTAAGAATGTTAACTCAGATTTTGGAGTTTGGATATCGCCGTATAGGTTTTGACGCATGTGAAACGATATGCACGTAAATTTCTGACCATATTTTACAGATTCAAGTTTCTCATTTTAGAAATGCACTAAATTTGCCTTTCATAGGCCACTAGAATATGTACCCTAAAGGAGAATCATTTCCAAAACTAATTTCCTTTACATTTAAGATATCGAAAATCTGACATCGTTACAACTTACGTCTTCGAAAGTTTTTGATCATGCAACCACACTTTACAGAGCCATCCCCTACTCCGCATCCGATCACGTGAAATACTAAATCACAAAACACCATCCTTTCTATTAGTAAACATAGCTACAAAGAATGCTAGATTCGATGTCGTAAGAATGTATACAACATTACCCTATGTGACGCTCTATCAAGAAATTACTGGTGGAATTTCGAACTCGAAAATGGACTTGCATACTAAACCCTAGAGAGTTGACATCCCCTACATTTCACCCTATTCACAGTAATTTCAAACTTTAATCCATCTATATTACTAGTCGTAAACGTTTCATCTCTCAAGGTTTTCGACTTCTAAAGTATTTGCAAACATAAATGTTACGAATCTTAAAAGGCATGCATTACTGTAATTCAACGCATTTATTTCGCTTTCATAAATCACTACCTAAAATCAACCACAATTACCCGACATGAAACCCGATGTTTCAGACATCGAAAGAAAATGAGTAAACATTACGAATCGTAAATATCTGCATTCCAACCACTGCCTCAGATGTCGAAAATGTTGGGTGTCCATTACTTTCGATTTCTAAACTATCAGGTTTTCTACTCGTAAGTTTTGGATCGTTTCGAAGACCAATCTTGCACATAAAACCCCTTACGAATCGTAAACATGAAGTCTAGACTTTTCGAACTCGAAAATAGTCCACGGCGGGTCCTTTCGCCATGCAAAACTGGGACGCCGATGGACGGCGTTCCCAGTAACGTCGGGTCCACCCGCCGTGAGACCGTCCGATTACCGCCGTCGCGGCTGCCCTTCTCCAGTAGTGACATTTTTGTAAATCTACATTAGCAATTCTTTTGGCAGATCTAGACTAATTCTATGGATATCCATTCTTGTTTTCAATCTTTGGGTGGCAAATTTGTGCTTTGAACTTTGCTGGCTCAATCACTAACATGCTCCCCAAAGTATATTGATGCAAGAATGGCTCTATAAAATCCATAGAATTAGTATCTAAGAATGGCCACCCTTAGGTTATTCTTTTTGTAAAATCTGAGTCACAAATCTAAGTAATGGTCATATGGCCATTTTATTGTACAAACTGATTTATGCCTTTAATGGTCATTTGGTCTGGTGTGCCTATAAAATCCCCCCACCTATGGTGGTTTAATTTTTTTTTAAAAACAAAATCTTATTGTTAAACTAGATATGCAAAAGGCATTTGATAGAGTATCATGGAGTTTTCTAAACTATATTTTATTACACTTTGGTTTCCATGGAACTTCGGTAAAGATCATAGTTCAGAATATAAGTGTAGCTTGGTTTTCTATACTAATTAATGGGATAACAGCTGGATTTTTCCATTTTTCAAGAGGGATCAAACAGGGTGATCCACTCTCTCTCTACCTTTATAAACTCATAACTGAGGCTTTTTCAAGAGGTTTAAGGAAGTTAGTGGATATTCAGTACTTGGAAGTTTTCAGTATGACAAGAGGTGTAGCAAGTATCATACACCTCATGTATGCAGATGATACTGCTATATTTACCTCATCCAGCAAGAAGAATCTCATAAGGTTGAAAGCCTTTCTGGAGGCATATGAGCTCACATCAGGACAAAAGGTCAATTACACCAAATCTGACTTTTTCAGTTCTTCATGCACAACCCCTACAAGAGTATCCATCATCAAGATAATTCTTGACATGATGCGAGGCCAGATGCCTTTCAAGTATTTAGGGGTCCCCATTTTCAGGGGCAGAAACAAGAGCATATACTATCAGCCAGTTCTGGAGAGAATGGAGAAGATCACTCAGAACTGGAAAAATCAGTGGCTCTCAAATGCATGAAGGATTGTCCTCATAAAGCATGTTCTGTTGGCAATCCCAACACATATTCTAGCCATCCTAAAACCCCCCAAGGAGGTGATAAGAAAAATGGAGAAAATTGCATCTAGGTTTTTTTGGGGTGAGACTCAAACAGGCCAGAGGAAAATATGGACGAAGTGGTCTAGATTAGTCATTCTAACACTGGAAAATGGTCTAGGTTTTAGGGAGTTAACTGCTTTTATTGACTCTTTTGTAAACTATGGTGGAAATTGCAGGTTAATACAACTATATGGACAAAGTTCATGTGGTCCCTCCCAGTAACATACAGATCATCCCAGACATGGAAGAGGATATGCAGTATCACCAAGATATGCAATGAGAATTCCTTTGTATGCTTTGGAAAAGGTGATATACCTTTCTGGGATGCAAACTGGATAGGGAGTGGTGCTCTCATATATGAATGGTCTGAACACATTTCAGTACCTTTTCCAGACATATCTTTGTCCACTTTTATAGCTAACAAAGATCTGTATATGACACCCATTGAGCCTCATCTGGCTACAAGTACTATTTATATCTTGCAGGAATCAACACTGGAACACATCCATGATGACAAATTTATCTGGAGGCCATCAACAAATGGGAACTTCACAGTTCAATCAGCTTACCAGTGTCTCAGGAAAAGGGGACAAAAAGCACAGATTTTATTAGATATGTGGCTCAAACCAATCCCAAGTAAGATATCTGCACTGGTCTGGAGAACTAGGAATAGATTATTGCCTTTTGATGATATCCTGAATAATTGTGGTTTTAAACTTGTATCAAAATGCCCTTTTTGCTGTCATGAGGATAGCCTTGAACATTTCTTCAATGCATGCCCACTCAATTTAGCAGTTTGGAAAGATATACACAAAATCCTTGCCATCAGAACACCACATTTCAGAAATATAAAATCCAGACTAGTATTTTACTTGTCATGTAATGGCTATTCTAAAATCCACACTAAAGTTATCAGAGCCACTGTCATGGTTGCTTTCTGGACTTTATGAAGTAGAAGAAATAAAGTATTATATGACAACAAAAATACCACAAACAGCATAGTGGTGTCTGAAATTATCAATTATACTTTTTGCATCTTTTTTAGCATTCCCCTTATGTGGTAATCTAGAGAGGAACATGTTCTTAATTGATAATGGGATGATCCCCGTTATAAAAAGGAGGAGACCTAGACCAGTCAAACTTGTTAAGTGGATCCCTCCAGATAGTGGATTCAAGATAAATGTAGATGCATCTTCCAAGTAAATGGTAGTACAGGCATTGGTATTGTCATTAGAGATACTCTAGGTTTTGTATCTAGACTAGAAATGAGACATATCACATGCTCATCATCACTACAGGCTGAAGTTATAGCCATTATGGGAATGCAGTTAGGTCTACAACTGAAGTTTAATAGCTTCTGTGTTGAATCTGATTGCCTTTTGGCTGTTAGAGGAGCATTAGATCCAAATCAGATTGATTGGTAATTGTACTCTGTTTCTCATAACATCAGTCTCCATATTGCTAAGTACTCAGATCTCTATACTTTGAGGGAAGGCAATATGGTGGCTGATGTCTTAGCTAATCTGAGTTCAAACACTCAGTCATCCAATGTACTAAATCTCCAACACATCCCTGCAAAACTGAAAGGAATGCTCCTTCTTGACAGACTTGAAATCCTAAGTCTAAGATTATCTTTGTGAACAGACACACTGCTGCTCTATCTTCTTTTTTCAGGTGTAGGGGAGCAAGCAACTTAGAGGACCCAACTTCAGCAAGTACACTCAAACTTCTGCCAGCAGAATGAATCAAGCTCACAGGAGGATGGATATACTCAACCAATATCTGAGCAATTGTAGCTCAAAACCACTATCTTTTTGTAAATTGAGCATAATTATGGATAATACTCTCTATCAAAAAATGGGGTGGCAAACTTGTGCTTCACTCTTTGTTGAACTAATCACTGAACTGCTCCCCCATTCTCTCTGACACAGAGTATTCTATGCTGCCATAATATATGCTCACCTAGAATAGGCAATCACTCTAGATTAGCCATTCTTTATTCTTTTATGAAGTCATTGGCTTCGGAAGCATTGCTGCTCTTCTTGTAAAAACTATGGCAATTTATGCCCAAAGCTTATTGTTGGCTTTTCAAAGGTTTGGGGTGCCAATAAAACCCCCCACCTATGGTGGTTTTAAAATAGGAATTTTTTAATATTTTTGAAAATTTTCTGATTTTTTTTTATTTTTTGAGATTTTATTTTAAAGAAAAAAATATAAAAGAAAGAAATAAACATTGGGTTGCCTCCCAGTAGCGCTTTTATTTATAGTCTTTGGCTAGACTGTCAGATGCACTCAACAGAGATGTTGATAACTCCTTTTTCCTCGATCCTTGTACCAAGTGACTATGTCAGGTTTATCAAGCCGGTCGGTGCCAAAATACACAGTGAAAAATCCCTGCTCTTCCATACACTTGTGTTCTATCAAACTCTTCTTCTTTTTGGACCAATCACTTTGATGCTCTAATTTAATAGGCAGGTGATAAAACTCCCAAAACACCAATTCACGAGAAGATTTTATAGCCGAATTCTTAAGAACCTTGTGAAGCACCAATGCACAATCATCCAAACTCTCATCCCACCCTTTTCTTGAAGGGTTCACCTCATCTTGATGCCAAGAGTCATGAGATGGTTCAGGCGATGTAGGTGTGTTGAAAAAGACTATTGGCGGACGAGCTGGTGGTACAACGAGCATGCACGGTTTGGTCAATTCATCCACCGACAGAGGATTGGATATTTTCTCTATGATCTGAAGACATAAAGTAGCACCTTCGGTCTCTTCTTCGCTTATATCCACACCATCAGAGTCATCAAATCCATTTATCTTGTCAATCTCCATGCTTTCTTGAGTTTAATCAATCTTCATATGATGCTTAAGTAATTCAGTTTCATCAACCTCAAGAAACTTATCAAAGTTATAGCTGGACATTAATGGCTCTGGAAAAGGGTCCTCTTTCGCTACATGAGGGCTTTCTGATTCATACTCCAAATTCTGGTCATCACGTATACATTGAGCTGGTGAATTCAAGTCGTATTCATCTTCTTTGACTTTCTCGTTGGGTGCATAAAATCGACGCATTTGCTGATCAAACAACTCGTTGTGTTTCTCTTGGCTTTGTTTCATCTCTTCCGCCATGTTTTTGAGTTCACTAATCGATTCACTCATCATCTCTTTATGTGAACCCAAACTCTGTTTCAATTGATTGAGCTGGTCTCCGAACGAAGGACAATGAGAACTCAAACTCTGTTTTAGTTGATTGAGCTGGTCTTCTAACGAAGGACGGTGAAACGATGCTCCTCGATCATCCTCATAATAATAATTAAAACTTGGCTCCTCCCACCGCGAAATGTAAGGTGTAGGGGAGTACTGTGCAGAGTAATTCCACTCATAGTTACAATGACCATAGTTATGGCAAATATCACACAGTCTTCTAGGTGCATAGTAATCCCAATAGCCCGACATGGTACCTCTTCAAAATCTGCCAGTCACAAACAAAAGTAACCGAGATCAATAGGAAAAGAAAGAAAATATATAAAAACTGCTCCCCGGCAACGGCGCCAATTTGGTGGTCGTCGTTTACCACCAAAATATTCCTGCAATGCTTAGAATATAGATTAGTATAGCAAGTAAGCATGGTCGAATCTCACAAGGAGCAGATTATTAACTTAACTTCCCTGAAGATCAGATTTGGTTTATAGTTACCAACTTTTAACTTGAGAGTGATTTTATTAACTACGAAAATATAAAACTATTTAACTATGAAAAGAAAACACAGGATGATTAACTAAACTAAATGCAAGTGTATCAAATAATTATGCAAAACGGCTCAAATAAATCCACACTAGTCATATATTCGATCATCGATGCAAAGATATAATTAACAACCATGAACCAACCAGTTATAAGATACCGTGAATGCAGCGGACATACCCCAATTCCTACTTACTTTATCGATAGCTAACAAGAGACGCTTAAACTAACTATTTCTCTTATCAAATCAAATCTACAAATCTAATTGGTAACGCCATTTCTAAATTGTTTGATAGAATTAAGAAATGAAGGAACCCAGTTTAGATAAATTAACTAAGAACGCAAGTATTAACCTGTCTACCAGTTTATTCTCACAGAAAACAAACCAAAATTTGCAGCAATCAATTTAAGTCAATTAGATCTCACAGAATTCTCATGATTAGAGCTTCATTATTCTCGCCGAAACTAAACTAGCTACTAAAGATGAAAACACATTAACAATTAATATAATAAATAAACATTAAAATAATGTGCAACTAATTATCAAGTATGAATGAATGAATCGTGAGAATTTGAAATATGCATGCAAAAACAATTCATCAAAGTCCAACTTCGGTGGCCAAACCCTAAACAAAACCTCCAGGCGGCCACACTAAAAGAATTAGGGCTTGTTTGGTTTTTATAATCTTATTACAAAATTAAACCTAATCTAAATAATATAAGGAAAATATTTATTGGACTAAATGATTATAATAATAACTAAATTGGGCTTTTAATATAATTCTTCATCTTCTTCTTCATGTAACCCAATTAAGCCCAATTTCCTCATAATATTCTTCCGACCTTATGTAACAATCCGATCAACCAAGGACTGCTTGGTAAATGCGATAAAATAGAAAAATAACAGTTCAGATTACAGATAGCAAGATTGAATGAATATGAATCTACACAGTAAGCCAGCTACTTATCCTAGCTCAAGTTCTGGTAGACTATTGACCCACAATTGCAACTAAGTCCTCTGACTTTACCAATTTATTAGCAGCTCCTTAATTCATACTTAATATCATAACACTCCCTCCCTGTTAGACACAGCTTGTCCTCAAGCTTAAAATTTAAACTCTGGAAACTGTTTCTGGATGAACTCAGAATCTTCCCAAGAGGCTTCATCAGCATGGAGGTTCTGCCAGAGAATCAGCCATTGAACTACTTGCTTACCTTCCCTTGTGATCATTCTGCGCTGCAATATCTTTTGAGGCTGAAAAGACTCCAACTCAGACAAACTCACATTTGGATAAGAGCTTGGAGTGATAGTGAGATCTCCAACAAACAATTTCAGTAGTGACACATGGAACACAGGGTGCACCTTGCAATCTACTGGCATCTTGAGTTCATAAGCCACTTCACCTATTTTCTTTGTAACCAGAAAGGGACCATAGTACTTGGGAGAGAGTTTAGACCTTGCCAGCTCCTGGATAGACTGTTGCCTATACTCACCTTGAGCAGCACCCAATTCCCTACCTCAAATTTTCTTTCACTTCTTTTGGAGTCTGCTTGCTACTTCATTCTGGTCTGAGCCTGTTTCAGATTTTCCTGAAGTTTCTGATGAACACTGGCTCTCTGTTGGAGTAGATCTTGAGCCATAGGAAAGATTGAATCAGTCAATGATCCCAGAGGAAGAGTGAGTGGTTTCACTCTATAAATGGCTTCATAGAGAGTCATTTTTAGGCTGGAATGATAACTTGTATTATACCACCACTCAGCTGATGCAAGCCAATTCTTCCATGAGTTTGGAAATTCTCCACAGAAGCACCTAAGGTAGTTACCAATGACTTGGTTAACTCTCTCAGTCTGGCCATCTGTTTCTGGATGATAGGCTGTACTGCACTTCAGCTTCACTCCTAATTTCCCAAACAACTCATTCCAGAATATGTTGGTGAAAATCTTGTCTCTGTCAGATATTATAGTGTCAGGCAACCCATGGAGTCTATGAATTTCATTCAAGAACAGCTGTGCTACTTCTTTGGCTGTAAAGGGGTGAGCAAGAGCAATGAAGTGGCTGTATTTTGAATATCTGTGCACCACTACTAACACTGTGTTAAACCCTCCATAATTGGGAAGTTGCTCCACAAAGTCCATTGTGATGTGCCTCCATGCAGTTGTAGGGACTGGTAGAGGTTGAAGAAGACCAGGAGCAAGATAATGCTCAGTTTTGTTGATTTGGCAAGGTACACATTGTTGATAAACTCCACCACTTCTTGTTTCAGCAAGGGCCAAGTAAAAATACTCAGAATTCTTTTTATAGTAGCAGATTGGCCTGAGTGGCCACCTCTGGCAGATGAGTGCATAGCTGTAAGTATCTCTCCTTTAATGATTCCTTTGTTGCCAACATAGATCTTGTTTCTGTGTCTAAGTACTCCATTGGTGTAGCTCCACTCACCTCCCTCCTTGTTATGCTGCAGAATCAACTTAGCTATCATTTGTTGAGCCTTCATGTCATCCTCATAGATGTCTTCAATTTGTTTCATCCACTCAGGAACTAAGGTGGCAGAAATAGCAAGTAGTTGACCTTGGCATGGAACCTTGGAGAGTGCATCAGCAGCCACATTGCTTTTTCCACTCTTGTACTGGATTTCAAAATCCAATCCAAGTAATTTAGTCACCCATTTGTGCTGTACTGCTGTATGTAGTTTTCGCTCGAATAGGAATTTCAGACTCTGATGGTCAGTCTTAATTATGAACCTGTTCCCTACTAAGTAATGCCTCCACTGCTCAATTACCATGACTAGGGCTAGCAGTTCCTTCTCATAGGTTGATAACCCCATATTCTTAGTGCAAAATTACTTACTCAGATATGCCAATGGTCTTCCCTCCTGCATTAACACTGCTCCCATGCCAGAAGTACATGCATCAGTCTCTACAATAAAAGGAATCTTGAACTTTGGCATGCTCAGAACTGGTGCCTCAGGCATTAATTTTTTTAACTCAATAAAAACGGCCTTAGCTTGATCATTCCACTTGAAAGAGTCCTTTTTAAGCAAATCATGGAGAGGTCTGCACAGC
This sequence comes from Sherardia arvensis, assembly GCA_948330725.1. NCBI lineage: Eukaryota > Viridiplantae > Streptophyta > Magnoliopsida > Gentianales > Rubiaceae > Sherardia > Sherardia arvensis. The sequence continues at coordinate 17,656,536 of OX415235.1, forward strand.
ACTCCATATCCTTTGATAAACCTTCTGTAGTACACTGTCAATCCCAGAAATCCTCTCAGTTCCTTAACAATCTTAGGTTGAGGCCACTTCAATATGCAATCTATCTTTGTAGGATCCATCTCCACTCCCATATCTGAAATGACATGCCCTAGGTACTCCACCTTTTTGACAGCAAAAACACATTTTGAAAACTTTGCAAAAAGTTGTTGTTTCCTCATTGTTTCCAATACCAAATTCAAATGGTCTCCGTGTTCCTCCCTTGACTGATTGTAAACTAGTATATCATCAAAGAATACTAGAACAAACTTCCTCAAAAATGGTTGAAAAATGGAATTCATTAGAGCTTGGAATGTGGCAGGAGCATTGGTTAATCCAAATGGCATTACCAAAAACTCAAAATGTCCATTGTGAGTAGCAAATGCTGTCTTATGTATGTCTTCTTCCCTTATTCTGATTTGATGATATCCAGACCTTAGATCCAATTTACTGAACAACTTGGCATTGTATAACTCATCCAATAACTCATCAATCACATGAATGGGAAACTTATCTTTTATAGTCAAATCATTTAGATTCCTGTAATCAATACAAAGTCTCCAAGTTCCATCTTTCTTCTTGACAAGCAGCACTGGAGAAGCATATGGACTGGTACTGACTTGCACCACTTGGTTTTTCAACAATCCTTCTACTTGTTTTTCAATCTCAGTCTTATGAAAGTGGGGGTATCTGTAAGGCCTGACTTTGAATGGTGCTGAATCTGACTTCAAGTTAATCTGGTGATCAATACTTCTTTGAGGGGGCAGTGATTTAGGTTCTTGCAAAATGTCATCGAATTGTAGCAGTAGCTGGCCTACTTCTTTATCTTCTTCTTCAGTTGCTGCTGTCATATGGTAAAGCTTCTCTTCAATTGAATGGAAATACTTCTGTCTCATATTCTGATACTCCATTTCTGCCATTGGTCTTTCTTCTAAAATCTCCAAGAAACCTCCTCCATATCTAGCAGGTAAGGGACTCCTCCCATTCCAGACCAAATCAGTGTTGTGGAAGCCAGCTGGTTGCTGTTGAGTGGATAAGATCAATGAATTTCTCCTTCTTATGAGCAATGCAATCTCTCTAGCCTCTTCACCTCTCATCAGACTAAAAGGTGGTGTGTTGCTGTTACCTTGTAGGCACCACTGTGCCCCCTTACTTGTAATGAAAATATCATCTGTATTAAAATCAAAAGCTATGGGACTCACCAATGCCATCCAATCAGCTCCTTCGTAGTTTAGCCTTTATCTCGGGGGGTAGGAGAGTTCCAACCTCAACGGTTCCTGATTCTCCGAGCTGCATCGGCTCGGACTCGGAGTACTTGCCTGGTTCAAGATTCTCCTTTTCTGGTTCTCGGATAGCTTGAATTGTGCATATTCGAACTAATTGTTTATTACCTCGGACTGTGGCAATCCCTTTGTTGGTGGGGAACTTCATCACCAAATGGTAAGGGGACCAGATTGCCTTTGCCTGGTACATCCAGGGCCTTCCAAGGATTATGTTGTAAGGTTCCATGGAATCGATGATCGTAAAGGTACAATGCAGGGTTATACTCTGAGAACCGTCTCTCACTTGCACTGGTAAAATAGTTTTTCCCAAAGGAACGACGGGATTGCCAGTAAATCTTGAGATAGGGCTTGTGGGTGTGAGATTATTTTTGTCCGATCCCATCTGTTCATAACAACTGAGAAACATGACTTCTACTTCACTCCCTCCATCCACCAGAACTCTTCTGATTGTGTTATGGTTTATGTCAACCGTAATCACTAGGGGATCTGAATGGGGAATTTGATTAGGAACCACATCTTCAGATGAAAAAGTAACAGTTCCGTCTAAGCGAGATATTTTGCTCTCCCACTCCTAGGGAGAGGCTTCTTGCGCCGATCGATGCACACCATTGATGCTCCTTCCCGCTCCCTGGTTACTGGCGTGGCTTGTCTCATCGTTGTTGATGCTTCTTATTCCTGCCGGGGCCAAAAAATGGATTCGTGTACTCCCACAAAGGTTTTCAGCCGGATCAGCCATGAGTTAGAAGGTCGTATAGATCAAGATTAGCTTGCGGGTCCCACTGGGCGTGCCAAATTGATGGATGTCTACGATCCGCACTTGATCACGAACTCCACTCACAAACTGATCTGCAAAACAAAAGCCCCGGGTGTCCCGGGGATCGACACTCCGACGCTTAAGTCAGTATATTTGCTTAAGGCGTAAAGTATGAGATTAGATGGAGAGGTCTACCAAAACTTTAGGGTATTTATATGGCTACAATCCGTAGATCACCAAGATATGTATTTATGGTATGAATACAACTCTTATGGGAATAATAGGTGTATTACCATGTATAATAGAAGTGTATTTCGGACATGGTTGTATTACCATGTTTAGGAGGAATGTTAATGTTTGAATCTTTAATTGATGATGATGATAATTCATAAAAATGATATGGTATGACACACACGTGTGCACGCGCACACATACGCACACGTACACACGCGCTCATGCCCACACACATGCGCGCGCAGGTACACACACGCACACACACATACTAATATTGCATAGTTGTTATTAAAGCATTATTTCACATTATCTTATAACCTTAGCGGTACATACCTCCGAAAGGATTGCTGCATAGCTCACTAATTCTTCAAAGCTTGCGCATCCACCGTCATCATTAAAGGGATTTGTCCCAGAAATAGAAATGGCATTAGGATCTGAAGAACAAACATTCATCTCTATCACACCAATCTCGGTATCATCCCCACCAAGTAAGAGTAATGCATCCACTGCACTCTGCTCTTCCACCACGACAAGATCTGTCAAAGGAATATTATGAGGAGGAGGAGGAAGAAATAGTGTCATTGTTGCTTCTACAATCTCAGCATCAACAAAATTAATGCAGCCTTCCTCTCTTGGGTCTCACCTACCATTGATAGTCCTTCTCATCTCATCGAAAATTTCACCTGCACAAATCATAAAGGGTAAAATAGTCCCTAACTTCTATAGATGGAAAAAATTAAATGTAGTTAATCAATCAAACAAGATCTATTGTGGAAAACTTAGGGTTGGAGAGGTCAAAAGGGGTACGTTTTGGCACGAATAGAACAACCAATACCCTTGACAAAGCTGAGGTACTCTGGGATGAGTTCTTCGCAGTTGTCCATGATGAAAACTATACGGACATACAACTTGATGTTGTTGGGCTTCTTCCTCGGGCTTGATCAGGGACGGCCCATTATGGAGGCCAATGAGGCCTTTGCCTCAGGCCCGAAAATTCAAGTGATTTTTTAGGCCCAGCGCTCGTACTTATTCAAGTGATATTCGACAAGATATGATGTAATAACACCTTTTATTAGATCTAATGTGTATGTTCGAGGTTTTTCCTCTTTATATCCTCTTGGGATTTGTTTAAAAGTATCATATTCTGATGTAATGATACATTCTATATGAATTTTAACTATTGTTTGAGATTTTTCCTTTGTTGTATTTCGAGATGATTGATATTCAAGCACGTATGCCTGTTTTGTTAGTCTGTGGACTTCAATCAAATACTCTTTTCAAGTATTTATCTCGAGTTCAACCGTTTTATTTTACTCAAAAAGATTGGTCTTTGAATTCTTCATTCAAACATCTTATTTTAGATAACCATGCCAACCGTATGCTTATTGAAGCATACTGTTTTGAGTGGCAATCAGGGTCATGCTTAGGATAACATTCCTCTTATTAGAAAGGAACTTATAATTGCCATAATAAAGATAGATGTGGATGTAAATAGAATAAGTTCAATTGAAGCTCGTGGATTTAAGAACAAAGTAAAGGAAGTACTAGTTCAAGTTCTGTACCCGTAATGTTAGAGCAGAGTCATATCAGAACCTAGTGGGGTTTTTTCTCAAGTTTCATCTCTCGTGGTACTTTCGTAAGTTAACTCCAGGAGCCGTGGGGGGGTCCGACAAGGTCTATGCCCATCGGACAAATGACCAAGACTCTTGAATTGTAATCATGTTCTCTTGGGGTACATGAATCATCTTCTGGCATGGTGGGTGAAAAGTACATGGTTCGTATACGGACGTCATTCATACTCGGACCAGGGCCCTAGAAGGTTCATGGGCTCGAGGTACGCGGAAGGTGGATCCACAGGTCCATCAATCCTAATCCTTATAAGGAATGCGTATATTGTGAATGTTCTGCAGGGAATATACATCCTCTCAAAGATGGTAATATAGCCATCCTAAACATGGTAACACAACCATGTCCGAAATATACTTCTATTATACATGGTAATACAATTCTATTCCATAAGAGTTGTATTCATACCATAAATACATATCTTGGTGATCTACGGATTGTAGCCGTATAAATACCCTAAAGGTTTGGTAGACCTCTCCATCTAATCTCATACTACATACTTTACGCCTTAAGAAAATATACTGACTTGAGCGTCGGAGTGTCTACCCCCGGGACACCCGGGGCCTTTGTTTTGCAGATCAGTTCGTGAGCGTGGTTCGTCGCCAAAGTGTTGGTGTCCGGCATACATCAATTTGGCACGCCCGGTGGGACCTCTCGGGGAAATCACTCTCCCAGTCACAGTAACAGACGGAGCAAAGAGCTTAACCCTATACTGCACATTTGTGGTAGTCGACACCGTCACACCTTTCAACATTATCCTTGGCAGACCTTGGATGTGCCAGGCTAAAGTCGTATGGTCTCCATACTATCTGATGCTGAAGTTTCCGACACCACAAGGATTAGCTTCAATTAAAGGAGATCAAGGAGTGGTGCGTTCTTGCATGATCACGGCCATCCGTGACGCCGGAAAAGTGAGCAACATCTTGGCCGTCAACACTATCCTAGGAGATCTGGTCCCCGATCCTGATCTCGAACAACCTATGGTGTTCCATTTCGAAGAAGAGGCCTACAACGAGACGACTCCACTATGGCATAAACGCCGCCACCAAGCCTTCCAAGTGGGGGAACTGGTAATGCCAGTTGGCCCATGGTGCACTATCAAGCTAGGAGGAGCGCTGGAGCCAAGGACCAAAGGACCATACAAAATCTCCGCAGCACAATCCGGTGGATTCTACCTCTTGCAAACACGCGAAGGAGAGCACTTGGACCCTGTCATCATGGCGCCTTTCCTACGCAGGTACCTCGGAGCTAAAACCAAGTAGACCTTCTCCAAATAAGGATAAACTACTTCAATAAGGCCTACGACCCAAGCTTCCTTTCTTTTCATCTTTTTATCTTTTCATACCCGAGCTCCCAAACTCGGGGTTTTCTTTCATGATTTTTCCGAGCTCTCAAGTTCGAAGAATACAATTTCTTTTCAACATATATCTTCTATTTTATTTTGAAGCAGTCTATACTCTCTAAATACAAAGAGACACTATGCCTTATAAAGCATAAGTAAAGACTGCCGCCTAAGACCCATACGCTTTAAAGTGTATGATTGATGCTTATCTAATATGAGCTGTATAGACTATGTGTCCGAACTACAATCATCCTAGGCCAAAATAACATAATATACTTATAAAAAGTATATGGTCAAAGACCAACACGATATGGGTAATACAAACTCACAAAGTTTGGAACTCGACTCTCCACGTGATACTCCTATTAAGGTACACATTACTATTTATTTTGGCTATTCATAAGCCTAAGAGTCAATCTTCTCAAGGATTGCAGTATAAAGACCTTTATAAAGGCAAAATCAAAAAGTGTTATTACACTAAAAAAACTTCTTACACCTCGTGAAGGTCTTTAAATACAGGGGTATGACCCCGACCGCGAGAAGAAGTAGAGGCACAACCTCGATCACTGTGGAGGCCACGACCCCAATTACTTTCTTCTGCGACCCTCATCAGCTGAGAGGGGGTAGGAGATCCCCTACTATTTCCTATAATTACAGGTCAAGCAGGAGAGTCAATTGAGCCACGAGCTCTAGGAGTAGGTGGCGCCTCTCTGCCCCTTCCACATGGGATCCCTCGAGATATACCCTCTTGGACATGAGACCTTATCAACTGTCCTGAATATGGGACATAAGAAGGCCCACCTACCTCTCTCCTTAAAGAAACTGAAGACGTGACAAACACACCTTGATCTTCTAGTTCCTTAATTTGGAATCTACAAGCATTTAGCTCGGCCTAACACATCCTCAACTCATCTATCCTAGAGGCAATGTTATGATTCACGGTGATATTTTCATCCCGAAGGTAGAAATACGAAGGTCCTTCTCGTGACATTCACCCTTGATCTTCATTAAGTCACTCTTGACTTTCCTCCATTCTTGGTCGTACTCCTTATTCGCGGCCAAGGCTTTGCTGTGTTCATCTTCTAGATCCTTATACCTCTTCTGAAGATCACTCAACTGCTGATTCAGCTTAGCTCTCCACTTCATAGCCTCCTTGAGCCCGCCGCGAAGACTCTCGCATTCTTCCCGCACGATGCTAAAAAAGCCCTTGGAGTCACCCAAATCTTCCTCAAGTTCTTTGTTCTTTTGAAGGATAGCTTCATACTGAACCCGCAATTCAACGCAAGAAGCTATGCAACACTGGACATAAAGGAAGACAGGGAACTATCAAATTTATGAAAGAAGCATATTATTCGGAGTACAAGGATATCAAAAGACTGAGTAAAAAAGATTAATTCCTAAATAAGGAGAGAAGGTTCTAAGGAATTACAATCTTAGGTCCCCCCTTCTGAGTCTCAGGATTCTCAGTGGATGCTTCCATAACAGACTTCTCCACCAAGTATGCCAACTCAGAATACAGTCTGACCAATTTATCCTGGAATTCCTCAAGAGTTAATGCCTTCTTCAAGGATTCCAAACTAGTCAATAGACTAGTCTCAAACCCCCCAACTTGGCTTAACTCTGCTCGGAAATTCTTCAGTTTCTCCGGTACTTCCGGCCAAGTATAAGCAGAGGCCAAACATCCCTGAATCTCTTCGCTGAGAAATCCCTTAAGATGAATCCACATCTCAGAAAGCTCCGACTTATGGTAGAAATTGGCATACTGTTGGGGATGGGCCTCCATCTCTGGGCAGTTAAGGCAGAAATCCATTATCAGCCGGACTAGTCGCCTCTGACAAATGGGATCAGTATATCGATCTCTCTCTGCTTCCAACAAAGCCATGCTCCTCTTCAGCTCCGAGAAGGAACCATCCACCAACCTCTTCTCATTCTTAATAGTCTGGTTCTCATCCTCCAAGGCCTCCCTCTTGGCCTTCTCTTGTGCCACCTCATCCTGGAGGCACTTTACCACCTCAGAAGGCTCCTTCAACCTCCTGGACATCTCTTCCTTCACCAGTTCCAGCTCAGATGCCTGCCCTTGACAGCGGGCATATAAGTTTCGGAGGGAATCGTACATATGCTTCATCTGGTTGAAGGACTAAGAAAGAAAATAAAGAACGGTCAAATAACTATACCTACAATTCTGTTAAAGGCCAAGTTGATCATACCTGGTTAATTCTTGGACATCCTGGAATCATTTCGGTCAGTGCTTCAGAAGGAGGAGGTGACACATATTTCTCGAACTCTTCTAGTGGTCCGAGCTCGAGCCTTTGTTTCTTTGGAGACTTGTTGAAGGAATCCCCAGAAGTCTCAAAATCCCTCTTCTTATCACTACTGCCTGGCAGCCCTCTCGACTGTGCTAATTCAGCCAGCATCTTCGATGCACTTTTGTCCTTGATAACACACACTGCATGCAGAGGGAATGAAGTCAGCATTGGAGAAAATGAAATAATACATGTGCGAATATTAAACATATCAGAAACTACAAAAGTTAGAGACTATTCATTCTTGGTCCTACCACGCAAGATTTTCGAAGAATCAGAAGACTGAGATATCTTCTTTCTCGGACGTCGAATTAGAGCAGAACCCTCATCCTCTTTCTCATCTGATGGATCTAGAGCCATCAGAACAAATGGGAAATTTGCCTCTTCAATCACCTTAGGTCCTTGAACCAATATTTTGAACCGACGCCCACGTCGAGCATCCTTCATCAGACCCGAGATTTCCATATTTACTTCTTTCTCAGATATCTCATCTCGAGCAGTTCTCTCTTCTAGTGCTCTAGTGGCCAGCAACGCCCTAGCTGCGCCAACCGGATCCTGTTCCATAGACATGAGGACTTCATACCAGTCAATATAAACACCTTTTGGCTGATCAAAATGTGTCAACCTCAAGTAGCTGCTATTTTGAAGAGTCCAGCCGGACAGTTGATTCAACCAGCTATATGTCTCAATAGGCCACTGCCAACCCATCTGATGATCTCCTGATACAAACTTACCCTCTCTAAGTTTGATCCTATCTCTCACCAACTTCTTAGCTATATTTAGTAGTTTACGGGAGGACTCAACTTCATGCCAGATCTCATTTTTGACCTCTTCGTTTGAATGAGGAAATTCATACTTTGTTCGATCAAAGGTTAGTTTTACCTTATCCCATTTCCAGCAGTTCACAGGAAGCACAAAAAGCTTACCTAAAGAGGTATCCCGAGAGGTCAAGGTCACAATTTGTTTAACAAGGGAAACCTTATACATAGCTCGCAACAAGGGGAGACTGGGACTGTAACCTTTACCAGCACACCAAGTTATTAAGGCCATAATGATTACTATCACATTGACATGTAGCTGCCCTGGATGCACCTTATAATACTGAAGAAAATCATTCAACAGTGGGGGAAAAAGGAAGGCTAACCCATGCTGCAGAAATCTCCCATATATGACCCCTCGGGTCGGAGTTACTAATTCAAAGGAAGGCTTGTCTTCTCCAAAGTACATGAGATCAACATCAGAATGAATCGAAAAAGGGACAACCTTCTATGAAGATAGCAGCGTCAGCGCGTGCTTTATCCTCCTTCATTGACTTTTTACTACTACCTTCGCCATCCATGGATATTCTACCTCCAGATGCATGCACTACCATGGGGCTATTCCCCTCTATCTGAGCCCTCCTAGCCATTGCCCTCAACCTCTTCTCTTCCTCAGAGGCTTTCTTCTTCAGAATTACAGGTTTTTTCCCACTCGCTACCTCAGCTCTGCGGCGGTCACGGGAGCTACTCTCCTCGGCCTGAGCTTGTACATACTCTCCCTCATCATGACGGGGGAAGGAAATTGTTTTACTACTATTACTCATGATTATAGAGAGTATGGGGGGAAATATACACAGGGAGAAAAGGAAAATACAGACACAAACAAATGTGCAGAGAAAGAAGATAGCACTTACTGAGGATGGAAGCCGAAAGCAGAAATTTGGGGCTTCAGAAATTGATGAAGTGCTGATACGCCTTCTGAACTTGGAAAGAAGCGAATAAGAGAAGACAATGGGAATGATTTGGGAGATTTAATCCAAACCCAGACAGCATTGAAGACGAAAAATTACCTCGATTCTGTTTTCGATGCAAGTAATTGGAGAGACGGGGGACAGACCGTCTCTACTTTTCAATAAATGCACGCCACGTGTATCTACCATCTGGATTTCAAAGGGAACTAATCTCAGCCGTCCATATATTTGATGGAATATGAAAGAACTTTAAGCTAGATATTCAAAAAGGTATGCCCGAGAGGATAGTCCTAGAAGGACACCCCGAGCTTAACACCCCGAGTTAGTCTCCCTCGAGTTATTGGTCTTCCCTCGAGAAGCAAGCCTCTCCTTCAACCTTCGAAATGGAGTACTCTATATTCTGAAGATCTACCTTGGGGCTACTGATAAGTCCATGGTTCATATCCAGACCTCATTCATACTCGCACCAGGGCTTGAGAAGGGTAATGGGCTTGAGGTACGCGGAAGGTGGATCCATAGGTCCATCAATCCTAATCCTTATAAGGAATGTGTATATTGTGAATGTTCTACAGGGAATATACATCCTCTCAAAGATGGTAATATAGCCATCCTAAACATGGTAACACAATCATGTCCGAAATATACTTCTATTACACATGGTAATACAACTTCTATTCCATAAGAGTTGTATTCATACCATAAATACATATCTTGGTGATCTACGGATTGTAGCCATATAAATACCCTAAAAGTTTGGTATACCTCTCCATATAATCTCATACTACATACTTTACGCCTAAAGCAAATATACCGACTTGAGCGTCGGAGTGTCTACCCCCGAGGCACCCGAGGCCTTTGTTTTGCAGATCAGTTCGTGAGCGTGGTTCGTCGTCAAAGTGTTGGTGTCCGGCATACATCAGTGGGCCAATAATAACCCATTTTCTGGAGTTTATAGGTGACAGTACGTGAACCTTGATGACTGCCACAAACACCTTCATGTGCTTCTTGTACCAAGTGCTCTGCGTCGGATGGTCCGACACACTTCAGTAATGGTTGAAGGTATCCTTTCTTGTACAAGTTACCTTCGTGTATCACATATTTAGGGACTTTGACTCAGATCCTGTGCGCCAAATCTTTCTCTTCAGGGAGAGTTCCCGTTTGTAGGTCTTCGATGGAAGGGCTCATCCAAGTGTCCGAGATACCCACAGTCATAATGCTGCTTTCTTCGTAACTCCTCTTCGCCAGTGTTTCCATTAGCAGCTCTTGAGAAGAACAGATGTTAAGATTTGACGATGGGAGCTTGCTCAATGTGTCAGCTTTATGGTTACTTTCTCGAGGAATATGGTTCAACTCGTAGTGCTGGAATTGGCCTAGAAGAGGCTTGACTATCTCGAGATACTTTTGGAGGCTATACTCTCGGGTCTCGTTGTCACCTTTGACTTGTTGTACCACAATCTGCGAGTCACTGAAAATCTCGAGCTCCTTGATTTCGAGATCCTTTGTTAGTTTCAGCCCTGTTATGAGGGTTTCGTATTCGTCTTCATTGATTGTTGCTCGGAAGTCGAAGTGGAGGACATATGGATAGTCTTTTCCCTCGGGGCTGGTGAGTAAAACTCCAGCACCACTTCCCCCTGAGTTGGAGGATCCATCCATATATAGGCACCATTTTCCAGCATCGTGGGCTGGCTCTTGTTGGTTGATCTCCACTAGTTCGACAGATTCCATTATGAAATCCGATAAAGCTTGACCCTAAATGGTCGTCCAAGGTTTGTATTGTATATCATGTTCCCCCAATTCTTGGCTCACTTCATCATCCGGCTCGAGGCGTCGGGTTTCTGGAGGATCTTCCTGATCAGATAATTAGTCAAGAGCACTATAGCGTGTGCTTGAAAGTATGGCCGCAGCTGCCTAGATGAGTGTACAAGGGCTAATATTAGGAGCTCACGAGGGGTATATCTGGTCTCGGGCCCTTGCAAGGCTCTACCAACATAGTATATGGGGTGCTGTAATCTTTCTTTCTCCTTTACCAACACAGCGCTGATAGCTAGCTGAGAGGCATATATGTATAAATAGAGAATTCCCCCCCCTGTCGTGTTTTTGAAAGTGTAGGTTGATGTCAGAGGTGATCTTTAAGTGCTTGGAAAGCCTCTCCACACTCGTGTGACCACTCGAACTAGATGGCCTTCTTAAGGATGTTAAAGAAGGGCGGATACTTTTCAGCTCTTTTGGTGAAAAAACTGGTAAGGGCCGCGAGGGATCCTATTAACTTCTGTACATCCTTGACGGTCTTCGGGGGTTGCATATTTTGCAGGGCTTCTACCTTTTCGGGGTTAAACTCAATTCCCCGATTGGATACCATGTATCCTAAGAATTTTCCTGCTCCAACACCAATGGTACATTTAGCGGGTTCGGCTTTTTAGATTGGATGCTCGTAATGTATCAAAGGTCTCCTTCAACTCTTTGAATAATGCGATGTAGTTGCGGCTTTGCCCTACCATGTCATCGACATATATCTCCAGGTTGCGTCCTATTTGAGACTCAAATTGTTTGTCCACCAGTCGTTGATAGGTGGCTCCAACGTTTTTCAATCCAAATGGCATCTTCTTGTGGCAAAAGGTCCCTCAGTCAGTTATTAAGGAGGTTTTCTCCTTGTCCTTCTCTACCATAGGAATTTAGTGATATCCTTTGAAGGCGTCGAAGAAAGCCAACACTTGATATCCAACAATTGTTTCGACCAAGCGGTCGATGGATGGCGGAGGATAGCTATCTTTGGGACAATAATCATTCAGGTTGGTGAAGTCAATGCACATTCTCAACTTTCCATCTGGTTTCTTTACCATTACTGGGTTAGCTATCCAATCGAGGTACTGCACTTCCTCAATTAAATTGGCTTTGAGTAGCTCATCTACTTCCTCTTGGATGGCGTTAACTCGGTCCAATGCAAAGATGCGGCACTTTTACTTTATGGGCTTTTGCGCTGGATCGATGATTAAATAATGTTCAGCCAGGTGGGCAGATACTCCCACCAAATCATTAGTGTCCCATGAAAAGACGTATATATATTGGTTGAGGAGATCTCGAAATTTGGTCTTTATCTCGGGGAGTAGGAGGGTTCCAACCTCGACGGTTCCCGATTCTACGAGTTGCATCGGCTCGGCCTTGGAGTACTTTACTTGTTCAGTATCTCCCTTTACAGGTTCTTTGATAGCCTGAATGGTGCAAACTCGGGCTAACTGCTGGTCACTTCGCACCGTAACTATTCCTTGATTTGTGAGAAACTTGGCCAAATGATAAGGGGACCAGATGGCTTTTGCTTGACACATCCATGGCCGATAGGTATAATGTTGTATGGTGCCATGGAGTCAATTATCACAAAGGAACAACAGAGTGTTATACTTCGAGGACCGTCTTCCACTCGTTCTAGCAAGGTAATCTCTCCCAAAGGGATAATTGGATCACCGGTAAACCCCGAGATTAGGTTTGTGGGTACGATATTACTTATGTTTAATCCTAACTGCTCTTAAAAGCTAACAATCATAATTTCCACCTCACTTCCCCCATCCACCAGGACCCTCCCAATCGTGTTCGGTTTATGGCAACAGTAATCACCAAAGGATTTGAGTGGGGTAACTGGTTGGGAACTGCATCTTCTGGCGAGAATGCGACTTTTCCATCCAGGTGAGATCTTTTGCTCTCCCACACCAAGGGAGAGGCTTCTTCTGGCGATCGGTGTATGCCGTTGATGTTCCTTCCTGCTCCCTGGTTGACGGTGGCGCTCGTTTCGTCGTGGTCTCGGAGGTGGTTGGCGTCGGTACTTCCTACTCATGTTGGGGCCAGAGAACGAGTTCGTGTGCTCCCACGGAGATTTTTAGCCGGATCAGTCATGAGTTAGAGGTCGTTTAGATCAAAACACAGGTCCCACCAGGCATATGTCAAATCGATGGATGTCTGGTACCCGCACTTGCTCATGAACCCAGATCACGACTCATATGCAAAACAAAACCCCAAGTGTCCCGGGGGTAGACACTCCGACGCTCAAATTAGCAAACAGCTTAGAGAAGTTGTAAGTGTGTAAGGCGTATTATATGCAAGATAAAGATCGAGAAGTCTACCAAACCTTTAGTATTTATAGAGCAACCATCCGTAGATTTGTAAAATATGTAATTACGGTATGAATACAACACTTACGGAGATAATAGTTGTATTACCATGCATCGGAGAAATGTATTTCGAACACGGTTGTATTTCCGTGTTTAAAGGAAGTGTATTCCTTGTAGGTAATTACGAATATACGCATTCCTTATAAGGATTTGGACCGAAGGACCCGTGGATCCATCTTCCACGTATCTCGAGCCCATCGCCCTTCTCGGGCCTTGGTCCGAGGCTAAATGAGGTTCCAGAATACGAACCATGGACTTATCATCATCGTCTTATCTTCTTCTCTTTATCTTCTCCTTCATCTCTCTTTCTTTTTATATTCTTCGTCTCCTCCATCACTCTCATTAACTTTTCCCCCATCTCTTTCATCACTCTCTCCATACTCTCCTCCACCACTTTCATCGCTCTCATCTCTCTTTGCTCTATATCTCCTTCATCACTCTTTTCTTTATACTTTCCTTAATCTCTATCATCTCTCATTATCGCCTTCTCTTATTCTCTTTATATTTTCCTTCATCTCTCTTTCTTTTTATATTCTCCGTCTCCTCCATCACTCTCATTATCTTTTTCTCCATATCTCTCATCACTCTCTCCATACTCTCCTTCACATCTTTCATCTCTCTTTGCTCTATATCTCCTCCATCACTCTCCTCTATACTCTCATTAATCTCTATCATCTCTTTATCGCCTTCTCTTCTTCTCTTTATCTTCTCCTTCATCTCTCTTTCTTTTTTATATTCTTCATCTCCTCCATCACTCTAATTATCTTCTTCTCAATATCTCTCATCAATCTCTCTATACTTTCCTCCACTTCTTTCATCTCTCTCATCTCTCTTTGCTCTATATCTCCTCTATCACTCTCCTCCATACTCTTATTAATCTATATCATCTCTCTCTTCTCCTCTATCTCTATCGCCCCTCTCTTCATACTCTCTTCCATCTCTGTCACTACTCTCTTCATACCCTCCTTCATCTCTTTCTTCTCTCTCATCTCTCTTGGCCTTCTATCTCTTGCAACCCGAAATAACTCCAAACCCAATGTTTCTACAATACCTATTGTGTCTTCTGCCAAAATATCGACTGGAATCTCACTCTTTTGTATCGGACCATCGATATACGTACCCAGCCTCCACAAAATGTTCAGCCCTGATCCTATAAAATACTTTACCCTCGGGTATTTCATCAACCAAAATGAAATGCACCATGAACACATCCCATTTCTAACTATAAGAATAACATGTTTTAAAAAACATTTCGCCTTGATTATTTATTTTATACTATCAGGTAACTCAATACAAGGATATTCACAATCAACCATGACTCTCAATAATCTTGCACCTTCTTTAGATTCTCTAAAAACATGTTTTTAAGATATAGAAAACACAACAGAGAAATGCAGGATAAAAAAAACTAATTTGAACCCAACTGAACAAAGAACGTATAAATTTCAAATAGACTCACCCAGATCGAGTTGGTGAAATTATCTTCCATAGCATAAAAGTGACCCCGTATTCTATATTGGTTGATTATACATATCGGAAATCATGGACCAACGATCAAGATTAAATAATAATCTAGTTACATGACCATCTATGAATACTTTGTGCCGGGAGCTCTGCACTGATATGAATTTGTCAGATTTGGGGCATAAATTTAGGAATAATTGAGGCCATATGGTTAAACATGGCAAAAACACTCAATTACTTGGGCTCAGAAAAACATGTTTAAAATATAACATGTTTAGGAATAATGGAGGCCTTATGAAAAACATGATTTTTTTTGAAGGAAAAAATTTCATTTCAAGGTGCTGGAAAACGTCCAACAACGTTTGATAACAGAAACTCAGGAATAGAGTTCCAAACTACACAATTCATGCTATTATTTTTTGCAAAATTGGCTATTAAATGGGCATCTGTGTTCATATTTCTTGAGGTCCAGTATGGCTTTGGTATACCAATATTCAGCAGCTCCATTCGAATATCATCCACGATCCCTCTACATGCATGCATGAGCTCACCACCATTATGTATAATTTGAATAAGGGATAATGCATCACCCGCTAGGCTTACATCTGACCAGCCCAGTTCTTTGGCTAATTCCACATCTGCTTTTAAGGCCAGTGCTTCCACAAACATTGGGATCTGCACATTGCTGACTTTCTTGGCTACTGCTTTTACGAACCTTGCGTCTTCCTCCATTGCAATAATCCATATCCCAGCGCTTTGCTCCCTTAAGCCTGCATCAAATAGGATCATTCTTCCCTTTTCTGGTGGTTTGAGCATATGACCCTCCTCTAACGCAGACGAGAACCTTTCTGGCCAGCTGTTCGCTTGTGCATAGGATCTTAATGTGGTGCTGACCGACGCCGCCATCCTTTCTGCCCCTAAGCTTTGCCCATTGAACAGTTTGGCATTTCTCTTGAACCATATCCCGTCGCATGCCATTATAATCATCTCTGTCGCAGCTTGTTCGTTGTCCAGTATGAGTTGTCTAAACCAGGTGTCCCCTCTCAGCTTTTCACTTGCTGCAATATTGGCCTGGAAACCTAACGTTTGCCACACTGATCTAGCGTAAGAACAGTCAAAGAATAGGTACCTCGTGGTTTCGTTTTCCTCACCGCACAGTTGACATTCTAACGACACTTGGAGTGTTTGAGCTATGAGATTTTCCGATGTAGGCAAGGAATCCATACATAGTCGCCAAGCACAATGCTTCACCCTTGACGGTATCCTTAACGACCAAAGTTTGCTCTAGAAAGAGTCCTCCATGTTCGGCCCCGTCACCTGTAGGTTGTGGAAATATTTTGATCTCCTATCCTCCTTTAGTGTATGATACATGGTTCACTGTGAATTTTCCATTTGGCCCTTTATTCCAAGCCCATTTATCAGCTACAATTTGTCTTCTAAGCTGGATGTTCAATATATCTGATGCATCTTGCTCACCAAAGCTGTCCATAATATGGTTCGTCTTCCACCTACCTGTATGCTCATCAATAAGGTCTGCAACTCTATTCAGGCTTCCTGGTACTCGGTCGGGTTCTCTGAGTTTGAAGTCTTCCGTCGTTGATAGCCAAGGGTCCTGAGTAATACTTATCGATCTCCCATTGCTCACCACATTCCTGCATCCCAATTGTAGTGCTTTGACCCCCTTTATAATACCTCTCCATGCAGCTGAAGGTCTGCTTCCTTCTGTAGCCTCGAGTATTGTTGAGTTAGGGTAGTAACGATCCTTAAAAACCTTTGCTAGCAACGAGTGCGGATGTGTTAACAGTCTACATGATTGCTTACTCAATAGTGCCACATTTTCCGCCTTTAGGTCCCTAAAACCTAAGCCACCCTCATTCTTCGACCTTCTTGTTTGATACAATGGGCTATTTAAGCAAAACAAAATTGTGTAAACATGTTTTGAACTCCACCAATGCAGACTGTTCACAAGAAACCCTTGGGCCTACTATCCACTCTTAACATTTTCACATATACATGAGTTTCAAATAATAATATCACATAAAGTGTCTCTTTTTATACAAATTGGGCTCAAAATAATTTTCACATATGATTTCCACATACACGTGAGCTCACATATGATTTTCACACATCTACTATGTGAGCTCACCGAAAATTTCATATATATGTGCGCTCAAGGAATAAATTCACGTATGATTTTTGCATATACATTGGATCAAATTTATTACTTATTAAAACTCTTTCGAATCACAAACATATACCGTAAGGTCCAACAGTGACCAGACGAAAAGTTGAATACTCACCTAAAGTTTGGGAACAAAAGGTAAACTCCAGACAAATTGTAATAGGTGATCATTTCGAGCTGAATAAATTCCATGGAGTCTAATATACTCCAAAGCATTATCAACCCTTTCTGAAACCTCGGTCGGGCCAATCAGTAACCAAATATATAAGGAACTCTATCCGGAGTTCTTAAATGGCTACATCAAGAAATTCATAAGCAGCTTCATATAATTGAAAAGTACCAACGCTGCGACAACAAAAGGCCAACATGTCTCTGAAAATTAGGGCGAGTGGGTAGATACTAAGAAAATGAATAATTATTTAATTTGAGAAAATATTTTTAAAATGGATAGAAGCTTAAAAAAGAATAATGAAATATACTGAAAAAAATACAAGTTTAAAATGGATCCTTTATGCAAATCTGTATTTTTTTTACACCTCACCCTCCCTATGCTCCCAAGATGTCTTGGCCAGAAAAGGTGATCCTAAAAAAAGAAGATAATTAGTAAGACGATAATCAGAAGATTTTGAAATGGACTATATGATAATCTATGTATTAATGTGTTTTAATAACAACTATGCAGTATTAGCACTTCTATCTAAAGAAGAACAAAACTTCTATGTATAATGTAGTTTTTGGTAAACACACAACTCTATCAAATAAAAAAATTATCCTTTGTTGATGATTATGATGATTGATAAAAATGATAATGGTAGACACACACGCCCACACACACGCACGCCCACACACACGCACACGCACACTCTCACCCACACGCGCACACACTCACACGCACACACACATCTATGTGTAATGTAGTTTTTGGTAAACACACAAATATTTCAAATAAAAGTTATTATTATTGTTTACTTTTTTCTGCGATTTTCTAATTTACAAGATTAATGCTTTTGATCGATTATTTTTCTAGATTACTTATTTTCTTTGACACTGATGCACTCTACATTTACATGAAGGATCGGAAATGTAAACAAGTAATTTTTGGATGAGTAATTTCAAACAAGTGATTCTCCACACACCATCTCTGGATGAGCAGAAAAATCTGCTTGAAAGTGAACCAAACGATACATTTTGTTTAGTAATATGAACAAAAACCATTTAAATATTTATTTTTTTATTTCTTTCCTTTTCCTCATTCACCATAATTCTTTTCTACAGAATTAAGAGTTAGATATGTTCCTAATCCACCATCCCCCACTACACCACGATATGTCCTCATATCTAGTTCGTATAGATTTTACAAACACCACAAATGACGATGCATGATCTGGATTTTCATTTGGAATTTTAATGTTTGAATCTTTAATTGATGATGATGATAATTGATAAAAATGATATGGTATGACACAGACGTGCGCACGCGCCCACATACGCACACGCACACACGCGCCCATGCCCACACACATGCGCGCGCATGTACAGACACGCACACACACCAACTAATATTGCATAGTTGTTATTAAAACATTAATTCGTATAATCTTATAACCTTAGCGGTACATACCTCCGAAAAGATTACTGCATAGCCCACTAATTCTTCAAAGCTCGCGCTTCCATCATCATTATTAAAGGGATTTTTCCCAGAAATAGAAATGGCATAAGGATCTGAAGCACAAACATTCATCTCTATCACACCAATCTCGATATCATCCCCACCAAGTAAGAGTAATGCATCCACTGCACTCTGCTCTTCCGCCACGACAAGATGTGTCAAAGGAATATGATGAGGAGGAGGAGATAGAAAGAGTGTAATTGTTGCTTCCACAATCTCAGCATCAACAAAACTAATGCAGCCTTCCTCTCTTAGGACTCACCTACCTTTGATAATCCTTCTCATCTCATCGAAAATTTCACCTGCACAAATCATAAAGGGTAAAAGAGTCCCTAACTTCTATAGATGGAAAAAAATAAATTTAGTTAATCATTCAAAAACAAGATCTGCAGTGGAAAACTTAGGGTTGGATAGTTCAAAAGGGGTACGTTTTGGCACAAATAGAACAACCAATACAATTGACAAAGCTGAGGTACTCTTGGATGAGTTCTTCGCAGTTGTCCATGATGAAGACTATGCGGACATACAGCTTAATGTTGTTGGGCTTCTTCCTCGGCCTTGATAGCCATAGCAACTAGCACTAAGTTTATGTATTTGGGGTCTTTCCCCTGATAAACCTTTCAGGTTTCTTTAGAAGTATCATATTCTGATGTAATAACACCTTTTATAAGACCTCGTGTGTATGTTCGAGGTTTTTCCGCTTTATATCCTCTTGGGATTTGTTTAGAAGAATCATATTCTGATGTAGTGACACTTTTTACATGAATTTTAACTTCTGTTCAAGGTTTTTCCTCTGTTGTATTTCGAGATGATTGATATTCAAGCATGTATGCCTGTTTTGTTAGTCCGTAATCTTCAATCAAATACTCTTTTCAAGTATTTTTCTCGAGTTCACACGTTTTATTTTACTCAAAAAGATTGGTCTTTGAATTCTTCATTCAAACTGCTTATTTTAGATAAGCATGCCAACCGTATGCTTATTGAAGCATACTGTTTTGAGTGGCAATCAGAGTCATGCTTAAGATAACATTCCTCTTATTAGAAAGGAATTTATAATCGCCAAAATAAAGATAGATGTGGATGTAAATAGAATAAGTTCAATTGAAGCTCGTGGCTTTAAGAACGATGTAATGGAAGTACTAGTTCAAGTTCTGTACCCGTAATGTTAGAGCAAAGTCATATCGGACCCTAGTGGGGTTCTTTCTCAAGTTTCATCTCTCATGGTACTTTCGTAAGTTACCACGTTCCATCTTTGTGGTATGGGTTCTCTCTTCATAGTTTCCAAGAGGTAGTTTCCCCCTGGATGGGATTCTAGGACTCGATATATGACCTTTCCCAATTCGAGGCTAGTTTCCCATCCACTTCTTTTTTGCTTTTCTCATTTAGCCTCATAACGAGGTCTCCTTTCACGAATGTGGCCAAGCGGACCTTTTTGTCATGGTAGCTCTTGACTATTTCTTTTCTATTGTCCTCGTGGATAGTATCATTGGCTCTTTCTTCCTCGAGGAGGTCAAGGTCGAGACGGAGGCTTCCTTCATTGATAGCGCCATCTTCGTCTTCCGGCTGAAAGGTACGAGCTGAGTGGATTCCAGTTTCCATGGGGATGACCACCCCGGACCTATATACTAAGTTAAAGGGAGTTTCTCCAGTTGATGTAGCTGGTTTTGTTTTATGGACCCTGATGTATGCCGGACACCAACACTTCGACGATGAACCAGGCTCTCGAACTGATCTGCAAGACAAAGGCTCCGCATGTCCCGGGGATAGACCCTCCAACACTCAAGTCAGTATATTTGCTTAAGGCGTATAGTATAAAGTATGAGATTAGGTGAGAGGTCTACCAAACCTCTTAGGGTATTTATATGGCTACAATACGTAGATCACCAAGATATGTATTTATGGTATGAATACAACTCTTATGGGAATAGAGGTTGTATTACCATGTATAATAGAAGTGTATTTCGGACATGGTTGTATTACCATGTTTAGGATAGCTGAATTAACATCTTTGAGAAGATGTATATTCCTTGTAGAACATTCATTATATACGCATTCCTTATAAAGATTAGGATTGATGGACCCGTGGAGCCATCCTCCGCGTATCTCGAGCCCATGACCCTTCTCGGGCCCTGGTCCGAGTATGATCGAGGTCCGAATACGAACCATGGACTTATCAGTGGCCCCAAGATAGATCTTCAGAATATAGAGTACTCCATCTCGAAGGTTTGAAGGAGAGACTTGCTTCTCGAGGGAGAATAACTCGGGGTATTAAGCTCGGGGTATCCTTCTAGGACTGTCCTTTCGGACTTACCCTTCTGAATATCTAGCTTCAAACTCTTTTCGTATTCCATCAGATATATGGATGGCTGAGATTAGCTTCTTTTGAAATCCAGATGGTAGATACACGTGGAATGTCTTCATTGGTAAGCAGAGACGGTCTGTCCCCGTCTCTCCAATTACTTGCCTTGGAAACAGAATCGAGGTAATTGCTCATCTTCAATGCTGTCTGGGTTTGGATTAAATTTCCCAAATCATTCCCATTGTCTTCTCTTATTCGAAAAACTTTTTCTTTCCAAGTTTAGAAGGCGCATCAATACTTCATCAATTTCTGAAGCCCCAAATTTCTGCTTCCATCATCAGTAAGTGCCATCTTCTTTCTCTGCACATTTGCTTGTGTCTGATTTTTCCTTTTATCTCTTGTGTGTGTATTCCCCTCATACTCTCTGTAGTCATGAGTAATGGTAGTAAATCAATTTCCATCCCCCATCATGATAAGAGAGAGTATGTAGAAGCTCAGGCTGAGGAGAATAGCTCCCTTGAACTCCACAGGGCTGAGGTAGCAAGTGGGAAAAAACATGTAGTTTTGAAGAAGAAAGCCTTTGAGAAAGAGAAGAGGTTGAGGGCTATGGCAAGGAGGGCTCAAATAGAGGGGAATAGCCCCATGGTTATGCATGCATCCAGAGGTATAGTATCCATGGATGGTGAAGGTAGTAGCAAAGAGTCGAAGAAGGACGATAAAACACGTGCTAATGCTGCTATCTTCGCAGAAGGTTGTCCCTTTTCAATTCCTTCTGATGCTGACCTCATGTACATTGGAGAAGACAAGTCTGCAACCGAATTAGTTACTCCGACCCGAGGGGTCATTTATGGAAGGTTTCTGCAGCATGGGTTAGCCTTCCCTTTTTCCCCATTGTTGGATGATTTTCTTCAGCATTATAGGTTTCATCCAGGTCAGTTACATGCCAATGTAATAGTAATCATTATGGCCTTAATAACTTGGTGTGCTCGTAAAGGTTATCGCCCAAGTCTCTCCTTGTTACGGACCATGTATAAGGTTTCCGTTGTTAAACAAAGTGTGACCTTGACCTCTCGTGACACCACTTTAGGTAAACTTTTTGTGCTTCCTGTGAACTGCGGTAAGTGGGATAAGGTAAAACTAACCTTCGATCGAACCAAGTATGAAGTTCCTGATTGGAATGAAGATGTCCAAAATGAGATTTGACATGAAGTAGAGTCGTCCCGTCAACTGCTGGATATTGCTGAGGAGTTGGTGAATGATAAGATCAAACTTAGAGAGGGTAGGTTTGTATCTGGAGATCATCAAATGGGTTGGCAATGGCCTGTAGAAACGTATGACTGGTTGAATCAACCATCAAACCGTACTCTTCAGAATTGCAGCTTCTTGAAGTTGCCACATTTTGATCAGTTGTTGAGATGGACTGGTATAAAACCCTTCTGTCTATGGAGCAGGATCTAGGTGGTGCAGCTAAGGCATTGCAGGCCTATAGAGCCTTAGAAGAGAGAGCTTCCCGAGATGAGATATCCGAGAAAGAGGTAAATAAGGAAATCTCGGGTCTGATGAAAGATGCTCGACGTGGGCGTCGGTTTAAAAGGTTGGTTCAAGGACCCAAGAAGACTCAATCACAACTGAAAGTGATTGGGGAGGCAGATTGCCTATCTGTTCCGGTGGCTTTAGATCCATCAGATGAGGAAGAGGATGAGGGTTCTGCCTTAGTTCGGTGTCCGAGAAAGGAAATGTCTCGGACCTCTAGTGTCCTTCCCATCACGACCGAAAATATCGATGTGGTTATGATGATAACTTCTGTGGTAGAATCAAATGCGTTGCAAGAGGGTATTTCTTCTTGTGTTATATTCTCGTCCACAATGTATCCATTGCTTCTTACGCTAACTTCATTCCTTGTATGTGCAGTGGGTGCTTCTAGGACGAACAGGGCAGCCAAATTGTTGTCTCAGATAGCTTAATCAAGGGGGCTATTGAGCAGTAATGAGAAGAAGAGGGATCTCAAGGCTTCAGGGATTTCTGCAGACAAGTCTCCAAAGAAGCCAAGGCTCAAACTCGGACCATTGGAAGAGTTCGAGAAGTATGTTTCACCTTCTCCTTCTGAGGTTCTGGTCGAGGTGGTACCGGGCTGTCCCGCAATTAACCATGTATGATTCATCATGGCTTTTGATAGGATTAGCTGTGTAGTTATCTAATCCTCTTTGTCTTCATTTACAGTCTGCGAGTCAGATGAGGCATATGTACAATTCTCTTTGGACACTGTATGACCGTTCTCAAGGACAGGATTCCGAGCTCGCGTTGATGGAGGAGGAGATGTCCAAGAGGTCTAGGGAACCTTCAGATATGCTGAAGCATCTCCAGAATGAGATGGCTCAGGCTAAGGACAAAACAAAAGTCTTGGAAGAGAAGAATCAAGCCTTGAAGAAGGCAAAAAGGCTGTCTGATGGTTCCTTCTTAGAATTGAAAAGGAACATGACTTTGGTGGAAGTTGAGAGAGACCGGTATGCTGATCCTGTTAGCCATAGGCGGCTAGTTCGGTTGATAATAGACTTCTGCCTCAACTGTCCAGAGATGGAGGCACATCGTCAAGAGTATGGTGAATTCTACCATAAATCTGAGCTCTCGAAGATGTGGATTCCTCTGAAGGGGTTTCTCAGTGAAGAGCTTCAAGGATGTCTTGCCCCTGCCTACATTTGGCTTGAAGTACCAGAGAATTTGAAGGAATTTCGGGCGAAGTTTAGCCAGATTGGGGGGTTTGAGACCAGTCTACTGTCTAACCTAGAATCTTTGAAGAAGGCTTTAACTCTGGAGGAGTTTCAGGACAGGCCGTCCGGTTTGTATCCTGAGCTGACGTTCCTGATGGAGAAGCAGGCTACTGAAACTTCACTTGAGGACCCAAAGACTTCTAATGAGCAGGAGAAGACTGTAACTCCTTAAAGCCTTGTCTTTTACTTCAAGATTTTTCTCTTTTCGCCAAATTTTGGCGTTTCATGTATTCTGAACACGTCCTTTGTCTTTGGAATTAATTGGTCTTTACCTTCCTTTATGTCTAGTGTTGCTCTGCCGCATGTGCTGATTTGCAGGTCAAGTATGAAGCTGTCCTTCAGAAGAACAAGGAACTGGAGGAAGATCTGGATGACTCCAAAGGCTGTTTCAGCATTGTGCGGGAAGAATGTGAGAGTCTTCGAGGGGGGCTCAAAGAGGCTTTGAAGCGAAGAGCTGAGCTGAATCAGGAACTGAGTGATCTTTAGAAGAGATATAGAGATTTAGAAGATGCTCACAACAAGGTCGTGGCCACCAATAAAGAGTATGACCAAGAATGGATGAAAGTCAAGAGTGACTTGATGACAGTCAAGGGTGAAAGTCATGAGAAGGATCTTCTTATTTCTAGACTTCGAGATGAGGCCATCACTGTGAATTACAAGATTGCCTCCAAAATAGATGAATTGAGAATGTGCCAGGCCGAGCTTAACGCTTTTAAGTTCCAAATAAAGGAACTAGAGGCCCAAGGTGTGTTTGTTATGCCTGCAGGGTCTTCAAGGAGGGAAGTAGGTGGACCTTCTTGTGTCCCATATTCAGGACCTTTGATAAGGCCTCATGCCCAAAGGGGTGTATCTCGAGGGATCCCATGTGGAAGGGGCAGAGAGGTGTCACCTACTCCTAGAGCTCGTGGCTCTACTGACTCTCTTGCTCGACCTGTGGAAAATAAAATTGGGTCCCCTATGCCCTCTCAGTTGATAAGGGTGGCAGAGGAAAGTAATTGGGGCCGTGGCCTTCAGAGTGTTCGAGGTCGTGCCTCTACTTCTTCTCGCGGTCGGGGTCGTACCCCTATATTTAAAGACCTTCACGAGGTGTAAGAAGTTTCGTAGTGTAATAACACTTTTTGATTTTTCCTTTATAAAGGTCTTTATATCGCAATCCTTGAGAAGATTGACTCTTTAGGCTTATGAATAGCCTAAATAAATAGTGATGTGTACCTTAATAGGAGTATCATGTGGAGGGTCGAGTTCCAAACATTGTGAGTTTGCATGACCCATATCATGTTGGTCTTTGACCATATACTTTTTATATGTATATTATTCTATTTTGGCCTAAGATGATTGTAGTTCAGACACGTAGTCTAAACAGATCATATTAGATAAGCATCAATCGTACACTTATAAGAGTATGGATCTTTAGGCAGCAGTCTTTACTTATGCTTTGTGAGGCATAGTTTCTCTTTGTATTTAGAGAGTATGGACTGCTTCAAAATAAAATATAAGATGTGTATATCGAACAAGAAATTGCATTCTTCGAACTTGAGAGTTCGGTAAAATTATAAAAGACAACCTCGAGTTTGGGAGCTCGGGTATAAAAATGAAAAGAGATGAAAAGAAAAAGAGCTTGGCCCGTAGGCCTTATTGAAGTAGTTTCTCCTTATATGGAGAAGGTCTACTTGGTTTTAGCTCCGAGGTACCTGCGCGGGTAGGGATCCATAATGACAAGGTCCAAGTGCTCTCCTTCGAGTGTTTGCAAGAGGTAGAATCCACCGGATTGTGCTGCGGAGATTTTGTATGGTCCTCGGCTCCAGCGCTCCTCCTAGCTTGTTGGTGCACCATGGGCCAACTGGCATTACCAGTTCCCCCACTTGGAAGGTTTGGTGGCGACGTTTATGCCATAGTGCAGTCATCTCGTTGTAGGCCTATTCTTCAAAATGGAACACCATGTGTTGTTCGAGATCAGGTCGGGTACCAGATCTCCTAGAATAGTGTTGATGGCCGAGATATTGCACACTTTTCTGGATGACCGTGATCATACAAGAGCGCGCCACTCCTTGGTTTCCTTTGATTGAAGCCACTCCTTGGTCTCCTTTGGAAACTTCAGCATCAAGTGGTAGGGAGACCTTACAGCTTTAGCTTGGCACATCCAAGGTCTGCCAAGGATAATGTTGAAGGGTGTGACCAAGGTCTACTACCACAAATGTGCAGTACAAGGTTAGACTATTGGCTCCTTCTGCTACTGTGACGGGGAGTGTGATTTCCCCGAGAGGTATTACTGGATTTCCTGTGAACCCCGAGATCGGACCCGTAGGTTTAAGGTCATCTTTAGTAAATCCTAACTTCTGGAAGCAGTCTTGGAACATTACTTTACCCCACTTCCATCATCTATGAAGATTCTTTTTACTAGAGTATCTTGTACGGTTGCTGAGATGATGAGAGGGTCCGAGTGAGGCATCTGATTTGGCACAGCGTCCGCATCCGAGAAGGTAAGGGTTTCCTCGGGGCGGAGCCTCTTGTTGACTGGCTCAGTGTGGGGTATAGCTCGCACACTATATTTCAGCTTGGTCAAGGAAATTTCTTCTCCTGTGTAGCCATTGATGCCGTTGATGACTCGGTTGGCTCCGTTTGGCGGTGGTGGAGGAGGATCTTGAGGGTTGTTGCCTCCGCCGCCCTGGTTGTTATTGTTATTATTGCGGTAGCCATCCTTCTTCTTCTGCCAGGGTTTTCCCCCATACCTTCTCTGGGTCCCCTGGTTATCGCCAGCTATTGAAGGTGCGATTTGTTGCACAATTCCTTGACGAATTAACTTATCGATCTCATTCTTGAGCTGGTAGCACTCCTCCGTGTCATGCCCCAGATCTCGGTGATATTGGCAGTATTTCGGGGACCTTTGACGTTCGGCTGATTCCTTCATGGCAGGCGGATCCTTCAAAAGGTGCCTATGAATAGATAAAATTTCAGCCCGAGATCTTGCTAGAGGAGTGTAGGACTCGAAGGTAGGCTTTGGAGCATTATCAGTCTTCTCAACCTTCGGTATCTTCGCCCAGGATTCTTTTCTGTCCATAAGGAATTCTGGGGGTCTTTTGCCCGTCACGGCATTTGATTTGCTAGCGTACTTTTCCATGATGGCCTGGAGATGTTGAATGGTTGTCGGATTTTTTGTTGCCAGCTTCATCCTCAGAATGTCATCATCCACGCTCATCTGGTACATATTTATCAGGAGGCGTTCATCCCGATCATAGCATTCGGTAGCTAGATCCATGTATCTATGATAGTTTTTTATCACTGTCTCTCCTTCGAGGCGGGCCACATACCCCAGATGTCCGAGGGACTTGGTAAACTTCTTTTTCTAGAAGAAAGCGTGGAGAAGGAACTCTGCAAAATCCCAATAATCAAATAAACTTTCTGGTTTCGCCTGGGTAAACCATGTCTGTGCTTTCCCTCGGAGGTAACTGGGGACGATCTTGCATATTTCCAATTCATGGAAGTTCCTGGTTTCTAAGGTCTTAAAAAAGACCGAGAGAAATTCTCTAGGATCGCTAGTGCCATCGTATGTGGGTAAGTACTCTAGGACCTTCTTGTGGTTATCGAAGGGGATATTCACAATATGCCGCGAGAAGGGAGAACGAGCAGCTAGTCCTCTAGGTCTGAGGATACGTGTGATTTCTTGGTCAACTTCGTATTTACCTCGGGTCGGATAGGCTCCATCTTGGGTGTAGGTCCGATCAGCGCTATTTTGCCATTCGCTTTGAGATCGCTCCCTTTTCTCGCGTCTGAGTTCTTCTTCAATGTTGATGATGCGCATCTTTCGTATTTCCTCCCTACTTAATCATGTGCCCTCACCCTGATAGTTGGATGTTTTAGGAGGTGGTGGCAGACTGCTTTGAGCATTATAAGGCGGTAGATCCTTAGATAAGTCATTGAGGAGTCTTCGTTGTTGAGTAGGATCAGCAGGTGGTGTAGTTTGGGCTCCTGAGACAGATACTCGGTTAGGAGCTTCATGCATCTGTGCACTGAGTTGTTGACTTCAGTTTATCAAAGATGCGACGAAATCAGGATATTGGGCATGCAAGTTCCTCAGTAGCGTTCGGGCATCTTCAGGGATCGTTCTCGGAGGGTCAAGGTTGATATAAGTTGGCCCGGAACCTGGAGGGTTATTTCGTATAGTCTGGCTCAAGGTTTTCCTAAGACGTCTTTGTCTTTCCTCCTCCTGTTGTTTTTCTGTGAGGATTTGTTGATCACTTAATGCTTGTTCTTCTGAGGTAAAGATCGAATCAGGTCCGTTATATCCAAACCTATTCTCTGGGTCGAGGCCGTCTTGATTGTTGACGTGTTCGTTGTAGTTCATGTCAGTCTGGATCGAAATTCTTGGTCCCGAGTTCGGTGCTTCAGATCCAACAGGATTCGATCCAGAATGTGGCACTCCTGATGCAACAGGATTCGATCCAGAAGGTGGCACTCCTGACACAACAGGATTTGATCCAGAAGGTGGCACTCCTGACGCAACAGGATTTGGACCGGAGAGGGGTACTCCGGATACGACAAGATTCGGACCAAAGGAGTTTACCGAATAAAGTATAAAGTATAAAGTATGAGATTAGATGAGAGGTCTACCAAATCTCTTAGGGTATTTATATGGCTACAATCCGTAGATCACCAACATATGTATTTATGGTATGAATGCAACTCTTATGGGAATAGAGGTTGTATTACCATGTATAATAGAAGTGTATTTCGGACATGGTTGTATTACTATGTTTAAGATAGATGAATTACCATCTTTTAGAAGATGTATATTCCTTGTAGAACATTCATAATATACGCATTCCTTATAAGGATTAGGATTGATGGACCCGTGGACCCATCCTCCGCGTATCTCGAGCCCATGACCCTTCTCGGGCCCTGGTTCGAGTATGAACGAGGTCCGAATACGAACCATGGACTTATCAGGCCCAGATTACACTCGGAAGTTCTTGGATCCAGTTTCCTTTAGCTCCTTTTAGGCGCTTTTTTATGCCATTTACCAGGATTCGATTCTTGACCTCTACCTGGTCATTGGCTTCTGGATGGTACACCGAGGTGAGCTTCTGCTGTATGCCGTAGTCCTCACGCCATTTCTTGAAGGGGTTATTGGCAAAGTTTGATCCGTTATCGGTTACTATGTATCTTGGGATGCCATAGCGACACACAATATTTTTCCAACAACAATTGATAACTGTTTTGCCGGTTATGTTAATCAAGGCTTCAACTTCCACCCACTTTGAGATATAGTCAAAATCCACAATGAGGTATTTAAAATTTCCGGGAGCCGTGGGGAAGGGTCCGACAAGGTCTATGCCCCATCGGACATATGGCCAGGAGGACTCTTGAATTGTAATCATGTTCTCTTGGGGTACATGAATCATCTTCTGGCATGGTGGGCCAATAATAACCCATTCTTAATTGAAGATGATGATAATTGATATATATGATATGGTATGACATACACGTGTGCACACACACACATACGCACACGCACACACGCGCACATGCCCACACACATGCGCGCGCATGTACACACACGAACACACACCAACTAATATTGCGTAGTTGTTATTAATGAATTAATTCACATAATCTTATAACCTTAGCGGTACATACCTCCGAAAGGATTGCTGCATAGCTCACTAATTCTTCAAAGCTCGCGCATCCATCGACATCATTAAAGGGCTTTGTCCCAGAAATAGAAATGGCATTAGGATCTTGATGGATGTCTACGACCCACACTTGATCACGAACTGAAGTGCAAGACAAAGTCTCCGGGTGTCCAGGGGATGGACACTCTGACGCTCAAGTCAGTATATTTGCTTAAGGCGTAAAGTATAAAGTATGAGATTAGATGAGAGGTCTACCAAACCTTTAGGGTATTTATATGGCTACAATCCGTAGATCACCAAGATATGTATTTATGGTATGAATACAACTCTTATGAGAATAGAGGTTGTATTACCATGTATAATAGAAGTGTATTTCGAACATGGTTGTGTTACAATGTTTAGGATAATTGTATTACCATCTTTGGGAAGATGTATATTCCTTGTAGAACATTCATAATATACGCATCCTTATAAGAATTAGGATTGATGGACCCGTGGACCCATCCTTCGCGTATCTCGAACCCATGACCCTTCTCGGGCCCTGGTCCGAGTATGAATGAGATCCAAATACGAACCATGGACTTATCAGTAGCCCCAAGGTAGATCTTCAGAATATAGAGTGCTCTATCTCGAAGGTTTAAAGAGAGGCTTGCTTCTCGAGGGAAGACCAATAACTCGAGGGAGACTAACTCGGGGTATTATGCTCGGGATGTTCTTCGGGGATTCTCTTCTCGTGCTTACCTTTCTGAATATCTAGCTTCAAGTTCTTTCATATTCCATCAGGACACGCGGACGGTTGAATCTAAATCTGCCTTCTTGAATTCTGAGGAAACTGACACGTGGTCTTGATTCATTGTATCTTCTGGCGGTGAGGAGGACCAACCTTCCAATTGCCTGTATCGTTTCGCGAGTCGAGGTAATTACTCGACTTAAATGCATGCTAATTACTGATTATATAACCAAGTAATTTTCCTTGTGTTTTTCATCAATCCTCATCCAAGTATTTTGCGTTTTCATCTCTGCAAAAATTCTCAACCAAACTCTTTTCTTTCTTCATCGTCTTCTTCTCATAACCTTTTTCCCCCATTCTCTATATTGCCATATCGTCAGCAAACTCTAGCATTCCTCTGGCAATGGAGAGAATGTTCCCCTGGTTCGTGACTTGCGCACTTTATTCCTGGAGGTTGAGTCTGGGGAATTGATAGAGGTTACTATGGCGACACCGCTGCAGGCGGTCGCTGTAGTGGCAGATGACGATGCCTCCGGGTCAGAGATAGACCCAACTACGGAGCCCCAAGTTGATTAACGGGTTCCGACCGTTGAGGGTGTGAATGATGTCACCAAGGTGGTCGATGAAAATACCCTGCAATTTTTGAAGTCATGCAGGTTGTCGTACCCCATCGAAGCTGGTTTGAGGCTCGAGGACAAGACTACTCCGGTCAAGGACCTTGTGAGCCCCACTCGAGGGGTTGTATATGGCAGGTTCTTGCAACAGGACTTGAGTTTTCCCTTTCCCCCTGTGTTTTCACAGTTCCTTCAGCATCATCAGTTTCACCTTTGTCAGATTCATTCCAATGTGGTGGTGACAATGGTGGCTTTCATCTCCTGGTGCTCCCGGAAGGACAATGAGCCAAGCCTGGATCTGTTTAGGAGCTTGTTCAAGCTATTCTGCTTCAAGGATCGCGAGCACATTACTCTTACTCCTCGAAAGGGCAAGGTCTTCACTTTTCCCGACAATAGCGGTAAGTGGGAGGACATTCGACTAACCTTTGATTGAACAAAATATGAGGTTCCTGATTGGAATCCGAAGCCGAAAGACGCTGTGCCTCTTGAGGTCTTTGAGATACATGTTCATTTAAAGGACATCGTTGAGATGTCGAGAAGCTCTTGAAGGAGAAGATTGTCTTCCAAGAGGGAGGATTTGTGCGGGGTGCTCATGGCTCGGTGTGGCAGTGGCCTGCTATCACCTATTCTTATCTGCTAGACGTTCCACGATCCAAGTCCACGTCTAGTTTCCTAAAAAAGGATCGAGACTGGACCCTCCCTGATAAAATCCAGGGAGAGAAGAAGAAGGGCAAGAAACGGGCTTCTAGGAAATCACCCCGAGGTCAGGGTGAATCTTCTTCCAGTCAATCTTCTTCGGGTAATTTCTGTTTCAAGTCATCACATTTGTTTGGTATGTTTCTTTTACCTAGCGTATTTACGCTCTTCCTTATGTATACAGCCTCTCCTCCAAAGAAAGAGATCAAGAAGGGGAAGGCCAATCTCCAGGTCATAGATGAGGAGGTAGAAGAGATGGAAGTGGAGGCTAGGGAGTCCTCAGATGATGATGAATCTGACCTTGAGCTGGTAATGTCAGAAGATACTTCCCTGAAGTAACTGAAGTACTATCTGAACTACCCAGAGGAAGAGGATGGTCAGGCTTCTCGGAGGTCTTCCAAGAAGTATCCCTTCTTCGCTGAGGTACTTATCTCTCCCATTCTTCTATATGAGTTTCTCAGCTATCGAGTTTTCATATGTCTTCTATTTTTACAGTTGATGGCGAATCTGTCCACGGTAGGAGGTTGAGCTAACGATGTGATCCGGTACTTGTCTGATTCTGTAATGGAGTTACATGCCAAGTGCCGGGCCTTCAGGGCGAAGAAAAAGGAGGTGGAAGTTGCCCTTTTGACTCTGACAACCGAGTCTGCCGCACCTACTCCTTCTGTTCAAGCTCCATCGGAGGTGACTCAACTGGAAGCCAGGGTAAAACAGCTGGAGGCCGATAAAGATGACCTGCTGTCGGCAAGGAAATTCCAGAAAAATGAGCTGGAGACTTATCGGGATATTGCCGAGGAGCTTGCAAAAAATTAAACTGCGGAGTAGGACCCAGAGGAGCCCAAATGACTCCTAAGGCTTTGGAGTGCCTTCGTTGCTTGTAGCCCCGAGTTTCAGAGCCATAGGGAGGAGTTTGGGGATTTATTCCATTCCTCCGAACTACATGAGATCATGGGTGGCATCCTGCAACTATGCCAATCCGAGGAGGAGATGAAGATGATGAAGGAAATATTTTCTCACCCAGATGTTGCTGATAAGCTCCCCGCCCTGACTGCTAAACACTGGATCCCTGGGGCCGAGTTTTTGGATGCGTTGGATCCCTCCGAGAAGATAGTAACATCGGGAGATTTATCGAGGCTTATTAAAGCCAAGTATCCTTAATTACCTTCTTTTTTAGAGGTGCTTAATCCTTCAACTGGTAAGGTTGAATACTCCCAGCAGGTTTGCTACCTAACTTGCTGGCATCTTCTCGCCAGCCTCGGCCTCATGATTTATTGAAAAGAAGCTTAAGCCTTGGTTGTTAAGTTCTCGCAGTTATCCATTATGAACACTCTGTGGGATTAATATTGTTCGGATTCTTCCCTGGGTATCCTTTGACAAGGCCTTCAATGTCACAGCGTGCAGAAAAGTTGACAATAGCCCATCTTGTCACTTCTGGTGAAGTCCTAGGAAACCCTATTGGGTATATTTAAAAGTACCATATTCTGATGTAATAACACCTTTGATATGTCCTGTTTAGGTACGAGGTTTAGCCTCTTATGTGCCCTTTTGAGGGTCTTGTTTAGAAGTATCATATTCTGATGTAATAACACCTTTGATATGAACTATCTATGTTCGAGGTTTTTCCTCTATGTGTGCCCTTTTGAGGGTCTTGTTTAGAAGTATCATATTCTTATGTAATAACACTTTTGATATGAGCTTCATCTTTTGTTTTTGAGGTTTCTCCTCTATATGTTGAGATGATTGATTCTCAAGCACATCTACCCTCAATCAAGCACTTTTTTGAAGTACTTTATCTCGAACCTATCTCTTTTATTCAAAAGGATTGGTATATGAATATTTGATCCAAACAACTTATAAGTTGACCAATCATATACTTTATAAAGTATACTGTTTCGAATAGCAATCAATGTTATACTAAAGACAACAATCCTCTTTTTAGAAAAGGAACTTTAAGATTGCTTGTTATAAGGATAGGTATAAAAATATCATGACTTCAATCTAAGTTTATAACTTTTCAGGATAGAAGTAAAGTAAATAGTGGGTTTGAGTTTGAGTACCCGTTTGTGATAGAGCATACTTGTCTCGGACCTTGGTGAGGCTTCTCGGACGTTCGTGATAGTCTCGAACCATTGTGAGGCTCTCCCTTGGGTTGTTATCTTCCGTGATACTTTCGTAAGTTGATCACATTCCATCTTTGTGGTATAGGTTCTCCCTTCATGGTCTCCAAGAGGTAGCTTCCCCCTGGATGGGATTCTAGGACTCGATAGCTTCCCTTCCACTTCTTTCTTGCTTTTTTCATTCAACCTCATTACAAGGTCTCCTTTAACGAAAGTTGCCAAACGGACTCTTTCCTTTACCTTGGCCTCGTGGATTGTAGTATTTGCTCTCTTCTCCTCTAGGAGGTCAAGGTCTAGACGAAGGTTTTCTTCATTGGACGTGCCATGTTCTTCAGTTGGTTGAGAAGTACGGGCAGAGGGGACCCCAGTTTCTATGGGGATGACCGCTTCGGACCCATAGACTAAGCTGTAAGGAGTCTCTCCTGTTGCTGGTGTGGTTCTATAGGTCCAGATCACTCTTGGTAATTCTTTGATCCAGTTTCCTTTGGCTCATTCTAGGCACTTCTTGATACTGCTTACCAAGGTTCCGTTTGTAACCTCTACTTGGCCATTAGCTTCTGGATGATATACCGAGGTGAGCTTCTGATGTATTCCATACTTCGTACACCATGTCTTGAAGGGGTCATTAGCAAATTGTGCTCCATTGTCGGTTACTATGTATCTCGGGATGCCATAGCGACACACGATATTTTTCCAGCAAAAGTTGATAACTGTCTTACCAGTTATGTTGGTTAGGGCTTCAGCCTCTTCCCATTTTGAGAAATAATCGATGGCCATAATGAGTTACTTGAAGTAACCGGGGGCCGTAGGAAAAGGTCCGACGAGATCTATGCCCCATCGAACAAATGGCCAGGATTCTTGGATGGTAATCATATTTTCCTTTGGCACGTGGATCATCTTGGCAAATCTCTGGCATTGGTGGCAAGAATTGAAATATCTTTTGGCGTCTTGTAGCATCGTAGGCCAGCAATAACCCATCTGTAGGAGCTTTAGGGTGACAGTACGTGGGCCTTGGTGACTACTGCAGACTCCTTCATGTGTTTCTTGTATTAAGTGTTCCGCGTCAGAAGGCCCGACACACTTAAGCAGGGGTTGGAGGTATCCTCTCTTGTATAGGATATTGTTGTGGATGACATATTTCGGAGCTTTAACTCGGACCTTCCGTGCAAGGTGCTTGTCCTCGGGAAGTGTACCTGTTTGGAGGTATTCGATGTAGGGGTTTATCCATGTGTCTGAGATATCAACAGCCATAATGCTACTCTCTTCGTAACTTCTCTTCGCCAGGGTTTCCATTAGCAATTCTTGAGAAGATCTTTTGTTGAGGTCCGAGGAGGCAAGTTTGCTAAGAGCGTCAGCCTTGTGGTTACCTTCTCGAGGGATATGATTCAGCTCATAATGTCGGAATTGATTTAGGAGAGGCTTAACTATCTCGAGGTATTTCTGGAGACTGTATTCTCGAGTTTCGTATTCGCCTTTCACCAGTCACTGAAGATTTCGAGGTCCTCGACCTCAAGGTCCTTTGCTAACTTTAGCCCCGTAATGAGGGCTTCATATTCTGCTTCATTATTAGTGGCTCGAAAATCAAAATGGAGAACGTAAGGATGGTCCTTTCCCCCAGGGCTAGTGAGTAAGACTCCAGCACCGCTTCCCCCTGAGTTGGAGGATCCATCTACATATAGTTGCCATTTTCCGGAGTCCGGAGTTGGGTTTGGTTTGTCGATCTCCACTGGTTCAACAGACTCCATTATGAAATCAGATAAGGCTTGGCCTTTGATGGCTCTCTGAGGTCTATAATGTATGTCATGTTCTCCCAACTCGATGGCCCACTTCATTATCCGCCCCGAAGCGTCAGGCTTTTGGAGGATTTGTCTGATCTGGTAGTTGGTTAGGAGAACTATTGTATGTGCTTGGAAATATGGTCTCAACCGCCGAGAAGCATGGACGAGGGCTAATATCAAGCGCTCGAGAGGGGTATATCTGGTCTCGGGCCCTTGTAAGACTCTACTTACATAGTATATGGGATGTTGCGATCCCTCCTTTTGTTTGACCAATACAGCGCTGATGGTTAGCTGGGAAATAGATATATAAGTAAAGATTTCTCCTTTATCCAGTTTTGACAATGTCGAAAGTTGCCGAAGATGGTTTTTAAGTTCCTGGAAAGCTTCTCTGCATTCATGCGACCAATCAAACTGGTTTGCCTTCTTAAGGATATTAAAGAAGGGTAGATGTTTTTCTGCTCCTTTGGATAGGAAACGGCTAAGGGCTGCAAGGGACCCTATCAGCTTCTGCACATCCTTGACGGTTTTTGGAGGTTGTATATTTTGCAAAACCTTATTTTCTCGGGGTTTACTTTGATTCCTCGATTGGATACCATATATCCCAGTAATTGTCCCTCTCCCACGCCTATGGTACATTTAGCGGGGTTCGGCTTCAAGTTGGAGGCCCGTAACGTGTCGAAGGTTTCCTTTAGATCTTCAAAGAAGGCGTTATAGCTGCGGCTCTTTACTACCATGTCGTCCACATAAATATCGAGATTGCGCCCTATCTGAGATTTGAATAATTTGTCTACCAGTCGCTGGTAAGTAGCTCCGACACTTTTCAATCCGAAAGACATCATCTTGTAGCAGAAAGTTCCTCTGTCGGTTATAAAGGAGGTTTTTTCTTTTTCTTGCTCTGCCATAGGGATCTGATGATATCCTTTAAAAGCATCAAAGAAGGCTAGTACTTGGTATCCCACTATCGCTTCAACTAACCGGTCGATCGAGGATAAGGAATAACTATCTTTAGGACAACAATCGTTCAAGTTGGTGAAGTCGATGCACATTCTCCACTTTCCATCTGGCTTCTTGACCATCACTGGTCAGCTATCCATTCTGGGTACTGTACTTTTTCGATTCTACGGGCTTTAAGTAGCTTGTCTACCTCCTCCCCAATGGCATCAACTCGATCTAGTGCAAAGATACGTCGTTTTTGCTTAATGGGTTTTTGTGAGGGATTGATATTCAAGTAATGTTCCGCCAGGCGAGGGGATACTCCCACCAAGTCGTTGGTGTCCCAGGAAAAGACATCTATGTACTGGTTGAGAAGATCTCGTAGTTTAGTCTTTATCTCGGGGAGTAGAAGAGTTCCAACTTCAACGGTTCCTGATTCTCAAAGCTGCATCGGCTCGGACTCGGATTACTTGGCTGGTTCAAGACTCTCATTTTTCGGTTCTCGGATAGCTTGAATTGTGCATATTCGAGCTAATTGTTGATCACCTCGGACTGTCGCAATTCCTTTATTGGTGGGGAACTTCATCACCAAATGGTAGGGGGACAAGATTGCCTGTGCCTTGTACATCCAGGCTCTTCCAAGGATTATGTTGTACGGTGATCTGGAACCGATGATTGTAAAGATGCAATGTATGGTTATACTCCGAGAGCCGTCTCTTACTTGCACCGATAGAATAATTTTTCCCGATGGGTCGACAGGATTGCCAATGAATCCTGAGATAGGGCTTGTAGGCGTGAGGTTATTTCTGTTCAATCCCAGCTATTCATAACAACTGAGAAACATAACTTCTACTTCGCTTCCTCCATCCACTAGGACTCTTCTGATCATGTTATAGTTTATGTTGACCGTAATCACTAGGGGATCTGAGTGAGGAATTTGATTAGGAACCGCATCTTCGCACGAAAAAGTAATAGCTTCGTCTAAGCGAGATCTTTTGTTTTCCCCCTCCCAAGAAAAGGCTTCTTGCGCCGATCGATGCACATCATTAATATTTCTTCCTGCTCCTGTCGGGACCGAGAAACGGATTCGTGTACTCCCACGAAGGTTTTCAGCCGGATCAGCCATGAGTTTGAAGGTCGTATATATCAAGATTAACCTGCGGGTCCCACTGGGCGTGCAAAATTGATGGATGTCTATGACCCGCACTTGATCACGAACCCTTCTCATGAACTGATCTGCAAGAGAAAGGCCCCGGGTGTCCCGGGGATTGACACTCCGACGCTCAAGTCAGTATATTTGCTTAAGGCGTAAAGTATAATGTTGAGATTAGATGAGAGGTCTACCAAACCTTTAGGGTATTTATATGGATACAATCCGTAGATCACCAAGATATGTATTTATGGTATGAATACAACTCTTATGGGAATAGAGGTTGTATTACAATGTATAATAGAAGTGTATTTCGGACATAGTTGTGTTGCCATGTTTAGGATAGCTGTATTACCATCTTTGGGAAGATGTATATTCCTTGTAGAACATTCATAATATACGCATTCCTTACAAGGATTAGGATTGATGGACCCGTGGACCCATCCTCTGCGTATCTCGAACCCATGACCCTTCTCGGGCCCTGGTCCGAGTATGATTGAGGTCCGAATACGAACCATGGACTTATCAGATCTGAAGTACAAACATTCATCTCTATCATACCAATCTCGGTATAATCCCCACCAAGTAAGAGTAATGCATCCACTGCACTCTGTTTTTCCGCCACGACAAGATCTGTCAAAGGAATATGATAAGGAGGAGGAAGAAAGAGTGTCATTGTTGCTTCCACAATCTCAGCATCAACAAAACAACTGCAGCCTTCCTCTCTTGGGACTCAACTACCTTTGATAATCCTTCAAATCTCATCTAAAATATCACCTGCACAAATCATAAAGGTTAAAATAGTCCCTAACTTCTATAGATGGAAAAAAATAAATTTAGTTAATTAATCAAACAAGATCTGCAATGGAAAACTTAGGTAGTAATAATACCTGAATTACTTGAGCTGCTCAATTGTATAGTGAACCGGTTATCACAGATAAAGACCTGGGTTCTATCTTGAGCTAATGCAAAAATCTCAAGTTGAAATTAAGGCAAAACTTGTGTAGTTTCACTAAACAATCTTCCTTATCTCTATATGTCCTCTTAAAGTTTATATTGTGATTCATCCTCGCCTCGCCATCTCTATGAAATTGATCAAAACAAAAAACTTCAAAGAAGAATACCCAACATGATACTTGGAAGGTAGACTTTTACAATTTACATACCTTCTACAGACTGTATTCGAGAAGTGACAATCTGAGGCACGGAATCTGAAGTCGAGATAAAACTGTAAAAATGCTACAATAAACCAAAGGCCAATACAAAAAACCAAAGAGGTTTTTTTGCCTATTTTCTCTTCAGTTAAAGTCATCTACAAGTAGCTCTGGAGAAGCAAATTTAGGTTTTCTTAAGACTTATTTAAAGGTCAATCTGCCTTCAATTAAATTATCATATTAGGCCAATCAGCCTTGAAAATAATATCAACTATTCTTCATGATCTTTAGATTCACTAAAAGGTTTCTATAGGTTCAACCAATAAAAATGCAAGATAATTTAACCAATCTCTAGCTATAAAAGTTAAAGCTTTTCCACTGACACATCAACATAACTGTGTATAATTCTTATTTTTAAAATATAAATTTGTATACAGTTCATCTACAGAGTACATATTACAATGTTACGTAAATGTTTGTTCAATCCAGAATCCTATTGTTTTCAATGCAGAAATTCCTCAAACGGACTGTTTGATTATTGAATCGATCCCCAAAGTAAGCCGTAGATATGTAAAAAATAAACATGACATAGAGAAGATCATACTGGAGATTATTTCGTTGGAAGTTTAGATAGGTATACAGAATTACAGATAACATTGTTAGATGAAGAAGGAGACGCGACGGGAAGAGAATATTTCGACTCAGAATGGAGAAAAGTGAAAGGCCCCGCGTATTTTTGACATGTGACCCGTTTTTTTGTTATAACCCGAATTTAACCCGGGAATGATCCGCGAATTTTATCAAAATTCATGGAATTGGTGTTAGAAAAATTTGCCCCATCAAAAGAATTGAATCAATAGAATTCAAGTCATCATAATTTTCAAAAAACAATTCTTTATCAAAACTTTTGTTCAGGCAAACAGCAAATTTGACCCAATGCCATATAATTTGAATATTATGGCTCAATTCTATGCAAAACAAACACAACCTTAGGGTAGACGTTAGTACAGAGCGGGAAGGCGCTACAGTAACTGTTAAGCCGTAAAATAATGTTCACAAGTTTATTCGGCTAGCCTAGTCATAGATCTACCACTGGCCACAATAGATGCTTTGGCATATTAACGTTGCACCTTCTTTGTTCCCCCAGGAACTTTGGCAAGTTGTTTACCACCACAACATCGAAATTAACTCTGCACCGTGATTCTCCAATATTTCCTTGTTTAGTTGAAACCAAATTCTATCACATAACACTATGCCACGGCTAGTATTCATTCAGTAATTTGACCCCTTCTTCATTTGAACCTTGATTCTTACTAGCTCGTAGATCTGGGATTTCGAGGCTGTAAGATCCTTCATTAGTCCAAAGAGAGCAGCGGGGAGAAGGTTCTTTACCAATTTCGCTACCTCATCTTCATTATCCCTATCAATTTTAAATCATAGCCAGCCACGTCCTTCCCGAACTTGTTGTATTCTTTGAGTAAGCTCAATTTACTGGTATACTTTCTGAGCATAATTGCACTTGAAGAAAAGATGTTTTGTCGTGCCGCTAGTTTCCATGCAGAGTGGACACATATATGAAAAGTTGAGATTACAGCGGAGTAAGTTCTCTACCGTGAATGTGAGTCCACACAAAAGTTCTATGCAAAATGTACGATTTTCTTGGTGCCTCTGTGTGGCGACATTATAATGTCGGAGAAATGGGATTTTCAACTGCAGCAGGTATACTCCATCCGTCTCAGTTAAAATTGCACAATTTTTCTTTTCGAGTGTCCCAATTCAAGTTTCACAGTTAACTTTTATGGTAATGCTCTTTAATTTTCTTCCACCTATTTCACCCACTTTCCTCTCAAATTCAATATCCACAATTCATATTACAATTCATAATTTAACTTCAAGATTCTCTATCTTACACCTTCCACTAGCAGGAGAGAGTAACAGTTTCCTGAACTAGCACAAGTGGAAATTGGTGGATGCGCAGCACAGAAGCACGGCGGGAAAAAGGAAACTTGTTTTTCCCGCCGTGCTTCTGCTTTACGAAATCGGAAATGGTCCGGTATCGGAGGTCAAAATTAGGCTAGCCAATGTCTTACGTG
Source organism: Sherardia arvensis (assembly GCA_948330725.1). Classification (NCBI taxonomy): domain Eukaryota; kingdom Viridiplantae; phylum Streptophyta; class Magnoliopsida; order Gentianales; family Rubiaceae; genus Sherardia; species Sherardia arvensis. The sequence goes on from OX415235.1 coordinate 17,697,280, forward strand.
TAGGACAGCGGGAAATGAAAAACCCGCCGTGCTGTATGAAAAACGTCATTGAGAATGCACGGCGGGAACGATTTCCCGCCGTGCTGTCCAAAGTTTCCAATGTCGGAAATGGGCCTGTACTTTGGCCGTGGCACTTGCAAAGCACGTGCCAGTATTTATGGTTTTAAATATATGATACCAGCTAGTTTCCGATTCCGTAAATAAGCCACATATTGTACTCAGAAGTAGTGGCATTTTTTACGACATCGTAAACCACTCGAAAAGGTATTTTGGTAGGTATCCAAAATCGTAAATAATCTGAAATCGGCAGGGAGGTATTTGGGTAGGTTACGAAATCGGAAATTGACCGGTTTGATGGCGTTTAAAAGTCTGTTCTCTGCATTTTTATTTTGGGAGAAAGTTTTGAAACTTTAGAAAAAGGGGAAAGTCTTGCCTGAATTCTTAATCTAAGTTTGAATCATTAAGGTATGTCATCTCATCTTTAAATCTTGCATTGTTAAATTGTGGAATCGATGTTCTCTCCATGTTATGATTTGTATGTATTTTTTTGTTTACAATGACATGCTCGTTTTTTATGTATGAGAACTTGAAAATGTTGTAATTCTATGGTGGGCTTTGATAATTTGTGATTCTAAAGGTTGATTAAGTTTGAATTTTGTCAATTTAGGAGTTTGTTTGTAGAATTTGCACGTTGCAATGGAACGGTCTAGAATTATAGAAGAGAATATTAGGACATCGCGTGAATACTTGAATCTCGTGACAGAGTTTGTGAATGCTGCCACTGAGTATGCAAGAGTACAGAATGAGTCGCTAATTCGATGCCCTTGTAGAGATTGTAAGAATGATGTGCGTTTGAGTGTGCATGATTTAAAGTCACACTTGATTGTGAGAGGATTTTCTAGAGTTTATACTAGGTGGACATTGCATGGTGAGGCTCGTACTGTCGTTGGAGAAAATCAAGTTTTGATTGAAGAGGAGAGTGTTATGGTGATATGGATCGTGATTTTGAATATGATGATTTGGCGGAAGATGTGGCCATGCATTTCAAAGGTAGACCTGAGGTGCTGGAGGCGATGTATGAAGATAAAAAGACTCTGCTGTATGAGGGAGCTAGGCACACTGTTCTCAGTTCTGCGCCGATGATGATGAATTTGAAAGCAAAACATGGTTTGACGGAGAAAGGAATGACGGAATTGTTGGAATTGTTCAAGGAGTTGCTTCCTAAAGATAATTTGTTGCCAAAAAGTTCCTATGCCGCGAAGAAAATTATTTGTCCAATGGGATTGGAATTGGAAAAAAATCACGCATGCCCTAATGATTGTATGTTATACAGGGTCGAAGATGCTGAAAGGGATACATGTCGCGTTTGCAACGAGTCTAGGTATACGAAACGGTCCAAGTCGATAAGTGTTTGTGCAGAGACGGCACCTAGAACAAAGAAAAGGAGCCCTGCTAAAGTTGTGTGGTACCTCCCCATCATACCTAGGTTGAGGCGTTTATTCGCTAATAAGGAAGATGCGAAAAATTTAACTTGGCATGCAGATAGGAATCGGCCCGATGATGATGTGATTCGCCATACCTCTGATGGTGATCAGTGGAAGCATATTGATGAGTTGTGCCCTGAATTTGGTAATGAGCCGCGTAACTTGCGGTTAGGTTTGTCGACAGATGGTATGAATCCCTTTGCAGATCTGAGCAACACCCATAGTTCGTGGCCCGTGATGGTTGTGATTTACAATTTACCACCTTGGTTAACTATGAAGCGCAAGTACGTTCTGCTATCACTTATGATCTCAGGTCCAAAACAACCAGGTAACGACATTGACGTTTATCCTGCGCCCCTAATTGAAGATCTTAGGAAGTTGTGGTATTTTGAGAACTGGACTTATGATGGATACCGGGAAGAGTGGTTTGACATGAGAGCTATGCTATTTTGTACCATTAATGATTACCCTGCATTAGGTAATTTGGCAGGTTACTCTGTTAAAGGGCATTTTGCTTGCCCAGTTTGTGAAATGGACACTAGTCACGTACAACTTAAGCACGGGAGGAAAAAAATTTATTTAGGATACAGGAGATTTCTAAATCATGAGCATGCCCTCCGTAAGTGCAAGAAGTGGTTTGATGGAGCGGTTAATGAGAGGGATGCACCGACGCCTGTGTCTGGTGAGAGTGTGTATGAATCTGTGAAGGACATTCCCAATGATTTTGGAAAGAATAGGAAGAAGCCAGTAGTGAATGGTGTATGGAAAAAATCTTCAATCTTTTTCGAGTTTCCTTACTGGAAAGACTTGGAGGTTAGACATTGTTTGGATGTTGTGCATATAGAAAAGAATGTTTGCGAGAGTCTGATTGGCACATTACTAGACATCCCGGGGAAGAGTAAGGATGGCTTGAAAGCCAGGATGGATTTGGAGGAAATGGGTGTTAGACCGGGCTTGGTCCCCGTGAAGGAAAATGGCAAGACATATTTGCCGCTGGCCTCTTATACCATGTCTGATTCTGAGAAGAAGAAATTTTGTCAAAGTCTGAAGGACATTAAAGTACCTAGTACCTACTCGTCCAACATTAGTCGGTGTGTGAATGTTGATGAGGCGAAACTCGCGGGACTCAAATCGCACGACTGCCATGTTTTGATGCAAGAATTGAATGCCATTGCTCTGCGCACGTCCCTACCTCCACATGTTAGACGCTGCATAAGCCGCTTGTGCATGTTCTTCAAGTCCATCTGTAGAAAGAATATTAGCCGAGCGAGACTAGATAAACTACTTCCCGCCCTCATTTTTCGATATAATGGTGCATCTTATAGTTCATCTTGTGCGTGAGATCAAGTGTTGTGGTCTTGTGTTTTTGAGATGGATGTACCCTTTCGAGCGCTACATGAAGATTTTCAAGCATTTTGTGAAGAACAGATACAGGCCCGATGTCAGTATAGTTCAGCGTTATGTAACTGAAGAGTCAATAGAATTCTGCACCGTGTACCTCGATGATGTTGAGACTGTTGGTGTCCCGAAGAACAGGCATGCAGACAGGATTGAAGGCCATGCATATGGTAGTGGAAAATATTTCACGCCCACTACTGCTGAGTTGAAGGTTGCACATCTATATGTGCTTCGTAACCATAAGGCCGTGGTTCCCTATGTTGGCATTCACATGGATGAAATAAGGAGATTGATGCCGCTTCTAGAACCTGAATATGTCCATGAAGAGCACACGAGGACATTTGCTGAGTGGCTCAGGAAGACGGTGGAAGTCGGAGATCATTCTGAGGAAGTTAAGTGGTTGTCTAGATTACCGCTGGGTGCAGTTTTGTCATACAGGGGCTACGATGTGAATGGCTACACATTTAGTACGAAGACAGTTGATGGGCAGCGCATATCGCAGAACAGTGGTGTTTCTTTAATTGCTGATGAGTTAAGGCAGGGCGTGTATGAAGACAACCGGTTTTGTGGAACAATCACAGACATATGGGAGTTGAACTATGTGAGACTGAAGGTGGTTGTATTCAAGTGTGACTGGATTGATCCAGGCACGGGATTTTTTCCTGATCCATTAGGCCTAACCATTGTTGACCGGAGGAAAGTTGGTTATAAGTCGGATCCCTTCATTCTAGCGACACAGGCCGACCAATTGTTCTACGTGAAGGTCCCTGCTTCTGTTCACCAGGAGATTGTACTGAAAGAGAAGAGAGCATTTATTGGTGGAGAGAGTCAAGAAGAATGCTTGAACGATGTGGATACCTTTAAGATAGCCTTTGATGGTGAAGACAATATAAACTTGCATGAAACTGCAGCAAATCTCCGCGGTTACCAGTGCAGGTTGGATCATGAAGAATGGCAGTGGTTTGATGAGCGGGGGATACCAAAGAAAAAACAACCACCTAAGGCAAAGGGGTCGAAGAGCAAAAAGATGCGCGTTTCGTAAATGTAAGAAAGATCGCTCTAGTGCATTTAATGTATATTACGTCTAATATTGTAATCGAATTTGTGTTCTTATGTTATTTAGCCTTGTAGGGGTACTCCTTGTGTAATTAGAACTGTGAAAACCCAATAAATTGGCGAGTTCCTATTTAAGTGACACATTTTCCGTCACATTTCTGAACTCGTAAATCACTGTTTCGGCCAATTTACGCTATCGGACATGGTTTTGTAATCTAGTAAATAAATCATGTTTCCTGAAATATTACGTAGCTAGCTCCAGTGGAATACCCGGATGCCCTTCCAGCTCGTAAACTTTTATTCTTCCGGCCCATTTCCGATATCGTAAACGGGTTTTATTTTGTCGGGAAAAATTCTATTCTTCCCCAGCTTATTTCCGAACTCGGAATGGATTAAACCGGAATTTAATTTGTGCCTTTTTTAAATACAGTGGATTACCCGGATAGGCTTCCGGCTCGTAAAGTTTTTAAAGTCGTGTTATTTCCGATTTCAGAAATGTATCCTAAAAAGGGTTTCGTATTATTTACGGTTTCGGAAACCACTCATTTACTCATAAAAAAGTTGAAAATCAGGAACTTGTATGAGATACATTTAAAATTGAAATAACAAAGAGTGATCAAATTAAAAACCATAAGATAACAAAGAGTGATCTTAATTGAAAGTAATAACATTGTATCATCGAGTTTCAAATGAAAAGATGTTTAAAGACTAACAACAATTGAACTACTTAGAAGACAATATGCTTCATCACATCATTGTCATCTTTGTCTTCATCAGCCGGAACTTGGTCTGCATGTGCCTCATCTGCCTCGGCACCCGTAACCGGCCCCGATTGTGAGCCGCCCACTTCACCACCACCCGTTCCCCGCATCATCGCCTCGCGCTCGGCTCTATGAATAGCCGAGCCACATTCCGATTTCGTAACATATAATCTAAAAAAAATAAATGCTGATAATTATAATCCAGTGAATTACCCAGACACCCTTCCGGCTCGTAAACATTTTATGTTCGGGTAGTTTACGAAGTCGTAACTGTACTGCACCGTCCAAAAAACTATTTACGGCCCATTTACAATTTCGGAAATGAGTAAGCTGAGACAAATAAAATTGTGAGAATAAAAGGCCAGTGATAAACCCGGCCAAGCTTCCGGCTCGTAAAGATTTCTGTTTAGGTGGGTTTACGATGTCGTAAAGTGTGTGTCCCATCCAGAAAACATGATTACGACTTGATTACGAGCTCGTAAATTACCCGATTAAGATGGTTCAATCTGCCTGATTAGGAAAGTCAACCCGGTCCAATTCCTCCATCGTAAATATTTCGGAGAAGTGAGTTTACGATTTCGGAAATCCCTCTGTATTTAAAAAGAGTGACATTTCCGATTTCGTAAATCACACGTTTCGGCATCAGACCAGACTAAAACCAATCACGTGGGTTCATTCATTCATTATCTTTCCAACACATTTGTCTCTTCCTCATTATTTCTCCTCCTACCACTCTTCTCTCTCAATATCTTGTCAATTGTACGATATCACACTACCCAAATCCAAGAATCCAACTAAAGAACCTCACAAAAAGTTGAAATTCTACAAGTTCGACTATTTTGGGGGTGTTTCATTACAAATTAGAGGTACAATTGGTTACCTTTATTAACCCATTTGTATTGCTTTGTCACGTGCGATGCAAACAAACATATGTGTTATGGGGTAACCAAATATTATCAAATCAAAACCCTAATCTAGTTGATGCATTAATTATCTATTTAAGGGTTCATTTATGTTATTTTCTTTTCTTTTGTTAGCTAAATCTTTATACTAATATCTCCTTTTTTTGTTAAATGCACCCTAACTATTTTATTGTCGGTGAAATTGAAATTTTGTAGTTGTTCTTATTTGTAGGTGAATTAGTGGACAAGTGCTTGTACTTGGTATTAGTGATTAAGTAGTTAATCATGGCTCCTACATGTAAACAAAACAAAACAAAAATTCCTACGAAGAAGAAGGTCAAGTCATCCACAAAAGAGCAATTGGTTGTAGATACAAAAATTCCTAGAAATTTATGTCGAGAAATACAAAGGCGTTGGGACGCGGGTATTTCCACTCTAATGGAATTCAATAGGTTAGAAATAGTCATAGCGGTAGAGCGTAAATATTGGTCTAGTTGGGTTGGTAAAATCGCAAGAACAAGACATGATATTAAATGGTTCGATTGGACCAAAGTACCGATGGAGCGTAAATTAGAATTGTTGGAAGAATACAAGGTATGATGTGGTTTTTTTAATGGCATTTTACTGCATGTTTTACAATCGTAAGGGCATTATAATGTGGATCATACTATCTACAACTAATAATGTGTTTCATTATTTTAGGAGCCGTTCACTATTATCGCCCCCGACATGGCGATGTTAGACCGTGTGACTTTGCAAAAGATCTCGAAGTGTGCACGTCTGGATTCTAGTATTCCATAATTTTGGGAGGGAGATAGCTGTTGCTCTTTTTGGTCGCAGCTGCTCATAAGCAGATTTAAAAGTGAAAGCTCCAGTAATTTCTGGTTTCCATATTAGCCTATCATCCCTATGATCTTTGATGGAAATTCCCTGCAAAATAGACATTAAATTAGCATCAATATTAGGTGCAGTATTTGTAAGAGTGATATGTCTATTCTGTACAAATTGGGCCACAGTGCTGTCCATGGGAATGTCTATCATTTGAGGATTCAGTATGTCAAATAAGATTCCTACCCCTGACCAGTTGGATTCCCAGAAATTACAGTCTCCTCTGCCCAGTATAACCCTAGTGTGATGTTCACAGAATTGGCTTACTTCACAGATTCTGTTCCAAGTTTGGGAAGTCTGGGATGATTTTGGTAAAGACGCTAAGAAATTGGTCCAGGGGGCATGGGAATTCTGAAATTTCCACCAAAGCTTTACTGAGAAGGTTTTGACAATAGTGTTTAAAAAGGTCCCTATTTTTTAAAAAGGCAGTTTGGTGTTGAGAGATGATTTTTTGCATGTAGGGTTTTAATTTCTCCATAAGTATCTTTGAGAAAAATTTATTAGCAACATTAGAGAGACTAATAGGTCTAAAATCACTAAAAGATGAGGGGTATCTATTTTAGGTATAATAGCTATCCAGGTACTTGCAATCCCCTTTGGAATATTAGCACTGGACAAAAAATCATTTGCAGCCCTCAATAAATCCATGTAGATGATGTCCCAACTTTTAATATAAAATTGAGCACTAAATCCATCAGGGCCAGGGCTACTTTGCTTATTAAGAGAAAAAACAATGGCTTTAAGCTCATCAACTGAGACTGGTTTAATCAATTGCTCATTATCTTCTATAGTAATAAGGCATGGGATTTGAGTCAAAAAATGAGCATAGAAATGGCTCTGTGATGGGTTATCTTCTGCAGAAAGAAGCTCAGAATAATATTTGATGGCTTCATTCTCAATTTCTGCAAAATCATCTAACCAGACATCATTGGAGTCTCTAATTTTGGTAATGCTCATTCTACTCTTCCTTTCCCTAATTGTGTTATGAAAGAACTTAGTATTATCATCTCCCTCTCTAAGCCACTTAATTTTGGATTTATATTTCCAAAAATGATGTTGCTCTTTGATTGCTCTAGAGAGTAATGATTTTGTATTTTTGAGAGTGGCCAGATTTGTTTCACTCTGATCACTATCATATGCCAGTTCTATCAGTCTCAGTTCTTCCTCTGCCTGAACAACATTTCATGGACATTACCAAAAACTTCTCTGTTCCAGATCTTAAGGCATTTTTTTAGCCTGAGAAGTTTAAGGTAAAGTCCAATCATGCCAGTGTTGTCAACCTGAATCTCCCAATTTTCCTTAATCACTTCAATAAAATTTGGTCTTTTGAACCAAGTGTTAAGGAACCTAAATGGTCTGGGAGAGGATTTAATAGTACTGCCTATTGTTAAAAATAGGGGACAATGATCACTGGACAATTTACTAAGCACTAAGATGGAAGAGCCAGGGAATTTGAATTTCCACTGAGCTTTAGCAAGTCCTCTATCAATTCTTTGTATTGTTGGTAATTTAGATCTACCAGCAACACTCAGATCAAGAGGAAATTTCTGTCTACCATTACTCTAAGTGAAAGGATTGCCAACAGTATTAATGTGTTCTAACTCCATATCATCAATAAATTTAGAAAAATCACTGATGCTTTTTAAGCTAGGATTAGAACTACCTTTGTATTCAGAAAGTGATGCTATAGCATTAAAATCACCAATGAAAATAGTTTCTGGGCAAGTAATGTTCTTTAAATCCATCCAGAGGTCTTCCCTACCCTTTCTAGTTCTTAAAGCATAGACAAAAACAGCCTCCATGGAGGAATTAAGTTTCTGACTATGAATTAAAACATGTAGGAATTGGGCATGATCAGTTAGCATGGAGACTTGGATATCATCTCTCCAGAACAACTAGATTCTTTCATTCTGAGCAGCTAGGCAATTTTGGTATTTAAGGACTCTCATTTAATGCAATATTTTTTGGTTTTCATGCATAGGTTCTATTAAACACACAAAATCAAGGCAATGGTTTAAAATCAGTTCATCAAGTCTTTTCAAAGATGTTTCCATTCCTCTCACATTCCAGACAAGGAATTTAATTTTGAGGTTTGTACTAATCATTAAAAAGGTTTTTTAGGGCTAAGAGTAACAGCTCCAGCAATAATTTGGTTAAGATGTGTGAAATATGTGTTCAGTTTAATAGGGGGAATTTGTTTAGCAATTAATCTTGATGATTTCCTCACCTGAGTATTTACCTGTCCCTTTTTGTTAGGATTAGCTGGATCAGTCTGCTGTTCATCATTTTGAGCATGAGTATCAATCACTGGGGATTTTTCTGGACCTGGAACATCATCAGCATCATCAACATTTTTAACAGCTTCCTTCCTCAGCAGTTGAAGCTGCTCATCTTCTATGAGTGGCAAAAATCTGTTGTGCCTGTTTTTGTCCTGAGAAAAATAGGGCAACAGATTAGAAGCATCTGCATCATGCACAGCTGAGATTTTACCTGTATTCAGAAATGAGTCATCAGCAGCATATTTTTTAGGTTTATGGTTTTTCATCAGCCAGTTCTTATCCTCAGTCCCCAGAATGTGAGCACTCTGAGATCCTGAGAATATAGTTGAGGGGTTCTGAGGGGTTGAGGAGTGTGTGATGGAATGGCACTTGTGTGTATCTGTAAGATTAGGTGAGGGAGTTTGAGAGGGTGAGGAATGAATGGAGAGAATGTCATTATCTTGGCTAGTGGAGATTTGGGGATTTTCAGTATGAGTAGGAGTTGCATTGCACTGGGAGCTCTTGTTTGGGGAGGAAGGCCTGTCAATGTCTTGTGGCAGCAATTGAACATCTTCTATCATTTTTGCTTTTCCTTTGTTGAGAAGTGGTTGTGAGGTAGTAGCTTGCACCAGCAAAGGTTCCTTTCTAACATACACCATTTGGGACTTTATTGCTCTATCTTTCTCCTTAGCATAGACACCAGATGCACCAGCTTTCTGAGCATATTTTGGCAAGGAAGTACTATCATTTGCAGAGGCTGGTAAGTGAGGTTGGTTTGAGGGATCAAAAGTCATAGGTTTTCTAGGGTTGTAAGCCTGTCTAAGCTGGGGATTAGCATAGATACATTTTTCCAGATTGTGACCAAGCTTAAGACAATGTGAGCAGTACAGGGGAAGGTCATCATAGATGATTTCTAGATCAGTAACTTGCCCAGTAAAACCTACTGCTATCTCATGATGTAGTTTTTTTTGCAATTCAACCTCAATACAAAGCCTAACTGCAGAAGGGCGTGTCAGTGAAGCAGTGGCAGAGTCCATTTTCAGAAAACACCCAATTTGATCACCAATAAACTCTAGCATAGCAGTATTGTAGAAGTATATAGGCAAATTAGGGATTGTTACCCAAACAGGAACTATGGATGACTCACAGTTGGGAGTGAAATCGGTGGTCCATTTCAGCACCTTCATGGGGACACCCTTGAAGCTCCACAATCCTTTATCCAGCATCTTTGATAGTCAGAGGGGTTTTGAAATCTGATTAACACATGTTTGTAATCTAGCGACCCCAGTTGAAAGGAGGATTCAAAACAAATTGATTTGAAGGCTTCGTTGAGTACTTCCATTGATGGTTTCCCCCTTTCAAACTTCCCTATCAAGGCATTTTTGTAGTGGCTCGCCAATAATGCAGCCTGATCTGGCGAAATGATGCAGGCGATCTTGCCCTTATGGTCTCCAATTGGGTGGATTTTGGGATTTGTAGGAAGAGCAGACGATAATGGAGGAGGCCTGGCTGAAAGAGCTTGAGCAAAAGTACGAAACGATGGGTTGCCACCGCGGAGCTGCGGTGGCTCCGCCATGTTTGTTGCCGTTTTATTACCGTTTCAGGCAGAAAATGGTGGGGTCATGTGTGGAATTCAGGGAAAATGACTGGGAAAGTGTGTAAATTGGGAAAGCAAGGAGGAGAGAGAAAGGAGCGTTTTGGGTTGAACCAGAACCTAGTTTACAACATTGGGAAAGTGTGTAATATGTAAGTTATGAACTTGTATTAAAATTTTGTTAATTCGAAATTACAAAATAAATTAATGGATTATCATAATATTCACGTTATTATTATAATATCTCAATAATTAATAAATTATCAAATTAAATATCAACTATATCAAAATTAACTAAATAAAAAATATATAATTTATGCTTAATTGATAAATTCAAATAGTGAAATTTCAAATTTCTTTTTTTTGAATAAAAATAGGGGGATTTATTGGGCACCTCATACCCATATAAAATGGCCATATGACCTGTTCAGTACAATCTCTAAGGAGATATGGGAGCTGAGAGCTCTCCAAAAATATAGGTGAAAATAATCACCCTCACTTCCCAGGTCTGAAACGTAGAACGACATACGAGAATCATTTTAGCCAACGTCTATGACGAAGAACAAATCTGACACCCGAGGGATCTACCTTTAGACTAGGGAACTGGAAAATATTGAAAAGAAATAAAGTACTTAAACTATAGAAACTAAAAATCTGCAAACAGAAGGCAGAAGCATATTGAGTAGTAGGAGATGCAGCAAATGGTAGATAGGGCAGCCAGATTCCATTATGCTTGTGTGGCAGAGATTCTCAGTGTTGGAATGTGAGCAGCATCAAGTAAGATCAAACCTTGGATGTTGGGAGGCAGTTCAGAACCTGTATAGAATATCTGAGTACTGTGATTTCTGCATAATTTGGCTATCCTGTCAGCAGGTTGGTTTGCTTCTCTGAGGATGTGGGTGAGTGAATTGCTGCCAAGTAGCTGAGATACTTCATCCACCTTATTGAACAGCTTCCAATGGCTTTATTCAGGTGCCTTGATCATCTCAACTGCAGTTTTGCAATCAGACTCTATACAGAATGGTTGTATGTATTGCAACCCTCTCTTTATACCTGCTTCAATTGCCAGAATCTCCGCAAAGAGAGGGGAGGGGGATGAAATAGAGAACCAGAGGCCTCCAAACAAACACCATCAGAGTTTCTTGCTAAAATTGAGATTCCAGCTTGATGTTGCTCCAAGCAGCATCCACATTGATTTTGATACCCTGTATAGGATTCTGCCATAAGACAGGAGAAATCAAAGGTTTTGGTGGCTAAAATAGTGAAATTTCAATAATTTAATTTAAATCTAATTCAGCTAAAATATTACATTGCATCATTTAAAAAATCTTACCAAATTTATTTTGAACCACCAATGGTATAAAATTTATAAAGATAATGAGCAAAACAATCATTTATAATTATGTACAAAGTCATCCCAATTTTATATTAGTCAATTTTTATTTTTATTCAATTTTTGTAAAATAGTTTACTACAAAACCCAAATCTAAACCTCCGTACAACAAGGTGTTTGTTTCAGACTTACAAAATCTCAAACTCTAAAGATCCCAAATTAAAGTTCAGACTCTCAAAATTATCTCCAATTAAATCTGCAATATGAATTGTGTAATGAGTTTGATTTCCTAAATTATATAACACCTAAAAGGTCATATGTTTGAAACAAATATTGACAAGAATATTGTGAATATTTTTTAAAAAGCTAAACTATCCAAGTGGACGGGAGGGTTATTCACGGTTCCTCAATCCTTCATAAAATAATAAAATTACATGATTGGGTTTGGTAAACCCAATGATACACATGAAACCTTTTTGGGTTTATTGTGGCAATTTGTTGCCCGAAGGCTATATTCCTATCTAATATCGGAAGCAAAGTGGGATATAAGAGAAGTGTCTAAAAATATTACAATAACTAATTCATCTCTGTATCAATGCTGGTAACAGCATAAATAAAAACAGACTTCCCTTCTTCTCCTGCGTATGGACATCACCAAATATAGCATTCTAGAGCTCATAAGAATTCCCCATCCCACTTTCTCACAACCTAAACAGAAAACTTAGTTCTATTATAATAAATAATCTCCACCTGAACCTCAACCGGCAACCCATTGAACCCGGTGGCCTCTTGACCGCCAGAAAATAACAAGTTTTTACAAGGTTGGACAGTAGAGTAGTATGTAAAGCATACCGAGTTATTCTATCTGGTCATGATACTAATAAGAAAGCTTCATCAAGAGCCTAACTATAGATTGCTATAAAGATTTCTCTTATAAGGTGATATTCTACAACGCAACATTAAGAAGAAAATCACAAAAGCCTAAAAATAGATATGTGTAAATTAATGTCGGTACTAGAGCAATCCCAACCAATCCTGGTCTGATTGGCTGGTGGCCAAATACTGGATGGAGCGAATGTAATCTAACACGACATAAGCTTTAAGTCTAACCGGTGTACAAATCTAGTAGCAGTATCGCCAACAGTAGTATTTAAAACTATTGTAACTTGGATTTCTCCTAACTGTACTAACTAGATCGGAAGCTAATCAAAGTTTAACTGAGCAAAAGGACCCGTCAGAAAACTAAGATTAGCAGATCACATTCAATCCAATGTTGTAGTACAAACATCAATAAACATGTACCCTAAAAAAGATAGAAAATAAATTTTAAAAAGAAAAAAAAGAAATAAAACCACCTTCTCAGTCTAATTGTGCCAATTCCAGTAGAAACCTGTCCAACCGTACCCGAGCCGAGCCGAGCTGACAGACCCGACCTGAGCCGATGTTTTTGACGAGACTTAGAACCAGCTTGATGCCATTATTCTCGGATGGATTTATGGTACCATCAGTGAGGATCTCCTTCTCACCGTAATCCAAGTCGGCTCGTCTGCCCGTGCATCCTGGCTTCGCATCCAGGGCATCTTTCTTGACAACAGCACCGCGCGAGCATCCGATCTCGAAAGCAGGTTTATCAATGCTCGCTTAGATTCGTTTCCCTCCGTCTCAGCGTATTGCCAGCATCTTAAATCATGAGCAAATCAGTTTGGAGATGTCGAGGCCCCAGTGAGCGATCAACGTCTTGTTTTGCAACTCATCAATGGTTTATCATCATCATACGATATTGTCGGCACTATGATCAGTCAGATGTCGCCTCTTCCGACATTTTCCGTCGCTTGGAGCATGTTTACCCGGGAGGAATCTCCCCAGAATCGCCAAATGGAGGATACCCAAGTCTTGCTTGCCGCAAGCGCTGCTCGGCCGGCCCATGGCATAACTTCCACCGGCCAGCCCAAATCATCCCGTCAAAATCGATCACGTGGCCGCTGTAACTCTGGAAATCGACCTCGGCAGCAACACACCGCATCTCCGACGTGGATTCCATCGCCATCTGTGCCATATGTGCAGGGCAATGGGACACCACCACCGTGTCCGTACACCACCGCCGCTCAATCCCAAAATGATGCGATGAGAGGATTTAATCATTCAAGTGGCCAAACCTTTTATTCTCATATGGGCCATATGCAACCCTAAGACCAATTTGTGTCTCCATTAGGTCACCTATCACATGGGCAAGCTGGGCCAGCATGATATTGGACCATAGAAGCAGGGCCGGGAGGGCACCAGGACAGTGGGCCGCAACAGTTGGGCCAGGAGGGACACCACCACCGTGGGCCGCAGCAGAACCGTGGGCCTAATCCAATAGCATTCTCTCCAGCTTTCAACGCAATGTTTGTACAACAACCATTCGAAAATTGGATCATGGACTCAGGCGCGTCTTCCCACATCGCTGCAAATTTAGTTGCTCGAGTAATTTAGCTCCCATTTCTGTTGGTAATGGAAATTATATTCCTGTCATTGGTCACGGTTCTGCAATATTACCCACATACCCATCTTATCAGCTAAATAATATTTTGCATACCCCTGACATTGTTAAAAACCTAGTGTATGTTCGTAAATTTACTACCGATAATAATGTTAGTGTGGAGTTTGACCCAACCAGTTATTTCCGTCAAGAATTTGGAGTCGGGGAAAGTCAAAACAAGATGTGATAGCCTTGGGGATTTGTACCCGGTCACCCCTAACACCTTGCCATCAACCGCCCTTATTCCTCCAACCACAACCATGGCATGCTCGATTGGGTCACCCGGGCGATCATGTTTTGGACCAGCTTCAACGTAGATTTCATTTTTTCAATAAAGCCTCGTGTTCGGCTATTTGTTCTTCTTGTCAAATTTCTAAACATAAACGTCTTCAATTTTCTCATTCTCATACTATTAAATTTAGACCTTTTGATATAATTTATAGTGATATTTGGACTTCTCCCATTTCTAACACTAGGTTTTTTAAATACTATTTGTTGTTCTTTGGACGACTACTCTAATTTCACGTGGATTTTCCTCTTAAACACAACTGCGAAACCTACCAAAAATTCATGCATTTTCATGCCATGATTCAAACTCAATTCCAGTCCAACATCAAAACTTTCCAGTGTGATATGGGGGGTGAAGTTGACAACAATCTCTTTCGTACTTTTTGTGCCCAAAAAAGTGTTCTTCTACGTTTTGCATGCCCTCAAACCTCATCTCAAAATGGTAAAGCGGAACGAGCTCTTCGCACACTCAATGACATTACCCGTAAATTGTTAACCCACGCATCCCTACCCCCTCAATTTTGGGTCAAAACTCTCCAAATGGCAACCTACCTTCATAACATATTGCCATCCAAAGCTAGCAATACTCAAACCCCCATATTTTCTTATATCATTGGCAACCCACTTATACACATCTTCGGAGTTTCCGGCGTTTGTGTTATCCCAACACCTCAGCCACCACTCCTCACAGGTTGGCTCCCCGTTTCGTTCAATGTCTATACCTGGGCCCTTCTCTCGACCATCGAGGTGATCGTTGCTTGGTTCTTGGAACACATCATGTCATCACTTCCAGACATGTCGTGTTCGATGAAAACACTTTTCCTTTCGCCACTCCGTCTCGTCCCAACACTAATATACCCTTGTCAAATCCTTCCCCACTTCTTCTGGATCTTTTTCATCAATTCTCACCAAGTCCCACACCATTACCACATGTGCCATCCCCGTCTATCAGTCCAACTACTATATCGCCTCATCAGTCTCCTCCATCTCCTGCATATAAATGAACCATCAATCACAAGATCATCCATATAAACCAAAACATGGAGAGTGACACCATTCAACATGAAAGAGAACAAGGAATAATCAAATCGACTCTGAACAAAACCAAATCGTCGCAAAACCTCATCCAACTTAGCGAACCAATTACGAGGAGCTTGACGAAGTCCATATAGTGACTTCTCAATCTTGCAAACAAGACCAGGACCACGTAAAACATAGCTTGGATGAGAGTTCATATAAACCTCCTCCTCAATATCACCTGGCAGAAAGCATCATGTACATCCATTTGATGAAGCTCCCAAACCCTTGATAACAGCAACATTTAATAACAAGCGAGCATAAGACATCTTAGCAACTGGTGCAAACATTTCTGTGAAATCAATTCATTCAATCTGGCATTTTCCAAGCACAACCGAACGAGCTTTATAGCGTTCAACAGAACCATCTGAATTATACTTCGTACAAAACACCTATTTGCTATCAATAGCTCGTTTGCCAGGAGGAAGAGATGATAAAGTCCAGTTCTTATTCCGTTCAAGAGCATCAATCTCAGCAGCCATAGCCAATTTCCAATGAGGTGAACGAGAAGTCTCAAAAAACATAGTAGGGTTTGTGCCAGGTGTAACTACAGCTAAAAAACTACAATGCGCAATCAAAA
This sequence comes from Sherardia arvensis, assembly GCA_948330725.1. Lineage (NCBI taxonomy): Eukaryota > Viridiplantae > Streptophyta > Magnoliopsida > Gentianales > Rubiaceae > Sherardia > Sherardia arvensis. The sequence goes on from OX415235.1 coordinate 17,713,420, forward strand.
AATTATTATGGGAAACATAATCAACAAGTGGATAATGAATACTTGAGAACGGTGAGGATGAGGGAGAAACATATGGATAAGGGTTCATTGGATTGGCAGAAGCAACAAGAACATAATCTATAAACCGAGCGGAGCCCCGCAAACACGAGTCGGCCTACGGGCTTGTGGAGGCGAAGCAGTCAAATCCACGTCAGAGTCAAAAGTAAGGTGATCGTCACCATCAGAGGATGAAAAATGAAGCACCAAACCGGATGGAGAAGCAGGCGGCACACTCGGCTGCAACAAGCAGACAGAATACTTAGCAGAAGAGGAACCTCCTCTGGTAAGGCAGACGCAGACGATGAGGACACATGCGGATCTAGAATGCGCATGTATGGTAGAGAAGGACCACGCACGTCATGCACGAATAGATCAGTGGTCCGGTGAACCACGTCTAGGCCATGCATGTCTAGTTCATGAATAGCCGATTCATCACGTGGGAGCGAACTGGATCTAGGCCATGCATATTTGATTCATTCATGACTGGTTCATGCACACATAGGAGCCAGGGATGGATAGATCATCGTCAAAAATCGTTCGAAGATGCTCAAAACTGGAGATTGGCGATTCCGATAAAGCAAAAGGAAAAGAATACTCGTAAAACACAACGTCACGACTAGCAAAGACCGTCTGTTCATCCAAATCATAAACATGCCTAACCTATTATCCATCGAGTAACCAAGAAACATACATTTTCGACTTCTTGAATCGAACTTATCATGTGGTTTGGGAAGACGGACAACAAAATATGGACATCCAAATACTCTTAAATTTTCAAAGTCAGGGGCACTGCCGTATAAAATCCGGTATGGTGTGTGATATTTCAACAATGGAGAAGGAAAAATGTTAATAAGATATTTAGCAACAAGAATACAATCACCCCAAAACTCAACGGGGAGTTGCGCTTAAACCATGAGGGCTCGAGCAACATATAGTACGTGACGATGTTTACGCTCCACACGATTATTCTATTGAGATGTGTAAATAGTAGAAGTTTTGAACCGAACTCCTTTCTCTAAGAAAAACAGACGAAGATGTAGAAACTCGGCGCCATTATATGCCCGAACACACTTGATCTTGCGGTTAAACTAAGTAGAGACGTGTGCGAAGAACTCCTTCATCTTGGAAGAGACCTCAGAGTTACTAACCATTAAATAAACCCAAACATCTCTGGCTAGGGAAGTCATCAACAATAATTAAAAGTGAAAATTGTCCACTAATAGACGGGGTTTTTTAGAGACCCCAAACATCATAATAAATAAGGTTAAAAGGATTACTGACTGTTTTGGAATTCAAATGAAAACTACTTCTAGACTGTTTTGCTCAATGACAAGTTACGCAAGGAAAATCTTTATTACTAGGACGACTTAACGCCAAAACTGGAATTAATGACAACATGGACACAGATGGGTGGCCAAAACATTGATTCCACAACTCAAACGAAGAAACAGCAGCAGTGGACACACTCAGAGATCGTGAAAATGGTAGTGCAAATCCCAATCGGCGCAACTAATAAATGCGTCAATCACCATCCTCATGCTGATATCCTGGAATACACAAATATTTTCATTGAGCAAGACTAGACATTTTAAGGCAGAAGTTAACTTAGCAAAAGACAACATATTACAACGTAGTTTCGGAATAAATAAAACTTGAGAGGGCATAATATCGCCAAAATATAAAGTTCCATGTTGTAAAGCAGTAGACACGGAACCATCGGGTAGTATAACATCCAAATTGGTAGATATAATATCGTGCAAAATATCTTTGTTACCGGTCATATGATAAGAGGTGCCCGTGTCAAGGACCCAGGGGATAACCGTCTTACTATAATTGTAGAAATTCATCTCAGAAAACTTATTCTGAACGGCACTCCACGGTGCATTCGACAAGGCTGGACCAAGAGCCTGCCAATCCAAATCGGTGATGACATGCATCAGTATACGCATCCGATGCAGGGACGGCTCTAGCGAACGATACTCCTTGCGAGACAAGAGTATGAGGGTTGGCATGAACCGGTAAAATTTCAGGATAAACTGGATGGTGTGGTGTAACAACGGTGACCATGTTTAAATAGCAATGCCTACACACATATATTCAGTGCTCCAGCCTCCCAAAATGGTCATCAGGAAGATGAAGAAATTAGCTTCAAAATTTTACTGGGAGAAATCTGAAAATGGACAGAGAAAGAGTTGGAGAAAATGGACAAAAATCTCTTTATCAATAGAAGAAAATGGACTTGGCTTAAGGGGTCTAAAAGTTATTGCAGGCGGTGGCGGAGCTGGCATGGTGCAAGGGTGGCAAATGCCACCCACTTTTTTCCATGTTTTTTTAAAAACATTTAGTACAAAGTTTTTAAAATTATTATTTTGCCACCCATTTTTTTAAAAATACTAAAAAAAATCAAAACAATTCTACATATCTTTTGGGGTTAAATTTAAACATTCAAAAATATCTTCCTCTATAGCGACTGTCTTGCCCATTTTTTTATCGTCGATCGAAATAAATTCTAAGCAAATCCCCTTCACCCGTTCATAGACCAATCAACCGCCGCCTTCGAATCTCTGAATCTCCGATCAACCACCATTCGCCGACGATCGCCTACCTCCGCGGCTCCACCACTGTCCGAGTTCGCCACAAGTGCCTGACCCGTGCTCCGCCCACCTGTCCTGTCACCGCGTGAATCCTCTAATCCGTCAGCGGTCGCTGTCGGAGATCAAAAATTTTTGCCACCCACTTTAAAAATCATGGCTCCGCCTCTGGTTGCATGAGCCTTTCTTGCAAGCTTTGGGGGAAGCTGCAAATGAATCAATCTATATGGACAAGATACCTATGGAGTTTATCAGCTGTGTATAAAAAATCACTCACTTGGAAGAGAATCTACAATATCACTGAGTTTGCAAATTCACAGACTCAGATCTTACATGGACTCGGGGCTATCTCATTTTGGGATTCAAATTGGTTAGGAACTGGTGCATTATACTACCAATGGCTAACCAGGGTTAAGATTCCTTTCCCCCATATTTCTATAGCACAGTACCTAGTTACATTAACAAGTTGGAGCCTCACTTTGATACTAGACTTATTTCTCTTTTGCGGGAATCATCACATGCATACACACATGATGATTTGGAAGCCTGGAATTGATGGACATTTCTCAATCAAAACAGCTTATTATGGTCTGAGGAAAAGAGATGCAAAAGATCAAATACTTCAACAGATTTGGTCACTTTCATTGCCTGCTAAGATTCCCATATTTCTGTGGAGATTGAAAAATAATCTTTTTCCATTTGATGATATTTTGGTAAAATGTGGATTTCATTTCCCCTCAAAATATGTGCACTGTGACGATTCCGACTCAATTGAGCATTATTTCAATTTTTTTACCTACAACCTTGAGGTTTGGAGTCATTTACATACATTATTGTTCATCCAAGTACCAGTGTTTCTTTCAATCAGAGCAAAATGAATTTTTATTTGTCATTTACTGGTCTATCCAAAGTTCATACAAAGGTCATTAGAATTACCTGCATGGTTGCATTCTGGAACTTACGAATTAGGAGAATAAAACTATTTTATGATAATAAAAAGATTTCTTCCTGTTACTTGTGTGCTAAGATTAAAAAAAAAGAAAAAAAAAGAGGTAACATATTCTCACATCTCATCCTTTAACTGGTAATACAGATAGGAATAACTTTTTGATTTTTGCAGGTTTGGTACCTTTCCTTAAACAGAAAATACCAAAGATAATAAAAACCATAAAGTGGCACGCACCAGATCAAGGTTTCAAAATTAATGTTGATGCATCTTTTAAAATTGGTGTCTGTGGTATTGGAATTATTATTAGGAACAGTCAAGGACATATGGGCCCCGTTTGGCAACAACGTTTTGAAGCAGCGTTTTGCTATTTTTGCTAAAAATAGATTTTTTTACTGGTCAAAACTCTCTTTGGGTGTTTGGTTAGAAGCTTTTTACAATGAGCTGTTTCAATGAAAACTCTGATTTCTAAAACGCTTCAAAGAGGAGCGTTTACCCCTGATTAATCAGATAAACCACATAAATTTCCAGTTTTATCCTAGTTTGGCCGCCTGCCTTTTTTAACCATTCAAAAATGCTATACATATATTAGTATTGTAGTTTCTAATGCATATTAGTTTTCTACGGATTAATCTCATGCATATTCCTCCTTATCAACTATTTCTATTTTTATTAAGGATAAAACATAATTTTATTAAGACAACATACAAGCTTAAATTTGTATAAACGAAATGTAACAAATGTCTTGTAAGATTTTATAAAAAAATTAAAATCGTAATTATGTGTGTTAATATTAAATACAAATAAATAAAATATAAGTAAAAGAATAATTTTATATATACTTCAAAAATAAGTAATCACGCTATAAAGAATAAATTAAATTAGACTAATGTTCATTTTCGTCATTTAAACTAATAAAACGCTATCAGCTATTCACTAATTACCAAATACTCATCCAAAAAAAACTAGTCAAAACAGCTAATACAATCCGCTAACAGCTAACAGCTAATGCAATCCGCTAACAGCTAACAACTGGTTCCCAAACGGAGCCCTTGTGTTTCTTAAATCTTTACAAATGAAATGTGATTCTTCTTTGCATGCTGATCTGATTGCTATAAAAAAAATGGATACATTGTTGCACAGGACCTAGGCCTTCTGCAATATATAATTGAATCAGATTGTATACAGGCAGTCAAAGGCATTACTAGCCCCTCAAAAACAAATTGAAAAATGTACTCATTCTGTACTGAACTACATAATCTACATTGCTTACATTTAGTGGAACATATACTCAGAGAGGCTACTAAGCCAGATGATTTCCTTGCAAGAAGGGTATTAGTATCACATGTTACGAAAACCTTCTCACTATCAAATGCTCCAGAACCGTTATCTAGAATTATCAGATTGGACAAAATTGGAACACCATCAGTGAGAACATCTTAAAAAACAGGTGCTTTTGACTTGTTTTTTTTTCGTGCATGGCCTCATTAGTTGGAATTAACAGGAGCATTTTAGCTGAGGAAGGAACACACACGACTTCATTTGGAAAAATAAGCATCATGCAAACTGTAATAAAGGTATGGCACAGTCCAGATGATGACTTTTGAAGAGCCTTACTAGGAAGCAATTTTGAACCACTACTGGTTATATGTATATAACTACTGGAATTAAGAAATTCCTCTTTCATTCAAACTAACGGGTGGCTAAATTGTACTTTAGTATTTGTTTATTCGATCACTTAGTTGCTCCTCGTTTTAAGCTTTAAATGAAAGAGTGCAATCCTTTAATAACCCAGTTATTAGTTCGTAGGTTATTCATTCATTTTTGTGCAGCATAGATGTTTCTAGGAACTTTGCTCCTTCTTGTAACTAACCTAGAATGCCTATTTATTCTTTATGGTTTGGTGTAACAAATAAATTCCCTCCACCAGCTCTTTTACATAGATTATAAGAAAAGTTTTTCTCTCTAAGTTTTTTTCTCTCCTCCCACTCTCTAGATTCCCGACCAAAATAATGCCCCTTTCTGAACATGACACCAATAAACGTTAAATAACGGTCACTTTCTCACTGATAACGGGCATAAACGGCCATATCATGGCGGCGACGCCGCCGGCAAACGGTGGAAGAACCACCGGAAAATCCTTTCTTCAAACCTTAGCTAACAAAAAAACCTCCACTATTTGCATAACTCCCCACCAATCCTGAAATGAAACCGTCCATCACCCTACTAAACGACCGGCCAGCCTGCCTATATTATCTCGATTCAGTCAACATCCTCGCGGCGCACTATGATAATGCCTTGATCGGCAAATTCAACTGAGGAAAACCTCCTATGGAGAATATTCATGAGGCTTTCAATGGCATAGGTTTCAAGGATGAATTTCAGATTGGATTGTTGGACTACCGCCACATACTGATTCGATTCAAAGCCCGGGAGGATTACCAGAAATTCTGGCTCCAACCTTATTGGTCAATCGTTGGCGCTACTATGAAGGTGCTGAAATGGACTCAAGATTTCAACACAGACTTGGAGTCATCCATTGTGCCAGTATGGGTCTCAGTGAAAGAGGTACCTAGTCACAATTACAATCAAAGCTTGATACAAGATGTTGCTGGGAAGATAGGAAAGTTTATAAAAATGGACTCAGCAACTAGTGGGATCACTAGACCTTCTGTCATCAAAATGTGTATTGATTAGACATGAAAGAAGAAAGAATAACATCAATACCCATAGGCAGAACTGATAGCTATAAGGAATGTCCAGTGGAGTACCACCAGTTACCAGCCTACTGTAAATCATGCAAGAAAATAGAGCATGAAGAAGCTGTATGTATACACTTGCATCCTGAGCTTAAGAGAACATGGAGGAAGAAGGAGAATCCAGTGTCATCTTCAGAGGCAGGCTCCTCAGGCTTATCAACTTCAGAAAATGAGAAGGGAGCCAAATCTCAAACAGCAAGCCAAAACTCTGATGAAATGGTGGTATTCCAGGAGCTCACTACACAAGCAACAAGGAAAAAGGATTTGCCCCCAACTTTTGTCTTGCTTACAAGCCAGACAGAATCAGAGGAATGCCTCCACAGTATCCTTTTATTCTTATGATGATATACATGTTACAAAGTTTAAGGCAAACATGAAAAATAAGAGAAATGGAACACTAAATTTGACATGATCCCTTACCACTCACCATTGGAGGTATCCAATACCTTTTTCTATTTTGCAAGACTCTGACAATAGCTCTGGGGAAAGTGATGAAGAACCAAATGACAGGAATCAATCAAAGGATTCACCAAAAGTAAGCTGCCACTCCAAGGCACAGATATCTGAAATCACCCCATTCAATCACACAGGTAAGATAGGTAAAGCTCCTAACTTGCTAAAAAGTGATAAATGTGAGCATGAATAATAAGGTGCTAAATGTATATGATCCCTGTGTTGAACCAACAACAGTGGAGTTTGAACTAGAAATGCATGTTATATTACTAGGGGAATCTGAGCCAGATATGCATGTTAGAACATTTGTTGATGCTGATATGCATATTTCAGATAGCATACTATCCAAAGAAATTGTGACACGAGATCATAAGAAAAGGCTAAGTAAAATAGTGTTAGAGACAGTGTTAGTAGGTTGTTAAGACCAAAGCAAAAAGTCAGATATTCTGTTTAATGGTTAGTCACCAAATCATTGGAAATATGCTTATTTGGAACTTATTGATAGATTACAAACATTGATTTTGATGCATAATATATCTTTACTATGTGTCATAGAACCAATGCATGATAACAACATGATTATAGCAGTTCAACATGTTCTGTATTTCCAACATGCATATCCTGCACAACATGCAAAAATATGGGTTATGTGGAACAATGTTTTTACAGTAGATATCATAGCTCAAAGTGACCAATATGTTTTAACTAAAATTGTAGATGCATCAACACTAACTGAATGGAATGTTGTATTTGTATATGCTAAAGTATTTAGAAGGTTGAGGAGGTCACTCTGGAATGATTTAGAAGGTTTAGCTGATGCCCCTACAATATATGTGGGGGACTTTAATACAGTCTCATCAGTTAGTGAAAGGAGAGGTAGGACTAGACCCCCCTTAGGAAGCATAGTTGAGTTTAATGGATTTATAGATAGTCTGGCTCTACAGGAAATATACACGGTTGGGAATAGATTCGCTTGGTCAAATAGAAGGGCAGGACAACATCTGCTATTACAAAGGCTAGATAGAGGGCTGAGTAATATAGCATGAAACACTATCTACCCACACAGCTCCATCCAAATACTGAATAGGTCAACCTCAAATCATAACCCTCTCTTATTAACCATTCAAGATTCTACTGAGGTTACACCTAAAACTTTCAGATTCCAACAGATGTGACTGAATAGGTCTAATTACACAGCACTTCTGGAAGAAAATTGGACCCAACCAAGCCAGTACCAAGGGATATACAATATGGTATTTATGCTCAAAAGGCTCAAGGGTGCTCCGAAGACATGAGATGAGGAACATTTTGGAAATGTCCTTAGGAACCTAATGGAGGCATAAAATATGGTAGCCAATTTGGATGAAAGATGCCAGTCAACATGTGAGGATATTAACCAGGAAGCACTAAACAGAGGGCATATATTACTAGAAAGAGCAGGAAAGGAGGAGAATATTTTTTGGACGCAAAAATCCAACATAAAATGGCTGCAGGAGGGAGATGCAAGTACTAAATTCTTTCACAACTCGGTGAAAGAAAATATTGGGAAAGCTAGAATCTGTAAGATCAAAGATAGAAACAACCAATGGATTACAGATCCAATCATAATAAAGGAAGAAGATATACACTTTTACCACACCTTATTGACAGAGACTTGAAATGAAGAGGCTTTTTTCAGGTGCCTTTTACAGGAATGCTTGGAAATAATCAAAGAGGATCTCTTCAACTCAGTTAATGAGTTTCTGAGAGGTGCACTGATCCCGAAGGCTATTTCTAGCACTTGGTTAACACTAATACCAAAGAAACCTAACCCAGCCTCTTTCTCAGATTTTAGGCCAATAAGCATGTCCAATTTCCTGAATAAAGTCTACTCCAAACTTCTGGCAGAGAGAGTTAAACCCCTAATGGAAAATCTTATATCCCATGAACAATCAACTTTCATCAAAGGCAGAGATATTTCAGATAATATCATTCAAATGCTTGAGATGTCAAGACTATTATGTAAAAATAAGAACAACAATTTGATAGTTAAATTAGATATGCAGAAAGCCTTTAACAGAGTTTCATGGGGATTTCTGAATTCTATTTTACTACACTTTAGATTTCATGGTACCTTTGTCAGGATCATTTTACAGAACACTGCAGCTGCAAACTTTTCTGTATTGATAAATGGAGTAGCATCAGGTTTTTTCCCATCCACTAGGGGCATTAAGCAAGGAGATCCAATGTCCCCTTTTCTATACAACCTAGTTACTGAGACTTTTTCTAGAGGCATTAGAAAACTGGGAAGTATTGGGTACATACAGGGATTTTCTATGCCAAAAGGAGTGGATACAGTCACACATTTGATGTATGCTGATGATACAACACTTTTCATCAATTCAAAACATGGAAATATGAGGAAAGTAAAGCAATTCCTGGAAGCATATGAGTGTGTGTCTGGACAGAAGGTCAACTTCTCCAAATCTGAGTTTTTCACTCATCCTAACACCACACTGCATAAGATAAGGGATATTAAGAGGACACTTGGAATGAAAAGAGGCAAAATGCCTTTCCATTACCTTGGAATACCTATCTTTGGTGGGAGGAACAAAGTGAAATACTATCAGCCTATTCTAGAGAGGATGGAGAAAGCAACAACAAACTGGAAAAACAAGTGGTTGACTAGTGCTGGTAGAATGGTCCTCATAAACCATGTGCTAATGGTCATACATGTTCACTATTTTTCTGTTCTAAAACCTCCTAAGACAGTCCTGAGGAAAATGGAAAAGATAGCTATAAGATTCTATTGGGGATAATCCAGTTATGGTCAAAGGAAGATATGGAGGAAATGGATTGGAGTAGGATTACCAAAATCAGAACATGGACTTGGCTTAGAGATCTTAATGCATTTGTGGAAGCATTCTCATGCAAGATGTGGTGAAAGCTGCAAAAAAAATGAAACAATATGGACAAAGTATTTATGGAGTCATCCAACATCTTATAAAAATTCTCACATCTGGCAAAGGATCTGTCAAGTAACACAATTTGCAAATGCAGACTCACTTATCTGTGTGGGCAAAGGAAGTTGTTCCTTCTGGGATTGTAATTGGTCAGGAAATGGAGCATTATACTACCAATGTCCTGAGCAAATAGATCTGTCATTCCCAGAAATAAGCCTAGCTAACTTCATTGGGGAAAAGGAACTCCATATTGGTCAAATTCAGTCTTATCTGCCTACTGACACAATTTCTATTTTGCAGGAGATCGTGATTATATACACTCATGAGGACAAGATGATCTGGAAACCATCAAAAAATGGTGACTTTACAATAAAATCAGCCTACAATAGGCTCGGAAGAAGAGGGACAGAACTGAGCTTACTACATCGGGTATGGAAAAAAACAATCCCTCCCAAAATTTCTACCTTGATCTGGAGTATAAGAAATAATCTTCTTCATTTGATGATGTTCTCCTTAAGTTTGGTATACATATGCCATCTAAATGCCCTTTCTGTTGTAGTTCAGATAATATTGATCATTACTTCAATTCTTGCGAGTCCAGTATGGTCATATGGAACTTTATACATAGGCTGCTTGCTATCAGAGTCTCTGAATTTAGAACAATTGGTCAGAGAATCCAGTTTTATTTGTCATATTAAGGCTTATCCAAAGTACATGATTCTGTTATTAAGGTAACTACCGTGGTAGTAATCTGGAATTTATGGAATAAACTTTTATATGATAATTAAAATTGTGGTGCTCAAAGAATATGCCAGCAAATCATCAGACAAGTTTCAAACATTTTTACTACATATCCTTTAGTTGGAAATCCAATAAGGAACCATTTTGTTGTGGAAATTGGTTTAGCCCCATACCTGAAAAGGAAAAGGCCAAAACCAGTTAAAATAATAAAATGGATTCCTCTTGATATTGGATATAAAATTAATGTTGATGCTAACACAACTGATAGCCATACTGGTATAGGAATCATTGTCAGAAATAGTCTTGGAGCTCCTGTGAGTATATGCATGAAACATACTATTTATTCTTCCCCAATTCATGCTGAACTAAGTGCTATTCAACTAGGGTATAGTACAGGGACTGAAATGATGTTAGATAATTTCCAGGTTGAGACTGACTGCTTGATAGCTGCAAATGGGATTCAAATCCTACTACCATAGACTGGAAATTTTTCTCATTATGCTTTGAACTTAATAAATTGAGTACCATGTACCCTATCAAACATACCACGAGGGAAGGTAACACTGTTGCTGATCACATAGCCAATATGTGCATTGTTCAGAAAACCTCTACTGAGCTTTCACTATATATTATTCCCAGCAAACTTAGTTATATAATTCAACTTGATCAAATAGGAATGCCACATCTCAAATTCTCTTTGTAGATCTTCTCAAGAACTATGGTACTGCTAGCTTTTATTCTATCTTCCAGGTAGGAGGGTGATGCAGGCTCGAGTTAGAAGATGCAGATCGAGTTCTGGATTCATTGGAATGTTCCAAGAATGGAGGTTGAATGTTGGAAGAATTCCCAAAAGGAATAGGGATTTTGGTTAATTATGGAATATGCATATTATTCCCTTATTCTAAATAGATATTGGTTTTATTTTAAAGCATTCTAATTTGGTTTAGGTATTATTTACGTTTAGAGTTCTGCTATAAAAATAGCATCCTGTCATTGTAATAGATAGTTTTTGAGTTTTGAGTTTTATAAAAGTTTGTTGAGAGTTTTCTCTTTCGAGAGATGAGTTTCGAACCTAAATTCTAAATATTCTCTGAGTATATAGATTTAGAAGGCGTTTTCGACCTAGGTATTCACATAATTAAATAGGTTGAATTCATTGGGTTACTATTGGTTACTTTGGTTACGTTTGTTATAAGCTTCCGCTACATCAGTTGGTATCAGAGCCAGGTTTGCTTTTGGGGAATCATACCACCAGGAACACAACCTATGGAGATGATTATTCAAAGGGTTTATGCAATGGAGGACTATCCAGGTGATGATGATTGGTTAAGAAGTAATATATTCCAATCAACGTGTACCATCAAAGGATTCGTGTGCAAATCTGTCATTGATGCGGGTAGTTGCGACAACATTGTGCCAGAAGAAGCTGTAAAGAGATTGGGGTTCATAGTAGAAAAACATCCAAGACCTTATACGTTGAGTTGGATTGACAAAGAAAAACATATTGAGGTACATCAACGAGCACTTGTTCCCTTCTCAATTGGATCGAAATACAAGGACCAGGTTTGGTGTGATGTTGTTCCCATGGATAATTGTCAATTGCTACTTGGAAGACCGTGGCAATTTGATCGAGAAGTAGTGCATGAAGGAAGATCCAACATTTATAGTTTTAGGTTTGAAGATGTCACGATTATTTTAAGACCCCAGAAACCTCAAAAACATATTTGTTCTTCCAGTAAGGAAACTGAGACCACATCCGTACAATCTCCTGTTGATGATGATGATGATGACAATATTGATGATGATAATGACGATGTTGATGATGATGACGAAGTTGATGATGATGATGCTGATGAGGATGATATATATTCAGCTCCTCCAATATTTGATACTTATGATGATGAAGAACCATCAATGTTTGAAATTAATGTCAATAATATCATTGATGTCAAGATTGGTAATGAGGAACATCTTCAGATTCATGTGTTTGATATTGATCACGAGCAACATGAAGTCATAGTAGATCAATCGGTTTATACTTACATCGCAACTGCGGAAATTGATGAGAAACAACAACCAAATCCTAAAATTTCATGGAATGATCGATTATGTGATATTTCGGAGAAAGACAAATGGATTTATGGCTCTGCAAGTTCTGCATGTTTTCGACCTGCTGAGAAAAGATACTTATTTCTTGACGAGGGAGGACTGAGGGGTCGAATTCGAGGGCGAATTCTGTCCAACCCAGGGAGAATGGTGCAGGCTGAGTCAACAAGAAATATATTATTTGATGAAGGATCATTACGAGGTCGAATTCGAGGACGAATTCTGTCCAACCCAGGGAGAATGATGTAGGCTCGAGTTAGAAGATGCAGATCGAGTTCTGGATTCATTGGAATGTTCCAAGAATGGAGGTTGAATGTTGGAAAGCTGGAAGAATTCCCAAAAGGAATAGGGATTTTGGTTAATTATGGAATATGCATATTATTCCCTTATTCTAAATAGATATTGGTTTTATTTTAAAGCATTCTAATTTGGTTTAGGTATTATTTACGTTTAGAGTTCTGCTATAAAAATAGCATCCTGTCATTGTAATAGATAGTTTTTGAGTTTTGAGTTTTATAAAAGTTTGTTGAGAGTTTCTCTTTCGAGAGATGAGTTTCGAACCTAAATTCTAAATATTCTCTGAGTATATAGATTTAGAAGGCGTTTTCGACCTAGGTATTCACAGAATTAAATAGGTTGAATTCATTGGGTTACTATTGGTTACTTTGGTTACGTTTGTTATAAGCTTCCGCTACATCAGAGGGCCAGGAAGCATCCAGATGAAAATCAATGGAGCAATCAACACTCTGGGAGATGAAGCATTATTCCAGAGCAGAAATGGAAATGACTCGCATGCATTTCACTGCAAGGATATTCAAAGATGGTACACAGTCATCATATATGAAACAAAGGACTCATGTATAGATATTTTTGTCTAATTAGATTAGCAATTCTTTTGGCAATCTAGTCTAGTATTATGGATGATCATTCTTGAAATCAATCTTTGGGTGGCAAGTTTGTGCTTTGACTTTTGTTGACTCAATCACTAATCTGCTCCCTAAAACTCTCTGTTTCAAGAATGATATTCTATTTTCATAGTATTAGAAATTAGGAATAGCCACACTAGGTTATTCATTTTTGAAAAGTTTATACCTTTTGAGCTGAGGCTCATGTCCGTAAAACTTTGCCATAAATAGTCTTTTGGTTTTGGGTGCCAATTAAGTCCCCCACCAGATGGTGGATTATTTAAATAGTTGCTTAAAATTAAAACAAAAAAAAAAAAAATAATAAATAAAAAAAGGTACGTAGTAAATAATCATGATGTGGCATGATGCGCTCTCCCAGTGAGCTGCTACTTTTATTTCTAATTTTCTGATAGTATTTTGTGGATAAGATTGCTCAACTACACTCTCTTACATGCACACATTAATTCCCTTCTTTTGAAACCATGCAATCTTCCCCTCCACTCATTTGGATTGATGTCACTTAGCTTAGGTTCATGTTGAGTTCTTTGTTTGAGCTAAGTATCCTTTCTGAATAGCATGTATAGATGGGAGAATCTGGTGAGGATAAGCAGCAGAGTGATGCCATAACTAGCACGCCCAAGGTACCATTCTATTTTGTTCCTTACATGATGAATAATTTCCATGTACTTGGTTGGCAGATGGATGCTCATTTCAATTGTTGTTTAGCATGATCCGAGATGAATTTCAAGCGGGCTGTTTCAATTTCTGCATGATTATTTAGAATGGGCATTTTTATTATGTTGTAATTGGAAGTTTTTATTATGATATGAGAAGAGTTTCAAGAGGGCTGTTCTGAAATCTTGATAATGAGTGGTATATTCTGTGGCTTTTATGTGATCTGCAAATTTTAGAACATATTTGGTGAAATTGTCTGCAAATTTCAATTGTTCTTCAGGAACCATATGCCAAGAAAGAGAAAACAGACCTAATGGCAGCTTCTGTTAGTCCCCAAATCCAATATGATTGTCCTGCCTGTTCTGAGAAATCCAGTTGCCAAGTAGTTAAGTCAAGAACGAAGTTGATGAAAGTGTTGATTGAGAAGAAAAAGCCTCAGGAAGTTCATTCAGTTTTCAGAGGTTTAATAGAAGATGGCCACAGGCCTACACTTGTAACCTACACTACTCTTTTGGGCGCTTTAACGTTCCAGAAACGCTTCAAATCCATCCCTTCACTCCTCTCTAAGGTTGAGAAGGATGGATTGAAACCCGACTCTATATTCTTTAATGCCATGATAAACACATTCTCCGAATCTGGGAATGTGAAGGAAGCCATGAAGATGTTCAGAAAAATGAGGGATTATGGATGCAAACCAACAACTAGTACTTTCAACACTTTGATAAAAGCATTTGGGATCATCGGCAAGCCTGAGGAATCCTTGAAACTTCTTGAAATGATGTCCATGGAAGAGAATGTGAAGCCTAATGACAGGACATACAACATTATTGTCAGAGCTTGGTGTACCGAAAATAACATAGAAGAAGCGTGGAGCGTAGTTTACAGGATGGTTGCCTCAGGCATCAGCCCTGATGTTGTTACGTATAACACGATTGCTCGTGCTTATGCACAGAATGGAGAGACAAGCCGAGCAGAGGCAATGATCTTTCAAATGCAAGGCAACAAAGTGCCACCAAATGAGAGGACTTGTGGGATCATAGTAAATGGATTCTGTGAAGAAGGAAACATGTCTGATGCATTGAGATTTGTATACAGAATGAAGGATCTAGGAGTGAAACCAAATCTCATCATTTTCAACTCTCTTGTCAAAGGCTTTCTAGATGTAATGGACACTGATGGAGTTGATGAGGTAAGGCACCTACCCAAGCCTCTACTTTTATCCCTTTCAAGTGTTCACTTAATCCACGTTCTTTTTGTATGTTAAACTAAACTAAACTATTTGCAGTGTTAGTATAACGAAAGTAAGCTAAATTTTATGAACGTCACACTTTGTGTTTCAGAAGATATGGTGCTGACACAATTGCATAGTGACTTAATTATTTATTGGAATTTTGCAGACTCTTTTAATGATGGAAGAATTCGGGGTTAAACCAGATGTAATAACATATAGCACCATCATGAATGCATGGAGTTCAGCTGGACTAATGGAGAAATGCAGGCAAATAT
Source organism: Sherardia arvensis (assembly GCA_948330725.1). NCBI lineage: Eukaryota > Viridiplantae > Streptophyta > Magnoliopsida > Gentianales > Rubiaceae > Sherardia > Sherardia arvensis. The sequence goes on from OX415235.1 coordinate 17,729,083, forward strand.
TCAATAACATGGAGCAGGCTGGGATCGAACCTGATATCCATGCATTCAGCATTCTTGCCAAAGGGTACGTGCGAGCCGGAGAGCCTGAAAAGGCAGAATCCCTTTTGAAGTCAATGGATACATCTAAAGTCCATCCCAATGTGGTAATCTTCACCACAATCATCAGTGGCTGGTGCAGTGCAGGCAATATGGAGTATGCGTTGATGACGTATGAGAACATGTGTAAAATGGACATATCCCCAAATGTCAAGACTTTTGAGACCCTCATATGGGGCTATGGAGAGGCAAAGCAACCCTGGAAGGCCGAGGAGTTTCTGGAAATCATGAATAGCAAAGGGATCACCCCAAGGGAGAGCACGGTTCAGCTTGTTGCAGATGCATGGCGCGCCATAGGCTTCTTCAGTGATGCCAAGAGAATCACTAGAGTGGACATTCCAGACAGCTATGATGTGGTCAAGGAAAGAGTTTATCAGAGAGAGGAACCGTTTGATTCACGGGCGAATAGTTGGCAGATTCCTAGCGGATCGGATGCTGCCAACCTGAGAAGCCAGATGAAACTCAACAGATCAGCATTTTCGAATGAAAACCTCAGCATGGTTACCTGCAGGTCCATGCTGTTCACACACTCATGTGGTATCAGGGCGCATTCATCAGCAACAATATTAAAGCAGTTCCAGCTAAAGATAATACTCAACTATGAGTATGTAAATTCATGTAGATTGGTTTTCTAACTTCCTAGTTTTTGCCACAACTCGAGCATTCAAGGAAGTCTTTTGATACTCACACAATTCAAATGTAATGTACAAGAAAAACACTCAATTGTTAATGTAATTCTTTCTGATTTCATACCAACTCTCCTGTGTTCTCATTCTTGGCAGAAGAATGGAAATAGAGAATTGTTTTTTATGGGCATATATTCTATATATATTTTCTAGGTAGACAAAGTGGAGACAAGTGTGTTTGAACTTGAGTTGAACTTTGTTTTCCTGGGGATATGAACTTGAGTTGAAACAAACGACTTATCTGTATAACTGGAAAGGGTAATTTGTGGGAACGGAGACTAGAAGAATGACAACCCTGAACCTTCTTCCTCAGAGTTCCTTCCAGCAAGGCCCTATCTTTCCGCACATCCATCCCTTAATTTCTTCAAAAAATTCCAACTTTCTGACACTAACTACTGGCCCACCTGTAAGTGCCTTGCTCTTCCGCAACCCTCGATTCCCTGCTTCAAGAAAATCTCAGTTTCATAGGCTGCGATGTAAAGGGTTAGAAGACAGCAAGGAAGGTGCCAAGGCAGCGTTGAAGGACGGAGGAGATGGTGGAGGCGGCGGCGGCGGAGATGGTGGTGGTGGTGGAGATGAGGAGGTGGAAAAGGGTTCTGGGTTTTTGCCAGAATGGTTGGATTTTACTTCTGATGATGCAAAGACTGTTTTTTTAGCATTGGCTGTATCACTTGCCTTCAGACAATTTGTGGCTGAGCCAAGATATATTCCTTCATTGTCAATGTATCCCACGTTTGACGTTGGGGATCGACTTGTTGCCGAAAAGGTAACTCCTCTGAGTCTGGGTTTTTATTCTGTTGAGAATTTGATGCATAGTTTATGCTTTATTTCCATGCACCTGTTTCTGCGCTAGAGATAGTTTGGAGGATATATATTTATACTTGTTTCAGAGATCCATATTGTTGCCCACGTTGTATTACAAAGCTTTAAACATTACCTTTTGCTGCTTTGAACTTATCATTCCCAGAACCCTTAGCAATACATAGTTCTAACCAAGGTTTGGGTTTGGATGCCTTAGCAATCCTTGCATTTCTTGTTTGTTGGTGTAGGTGTTTCTTCTTGATCTAGCAGTTACTGATATTGGATAACTAGGTTACCATAAATTTGTTCTTTTGTTCAATGAAATAGTGAAATGTGAAATAGACTGTCTTATCTTCATATTTCAGGAAAGAAATGCTAATAGGCATAATGATGAAATTAAGAAATGAACAATCGTCCAAGAATGTTTTACCGGAAGTTTTCTCTAAGTAATCTCGTCTCCAAAGAGACCATTTTTTGATGTTTAGCATCACTCTTCTTATCTGTTTTATTTGCATGCAACACTTGAAGTGGAACATGTTGATTATGATTTCCATGGTGCAAAAAATCAGTTACAGCTGCTTTCCATGTCTTGCGTTTGGATGCATAGTGATATTCCAGATCTATTAACGGTGTTAGGTCTTTCTTCTTAAGCTAGCAATGGCTGATAAATGGGAATATGCATTATCTGAGTCTGATGGAAGCTTCAACTTACAATGAGGGAAATACCAATAGGCATAGTAAGAACGTCTTTAAGAAACAAACCACTATGTTCTTGTGAATATTTATTGTAAGTAAACCTGTGTCCACAAGTACACTTCTTTTATCTGTTCTTCATAGTTACAGTGTCCTGTTACTTTAAAATTATAAAAATTTAACCGCCATCGCCCTGAGGCACATAGGTGTTTGGGAATCCAACACTTTTTTAATGATCCACTGGCTATTTGTTGATCATAACTGATGGAGACCATCTTTCGCACAAACACTTGGCACAATTTACTCTATATAAACCATCTTTCTGTTATTTTTCGTATCTTTGAATGACATGCATCATTAGAAAACGAAGAAAAAGGATGAGATTTGTATGGCTTGATCGTTGTACTCTATGTAAAGCAGCAAAGTCCTAATCATATAATTTTAGTGATTAATTACTGACTCTGTACTAAAATATTTGCAGGTCAGTTACTATTTCAGAAAGCCCTGTCCTAATGATGTTGTAATTTTCAAAAGTCCTCCTGTACTCCAGGAAGTAGGGTATACTGATGACGATGTTTTTATCAAACGAATTGTTGCAAAGGAAGGAGATGTGGTCGAGGTTAGAACATGTGCACCTTTTCTTTTGCAGCTACAAAATTGGAACACGTGCTTCTTTTTTGCAGCTACAAAATTGTAAATGAGGTTCTGCATGTGAGATGGTACGTTTTAAGGGTTACCCGTATCCAAATGCAGGTTCATGACGGGAAGCTCATTGTAAATGGGGTTTCAAGGAGTGAAAATTTCATTCTTGAAGCACCAAAATATGAGATGACTCCAGTTGTAAGTCTGAATCTTCCTGTCTTTGTCCATAAAGCCTTCATTTTTTTGGTGATCAACTCAACAGACAGAGTAGCTGTAGAGTGCCACTTCCACTTCCATTCTCATGAAATCTTAGATTGATTTGCCTAATCTATGAAGCTCAAGTGTTTGATGGAAATGTTATTAAACTTTTGAATCTTACTCTTTGATGTAGCGTGTACCTAAGAATTCAGTCTTTGTGATGGGTGATAATCGAAATAACAGCTATGACTCACATGTCTGGTAAATTCTTTTGTCTGTCATTTCAGCTGTAAGTCTCTTTCCATTATCTTCATGTCCCTAAGGTTACACTATTCCTCTCTTTCTTAGGGGTCCCCTCCCTGCAAAGAATATCATAGGAAGATCACTGTTTCGATACTGGCCTCCCTCTAGGATTGCTGGAACAGTGCTCCCTGAGACTTGTGCGGCAGACAAGCAGGATCTACTATTGGTAGAAAGTAAGAGTACTTCTAAACTTGCCAATAACTGAGGATGCATAAACTTGTACATTAGATTCTTTAAGGATAGCGTCCGATAACATCTGCTAGAGAGAGTAGAACATGATTTTATTTTTTCTATAGGAAGAACAAATTGCTCAATATCTTGAAATGGGGTAAACTGTTGATGCTTTAAATTGTCATTTCTTTAGAAATTAATGACAGATTTCCCACTCAGACAAGTGCAGTTATTACATTTTCTACTAGAAGTTCATTGCTAGTCCATAAAAAAGCTCGAAATTAAGATTTCACACATTTCTTGCACTTATTTATACGTGCAAGTGTGTCTCTTCATATTAACTTCATTCGAGTCTGCAGAGTTGTTATCAGCTGAGTCTTGAGAGTAGGCAAAGGAGCAAGTGATGTGCTTAGTGTGTGTAGTCTTCACCAAGCTGCCAATTATATAGCCTCTAGTCTGCAATTCCATGTCCAGTTTCAGAGGAATCTTTCTGTTATCATGTAAGGCTGCCCCTGCACCATAGAGCGGAATCCTACTTCCATACAACTCCACTGTCACATTACCTTTGCTAGTCCTCGCTAGATAATTCCCCTTCATCTGTCCGTCCATTTCAAGAATGAGAATCTATTTAGTACAAAAAAAAATGTTTAAAATAAAGCAAATGTTGCTGCTCTATTAGAACACACTTACATTTCCAGTCGCAACTTGAATATCCAGGTACATTACACCAGCCATCTGTGAGGTGACGTGGATTCCGAAGAAGGTGGCCGGATTGTGAACGGAAATAACTGCCGTGCAGTTGACTGTAACAAACTTACTCGGCACACCAGTGTAGTCAGAACCGCCACCGATTAATAGACGGTTTACTTTCAGGCTCTGCAAAGGTTTTTGTCAAAATGGCCAAAAAAAGGCGGTCAAGACGAATATAACTTATCCGCACGCTGATTCGTGCGGTTTATTGATACGAATAAATTAGAAGAATAATATAATCTTACCTGCACGCTAATCTGAGGTTTATAAATATTGGCAACACTCCAAGTGACCAAGCAAAAGGCGGTCAAGAACAGTGCGAGTGATAAAACTGGGATGACATATGGAGGAATTGGAATGTCCCTCTCTTGTGCATAATCATCATCGTCTTCTGCAATCGCTGTGCATTCATTTGTTGGCCATGATTTGTAACCACGTTTTCCATTGATTCTCAGATATCGATAATTCCCCGAAGACCTGCTGCTTGCTGATGAACACCTGAGAGTTGATGGTGTTGTACAGGAAGGTCGAGGCGAATCGGAGGGACTAGTGCTGGTGTTGGGGCCCGGAGAAGCGTGGCCGGAGGCTGATCGGGAACCGTTATCGGCCTGAGAGGAATAAGGGCTCTCTACTCGATACGGCTTGGGAGAGCCGGTGGAGGAGTGTGCCGGAGATGAGGCGGTGTAAACCGAATCATGGTCGGATTTGCTGTCATGCATCATCTGAAAATTGAAATTAATGAAGTGGTGTGTGCCGGATGATGAGAACGAGGTGGTGAGTTGTAGTGCATATATACAAATTTCAGATGAAAAACGAGAATTTTCAACAACAGAAACGAGAATGGTGCAACAAGCAAGTGCACGGGATAAACGAGATTTCCCAAGTTAAAATGAAACGAGGATGGTGCAACAAACGTTGAACCAGTTTCGATATCGGTTAAAGTATAAAGAGCATAGAAACGTCGCAACATATTCCATTAAAAAAGAACAACGTTACATTACGGATGACGTACAGAAGATATATATATTTACCTGGCATGAATTTTGGCAGTCCAGAATATCCACGCCAATGCAAAACCTCCAGTGGTTTTGTGTGCGTTTTACTGTAAGGATAAATATTATGTGCCGATACTATTGTCTTATAACTAAATAAATTTTGCAGATAATGCGTGGAAAATTGCCAATTCATGGTAAAATATGAATCGGTCAATGTTGGAATAGAAATGGTTCATGTGTATGACCAGGCACATCAACATAATTTTATCTTGCTATTTTTACTCTAGTAATAGGTAAAAGGAAAGGTCTGTTTCTGACGATCTAATTAAACGATGTGGTTACTAAGATCGATACAGATTACCATGCCATTGTATAGTTTGACGCATCAAACTTTTCAACACTTGTTCCTCTCTCTTACTCAAACATTACATATATAACTCCATGTATCCACGATTAAAGTGTGAGCCAAAATTATTTTATCTAAAAGTTTAGCATGATATACTAAAGACTAAATTTCAATTTTGTTCGCGAAACATTACTCTAAGTGTTAATTTTTTTTTTTATGTCAAACCACCATTGGTGGGGGAATTTATTGGCACCCCAAACCTAAGAGCCTAAATAGGATTGAATATTGTTACAATGTTACAGTTGAGTTCAGAAGTTAAAAAACTTCCCAAAAAGAATAACCTAGTATGGCTATTCTAAGTTTCTAGTACTATGGATAAGAAGTAACCATTCTTGAGTCCAAAAACCTTTAAGGAGCAGGTTAGTGATCGAGCCAGCAAAGGTCGAAACACAATGTTGCCACCCAAAGGAAGACAGCAAGAATAGGTTTCCATAATACCAGACTAGATTGCCAAAAAGAATGCTAATCTAGTTTATCAAAATTTATATACATGAGATAACTCTACTGTAAGTTAGTCTCTGAGTCAGGTTGCCATCTGAATTGCAGTGCCTAAGTGATTGTGTGTTAGCAACCTCTCATATCCCAGTTGTTTTCCATTATGCTGCAGATTGTCAGCTGCTTTGTGGCTGTCCTCCTTTAACCCTGAAACATGAGACAAAAAATAGAAGTACCATGGTTCTTGATATTTCAAAATGAGAATCTGATTTGGGGCAATCCAACCATGTCAAGCTGTATAATAGCAGACAGTGTACTAGGAATCATATGGAGCATTATATCATTTGATACTTGCTGTTCAGAGCACATGTGTGAAATGTAATCAGCAGCAGAGTTTCCTTCTCTTATAGTGTGTAAAATGTGATTTTGGGTAATAAATTTATTTAATTCATAGCACTGAGAAAAATATTTCCATTCAGATGTGATAGGGGTTTGAATCCCTTTAACTGCTGTGAGGCAGTCTGATTCTACCTGGAAATGAATTAATCCCATGTCAAGCCCTATTTTATACCCAAATTCAATTGCACAAAGTTCAGCATGTACAGCTGAAGTGCAAAGAGTGTATTTCATACACATCCTGACTACTGCTCCAAGTGTATTTCTAACAATTAATCCAATTCCTGTCTGTCCACTAGAGTTGTGACTGGCATCAAAATTTATTTTATAACCTATGTCTGGAATCCATTTAATTATCTAAACAGGTTTAGGCCTCTTTCTTTTCAGAAAAGGAGCTAGCCCTATTTCAACTAAAAAATGGTTCCTTATAGGGTTTCCAACCAGTGGAGATGCAGTGAATATATTAGAAACTTGTCTGATTATATTCTGACACAGTGTCATGGAACTAACATTTTTATTATCATATATAAGGTTATTTCTTCTAGTCCACAAATTCCAGATCACTACCATTGTAGTGATCTTGATGACAGAATTATGAACCTTAGATAAACCAGTATATAATAAATAAAATCTCATTCTCTGACCTATTGTTCTGAATTCTATAACTCTGATAGCAAGTAACCTGTGTATAAAATTCCAAATTTGCAAGCTTGCTTCACAAGCATTGAAAAAATGTTTCATATTATCAGAATTACAGCAGAAAGGGCACTTGGAAGCTAAATAAATTCCAAATTTATGCAGAGTGTCCTCAAAAGGTAATAAATTATTCCTAATTCTCCATACTAAAGATGAGATTTTAGGAGGGATTGGTTTCTTCCATACCTGATTTAAAATTGTGTCTTCTGTCCCTCTGCATCTGAGGCTATTGTATGTTGTTTTAACTGAGAAAGCACCATTTCTGGAAGGTTTCCAAATCATCCTATCATCATGAGAATACAGTATATTGGCAGCCTGCAAAATAGAATTAATGTCAGTAGGTAAATGTGCTTGGATTTGAGCAATGTTATTGTCCTTATTTTCCAGAAAAGTGGCTAGGCTTATATCTTGGAAGGGCATATCTAGTGATTCAGGCCATTGGTAACATAGAGCTCCATTTCCAGTCCAATTTGCTTCCCAGAAAGAGCAACTTCCTTTTCCAACACATATGACAGAATTGGCATTTGCATGTTCAGTAACATGACAGATTCTCTGCCAGATATGTGAGTTTTTGTAAGAGGCTGGGAGGTTCTATAGGTACCTTGTCCAGATGGTATCATTTAATTGTAGTTTCCACCACAATTTACATGAAAAAGCCTCCACAAATGCAGACAAATCTCTAAAGCCCAGACCATTTTCTACCTTTGGGACAGCTACTCTCTTCCACTTTCTCCAAATCTTTCTTTGGCCATATTTAGATTCACCCCAGTAGAATCTAATTGCAATCCTTTCCATTTGTTTAATTACAGTCTTGGGAGGCTTTAATACTGAGAAATAATGGACAGGGATTGCTAAGAGTACATGATTAATCAGCACCATTCTGCCAGCACTTCTAAGCCACTGATTTTTCCAATTCTTTGTGGCATTTTCCATTCTTTCTAAGATTGGCTGGTAGTACAAGACTTTATTTCTCCCACCAAAGATAGGTATGCCAAGGTACTGGAAAGGCATCTTGCCCTTTTTCATACCCAAGTACCTCTTAATATCCCTTATCTTATGCCTTGTGGTTCCAGAATGAGTGTAAAACTCAGACTTGGAGAAATTCACTTTCTACCCAGAAGCTGCTTCATAAGCCTCAAGGAATAGTTTCAATCTTTTCATATTTTCCTTTTTTGAGCTAATGAAAAGTGCAGTTACATCTGCATACATCAGATGAGTAATTGTCTCTACCCCTCTAGGCATTATAAATCCCTGAATGTATCATATACACACTAGTTTCCTAATACCTCTAGAAAAGGTCTCAGTTACTATGTTATATAAGAATGGAGACATAGGGTCTCCCTGTTTAATTCCCCTGGTAGATGGAAAAAAGCCTAATGCTACTCCATTTACCAGCACAGAAAAATAGGCAGATACAATATTCTGTATAATAATCCTGACCAGTGTGCCATGAAAGCCAAAGTGTAAAAGTATAGAATTTAAAAAGCCCCATAAAACTCTATCAAAGGCTTTTTGCATATCTAACTTTACAATCAAGTTATTGTTTTTATTCTTACACAGCAATCTTGTCATTTCTAACATTTGAATAATATTGTCAGAGATGTCTCTGCCTTTGATGAAAGTTGACTGCTCCTTTGAGATCAGCTTACTCATGAGAGGTTTTAATCTCTCAGCCAATACCTTAGAGTACACTTTATTTAAAAAGTTGGATAGGCTTATTGGCCTAAAGTCAGAGAAGGTGGAGGGATTTGGTTTTTTTGGTATTAATGTTAGCCAAGTACTTGATATTTCCTTTGGAATCAGTGCACCTCTTAGAAAACTCATTAGTAGAGTGTAAGAGATCCTCTTTGATTATGTCCCAGGCATTTCTGTAAAAAGCACCTGAAAATCCATCTGAACCAGGTGAACTATCCTTGCCTAGGTTAAAAACAACAGTTTTTAGCTCCTCACTGGTTACCAAACTCAACAAATTATTGTTCTCCTCCTCAGTCACCAATTTAGGAATTTGAGAAGTAAAATATTCAATGTAAGTGCATGCTTCTTCATTCCCTGGATCATTCAATAAGTTCTGGTAGAAATAAATTGCTTCCTCCTTTATTCTACCTGGATCTGTTATCCACCCATTATTTCTATCCTTGATTTTGCAGATCCTTGTTTTCCCTCTATTTTCTTTTACAGCATTGTGGAAAAATTTGGTACTTGCATCTCCTTCCTGTAGCCATTTTATATTGAATTTTTGTCTCCAATATATATTATCCTCCTTAATGGCTCTCTCAAGCATAATCTGGCCCCTATTAAGCTTGATGCGTATTCTACGCAAAGACACTTGATGTAACCGAAACAACGTAAACAAACAAATTGGGTTGATAACTAGCTAAAAACTGAAGCTAAATTATCGAGGTAACCGCCGTGAACACCTGTCCTCGGGCGATTCAGCTGAATCTAGAAATTGAACAACTGTCAATTATTTTACAAAACACGAACTGTGTTGATAACTAGTTAACAACTGAAGCTAAATTATCGAGGTAACCACCGTGAACACCTGTCCTCGAGTTCGGAACAACTGTCCAATTTTCAGGAAACTCCCTATATTTATCAATCAACTCTGAATAAAATTACAATATGAAGGCTATATTTATAGCCGAATCCTAGATCATAATCCTACCTAGAATATGAAAATAATAATCCTTTTTCCCAACTATGAAACAAATAACAAATCCTATTCCTACTATGAAAACGAAAATCTTACTGGATTAAAAAACCCGTTAGGGAAAACCTTGGTAAGATTGGAAACCTAATTTATTATATCCGTAGGCCCAATATGGATTTCGTCAACCCATAAGGACAACAAGGCTTGGTCTACGATTTGGCCAATACCCTTCGTATCATCCTCCCCTTCTTCGGAAAGAATTGGCCTCAATTCTTCAAGAGCATCATCGTCAATTTAAGGTGACAAATCCCCTACATTGAAAGTTGCATGCACGGCGCCATATTCTCCTGGTAGATCAATCTTGTAGGCACTATCTCCAATACGCTCCATGACACGGAAAGGACCATCAGCTCGTGGCATTAACTTATTTTTTCGTTTGGCCGGAAAACGCTTATTATAACAACATCGCCATGTCAACTTCATCTTATTATACAATAATCTCACTTAGGATAATCTTTGGCAAATCCAAAAAAATATAAATAAAATTATATATTTTCTTCTGAATTTGTCGTACAATTTATGCCCTTACAAAATTTCTATTGGTGCTGTAAATTATGATCAAGATAATGTGTGGTACTCCATGAGTTAAAAGTGTGGAAGATAAAATTGTCTAAACCAACGAAATATAGATTATTTCTATTCATATATGAACAAGTTCCTAATAATAAAACCTTCTCTTATGGTATTGAAATCGTCGTGCAGTTACATAAATCTTATTTCAAAATCCAGTACCTCAGTTCAGCGATAATAATGTCAGTTTAGATTAGGGTGTGTTAATGAGTCGAGTTTTGCACTAACGGCTCGTGAACAATTCAATCATAATTCAAACTCACCGTCGGGGTGACCGATCTCGACTCGAGGTCGAACTTGATCGTACATGTAAGAGTTAGAACGCAAACACCTTAAAACTAACTCGCTAAGCTCGGCGAGCCGCTCGAGTAAACAAGTGACAATTATATATATAATCTATGTTTCATTTTTTATAATACAATATAAATGTATATTAAATATGAGCAAGAAAATGCTCGAGATCGAGTTCGAACTCGAATTAGATTGAGGTTACGGAACGAGCATGCAAACGAACTCAATAAAAATCATTCGCGTCATGCTCAAAAGAAAAATAACCAAGCTCGTTCGATTTTGAGCACGATCACGAACACACAAATGTTGATCGAGTTCGTGCACGGACATGCCTTGTTCACGTTTTGTTCGCCTAGTTTACACCCCTTTTATAGATGTACGTATCACATTTGACTAAATCCGACTCCAATATTGGATTCGCTTAAGTATTGCATTTGTCTAGTATCCGTAGCTGTATGTGAATTCTACTGAAAAAAGATTTGACATCAAGTAAGCATTTTCAATATTTCTAATAACAGAATCTGACAACATATTATTAAAGACACCAATATCGGAATACGTTATTAATCACCATAAGTAAGAATAATCAAGCTGGCGAAATGCTAAGAACATTAGTTGAAGATTGATGGTATAGGGCTCCATGCACAGGGTCTAGAGTTTTTGGGCTTCCATGGGTCATGGGATGCGGGTTTAGGGTTCAGGGTTCAAATTAGAGGTTCTATGGTATAGCGTTGACCGTCTCTGGTATGAGTTATATTCAAATTCATCATTAAATATTTCTTGATAACCATAAATTAAGATTCCAGATCCATAATATTAATTTAACTCAAATAAGACACATTTGAATATAAAGAGGTGCATAACAATGCATAAACCGGGCTATATGGTGATTTTTTTCTAAATATGTCTTTCAATATAATCCCTTTCAAAATTTCTATCGGTCCTGGATAAATTATCTAGATCAGGCGTGGAACTCCATGAGTTGTAAGTGTGGAAGTTTTACGTTTCTAAACCAACAACATATACAGTATTTCTACTGAGATATGAACTAGTTCGTAATATTATAATATTTCTTCTACCGCGATCTCCGTGCAGTCACAACAATCTTATTTCAACAGCCAATGGCTAAGTTCAGCGATAATACTCTTACTTCAGCTGTACGTATATCAGTAGAGTTAATCTCAATTCAAGTTTGGTTTCGCCTAAGTCTAGCATGTTTCGATTTTCACACAAACGTATCTTAATTATACTTAAGGGTCTAGTATGGTTGGGATTCCATGGGTCATGGGATAAGGGTTTAGGGTTTAGGGTAAACACTCGAGGGTATATGGATTTTGATACGAGTATAAATTGAAAACTAGATTACTTATGAATTATTCTCTGACCAAGAATATTCCTATAAAAATGTGTTTTAATTCTAGTAAGATTTTAGTTATTTTCCATAATAGTTATAGAATAAGATTTATTATTTCCAGATTAATGTTAGGATTGTGATTTTAGTTGAGTTGATACGAGTATAAATGAAAAACTAGATTACATAGGAATTATTCTCTTACCAAGAATATTCCTATAAAAATGTGTTTTAATTCTAGTAAGATTTTAATTATTTTCCATAATAGTTATAGAATTAGATTTATTATTTCCAGATTAATGTTAGGATTGTGATTTTATTTGAGTTTATAAATATAAGCCTCAGCCTTGTAATTTGAGATACAGAGATTTATTATAAAGAAAAAGGAGGTTTTCCGGATTAATTGGCAGTTGTTCAATTTCAAGATTTAGTTGAGTCGCCCATGATAGGTGTTCGTGGTTTCTAGTTAATTGGCTGACAGCTACTTAAGCAATTTTCATATATTTGAGACGCAATGTACTTGCTTTTGCCAATCCCATCTTGTATCATCCTTCCTGAATTTGAATGGATTCTCCCTCGAATTCGTCCTCTCAGTGACCCCTTGTCGAACTCACAACCTTTCGAATATCGACCAAATGACATATGACCAAAGTTGTGATGTGTAGCAAAGTCGCCAGCCTTTCCAAAGTCAAAATTTACATGACTCCAAAGTCCATCATTCTCAAGAAAAGAAATTGATTGATAATTCCATGAAACTATAGATTTTGTTTTCTCATCAATTTTGTATCGGCCTTCAACAATTATAGAATGAACAAGTTCTTTCTCTGCATCTCCCTCGTTTATACCAATATCAAGTATTGCCATGTCGTCACTGCTATCAAGATCTTCTTCTTTAATCACATCATGAACATTAAGGACTGTAGAACATGAGTACGTAACACTCTCGGTTTCAATCAGAGGAGTAGAATAATCATTAACATTGTCGACTTCGGTTAGAGAAGTAGAACTATCCTCCTCACCATCCTCAACGACATCTTCAACATTAGCATCAACACAACCATCAACATCATTCTTTGCCTCAAATTGCTCGTTACTTACCACAAGTTCAACCACAGATAAAGACTCTTGTTTTAACATATCGGTAGAAGGTAAGAATAGTCGATAAAGATGTTTCTTCAACTTAATCCATGAGTTGATTTCTGATTTTCCCTGAACCCTTCGCTTAAATTCCAAAAATTCATACCACAAAGATGCACGCGCTATGAGTTTTTGTATAGCAATCCCGCACCTCGTGTGATCATCATACTCTTTAAAGTCAAAAATTCTCTCACATCGCTCGATCCATTCCTGATAGCTTTCTTGGTTTACTTTTTCTCCAAACTCCGGAATATCAAGCTTAAAACCCTGCCTCACGAATTCTGACACAAGCGCCATCTTTTTCTCCAACGAAGCCATACGTTCTTCCATCATACTCTCCATGACCGTTCACAAACTAGAATTTGTGAAAACCTTGCTCTGATACCACTTTGATGCGTATTTTCTTGGTAATTTACTTTGTTGCAGCGGAATATATGTATAAATTACTTTTGGGATATGAAAATTGCTTGAACAGATGTCAGCCAATTAACTAGAAACCACGAACACCTGTCATGGGCGACTCAACTGAATCTTGAAATTGAACAACTGTCAATTAATCCGGAAAACCTCCTTTTTCTTTATAATAAATCTCTGTATCTCAAGTTACAAGGCTGAGGCTTATATTTATAAACTCAAATAAAATCACAATCCTAACATTAATCTGGAAATAATAAATCTAATTCTATAACTATTATGGAAAATAATTAAAATCTTACTAGAATTAAAACACATTTTTATAGGAATATTCTTGGTAAGAGAATAATTCCTAAGTAATCTAGTTTTCCATTTATACTCGTATCAGATTTAGCTTTGACTGTCTCTTGTATGAGTTACATTCAAATTCAGCATAATATATTTCTTGAAAACCAAGATTAAGAATCACGATCTATAATCTTATTTTTATCCCAAATCAAAGTAACTTGAATATAGCGGTGCATAACATTTGAGATGTTCGTGTATTTCAAACCTTGACATTCATAACCAAAATGAATCCTTTTTTTTTACTGGTTATTATGGAGCAAAAGAACTCAATATTTGGGCAAGATATAAAATCTTATAATATGACGAGCTATGAATAAATTTGTAATTCAAATATAATAAAAATATAAATGTTATATTTTTGATTCTTTGATTAAGGATTACTGTTACACATTCCTTCAAAAAAATGATTAAAGTTACACATTGTTATTAAATTTAACTACTTTTGGATTTGGTAATTTTGTCCCCCAAATTTCAACTTTATATAATCTGACATATTAAATATCGAAAAATAAATCTCATTTTCGGGATAGTGATAAGTATATGTATTATTTGTCAATTTCATGTGAATAGTGAATGTCAACACCATACATGATATTCAAATAATATAAATATAACACAAATTTGATGGCAAAATGGGGTGTAAACTACAATATGGTTCATATTTTGGGGTGTAATCTGCAATATGGCATCTACTAGGATGAGTTCGGATTAAAAAGCAACGGTTTGGATGAGTTCGGAATTTAACCACTCCTTTTCAACCATTTCAACCATATCTTCTGTCTTGGAAAAGTCCAAGTCCCCATTTCTCCTTTGCAACCTGTTTTTCCTCCTAGTTACAGTAACTCTGGCGAAACCAGAAATCATACTCCCGGAACATGCCGAGCAGTGGAATGAGTGGATATCAAAGCTAGTCCACCAGCGCTGGTCACGTCCACCGCTTCAGCTGTGACAACAGCGACGAGGAAGGAGTACCCGATTGGCCTGACAGTCTTCTCGACTCTGCAACCAGTGAGGCTGCAGAAGCTCAAGATCGGTCATAGGTGATGATTCCTCCATTGTTGTTTCTGTGTATTTACGAAAATTAATGTTGATTGTGTAACCTAAGCATTTTACATTTTTTTAACTCCATTAGATGGTTAAGTATTTCTCTGTCTGTGTTGTTGCTGCCTTTGGGTTTTTGGGGTAGTGTCGTGCGGTTTCAATTTTTGGTTGAATATAGATGTTAAATGTCACAGATTTAATTGAAACCTCATACCCTATGACTGATGTCAGGTAGGGGAGGGAAAGCAACCCCAGCAAGGACATCCGAAATGGACCAGGACAATAATAAGGACGAAGATGATGTCATATGGTTTCCGTTGTAGCGACCATACCAGGGCGAGCGGGAATCGGAGAATATCTTCGATTGTGTAAGTTTTGCTTCAATTAATCTGGTTGTTCTTCAATGATTTTCATAAATAAATTTAATTTTATTGAATTGTTTATAGTATATTGTCAACATAATTTATCTTCCAACGGTCTCTCTTGCAAAACTGTTGAAATTACATTTTGAAGCTGCTGTTTAAGAAAACATTTATTTGAGTACATTAAGAACCAGTGTTCCTATACAGAAAACCACTTCCAGTGATACTCATACATTTTATAAACATAATGATTCACACCATGTTTATTGATTTGTTTGTAGCTGCTCAACATATATTCCTTCTGATTTGGGTATAGGACGACGAGAGGGCAGTCATCCTCCTTGCCCGTGATCTGCAAGTGGTGTTGAGTTCTCATCTCCTGCGCATGACCGGACAGAAGCTGAGGTCAATAAACACTCATGTGTCGTTTGATCGTCTAGGACCGTCATTCTCCTTAACAAATGGCCTAACTGAGGTGATAAATAAACTGATCTCCATCAGGAAAGCTGTCACCTCCCTTTTAGATGGCGGTGATGATATCGCGGTCAAGAGTAGTGTCGACGGACCCAATCCAGCTCGTGAAACCCTGCTGAATCTGGTTGGCAAGAATTACAAGGGTCTGTATCTAAGCAAATTACTGTGCAGGTACAACTGCAGCACTCAGTGTCTCCCTCGCTCTTACGCTAACGTTGCTGATTACTGCATTTCAAAGAACGCTAACATGGCTGACAGGTCAGTGCTCTGATTATTCATTAGTAATATTTATCATTTTCACCCATTCAAGCAACCCTGACTGCGAATGAATTTGTACATTTGGCTGTGACTCATTTCAGCGAGTCCAAATACGAGGATATTCAGGGTTTATTTGTGTTGAGAAAAGATATGCACACCCTAGATATCGGTCTTCCCATTGCCCCTTCAGTGATTAACGCTTGGGCAAGATCCCTGATGCAGAAATCGAGCACACTTGGGACACCGGAGAAGCTATATCTTGACGTTGTTATAAAGGTTAGTTATACAAAATGACATCTAGAACTTGCTATTTAATCAATAACAAATATTATATGTGTTGATTAGTGTTGTATTTGTAAATGTAATGAAACAATAGGTAGCTGCAGTGCTACACCTTACTATCTTAGAACTATGTCAGATGTGTACATCTTCATTGTTTATTTTCAAAAAACTTAGCCACTGCATCCAACTTGACTGACTAAATAGGATAACAATCAATCTGAGGATGAGCAGATTGACCACTGGTTCTCACGGATTGCAGCAAGCATCAACAGACACCAAATTCGGAAACCACAAATGGTAACTCCTTGCACATGCGATCGAATTAGCCCTGTTCATGATATTATCAATTTCCTAATAAATCTGACAATTGTTGTGTGTTCCCTAGATTTTCATTCCGGTTTTGATAGGATCTCATTATACTGTCATGATCGTAGACTTCCTCAATCAGAAGATTGTTTGCATCGATACGGTCTATAGAGCCTCTCGTTCTGCCTGGGAAATCATGGAATCAAAGCTAGTAAGCATACATATAAATTATTTACCGTGTTCATTTATTTTTTACAGTAAATGAGAGATGAATGTCTTGATTCAAAATCTTCATTCGTAGTTGGTGTATTTGTGGAAAGTACTTGATAGACTGGGGGATGATAGGAAGCAGCAGCTCGTCATGTTTACCATGCAGCTCAGTTACCCTCCTTGGGGCCGGTCGATTCATGACGAGGACAGTGGTGTAACGGTGATGCATATGATGGAGTGCTACAGTCTCGCTTCACCTTTCTCATCTCCCACACTCTGCCTGAATGAGGTACTTCAAATGTGGTTTCAATCTTAATCTATATGCTGATTTTTTAGTCAGCATACTCTGGCCCCAAAATGCTTACGTAATGTTAATGAACAAATGTTGGAATTCAGGAACACATTCGGGTGAGGAAGCGTGTTTATTTCTGCGCCTGCATTGCTTCTACAACCATAAACTTGCAGCGGGGGAGAGTCATTGAATCGGCTAACAGATTAGTGGAACTAAAATGCAATAATCTTATCTTCCCGAGTGAGGATGTGAAACGATACCGAAGCCAGCTCCAATGGACACCGATGATCTAATCTAATCAGACCATGTGTCGAGAATGACCTTCAGTACTAATCCCAATAATTCCTGCGATGTGTTGTTCCATCTTCATCATTTCCAGCCTTTTTAATATGATGATTTCTTTCGAAGTTTGTTTGACAATGTCGGTATTGTATCTATGTTTGTAACAGATTTTTATTCATATTATTCGCTCGTTCATATGGTTAACTTTAATCCGAAAAACAACTAGCAGAATGAGATAGCAAAATTGCAACTAGGCTGAAATGCAAACATTACTGTGAGCTCAAAATTGCAATGAGATAGCAAACTATAAACATGTCATAAATAAAATTTAAGGCTAGCAGAAACTCACATGAGCCGTAATTGAAATTAAATGCTGAATTTCATACAAAATAAATGTCTACCAATCATCCGCACCAAATTCCAGATACTACAGCTATTAATTCTCAATTGGACTGATGCTTATAAATGAAGAAATCTAAGTATTTGGACATTGGATTTAAATCCCTCGTAAATAGCATGACACAAGCCAACAATTCACCAAAAAGTCAAATATTCATTACTTCTGCATCTCTTTAAGCCCCCCACACTTCCTGAATATTCAACCCAATATAACTTTGGGCTGAAACAACAACCAACAATGGGCTCAGAGTGAGACTTTAACTATTTGATGTCTTTCAAAATAAACTAAAATAAATAATTTAAACATCAAATACTAAACATGTCTAGACTTTGCCATGGATAGAAACAGAACTCAGAAACATTACATCACAGTCTATCAGTCCAACAACAAGTCTGATAACATGAAGTACTCTGGTGCATCAATTCAGGATTTTGCATCAGGTTTGGGTGAAGGGATTAGCTGCCACTGTAATTTTGGCGCTTCCCGTTACCATCACACCAGGCTTCCATCCAGCCACAGCTGCGCTAGGCTGCCATTGTCGGCAAAATGCACTCTGCCAAAAATGCAAATGATCAGATGAAGAGATTGCAATTCCTAATCAAGAGTGACATTGTCCATGTAAATTACCTCGACATGTTTTAGAGGCGTGCTGGGAGTACTTGCATTGGTTTCTTTACCAGCTTCCCTCTTCCGGTTGCGCCATTTTCCTTTATTCTTCTCTGCAAAGGACAATTTCCTCTTTGCAGCCCCGCGTCCCATCCCTCGCTTGTCAACAGGATCCTTCACCTGCGGGAGTGATGGTTCAACATC
The DNA here is from genome assembly GCA_948330725.1 of Sherardia arvensis. Lineage (NCBI taxonomy): Eukaryota > Viridiplantae > Streptophyta > Magnoliopsida > Gentianales > Rubiaceae > Sherardia > Sherardia arvensis. Next base: position 17,747,889 of record OX415235.1, read on the forward strand.
CACCGGCAGCTCCTTATCCAGATCCTTGGCTTCCCTTGCTTTCGCTGCTGCCCTATACCTAGATCCAACACTACCTACCCCAAAGGATGCGTCGCCCTCGACATTAGCCATGCTCTGTTTAAATTTTTAATGGATAACATTTAGTTTCTCCAGCGTCTCACGGTGTCTTACCTCGTCATACATCACAATTGCAGAAATGCTCTCGAAAACCTTCTGCATTTCATTGTACCGTTTCACCTCAGAGCTAACAAGAGGTCTTTTAGATTCCATTGGATAAGACATACTTTCATATTCTCTCACAACATCCTTCATCCACCGCTCACAAATGTACGCCACAGGAACAGTGTCAATGTCCTCTTCCCAAAACACACGCAGCATGTGACAACATATAATACCTATGAACTAAAACAACTGACAATCACACTTTACATCCACAGTACTACGATCAATTACCACCCTAAAATACTTGCGCTTCGTCCATCCTTCCCTGAAAGTTTTAACCACAACTTTATACTCAACAATGGTATCATCTGTCACTTTCTCTACGATGGCTGCGTGGTGTCTCATATCTGTCATCTGCTCCTGCATTTTCAAGAACTGGTTCCGAGAATACATTTCCTCAAAAGCATCTTCAAATGGATGATTGCTAGTCTAATAGTCTTACGTGAAGACCGATCCTTGCCAATCTTGGAACACCGTACCTCCTCAAACACTCTTTTACTGACAGCCTTGCCATACTCTTCCACAAACTTTCCAAGACTTGTGTTAACATTAACGAACAATTTCAGATACCTGTTCATCCCTTCACTCCTCTGAGTACTAGACATTCCAGCCCAAAATATGGATTTGAAGTAAACGGGCACCCACCTTTCCCTGTCTGCATACGCCCTCTGAACCAAGCCGTTGCCACCAACTCCAAAATATTTTACCCAGGCTTGCCATTCACACTTAAACTCCTCCACAGAAAATGACTCATGCAAAACCTCCTGCAGTTTGTCAGATATTTCCCCCCACTGAGGCAGCATTCCAAGGTGTTTCCTAGCATTCTGCTTGACATGCCACAAACACCATCTGTGTCTAATTCCTGGAAATTCTGACTTTATCGCATTACCTAAGATTCAGCAACAAGTCCAGTCAATGTAAAAGTCAATTCTGAGGATCAATACAAAACAAAATGGTGGCATCGTGTGTGAAGTTACTTTGGTCTACCAGGAATTGAAATTACTTTGATACTACCAGATTCACCGTTTACCTCTCCGTCCATACCTAATGAATGTCTACAGTGGCATTTCCACAGAGCTCACAAATAAATTTTAAGTAACGGTAGCTCGCTATTATTTATCTTTTTCTGCAGCAAATCTGGGTTAAAGTTAGAAATGACACCAACAAAATTCTATTTGTTGCACTTAGAAAATTATTTTGATTAATATATATTTCAAAAACCCTTCTGAATTGTTCTAATTTTTTTTAATTCAACTAAATTTAATTTCTGGTTCATAAATAATCCAACCCTTCAATAAAAGGCTGTTTCAAATATTATTATATCAAAACTGCATGTATTTTTCCACCTATTTTTTCCCCGATTAACTAAGACTCTATCGCAACACTCTTCTAACATCCATCATTATTATTACATAAAACAGATTCATGGAGCACTTTGATAAGATCACAGGAATATATTTTCTACTGTCAAGTGTCTTTTATGTTTACAACCTTTACTGTTTATCAAACTTGTATTAACTTTAAAAGGAATCAGTCCCACATGACTATGTAAATCTGAACTTAGATTTGAAGATTAAATTTCCTTTGTAATGATTAATTGATCTATATTGTTACTTTATTAGCTACCAATTTCTTTGTTATCATATCCTTTCTTAAGGTTCACTAATTAAATTAGGCCTTTACATGTCCAGATTACCATGACAATTGCAACACACAATAGCTGTTACTCACACATACTTCATGGACATATTAATTAGTCATCACAAGCCGACATCAGTAACATAACTTTACTATGGAATTTTGCGTCCTTCCTAAATGTATATCAGACTATACACTGTTCATTGAGCTTAGCCAATCATTTTTTAAACATGTTGAATTCAGTAATTCGTCATCAACGCTAATAACAATATTTTACAAGTCGATACTATGTCCAACAATTACGTGAGACACAATAAATAAAAACTCTAGCTCGAAAATATGAGAAAGATATTTACTTACCGATTTTAACATCTTGATCTGTGAGAGTGTTATCTGGTTGCTTCCCCATACATTTTTTAAAGGTTCGGAATAGCCAGGCAAAGCTGGCTTCATGCTCTGTCGACAGCAACGCACATCCTAACAAAATGGTGTTTCCATTATGATCAGCTCTAGAAAATGGGGCAAATGGGTACTTATACCGGTTACACAAAAATGTTGTGTCAAAAGATACGGTGTCGCCAACAACCTTGAAAGCTGCACGGCATCTTGCGTCTGCCCAAAACACGCTCTTCAACTGGTTCTGATCATCAGTCTCAAATTCATAAAAAAACAGGACACTCGAGGCTCATCTTCTTGAAGTATGTCTCCATTTTAACAAAATCACTTCCCTTCAATATTTCCCCAGCAGAAGAGTTGAGAAAGTTCCTCAGGTCCCGCTCCAAGAACGGTACTTTGTCAATCCCATCATACCTACTGACAAATAGACCATAAATCTTACAAATCCCAATGCCACCTCGGTGCAGTTCCAGAGCTTTGGTCTGATCTCCCACTGACATCCTTCAGTACTTACACAATAGCCTACTGAGTTTTGGGTCCAATTCGTGATTGTGCTCATCGTTCAGTATCGTGATCTTCCAGCTTGTTCCACTACTAGGCGACCTACAAGCGTTTACCTTCCACGGACACATGGTCTTTCTGAAAGTTGTACTCTTATTTGGATCAGAACTCCGGGATTTGAGGACACCTGCCTTACTGCATTGTAGTCTTAGCTTGCGGTGATTCTTGTACTTTCTGACAAGGTCGAAAGTAAACAGGTCATCAACATCCTGAGCAGGCCCATTGAATACCTTATCTTTCTTGTCCTTTACTGGCTCCTTAATAGTAATTGTGAAGCCCGATGAGTACGCGTAAATGTTCATTTGCTCTAAGAAATCGCCACCGGAGCTGAACCTCTGAAATTTCACAGGTCTGACTAATGGTGGCGGTATCACTTCATTCTCTTCTTTCTCTTCTGTTCCTTCTCCATCCTGGTCCGGGAGATACCTAAGTATCATTTTCCCTTCTTCATTGACTTCCTCCACTACACAAACGTTATTATCGTCATCAGTACATGTACCAGTCCTATTACAATACAGCAAATCCATATCCTCCACCGGTGACTCATCAACAGGCTCACAAGTGTCAGATTCATCATCACCAATATCTTCAATCTCAACAACTTCAACGCCATCACCATTAATGTTTCTGACATAACGACGATGGATGCCATTTATTATCTCAACAAAGCTCCCATCCCCATCATTCTCTGCATACTGCACATTTGAAACCATCACCTGCATCCGATCAATTCATAACCATATTTCAGTTTAGGACAGGTAGTAGCTTTAAAGTTGGTTTTTAGCTTTGAACACCAAGTAAAATTTCGGTAAAGCAAAGAGAAATTAGGATAAAAAGCACCTCTAAACAGTTAGGAGCTGGCTCACTGCTTGATCCTGTAGAATTTCAGTTCATCAAAGACCCTGAAAATACAAACCAAATATTTTACATTACAACAAATAAGATAATACATGTATTCAATACTCAAGTAAGATAATACAATTTCTAGGAACAAGTTTCGATTTTGATTCACCCAGACAAGCACAAACAGACTACAGATTTACACAAGTACATACATCTTATATGTCACAACTCAGACTGAAAATTTAATCTACTCAGCTTAACTAATGAGTTTCACTAATAAAGGAAAAGCACCTCCAGTGATGAGGTACAAAGCTGATACATTGTATGGACAATGTTCAGGGAATGCTAGGAACTTTTTGTATATAATTCATTCCTTGAAGCGGGAGCTGCAACGGTGAATACAAAAGAGTAGATACTGGTAATGTACTCTGCTTACAGTTGAACCAACCATTTCCAATTAGAATGTATACCAAAAAAATTAAACTAACAACACTTTCTTGCACTTGGTTAATCGTATAAATTTATATCACATACTTGCAGTTGTTTCTTGCAGTGGATTCAATTCAGTTTGTAGGTGGCCCAAGTTGGGTTCAACAACCATTAACTGAATAATTGACCTACACATGCAACTATCACTTAGGCAAATCTAGAGTCTATGTCCAGATTTTCAATAAACACTCTAGCTCATCTTAACAGAACAAGCACATCATGGTAGAGGAATACAAGATGCTTAAACTGAATCACAATTTTCATAAATCATACCAACACAAGCAAGAAACAAATTACCTCTTCCGAATTGCCTTCTTTCAACTCCGATAAAAGTTTCAACGGGATCCCACTCGGCAAACTTTTATGGGCTAGCCACCGGCAAACTTTTGATCGGCAACAAGCTTCAAACTTTGATCGGCAAACTTTGATCGGCAATCAGCTTTAGCAGCCAATTGATCCTAACAAGCTGACGTCTTTCACATTCACAACCATGGCTTTGATCAGAGAAAAAATGTCGGTGGCGTAAAAGATTTTGTATAAGAGTTAGGTCGGAGAAAAAATGCCGGTGCCAGTGTCGGAGTATTTGTCAACTTTGACTAATGTTAATCAAAATAATTATTAGGAAGAATTACATATTTCAGTAACTTGGTAAACAAGAATAAATCTGACCCACATGGGTCCTATTAGGCCAACATTAAAATAAAACAAAATGAAATTATTGTTATTGTCCAACCGAAAAACGCCACGTGGACATGAGGGTGTCACCCTTGAAGGGTGACATATCAGCTCCCCATAGAGTGTGGTTGTTGATGTTCTCCTTTTCAACTTAGACTAGCATCTAAATTGGAAGTTACGTAGTTGGGTGACTGGTATAAATGTGTAGGAAGCAGCATAGATCAGAAATGAATTTGAACGCTTGTTTCTCTCTCTAGAAAGAAGCTCCTCCTTCTCTCTAGTGCTGAAATTCACGCGCCCCCACTACCTCACTGAAAACCACCAAATTATGACCGTTACCCACTGATTTCTGTCTGATAACGGCTTCCTAACGGCTCCCCCGATGGGGGATCCCCCACCAGTCCCTCCCCATACCGGCGGCAATGTCGCCGGAAAATCCTTTTCTCAAGCTCTCACGGCCAGACCACCCCCCCTTTCCACACAACTCCCCTCAAATCCAGAAGTCCGACCGATTACCAGTTTCAACGGCAAGCCATCATGCATGTACCCAACCGAATCTATCCCCATCCTAGCCAGCCACTACAAAAACGCCCTTATCGGAAAGTTTCCGAGGGCAAAACCTCCAATGCCAGTTATCCAAGCAGCGTTCGAAGAACTGGGATTCACCGCCAAGTTCCAAATCGGATCTTCGGATTACAAGCATGTCCTAATTAGATTCCAGAACAAGGATGATTGTCAACGGTGCTGGTTAAAATCCGGCTGGAAAATTGGTGGCTCGATCATGAAAGTCCTAAAGTGGACGCCGGAATTCTCGCCGGAGCACGAATCGCCAATAGTCCCGGTCTGGGTCACAGTCAGAGATGTGCCACTGTACTACTGGAACTACTCGATGATAGAAGACCTTGGAAATCAGATTGGAAAATACATCAAATTGGATGCAGCTACCAACCTGATTACAAGGCCATCAGCAGTAAAGATGTGTCACCTGATTACAAGGCCATCAACAGTAAAGATGTGCCAGGAAATTGATGTCACCAGAGAGCTAATGCAGTCAATCCAGATGGGGCACCCTGGTGATTACAGGGATTGCGAAATAGTATATGATAATCTCCCCCTATATTGCCAGCATTGCAAAAAGATTGGTCATAGTGATGTCAATTGTAGGGTTCTCCATCCAGAACTGAAGAAATGGAGGAGCAACTTCACCAGACCTCAAAATGCTAGTTCCCAAACTGAGAAGTCTCAAGATGGTGCTACTGCAACAACAGGGTACCAAGGCACCTCAACAGTTGGTCATAAGCTCAACAAGCAGAATGCCACAACAACAAACACTCAAACAAGGCCCCACCAAAATTACAGACATCAATCTGCACAGCCTTCTACATCTGGTTTGAATGGTCAGGAGAAGGAACAAATTTTCCAGTGGCAGAAAGTATCCAATGTGAGAAATCTAGCCAACTGGAAGATGGTGCCTTATGTTGTTCCACAGAAGGAGTTCAGGGCTTCTGACTTCAAGCACTCTCCAAAGAGCTCCTTTGTATCCTTTTCTCTTGATGAACTAGACATTTCTGCTAGGAAAAAACATTTTAAAGCTATGAATAACTGTATTATGGAGATTCCCAGAACTAACTTGAATATAGTTCCATATCAATATATGGAAACTACAAACAAATTTTCTATGTTGCAGACTCAGGAAGAAGATGGGTACAGCTCTGATGAGTCTCTGGATGATGCACTACAAGAAACAATCAGGTTTGACACTCCAACAAATACATATGGAGAACCAAAGGTGGTGGAAGATCAGACCAACATACACACAGACAAAGAAATAGAAGTATCCACAGAGCAGGCATCACAAGCATTGGAGTGCTCCAATCAGGTTACATCTGATCCTCCTTTAGTAGGTTCTGGCATCTCTGATTCTGTCAGTAGGAAGCTAAGGCCTAAACAAAAAATTTCCTACCCTAAATGATTAGCCATAAATTAATAGGTAACATGTTAGTATGGAACATTAGGGGGTATGGAACTTCTATGGATAGGCTTAAAACTTTAATTACTATACATCATATATCTATACTGTGTATGTTGGAACCAATGCATGACAATGATCAAATCCAGACCTTACAGATTCAGTTGGGATTTCAGCATTGTATTGCTGCAAGCTCAGCCAAAATCTGGATATTTCACAACAATAAATTCACTATAGAACCTATATCTGAAACTGATCAGTTCATTCAGGTTTTGGTCACTCAATTAGATTCAATGGAAAAATGGATGACTGTTTTTATTTATGCTAAAATTACTAGAAATCTTAGAAGAGAATTATGGTTAGATCTTGCTAATTTACCTCAGGCCCCAACCTTATTTGTTGGTGATTTTAACACTATTGCATCTGTAAATGAGCACAAAGGCACACACTCTCCCCCCTTTGGCAGTATGAGGGATTTTAGGGCTTTCATAGATTCTCTATAATTACAGGAGGTAACAACAGTTGGTAATGTCTTCACCTGGACAAACAATAGGCTTAGAACTGAAAGACTGTTACAGAGATTGGATAGAGCCCTTTGTACAGATGACTGGAACAATACCTTCCCACATACCTCCTCCCATGTTCTAAATAGAAATACTTCTGACCATAATCCACTCCTTATCTCCATCCAAAATGCAGCAGAACTCCTACCCAAACCTTTTAGATTCCAGCAGATGTGGCTACACAGACCTGAAATTTTTGAACTTATTAGACAAAATTGGAATCTGCCAGCACAGTACACTGGAATGTATAATATGGTATTTAAATGAAGAGACTGGAGATAATGCCCAGAACTTGGTATAAGGAAGTGTTTGGAGATGTTCATAGGAATTTACTTGAGGCTGAGCAAAAGGTTTGCACCATGGAAGAGATATACCAGCAGTCTGGAACTGATCAAGATCTTACCAATCTGAATAGGGAGAGAGCACTTCTGATCAGAGCAGAAAAAGAGGCTACCACTTTTTGGAGGCAAAAATCTAGCATGAAATGGCTCAAGGAAGGTGATGCCAGTACTAAATTTTTTCACAACTCTGTCAAAGAAAAAAGGAGTAGAGCCAGAATCTCTAAAATTAAATCTTCAGAAGGCTTTTCGTTAACAGATCCAGTTCTGATCAAAGAAGAAGGGGTGAAATTTTTTGAGAAACTGTTGAATGAAGAATCAGCTGATCTCACAGGCCAATACATAGACCATTTTAGAGCTGTCATCCCCAAAATAATTTCTGATGAAGATAATCAGGAATTACTGAAACAGGTGGATATGGAGGAACTCAAGAGGGCAGTCTTTGACCTTAATAAAGATGGAGCTCCAGGATCTGATGGATTCTCTGGACATTTTTTCACAGCATGCTGGGATATTGTGAGCCAAGATTTATTGGATGCAACCAGGAATTTTATGGAGGGGCAGTTCATACCAAGAGCCATTGCCAGTACTTAGCTAACCTTGATCCCCAAAAAACCTAACCCATCATCCTTTGCTGATTTTAGACCTATTAGCCTATCCAATTTCACCAATAAAATTTTCTCCAATATTTTATTAGAAAGACTCAAGCCTCTGATGGTTAAAATCATCTCCCCTGAGCAATCTGGATTTATGAAAGGAAGAGATATATCTGACAACATTATTCAGATGATGGAAATGATCAAGCTGCTGAGTAAGAACCCTAGATATCAGAACATAGTGGTTAAACTAGACATGCAAAAAGCCTTTGATAGAGTTTCTTGGGCTTTTCTGAACACCATCATGTTACAGTTTGGCTTCCATGGTGGATTTGTGAAACTGATTCTTCTGAACATAGCTGCTGCCTGGTTTTCAGTATTGATTAATGGAGTTTGTTGTGGATTCTTCTCCTCTAGTAGAGGAATTAAGCAAGGAGACCCCATTTCACCACTGTTATATAATATAGTGTCTGAAGCTTTTACAAGAGGGATTCACAGACTTTTTCAAATACAGTACTTGGAAAATTTTATGATGCCCAGAGGTGTTTCCCCTATCTCCCACCTCATGTATGCAGATGATACTGCTGTCTTCCTCAATGCCAAGACCAAAAATCTCAAAAGATTCAAAGCCTTCTTGCTGGCATATGAAGCAGTGTCTGGACAGAAAGTCAATTTTAGCAAATCAGAAATATACACTCACCCTCATATTTCAGTAACTAAGATATCTGAGCTGAAGAGAGTACTGGAAATGAGGATAGGAAAAACTCCATTCACCTACCTAGGAGCCCCAATATTCAGAGGAAGAAATAAAATTCTATATTATCAACCTCTACTGGAGAGGATGGAGCAAGTGGTTTCTAATTGGAAAAATTGTTGGTTGACTGCTGGGGGCAAACAGGTTCTGATCAATCATGTGCTATTATCAATCCCTATCCACATTTTTGCAGTACTAAAACCACCAATAGCTGTCATGAGGAAAATAGAAAGGATGGCTGCAAAATATTTTTGGGGTGAATCTCAGTTTGGTCAAAGAAAGAGTTGGAAAAAATGGGAATTTCTGACACTGCCAAAGGGGGAGAATGGTTTAGGTTTTAGAAATATTAGAGCAATAGTTAAGGCCTCCTCTTGTAAGATATGGTGGAAATTACAAAAAAATGAGACTATCTGGTCAAAAATTTTGTGGTCCTTACCTGTCACTTATAAAAAATCCCTGACCTGGTCTAGAATATGTAGCATCACTGAACTTGCTAATCAACATTCCCAAATTATTTATGGAAAGGGCTCGTGCTCCTTTTGGAATGGGAATTGGCTGGGTACAGGACCCTTGTATTATAGTTGGCCTGAAAATGTTAATCTCCCTTTTCCTGACATCTCACTTGCAGATTTTATAACAGGGGAACATATGTACATTCACACTCTGGAGCCTCACTTGGCTACCAATATTATTTCTAAATTGCAGGGAATCCAGATCCAGCACACACATGATGACAGGCTCATATGGAAACCTGGAATTGATGGGAACTTTACAATCAAGAGCACATACAAGTCATGTCTACCTCCAGTCACAACCACCACTGATCCAGTCTGGAAAAAGGTATGGTCTACTCATCTCCCCAAAAAAATTTCAATTTTTATCTGGAGAATGAGGAACGGATTACTGCCTTTTGATGACATACTGGTAAAATTTGGCTTCAACATTACATCCAAATGCCCACTGTGCTTTAACTTAGATTCTCTGGAGCATTATTTTAATTGTTGCAATGCCAATTTGGACATCTGGAATCAAATTCATACCATATTGTGTATTCAGCCACCAGTTTTTCACTCTATTAATGCCAGGTTGAATTACTATTTGTCACACAAAGGTTTTTCAAAAATCCACTCCAAAGTAATCCAGACAACTACATTAGTAGTTTTTTGGTTTCTGTGGCTGAGGAGAAATAAACTGTTGTATGATGATAAGCAGTTTAACACTTTAACACTGGTGCAAATGATTCAGAAATACACATCCACTATTTTCACTGTCCATCCATTGTCTGGAAATATTGATAGAAATAATTTTTTGATCTCTTCTGGTATGGTGCCTTTCATTAAATTGAAAAGACCTAAAAGAATAAAGATCATTAAATGGCACCCCCCAGATGTTGGATTTAAGATAAATGTTGATGCATCTTTTAAATATGATCAGTGTGGAGTAGGAATCATTGTCGGAAATAAATGGGGGAACACTGTACTGCTCAGACAGGTTTACACACAAAGCACATCAGCATTACATTCTGAAATGATAGCTATTAGACTAGGATATATGGCAGCCCTGGAACTTGACCTCCAAAATTATTTGATTGAATCTGATTGTAGCCAGGTTGTCTCTGCTGTTGTGAATCCTATGAGTTCCCACTGGAATTTTTATTCCTTATCTCATGAATTGCATACTTTTCACTGTGCAAATAGAGTAACACATATTCTGAGGGAAGCCAATATCCCAGCTGATTTTTTATCAAAGAGGGCACTCTCTGATGCTACTACTACTGATATACTCTTACAGCATGCTCCCACCATGTTAAAAGGACAGATTCAACTTGATAAATTGGGAGTTCAGTCTGTTAGAATTTATGCAAATCATAGAGACAGTTACTGCTGAGTTTTTTTTCTTTGGCAAATGCAACAGGGAAGGACTAAGACAAAAAGATTCAGCACAGGACTCAGATGCAACATGAAATAGTATCAGATCCACAGATGCTTACAAGCTATTTTGAGCTAGTTTTAAGCCTTTTTTGAACCATGTATATGGTTGATAGGCTACTGTAAATACACTGGTTTTGGTTTTTGTCTGTGTATAAATCAGGGAGTGGCAGAGTTGTGCTTCGGTATTTGTTTACTTGATCACTAAAATGCTCCTCTCTTTATATTTCTACACAGTTTCAACAAAACCAGTGACTAGAATTTAGAACTAGAACTAATACTTTTTTGGGAGCTTAGATGCTTCAAGGGGAATTCCCCTTCTTGTACTAAACTATGGCTTTGACATTTTGGTTTGGGGTGCCAAAATTCCCCCCACTTTCATAGTGGTTTAAATTTTTTTTAAAAAAGACTGGTATAAATGTGTAAACTTTGTTTGTTGATATCAATGAAAATACGTTCCAAAAAAATCGATGTTTGAACATTTTAGTAATAAGGGGCTGTTTAGTACAACTTATCTGAATATTTTTCAGTTCAGTTCAGTATTTTTCAGTTCAGTTCAGTTCGATTCAGTTCAGTGCATTGTACTTTAAAAAAAATAAAAAATAAATAAATGTTAATAATTCAACACAACTCAATCCAGTTTAGTTAAAATATAATTCATTTCAATTCAATTCAATGAAAATATAATTTAATGATTTTAAATTCATATTGAAAATCTAGTTCATTTCAGTTATGTGTAGTTCATTCAGTTCATTTTAGTTAAATGTGGTTCAACTCGGTTCATTTTAGTTAAGTGTAGTCCAATTCAGTTCAGTCGGTTCAATTCAGTTTAATTCAGTTCACCGTAGTTCAATTCAGTTCTATTTTCTATGCTTGATAAAATACAACATCGTTTAGTTATATCAATGCATTGATCGTTTTCTTCAATTCAGTTCATGGAAAAAATAATTTAATGATTTTAAGTTCATATTGAGAATCCAGTTCATTTCAGTTATGTGTAGTTCAGTTCAGTTCATTTTAGTTAAGTGTGGTTCAGCTCGGTTCATTTCAGTTAAGTGTAGTTCAATTCGGTTCAATTCAGTTCACTGTATTTCAATTCAGTTCTATTTTCTATTCTTGATAAAATACAACCACATTTAATTATATCAATGCATTGATCGTTTTCTTCAATTCAGTTCAATGAAAATATAATTTAATGATTTTAAATTCATATTGAAAATCCAGTTCATTTAAGTTAAGTGTAGTTCAATTCAGTTCATTTTTGTTAACTGTGGTTCAACTCGGTTCATTTCAGTTAACTGTAAAATTCAGTTCACTCAGTTCAACTTAGTTCAGTTCAGTTCAGTGTAGTTCAATTCAGTTCTGTTTTATATTCTTGATAAAATACAACCTCATTTAGTTCAATACATTGATCTTTTCTTCAATTCAGTTCAATTAAGTTTAGTTCAGTATGATTCAGTTCAATTAAGTTTAATTGGATTGGTCCAATTAAGTTTAGTTCAGTATGATTCAGTTCAGTTCAGTTCAAGTCAGTATAGAATTGATGAAATATGATCTGATAAACATTTTCTAATTAAATTGTATCAATGCATATTTTTGTAAGTTCAACTTAATTAAGTTTGGTGCTAATAAAATTTGACTTGATAAAATATAGCACAATTTGGCTATATCAGTTCAGTTCAGTATACTTCAGTTCAATAAAGTTCAGTTCAGTATATTTCAGTTCAATTATGTTTAACTTCTATGATAATGTTGAAATAAAAATTTGATGAAATTTAGCTAATGTCGATGTAGTGATTCGTTTCTTCAATTCAATTTTGTTCAATTAAGTTCAATTCAATATACTTCAGTGGCTTGTTTTTTAATAAGAATTTTGAATATACATATACGTTATATCAAAGAATCAAATGTATTTTTCAGTTTAGTTCAGTTCAGGCGTATTAAACAGGCCCTAAATACAACATTAGTTAATTATTTTCACCATTTAAGTGAGTGGTTTTATTTTAAACACAATATTTTGATTCTTTTACACTTTCATGTTTTATCGAATTATTTTTGGTTAATTATTAATATTTCATTTTTAGGACTTTTTAAAAAAAATTATGTTTAATCCCTATATTAATACTAAAAAGTTATTCTCACTTTTTTTTGGTACCAGATTTTGGTACCCTATTTTTTCACCTATTTTCTTGAGCAAATTTTAGGATTTCTTTATAGAAACTTAATTCCTAATCGATTACAAACTTGATTTCTAATATATTTTTAATATATTTCTTCTTCCTCCCCTCCTCCTCCTCCTTCCTCCTTTATAAAAATTTTTCGTCCTCCATAATAAATAGTTATTCTCACTTTTCTTTTACCAAATTTTAGTTCTTTGTTTCGTCCTAAGTTTCTTCCCTTATTTTTTCTCCTTATTTTCTTGGATAAATTTTTACCTTTTTCCCTTATGACATGACACCTTAATAAGAATACAAATTTTCGTAGTATATTTAATTAATATTTTAATTAGTATTTAATCAGTTGTTAATTTTTTTATTTTAATTTTAATTATATTTACTTAGAATTTTTCTCCCAATCATACCATAATATCATTCTTTTACTATTTTTGCTTATTCAATTAGACCTATTTTCGTAATTATTTCCTGATTTTCAATTGATTTGAATAATTGAATGATTGATTGAATTAAATTGAATTTGGTATATTTACTATTCAGAAAATTATAAATGATATTGAACGGCTGGTATACATGGTTAAAACATATTGAAGAAAATTATCCATATAGTCTATTCTACAATTGGAAAATACGGCACTACACATGTCGTAATACTGATCATATTAATTATGGTATTTTTTTTTTGAAATCATATTAATTATGGTCTACTAGATGACTTGCCTTTGAGAATTTTGGTATTTATTTTAGTTTTTCAATTGATAATACTTGAGTAATTGGGAGTAGTTTCAAATGAAACAAGTTCACCAGAATCAAGACTTGTCCCGATTCAAACAAGATTAAGAAATTTATTCCTATAGTTTATTGATACTTAAGATTTCCATGAACATAAATGTTTAATTCTATAGTTGTCAGTTTCTGTGGGCTATTTCTCACTTAACTGAACTGTATTGAATTAAAATAAAGTGTAAATTAATTAATCTACTGTAAAATATAATTAGTAAGTATATATCTAAATTTCATTAAATTATATTTTACTGAATTGGATTAAACTGAACTGAATTGAACTGGACTAAATTGAACTAATCCACTTAATATTAATTTCAGTTTTATTTAACAATTGGTCTCGATCAAAATACTTTTTCTAAAATCACTATGTTAATACTAAAAAGTTATTGTCGCTTTTTTTTTTGTATCATTTATTTTGTACCAGATTTTGGTTTGCTGTTTTTTAGGAAAAGTTTTAGCCTTTTTTTATACAAACTTTAACTCTTAATAGATTTCAAACTTAATCCCTGATCGATTATTTTATATAAATTTCAAGTTCTCCATATATTCTTGGGCAAAATTTTAACCTTTTTTTATAGAAGTTCATTCCTAATCGATTTCAACCATACTGTACTGATATTTGGCAAGAATATTTGAGTAAAGTGGGTTGAATTTATGTGCTCGAATATTTGTATACCGTGCGAAATTGTCATGAACAAAGACAGAATTGAAAGAAAGTGAACAATCCCAGAATATTCAACGTCTCATATACTTAGCCAAGCCTCCTTAGTTTTAAATAAAATTTTAGCCTGACAAAAATCAAAGGAGATATTAGCACAACTTCATTAGTAAGTTCTATAATCCCTTGGCATTAAACAAACTTCATTGGTTGTGATATCTAGAGCTTAGTTCGAGTATTCGGTCTTTTTGTTGTGTGTGTCTGTTTGAGTGTGTGTGTTGATCTGTATTTTTAATGTTATTTTTCCTATATAAGTGAGTTCATTGTTTTATATACAGGTGGAATGATGGTAGATGGAAAAAAATGGGAATGTGCATATGTAGGAATAGTGTAGGAATAGTGAATACCTCAATTGTAGCGAGGCAGTTAATCAACAGAATCTGGTAAAGGTGTGAAAATTCAAGGAATACACTATTTCTTTGCTTATGTTATTATTGTTAGTGTTATTACAGATAATGTTAGATTTGACTGGGATTGTTTCTCGGTAGTTTAACAAAGACAGAATTAGGGGAAAAATCAAAGATGAAACTTCAACGACAGTGTAGCAAATGCAAGGTTTGAGTCACACTAAAAAAAGACTTGCAAATAAGATGTTGAGTGAATTTCTTTAGTTTAGCATGAAAGTCCACTTGTAATTCGCAATTTGAATTATCATTCATTCTTACAAGTGAATGAAACTGAATTTGATGGGTATGAGTTACCCGAGAAGTTGCTTTTATTATTAGTTGGAGAAGTAGAGCAATCTATACATTTTAGAAATAATATTAGGTCATACTACAATCTTGCTTTCACCAGTTTTGGCGCATCGTATGACAAAACAGTTACTGCAAACACAAATGGAACACAAATTATACCATACATCTGGGGTATGTATCCCTATGTGCATTCTGAAATTTAAATATGTGCATTTTTATGTATATAATTGTGCATTGTAAATCTTTTTTACTTATAGTTTCTATAAATAGTATATGTGAATTGCTATCAATGGAATGCACAATTATTAAAGTAAAACACACACATTAAAGGTGGGTGTATGTGGGTGTACATACACCCGTGATATGGTATAAGAACTGCCAATGGAATATATACTTTTCAAATGCAAGGCCAGGTATATCTTTTTTATTTGAATCCATTGGAGAAAAATAAAGGAGACAAATATGATGGATTTAGTACGACTGGAGTTCAGCTCTACTTTTTCGACAGTTGATGTTGAATTAAAAGAAAGGATGGAGGTGGGCAATTGGTATGACAACAAAAGGTTTGACAAGCAAACTATGGATATGTTAATGAAAACTCTTGAAGAGAATCTATATCGTATTTTTTTTCAGAGGACTCAAGAGTGAGCCAGATCTTCCTACCAAAAAAATAATCCACAACTTGAATCTCAATTTAGATCAGAGAAGATACAACCACCCAGTGTTGGTCACGTTGGAGGAATCTATGTAGATAATGGAAAAGATGATGGAGAAAGAACCGTTAGAGTTCAAGTAAGTGGTTAAAATGAAAATTATTATATTATAAAGCAATACTACAGTTGCTATGATCCAATGCAATACCCTCTTATGTTTCCTCACGGTCAGCCTGGATGTGATCGTAACGTTATGAAAAAGGACAAAGGAGAAGGAGGGGAAACACGATACAATTTGATTCTCCCGAGTGCCTCCTTGATGAAGAAATGAGAGGTATTCCAATCAATTTTATTTTCTTAAAAATACATGCATTTTTTTTATTCTAAGAAAATACTCGATTTACATAGTTGTGGCCTAGCAAATGCAATATTTTAAATGATGAACTCTTCTTTTTTCCTCAATAAGTTGTGAGAGATGTGAAAAACCAAATATGCAGTTACTGCCAGAGAATATTATGCTTACAAGTTTCAGATGAGAGAGGATGATATGACAATGCTAATACACTTTGGTAAATTATTTCAACAATATATCGTTGATATGTATATCAAAATTGAGACCAGCAGATTGGAATTTTTGAGAGAGAGAAACAAGGAGAATTCAGAACTGGGATTCTTCAAGGTATTACTGATGGTGTAGAGGCATGGTTGGAAATTGGTAATGAGGTTGGTACACGTGTTTTTTTGCCCGCCACATTTATCGGTGGTCCTAGAGATGTGCGACAACGTTACCTTGATGCAATGGCCATCATACAAAAAATTTGTAAGCCTGATGTGTTTTTGACAATGACTTGCAACCCATCTTGGCCAGATATTGAAAGAACTTTGAGATATGGAGAATCTGCCAATGATAGACCTGCTCTGTGTTCTAGAGAAATTTTTGTCTTGTGGATTCCCTATATATGCCATTGAATATCAAAAAAGAGGATTACCAGATGGATATGATCGAATTGTTTGTGCCGAGATACCAAATCCTGACAAAGAACCCCACTTATTTGAGCTGGTTAAAAAAAATATGATGCACGGTCCATGTGGAGAGTATAAACCAAATTGTCCATGTACAATTAAGACTGGGAAGTGTAAATTTGGATTTCCTAAACCATTTCAAGAAACAACATGTCATCCTGAAGATAGATATCCATTGTACAGAAGAAGAGACAACGAAAGAACTGTTAGGATACGAAACCTTGAGATGGACAATAACGGGTAGCAGGGTATAATCGATATTTACTTGCAACCTGTGAATGCCACTTCAATGTTGAGATATGTTCTACCATTAAACTCATCAAATATATCCACAAGTACATCTTCAAATGGAGCAACAAAATTGGCTTTGCACTTGGAACTGGTAAGGATAATGGTGAGGGTAATGGCAAGGATAATGAAGCAGTTGATGAGATTAGAGATTTTCAAGATGCTCGCTGGATTAGTCCATCAGAAGCAGCCTGGAATCTTTACTTTTAAACTAAATTACATGAACCCTGTTGTGTACACCTTGCAAGTGCATCTACCAGGACAACAATTTATAACTTTTAGAAAAGATTGTGACCTTGAAACAGTTGTACCAAATGAATTTTCCAAGAGAACAAGACTAACAGAATTCTTCCTAATGAATAAATTTAATGCTGATGCCAAAACCTTAAATTTACTATACAAGGAGTTTCCGGAGCACTTTGTATGGATACCCTAAGACAGGTGTTGGACAAAGAGAAGAAATAAAACAGTCATTGGACGATTAGTAGTTGTTAGCCCGAGGGAAGGGGAAAGATACTATTTAAGACTTCTATTTAATCACGTGAGAGGTCCAGAAAATCTCTTGAACTCTCAACTTTCCTGACTTTCCATTAAAGTCTTTATACGTTTTAACTTATATAGTGTACCTTTCAATTTGAACTGTATATTTTATCACTTAAATTTTTATAATTTTTAAATAAAATTTTTAAATTACGCATTAAAACATGTTTTTACTATATATTTATTTTAACATGATCAATGTTTTAACACAAAATTGTATCACTTGAGTTTAAACATATAGTGGTAGTTCCATAAAATTTAGGAAAGTTGGACTTTCTAGAGACTTTGCTACAAACATTGTATATTGAAACGATTTATTTAACATTAGTCTCTCATAAAATAATATCATGCAGGGGCAAAAAAAAACACTTACAAACCAAATCAAGATTGTAAGTGATGTTCAAACTAATGGTGGTGAAGATGAGGATGAAGGGAGCGACGACCATGAGCCTAGGAGTCAGGTCATGAGAGTGAAGATGAGGATAGCTACGATGAGGATAATAAATCGTACTGATATTCGGCCGAGACTGGAGATTTCTCTGCCATTAAATAGTGATTTTCATTGGATATGGTTGCAATATCCATTCTATTTCAAACAATACATTGATTTCTTTTGGTTCAATTTAGTCAGTTCAATTAAGTTCTCCGCATTATTAATCAAATCAATTCAGCCTACAACCCTTACATTGACAATGGTGTATCCAAATTTATTTGAAACAATATCAGATCACTACGGTATGGTTGTACCAAAAATTCAACCCCCTTTAATCAAGGTTTTTGCCTTCTCCGATATATCTAGCCAAAATTCACCTCGCTAGTTCATTTCAAACGAGTTGAATTCACAAAAATTGACAAATCCATTGCCCTTGCTCTAATTTGGAGATAGCCAATTCTAAGAACAAGTTTAGAAAAACAGGCTCATATAATTCATCCAGTAATTCACATTAATAACAGGAATAGGAAATTCGCACATTTGGCCATTAAGTGCCATTAAGTGCTATTAAGTGCCACGGAGAACGAGGAGGTAGAAATGCAAGTCATGATCCGGCTAACTATGGTGTCTAGAAAGCCAAGTCCAACAATAACCTCCTGCAAAAACTCCAACAGACCGTGTCAAAGGCCTTTGCCATATCAACCATGATCATACACCTGTGGGAATTACGTGTCTTGTCATATCATTTACAAACTCCTGTGCAAGTATCACATTGTCCGTCAGATTACTGCCTTTAACAAGGCTCAATGGAAAGGATCGATAAGCCTGGGGAGATAGCGCTCCACTCTATTGGCTATGATCTTAGTAACAATCTTGTAGAGAACATTACAACACGAGATAGGTCTGAAGTCTCCGACATTCAGGTTATCCTTCTTATTTGGGATTAGAGAAACATCGGTGTGAATAAACCTCTTAGGTAGGCTACACTCCTCAAAGAATTCAAAAACTGCATATGTAATCTCTCTGACGACCGTATTCCACTACTTCTTGAAGAAGGCTGCCGAGTACTCGTCTGATGGGTGCTTTACTGTCGTCCATCAAAAGGAGAGCCAACTTGACCTCATTCCACGACAGCGCCTGTCCCAATACTCCTCTATCATTGTTGTCCAACAAAGACCCAAAAGAAATCACCTCCTAGTCTATTTAAACTCTATATCTCGCAGCACTATAGAGCCCCTTATAAAAGTCGTCAAATGGCTCCACTTTCCTCTCATTAGAGGTCACTACTGTCATCTACATCAAGTATTACCATGATACCGCTTCTGTTGCGATTCTCTAACCTGCTAATAGAAGTACGACGAACCCTTATCTACTAGGGTGATATAATTAATCCTTCCCTTTTGGGCGAGAAATGAAGGCTATGCATTGTACAGCTATAATGCATGCTTCTTTTGAGTGTGTTTGGTTCGCAAGATTTTTGAAAGTCTGGATTTTATTTTGAATTTTTGAGAGTTTGGATTTTTGTTTGGGATTTTGAGAGTCTGATTTTGCAAAATTCTTGTTTGGTTGGGTTGAATTTGTGAGTATGAAACAAAATTTTTGATTGGTTTTTTAGAATTTTGCAAGTCTGAATTTTGAAAAATTTGATGAACCATACAAGATTTTACAAAACTGGACTTGGATAGTCCAAGTTTTGCAAAAACTTATCCAACCAAACACACACTAAGTCTCCTCACCTCATGTTCCGTATAATTACTTGGGTTAAACATCTTTGCCTTCTAAGATATGTGGTTATAATCCCACTTCCCCAACTCCTTGTTGGAGCCTTCAAGTCGAAGAGCTTGCGGGTTACCATGTACTCCTTCCACCCATAATAGTCGGAACCCAAATGTTGATGGACAACCTCTTCGTAGTCAGGGTGCAGTAACATCTTATAGTTGTCTTCTTGATTATATAAAAAAAGCAAGTTCAAAATCTGACAATTTACGGACAATATAATGCGTAAATTGTTGAATTAAAAATTTGGTAAACTTATTGATTTTAAGCAGCCTTCTTAATCCCCAACATTTGGATGGTTTCACCCAAAAAAAGAATTACCATTTTCATCAAGACACATTTTCAACCTGTTTTGGCCATTAGTCATTCTTGTCTAATGAAACTGGTTGCAGTCTATAATCTTACAGCCAGTTTTTAATCCAGTTTATTTTTCAATCATAATGCCAAATATACCATTAAAAACTGGTCCCTTGGAGCAGCTAATTATAATCCGGTTTGCACTCAATTTATCTTGGCAGATAATCATCCCAAATTAAAATTAAGTCTACGATGCTTTAAGAAGCCAGTTATTAGTACACAAAGGCCATAAATTTCACGTATCCACCAGAAATGAAAATAACTGGTGATGCTACAGTCCTCCCAGCTAAAGTTTAGGTGAAGTTTTGGTATTTTATATGCTGTACTAATACTGTTAAATATGGATGAGTATAGAGTAAATAGTTTGAATTAAAAACTTTGGAAAACTTAGAATCACCAAAATCACTTAAAAATACAAGGGCTGAAACATTTTATAAAAGGACTCAGATTATGGGTGGTGATATAACAGAGTTGTCGTCAAGGTGAATCATACACCATTATGACGAACGAGACCAATATCAATCATCACAGTCCTCAAAAACCCATTTGAAAATTAATAAATTGTAAAAATTAGATCGGATTGGAAGCCATCAGAT
Organism: Sherardia arvensis; assembly: GCA_948330725.1. Lineage (NCBI taxonomy): Eukaryota > Viridiplantae > Streptophyta > Magnoliopsida > Gentianales > Rubiaceae > Sherardia > Sherardia arvensis. Next base: position 17,768,900 of record OX415235.1, read on the forward strand.
AGGAGCGAAAGACTATATATGCTAAATAATCATGTATGATCATATGAACTATGCATTAAAGCATCACTTGGCGACCAATCCCAGATTACCCAAAACAGTTTTTGAATCTAAAATAATAAAAAATCCTCACGAGGAAGACAGTAGAATTTGTGATTCAATCAACGATTGACATCTCATAATACAAATCATCACTTCATTCATCGGAGGTAAAAAAGACAAACAGTAAAAACATAAATTGGCCTCATAGAGAAGATTAGTTGTTTCAACAAGGTATGATTCAGCCATATGCTTGTCTATTTGTTTATATAATCATCGGCCAGATCGTATCAGAGAAAAGAAGATCAACTGGAGATCATAAACCTAAACCTACGAAAGGGGGAGAAGGAACGGCGGCGCTGTGGGTTTTGGTGATGTGAGGAATAGGGATTTTTCTTACTACTTATAGGGAGGAGGGAGGAGCGCCGCCCCTTTAGGGTTTTGGTATCCACCTTGCTCTGCCGCATACTTTGGGCTTTATCTCATTTATATCTACGTGGACTTTGAAGATTGTGGATCGCAAAAGGCGGGCCCATTATGAACTCTCATTTGGGAAGAGCAAATTGAGTTTATTTCGTATTGAAATTAATATTAGTCTTCCACTTCAAAAAAAAAAAAAAAATTAATATTAGTCTTGGAATAGACCGTCTATATTATAGCTATAGACCGTCTAAATTAAAATAGGAAAGGCGGCTCCTCTTTTACAATTAATATTTACGCGGGTCCTTTTTAGCAATATAGGGAAATTGCATCACAGACCCTCCTCCATAAATATATACCATATTTCTATTTTTTATTTTACAAAACCTTCTGTCGTTCGCAATTTCGCATCCCCAAATCCTCTTTCAATTTCTGCGCAATCCAGCGGCGATGTCAAAGCTCGTGATTCCGGCAATGTCGGTGACTGAACCAACGGCGATAAGAGAGGGATCGCGACGTTCCAATCGGCGGCGCAACTGACCTGAATCGACGCCGGTGCTCTGGTTTGGATCCGGCTTGATTGTCTCCGGCTGGTGGAAGAGGCCGATCGGAAGAGGTGAAGCGAGGTGAAGCGAGGTGATACTTTCTGTTCGCTGTGGTTTCCCCCTTTTTTGTTTATTTTTGTACTTTGTGACTGCTCTGCAAATTTCTTCCATGAATTTTATGTGTTCTACTATGAAAACTAAGACTGTTTAATGTGATGTCTTTCTGCTTTTAAAATTTTATGTGTTTATCTTGGAAACTGGACTTTTTAATGTGGATTATGTCTTGTTATGAAATTTATGTGTTTAGGTTGAAAACTAGACTGTTTAATGTGACTTTTGTCTGCATATGAAATTTATGTGTTTAACTTGAAAACTAGACTTTTTGATTTGTGTTGAAACTTGATTATTTATTGTGAAAACTGTGGTGTTTGTAAAACTTGATTTTTTAATGTGAAAATTGTGATTGTGAAAACTTGGTTATTAAGGTTGAAAACTACAGTGATTGTAGAAACTATATTTTTTAGGCTGAAAACTGTGGTGTTCGTAAAACTTGATTGTTTAGTTGAAAACTATTTTTATTGTGAAAACTCGATTGTTTAGGTTGAAAACTTTGGTGTTTGCGAAACTTGATTATTTATTGTGAAAACTGTGAAAATTGTGAAAACTTAATTATTTAGGCTGAAAACTAGAGTGATTGTAGAAACTTGATTTTTTAGGCTGAAAACTGTGATTTTTGTGAAACTTGATTGTTTAAGTTGATAACTGTGATGATTGTGAATTTTTAGGCTGAAAACTTTGGTGAAACTTGACTATACTTAACACGACATTATTTAACCTAAACACCATAGTTTTTATGTACCTAAAATCTGATGTTTATAATATGCAAACTTGTCTTTCGAACCTGAATTCTTTTGTGTTTACAAGTGTTTAAAATCCAGAAATTATATTAACTGATTTGTGTACATATTTTTTGCGTGAACAGTGTCGTGAACAGTGTCGTGAACAGTGCCGTGAATAGTACTTTTCCCAAATTTTGCAAATAAGAACCTCCTTCCTTCCATATTGTAATTTAGTCCTTGGTCTATATTATGGTATAATATAGACGGTCACTCCAGAGACTAACTATTGAAATTAATACCAATAAATTAATAAAATTAGGTTATTTTTGAAATATTAGTCTTGTAATAGACCGTCTATATTATTGCTATAATATAAACGGCCTATTTCTGCAATTACAATTAGAAAAACGGCTCCTGTTTTGTAATTTAGAAATAAGCAAGTCCTTTTTAACAATTAGAGAAATTGCTAAAAAGCCCTCCTCCATAAATATATAAAGCAATTTCCTATTTTTTTATTTCCCAAATTTCACTCTGCAACCACCGTTCCCAATTCCAAACCCTCTCTTCCGAAACCCCCAGTCGCGCCGAACCGTCGCAATCCCAACCATCGCAGCGCAATCCAACCGGCGCAGTCCAACCGGCGGAATCCAACCGGCGGAATCCAACCGGCGGAATCCAACCGGCGCAATCCAGGTATTGATTGTTATTTAATGGTTTTTTGATCTGCATTTTTTGTATTGAGTTCTGATTGTGTTTAGATCTGTGTTTATGTAGTGATGCTGGAACTCTGTGTGTATCTGTATGTGTTCAACCTGATGAATATTGAATTGTCGATCCTTTCTTCGTTAATCTTCGATACTTTTTAACTCGTGATGCTGGAACTGTGTGTTTAATTTTCGAAACTGCTGTGATTGTGAAAACTTGATTGTTTAGGATGAAAACTTGATTGTTTAGGGTGAAAACTTTGGTGTTTGTGAAACTTGATTATTTATTGTGAAAATTACTGTGATGATTGTGAAAACTTACTTATTTAGGCCGAAAACTGCTGTGATTGTTTGTTAGGCTTTTTAGTCTGAAAACTTGGTTATTTAGCCTGAAAACTACACTAATTGTAGAAACTTGATTTTTTAGGCTGAAAACTGTGGTGTTTGTGAAACTTGATAGTTTAGATTGAAAACTGTGATGATTGTGAAAACTTGATTGTTTAGGCTGAAAACTTTGGTGTTTGTGAAACTTGATTATTTATTGTGAAAATTACTGTGATGATTGTGAAAACTTACTTATTTAGGCCGAAAACTGCTGTGATTGTTTGTTAGGCTTTTTAGTCTGAAAACTTGGTTATTTAGCCTGAAAACTACACTAATTGTAGAAACTTGATTTTTTAGGCTGAAAACTGTGGTGTTTGTGAAACTTGATAGTTTAGATTGAAAACTGTGATGATTGTGAAAACTTGATTGTTTAGGCTGAAAACTTTGGTGTTTGTGAAACTTGAATATTTATTGTGAAAACTGTGATGATTGTGAAAACTTAATTATTTAGCTTGAAAACTGTTGTCATTGTTTGTTTAGGTTATTTAGCCTGAAAACTTGGTTATTTAGGCTGAAAACTACAGTGATTGTAGAAACTTGATTTTTTAGGCTGGAAACTGTGGTGTTTGTGAAATTTGATTGTTTAGGTTGAAAACTGTAGCTTTTAATGTGAAATATTAGCTGATTTGAGTTCATATTTTTTGCGTGAACAGTGCAGGTGAACAGTACCGTGAACAGTGTCGTGATCAGTGCCGTGAATAGTACTTTTCCCAAATTTTGCAAATAAGAACCTCCTTCCTTCCATATTGTAATTTAGTCCTTAGTCTATATTATGCTATAATATAGACGGTCACTCCAGAGACCAACTCATTTTTGAAAAATTTAACTTTTCTAAAAATTATGAAACCATCGTAAGTTATATGTTACATATAGGGTACGTACTCTGGCATTAAAAGAAAGATAACATGGTAAAGTAAAGGGTGTTACTATACTGCAAAATAATTTTAGAGATTGGAATATAAAATTATTTAATTCAATGTTAATGTTTACGAATGTACTAGGACTATTTTTTGATAATAAATATATAACACATTTTTTTTCCAATTCATCTCCGCTACCATCAAAATATACATCATTAATTATCAACAAAAAATTAGCAATTAATCAGTATCAAGAAATTCAATGTGAATGGACACCAAACAGATGTGACTATTGTAATTTGATGGGGCATGAAAAATAACACTACAAAAGGAAACTACAGCCAAAAGCTCCTACAGAGATGGTTTATAAACCAAAGGCAATGCAACCACATGAGAAGGTCCATCAACAATGAATAGAGAGGATTCATGTAACCAAACCAACATGAAAAATGCATGTGACAATGAAGGTCAAAACAAAGCAGCCAGTGATATAAGAGGAAGGTTCTATTGTGGTCCCATCAAAATCAATCCCAACTACACTAGACAGGGAGAAAGCAGTAGCTAATGGTTCTCCTGTTGCAAGCTATGCAGGCAAGGCGACAACTGTTCCTAGTGAATAAGGTAATCATTTCCAACTTTTAACTGATCCACCTGATGTCTGGTAACATATTATCATGTAATGTTGGAGGTTTAAATAAATAGGAGAATCAGAGACCAGTTAACGATTTCTGTTTATTTTGCAAGGTTGCATTTGCTATTTTTTTTAAGAAACTAGAGTTAAACAAAAAAAAAGAACAAATAATATGGAGTTCAATGGGGCTGAACTGTGACTTAGTAACCGATGGCTGTATGGTGGATCAAGGCATAATTTGGGTAGCTTGGATATCTGATTATTTTCTAGTACAAGTCATTAACAAGGGAGCTCAATGGATGGACCTACAAGTACATCTCAAAGAGTACAACTTGGACTGATGCTTCAGTATGGTGTATGGAGTGAACCAGATTGACACAAGGAAACCTCTATGGGAGCATCTTCTTGTATGCAACTTCGGAGATAAACCTTGGCTAATTATGGGGGACTATAGTGCTCCATTAACTTTGGAGAACGTAACTGGGGGAGATTTGGTAGAACCTGTGGAGATTGAAGACTTCTATAAATACTATAATGCTCCCATAAATGTACGGATGTCCAAGAGTTAAAAGTACTGAAACGGTTGGTCCTTTTCACACTTGATCATACAGAAGGAGATCAAGTGAAAGAATACACAGTAAAATAGACAGAGTTGTGGTGAATGAAAGTTGGTTGGAGAAAATGATGAATTCAACATGCACTGTGAGGATGGATGGTACCTCTATCATCATCCTATAATCTTGCAAATCCAGGAAACCAGACCTCAGCAACTCAGAAGTTTCAAGTTCTTCAATATGAGGACCCTATCCAAGAAGTTTGTGCCTACTGTCCAACAGTATTGGAAGAAAAATACAACGAGTTCATTGGTTGACCTATATGATAAGTTGAAAATGCTTGAGAAGCCTCTATCAAGACTCAATAAATAAGATTTCTCGGATATAGAAGTCAGGACAAGAACATCACATCTGAAATAGGAAGCAAGCAGTTTGAAGTTAACACATGATCCTCTTAATTGCTCACTTCAATTAGAGGAAATTGTGGCAATAAAAGAAGCTGAAATGCTAAAATTGGCAGAATATGAAGTTTTTTTTTCTTAAATAACCTTATTTTTGAAACTAAATCACAAAATAACACTTTCGAAACTAATTTCAATACTAATACTTCTATTTAATGATGGAGCCATTATAAATTACAAGAAATCTTTGACTAAATTTAAATAATATTATACCCAAAAAACTTGTATATCCAATTACACCCACTAATTTATAATTCTTCCAGCATTACAAACTTCAATAACACCCCATACACGGTGGGAGGAGTTGTAGTATAGAGAATTGGAAATGATTGGGGCCGAGGCGGTGGGAGGATCGTAGTGGTGGTGGCCAGAGTTGAGGCGGTGGGAGGAGTTGCTCGCCAGGGATAGTGCCGGCGGTAGGAGCAGTTGCGGAGGCGGTGGGGTGTCGATGCAGCTGTAGGAGGGATGCCGGCGCCGGTGATGGCGGAAGGAACCGGAGCAGCGACATCCTAGGCGGAGACGAAACCGAGGAGAGCAGCGACGAGAAGTGCAACAACAGCTCAGAACAACCGCAGCAGACAACCGCCACGCCTCCGCCACCACCGGAGGAAGAATCCCCCGCATCAAGCAGTTCAAAAATGGCTCTCATACATCCTCAAACCCCGAATTCAAAATCCATTGTCCGATCCAAATCCCGTTGCCACCGTCCAACCACGGCATGTACCGGACTCCCACCCCTCTAGACAATTTCCCGGCAATCCGGCTTCCAGAACGCATCACCGTCGCACCAAATTCCGCCACCAGCACCACCGCCTAAAAGAACGTTCAAAACTCCCTCCTATTTTAATCCATGCAAAGTCTCTAGAAAGTCCGACTTTCCTAAGTGTTATGGAACTACCACTATATATTTATGGTCAAGTGATACTATTTTGTGTTAAAACATTGATAGTATCAAAGTGAACATATAGTAAAACATGTTTTAATGCAAAAATTCATGAATTTACATTAAAACATTAATAAAATTCAAATAACAAATTTTACAGTTCAAATTAAAAGGTACAATGTATAAGTTAAAACGTATAAAAACTCTTATGGAAAGTCAGGAAAGTTGGACTTTCAGGAGACTTTCTCTTTAATCCAGCGGCCACTAATTCAAACCCCTTGCTCTTCCCGCCCAGGCATTTGGTGGAGTCTGCTCACCGGAGGTCGATATCGGTATCCACTTGATCAGTGCTGGAATCCTCCATGATGTCCCCTTCTTTGCCACCGCCAACGTATAGAAAATTGGTGTCTATTGCGTTTGATCCTTCTCCGACTAGGGATTTGTTCGAGAAGATCGACAGCTTCGGGGACTCATAATAACCAGGATAGGTTGCTCATGAGGGGTGTTTTTGAAATTTATAATATTGGGAGAACTATAAATTAGTGGGTATAACTGAAATATACAAGTATTTATGGGTATACTACTATTTAATCTTAGTCTTAAATTTCTTGTAATTTATATAATGACTCCACCAAATGAATAGGAGTATTAGTTTAGGATCTGGTTTCGAAAAAGTGTTATTTTGGAATTTAGTTTTAAAAATAAGGTTACTTAGGAAAAAACTCTAAAATATGGATACCTAAAGCAGAAGGCAAAGATTAAGTGGTTAAAGGAGGGAGATAGGCCACGGTTTTGTTTTATGCTTCCTTGAAGGCTACGAGACACTGGCGGAGCCAGGGTTTGATTTTAGTGGGTGCATTTATGTAACTTATATATATTAAAAATTAAAAAAATTATTATACAAACATTATATAATTATACTAACAAATCAAGATATAAAATACATCACAAAATAACACTACACTTAAACAAATTAAGAAATCATTATATTAATTGCACCTTTCGAGATTTCATGCCTTGAAAATATTGCATATTGCATTACATTTTCATCTGTAACATTTCAAAACATGTCATATTCTATGTATGTAATTAAACAATCATTCAACCACTCATCACCCATCATGTTGCACAACTTATTTTTGACATAATTCATTGATGAAAATGCTCGTTCAACAAATGTTTGAAATTCATAATCATGTAATCTCATTTCATCATTTATACAAATTACAAAGACCATGTAGATAATAAAATTAGCCATAATTTGGAAGAATATATATATAAGATCATGACAATCCAATCAAATCTATACATATGGATAATGATAATCAATAAAGATAAGTAAATTCAAATTTACCGTATAACATACAGCGTATGCGCATCCAAGCCACACGATCGATAAGACGGTGAGCAGGACGGCAAATTGATACTGGTAAAGTGATAGAATTGGCAAATTGAGCAAGAATTATGATGGATGTCTACGACCCGCACTTGATCACGAACCCTCCTTACGAACTGATCTGCAAGACAAAGGCCCCGGGTGTCCCGGGGATAGAAACTCCGACGCTCAAGTCAGTATATTTGCTTAAGGCGTATAGTATAAAGTATGAGATTAGATGAGAGGTCTACCAAACCTCTTAGGGTATTTAGATGGCTACAATCCGTAGATCACCAAGATATGTATTTATGGTATGAATACAACTCTTATGGGAATAGAGGCTGTATTACCATGTATAATAGAAGTGTATTTCGGACATGGTTGTGTTACCATGTTTAGAATAGTTGTATTACCATCTTTAAGAAGATGTATATTCCTTGTAGAACATTCATAATATACGCATTCCTTACTTATAACTCCTACGCTTCCCTAAATCATCCGCCGACCGGCCAAAATACTTCTCAGCAAAATTCGCCACACGGTCCATATCTAGGACGTCGTTGTCGGGCCACTGTTCTCTGGCGTAGAAACCAGGTGGGGGTTCATCTTCGCTGTCTTCGTCTACAGCGTACGGCACATTTAAGGCCTTGTTGAAGAAATCCTCACCTATCTCATAGTTCTTCTTATTCACTCGGGTAAACCACCTCCCCGTTTCCTTTTCTTCTTCAATCAGTTGGTGAAAATTTGCGTAAAAATGGCACGTCTCATCTTTATGTGCCGCATAGTTCAACCCTAACAGCTCAATAAAATTGTGAAACTGAAATACTTGCATAACCTTTTCTAACCCTAATTCTTTAATCTGCTCAAAATCTACCACATAACAATCTAGCAGCTTACAACCTTCCATATAATTCAAATATGCTTGAGATGCATCGACACTTACAAATTTTGCCTTGTCATATTTTGTAGAGGTAGCACCCGAGCCTGAAGCCGCCGCTAATGACTCCGCCGCCGGCCTCTGAGCTGTAGCTCGCTGATGAACTTGATGGCGACTTGGGCCATATGGATTTGGTGTCAGATGCTTACTCCTAGCCATCGGTGACGGGAAATTTTTGGGCAAGGGTTGGGGTTTTTTGATATTTGAGATAATGAGATGCAAGTCGTTCTGATTAGAAAAGATCCCCAATTTTTTATTTATGTTAAACCAGGTAGCGATCTCGCAACAAGACACGTTAGATATCAAAAACGACATCATCTTGTACGTAATTTAGAACTTGTAATAATAATTTACTAACAACATCGCAATTACATCGCGTACTAGCGAGATCGCTAGTAGCACGTCTCTGCAAGTGGTAATTGATGCACTGGCGATGTCGCTACTATCTATATTCTTATTCTTAAATTTGTTCTTAAATTTATATGGAACTTACAGATAGAGTAGCGACATCTCAGGTTCCTCGCATATATTGCGAGACAGCTTGCGATATCGCAGCGTATCGTACAACTTCAACAGAGCCTAATAGACGTGTGTTTAGTGATATCGCTAGTAGTGTGCGATTTTCTTAAGATATCGCTAGTGGCATCCCTAAGTACCATTTTTATATAAGCGAGAGACTGACGATATCGCTAGTTGTCTGATCTGACAAGTGAAATCTGAATTTTTTCAACCTCACCACTTAATCATAACACCATCAAAGACCATGAACACGGTGCTAACATTAATTGAAGTTCAAAATTAATCCTTTGTGTCTAAAATACTGGATTACAGTTGACCGAATGTAAAATGTAGTTAAGAAATCACCAAAATAGCCTGACATTACTACATGAGCCTGTTACATCAAAGGCCTGCAACCAGAAGGTCCTGCAATTCATCACTTGAAATGTTCTGTGAGGGCATGTCTTCATTAGGCTTCTCTTGGTCTTCATCCGCCTTTTCTTGGACTTTTAAGTGCTTCTCTTGGTGTTCTTCCGGCTTCTCTTGGTTCTCCCCGGGTTCCTTGCTTTGTGTTTCATCCTCCTCGGGTTCCTCACCGATCAATTTCTCATTTCTCCTCATCTCAAATTTAGCTGCCTCATCCTCTTCATCCGATGAGTCACCATCCTCCCCACCAGTGTCTTCTTCATCTTCTTCATTACCGTTTGTTTCATTGACCTCCTTTGCTTATCGCTTCATTTAGGTAATGCAACGCTTGGATCTGCAGGAGCGATTGCCCGGGGAAATTTGGTGAGGAAATCAGGTACCTCTCCCTCCTCATCGCTCAGCTCGCAGTCGACTACCCCACTTAGTGACAGTTTCTGGAGCCACTCATTGTTAGCCTTCGACCTCTTCTCGGCTATTTCAACCTCATTCACTAACTACCCCAGCGACACAATTAGCGGAGCACGGGCATCAATACTGCATCTAACACACATACAGACACATTATCAGTAATGAAGAACTATAACATTTACTGTAAAAAATTAAAAGTTAGTATAAATACAGATGCATACCAGATACACCATCCCGAGCCCTTTTAGCAGCCTTTTCAGCTTCTTTTTTCTTCCCGTACTTCCCATCGGCTTTCAATTCTAATCTCTTGTGTTTGAGCCACTCCTTGTCGTATTTGGGTAGTTGCATCGGACGGCCTCTTGGGAAAATCCCCGCACTCCTGATCAAAGCAACAACCAAACCGCCGTATGGGATAGCCGCAGTCTTGTGCCTCACCATTTTCATCATGTGCGTAAGAATTGTGAATCCTGGGTTGAGTAGGAGCTGCTTCTCCATGATGTAGTAGAAAAGCATGAGGGTATTTACAGTAGGCTCACAAGCGTAGCCGTGTGATGGGAAAACATTCCCACAGATTAACTCAAATACTAAACGCTGCTCCTCTGTAAGCCTGTGGATCGGGTATGTCCTAGTCGTACCCGGACGATTAGAAGTCCTACCAAACCACTTCTGACCCATCTCACCGGCCTTCAGTGGTTGTTTGGGACTAACCGATGGAATCCTCTGTTCATAATAAACCTCATATGGACCATCTTTCTTTGCAGGCCTAAGATCGGCACGGGATTTATAAGGGCATTTCAACACTGAGTTAATCATGAACTTGTCAACCTTAAATTTCACCCCTCACACAATTTTTGTTATACCATCCACCCCCTCCTCTAAGCCTAAATTAGCGTAAAACTGTAAAACTTCCTCATGGTATACGGGCTCAGGAAGTTGTAACAACACATCTAAATGTTGTTCCTTAAAATGGTCTAACACATAGTCTAGTTTCAGGGTAGGGACTACACAGCTATCAAAAACCTTATTGTTTATAATCTGGCGAGAATTCATGCGTTCATACCTCGCCTTTGCTGCATCACTGAAGAATTTAATCGGTTCTTCTTCTTCCTGGGTAGAATCTGGTTGATTGTTGGACGGCTCACCACCGGTGAGGGCCTGAGCAGGTTCTTCTGGAGTGGCAGTCGGCGCCTGAACCTCAGCCTCGTAATCAGTCCGTCGTCACTTGTTTCCCGTTCTACCCCGTCCTTGACCGGTACCTCTTCCTCTACCCAATCCTTTGGTTTTGGGTGCCATCAAGCAGCAATTCCGGTGAAAATTGGGGGTGAATTTGGTCGGAGAAGATTGAGGGTTTAAGAAGGGGCAAAATTAATTTTGCCCGATCCCCTTTTTTTTTAATCTACACTGTCCTTACTTACGAACTCGCAAGCTTTATCGTTAACCACTGGCGAGAACGCCACGATATCGTTACTAACTTGCTCACAGCCTTGAGATTTAATTACGAAAGCAATTAAATCTTAGCTAGGCATGATTGAAACTTACGACATCGGCACGACCAAGACTGTAATGCTTAGCAACGCCAAGCTTTCTACTGGCGAGTTTGCAACATTCCTCGCTAACAAAATTCCCACATCGCTGGCTTAGATGTTTCAGTTTCTAAATATATATTGGCTAACATTATTCAATGGTTCGATAAGTCGCCGACCCGCGCAAATTGAACATGAAACACAGTTACAATACACTATTGCCAGCATGGCCCAATACTTATTCTACTATCAATACATCCCAGTATCTAGCCCATCTATTGGCCCCCTAGCCCAAAACCCTTTTTTATACATTACTAGTAACTTACGATGTCGCAAGTTGGCTCGCAAAGGGTTTAGGGTTAAGGGTAAAGGGTTTAGGGTTTAGGGTTTACATGGGTTTATATCCATTCAATTGTCACTTTAGTTTTATTCAATTTTAATTTCTTAACATGACATTCATACTCTAAAAAGTTATTCTATATGAATTTCACTTGTATAATGGAGATCAACTTCAGTATTCATCAACATAGTTAGTCAATCAGTTCACATCCTAGTACCCAAGCATGCAAGTTAGTTAGATGCAACAAGGTATAGTATATATGAAAAGTGATGAGAACTGGCATATTTACATCTCCATCGGCACTTCTGATGGAGATGATCAGTGGAAGAAGATGGAATAGGAACACGTATATTATACTGGTCAGTGATGTTAACTGTGGGTGATAACCGATGCACATCCGATCACGATCATCAATATGATCATGATCGGGGCGTTTAAAATTTTAGTAGATCACAATCCATCGGCGAGTTGCGATCTAAATATTTCTGTATCGTGATCGACCCGATTAAAAATCACAATGATCGTGAAATACTTGTGATCAAATCGTTATATCTAGGGGTGTAAATGGAAGAAGAGGAAGAGTTAGAGTTGGACTTCGATTTGGGCTAAAATTGAAAGCTTAGCGTGTATACGGATTATATACAAGCTGTATTACAGTCATACATACAATAGTAATTAATTTAGATTTCAGATTTTGAATTATTTTCAAATAAACTCGAGGTCGAGGTCGATTTTTGACCAAACTTCTCGAGATTTTCTCACGACCGACTCGACTCATTTGCACCCCTACATATATCTATACAGAGTCGATCAAATGATCAATGCATGATGTCAGACCATAGATCATGATATATCATTTGATCAAATACACAGCTAATTATAATATAATGAATAAAAATCACAAACCATCAATCCCGATGTCGTTCTTTTTCACGGACGCCCGTGATCGGTGTTGTCCTCAATATGTACCAAATTATTAGCACGGCCGAGCCATATACTTGCGATTTCGTAAATGTACAAGCTTAAAAGTGTTTTCACTTACGAGCTCACAAGGGTTTTGATGTTTACACTCTTTCCATGGGTTTAGGGTTTATATCCATTTACTTGGGTAGTAGCGAATTTGCAGCCAACAAAGTTAGATTAAAAATGTAATCATATACAAATGTGGCGATATCTGTACCTCATCGCCTGATGTAGTGAGCTTGTTGCGAGTTTGCAAGGAGTGTCGCTAGAAAAGCAAAACACGTTAAAGATAAGAAAATCTGCTCTTTTTTGGCATCTTACCCATCATATCTCACGGGTTTCTTCAAAAATATTCCAACTTTTTCACATCTTCTCTCATCTGTTCACTTTTGTTCACATCAAATCTCAATAACCCATCCTATACATGTTGAACACATCAATTGTGTCAATATAAAGTGGTATTTGGCACTAATTGTATGCAACAATTGGTAAGTTTAGCATTAAATTCTCACCCATTTTTTTCTCTTGCAATTTATCAATTAATGTCAATCTTAACTTGTTCTTGTTCATTTTGATAACATCCTTTGTTGTGGGTAGAGAGGGACAAAGAAGGTACATCATCCCCCACCAAAACAATCAAGTCTCGCCACAAAACTATGTAATTAATAAAGGTAGGATTTTTTTGATGCTTGTTCGATAAAAAAGGGTTTTAGTTGAACATGCCACTTCCATTTATCATGCTATTACTAATAATCATGTTAGAAGCCTATGTATAGCAAGAATCGAGGCTATATTTTAGTATTTTGACTTCCAAGCTTAATTAGCCACAATTGAAGGATTTACCTTTATCTTCTTATTACTATACCATTTTAGTTTGTTCTCGTTAATATTGTATTAGTCATTAACATATTTCAGTAAACAAGGATAGTTTAATGGATAGCCCTTCAAGTTCCCGTGACTCCGACTCAAGTGGGGGGGGGGGGGAACTGTTGTTGGGGGTTCAAGTGAGGTTAAAAGACAACGAGAAGTGAGTCGCGCATCGAAAGAAGCTCAACTCCTCACACATTGTCGTGAATTAGAGATTAGGATCGATAACAAAATACTAACACATGTCAAGTTTAATGACATTGGTGTCAAGTTTCACCCGACGATGATGCCGCGCGATGGTCGAGTTGGTGTGCTAAGACGGGTAGGATACGCACACCATTAGACACAACGGATTGGAGGCTACTAAGCATCGACATCAAAAAGGATATATGGAAGGAATGCAAGGTTAGTGTCGCACTTGTTTTTTTTTAATTTCAATTGAAAATTGTGAATGTGACTATTTTTATGATCACATTTGTAGCGCCCCTTTATTATCGAGGCAACATCTTATGATCAAGTGAAGAAGAAGACTCTTCAAATCGCATCAAAGGCTAATCGAGAACACAAATATACCCTCGCAAAGGATTATATCAAACCAAAGGGCACGAGGTTCGGGCAAGATCCAAGTACGCGGTACAATCACATTGTACCCCGTACTTGGGAGGCATTCAAGAAGCGATGGTTAGAAAATGACGCAAAGGTTAGTTTACTTACTAGATCTTGCAATAATAGTTTCATGCCAGTTAGCCAAATAATTTTGTTTCCGTTGAAGCTTTATTCCTAAAATAACATAGACCTTTTAAAAGGGTTTGGGGGATACGAAGCGCAAAGCCACTGTTGATAATGTTATGCCTTACACCGGGGGTAGGGCGGGGTACTTGTGTGTGGGGAGGAAGACCTAAAAAAAAAAGGGAAACCGAGGTAAAAGAGCTTGTGGATGGGGGCATGGACGCGGAAGAGGCGAATAAGCTAGTCATTGCCGAAGACCCTACAACATATAGTAGACAACAATTATTCGTCTTGGGTAGAATTAAAAAAGACGGGACTTTCTCAAATGATGAGGAAAAAAGGATGGCTAATCGAGTGATACGCTTTACCTACTACGCCATACCATGTTCCATTTTAGTATCTACAATCACACCATCAAACACAACAATTGATGACGTTAATAACTTTTAATTTATAATACTACCTTTTTAGGATGAGGTCGAGCGTGAAGTTGAAGAAGGCTTGTTCATCCCAGTTGGTAAACATGATGTGCTACGTAGGGCACTTGGGAAGGCCGAGCATCCGGGAAGAGCTAAGGGAATTGGTGGTTATGTTACTCAGATAGAGGCGTTTGGTATCAAACGTAGTAGTAAAGACCCTAAACCATCCAAACTCCAAATAGCATTGAACCAAGCCAAAAAATCCGACCAAGAGGTCACGAAATTATAAACAATGTTGGCCAATATATGTTCTTTTATAAAGTATCCTTTTTCATCCGATTTTTGTGACACCGGTCCAATCAATGGACCCTCGTCTAGAGGTTCACATCCTTCCCCACCACAACATGAGGTTGACCAACCTATTTTTGACCAACCTATTGTTGAACCCAACAAGGAATTATGCACACCTTCAGCCCCTATCAAAGAGCAAGTTCACATACAACCATCCGATCCCAAACCAAAGGTACGTTAAATTCTTGCACCTCAATCAAATGAATAATTCTACACAACTCATGATTATTGATATTTTTTAAATATACTCTTCCTACATATGTCTAATTCGACCTAATTAAACTTGCCTTATTTGTATATTAGAACTCCCCTTCTTGCAAGTTGTACGCTGAGTGTGGGATGAATTCTCAACCCCGCCACGTTGCAATGGGAAATTTATATCCTGACATGGCACTATATCATGAAGCCAAAGTCCCTACTGGTTTTGTTAGGGTTTCTATACTACATGTGTTAGTCGAGGATGCCTTGGTACCGGTCGCGGATCAAGAGTGCACGACAGTGGGTAAAGGTTTGGGTCGTTTTTTTGTGTGGCCCAAATGGTTGGTCGTTGATGTGAATTCTAATTCTATCCCAATTAATAGAAACACAGCTTCACCCATCATAGACCCACTAGATTTCCCGGTAGCTAAGAAGCCGATGTTGGCGGGAGAGGTTGGATTCATGAAAGCACTCCTGGGATACCTTCGCACGTTTTATGATCTGGTGGGCCACCATAGTCGGGATTCTATTTACTATTTCTACTCCCATAAACAGGTGTTCGGCGAAGCGAGGGAATTAGTCGTTCCATGGGAAGACTTTGCCCTTTTCTGGCACTATAAAACCCTTCCCGAAACAATCCTTATACTACATCAAATGTAAGCTACTTAATCTCATCTCTTCTATCGTACTGCAAGTTACAAATTATCATATACTTGTGCACTATTATACGTTCATATCCAATCTATTGTTTATTTAGGCACATGCAATTCCTTGCTCTAAACGCAAAGACCTTCATTGGTTTTTTGCACCCAATATGCTTGCAAGAAGTGAACGAAAGTAATCAATCATGACTTGCTTATCTCTCTAAGATCCTTAGTGACAAGACCAAGACAATTTACATAGGCTCATATCTAGAGAGGTTAGTTTTCTTTTTTACAATTTGATATTTGCATTTTGTAAGCATTCTAATCTTCGAGCCGGGTTCTTACATTTTCATTTCTTAAAATATGTAGTGGCCATTGGAGTTTTGTAGCTATGATACAATCGTTGAAGCGAGTGTATTGGATGGACCCGCTACACTCTGGTCCATCTACAAAATTTGCAGATTTATTGGAGGTTGCTATGCATAGTGCACATGACGACACACTACTTCCCTTCAACCTTATACAGATTCAGGTGACATTACAAATCCAATGCTCATTTATTTCCACTATGATTTCATTTCAAATCATTTGTTATACTTCTTCACTTTCAGCACCGAAAGCAATTGTCAAATTAGGAGTGCGGTTACTATATGATGTTGTATGCCACCGAGTGTGTCGCTGGCCTTGTTGATGATAATTTGTTAGTGTTAGTGTTTCATGTTCATGTTTTGTGCTTAGATACCATGCATCTTGCAATTGACAGCTTAGACAATTAAAATGAAACCCTGATTTAGTGGAAATGGGTGGAAATTGCTCAAAACCTATAATTTAGTGACATTTACGAATTACATGCGACTTCGTAACTTATCTCGCCAGTGACAATAAAAACTTGGCGAGTATCTTATACTGTCGCTACTTCACCTGCAACAATCATATTTCTTAACTTTGTTTTTGCGCCATTGCTAGCCAATCGCTCGTTGTTCTCTGCCTCTCCAATCTGATCTCTGTCGATGTCGTAACCAAACACGCCAATATCAGGCAAATCACTAGCTTACTCGCAACGTCATTTGTTTTTCTCGCCCAACCGACGATCACGCAACGTCGTTTCAGGGTAGCGAGATATATAGCGATCTCGTTACAACATATTTAAGCGATTTTCTTACGATCTCGTTACCATACCGCACCAACAATTTTTATTATACAGGCAGGTTCTCTTGCGAACTCGCTAGTGATCTACTAGCGACTAGCACGTCTCTGTCGTAACCTGGCTCGTTTGGGTCAACCCTGAATGTGCAATTTTGCTTGTTGCGAGCTCGCTAGTTACAGCCTAGCGAATCGCCAAGATATGTCGTAACGAGTCTCGTTAGAACATAAATAAATGAGGAGCTTGTCACACTGCAGTGTCGTAACAGATTTCTAGCGATCCGCACGTTGGTTGTCGCAACCAGTCTCGGCCATATTCATTTTTACATTGTAGCGAAGTCGCTACTAGGTGAACTAGCGATCCGCAAGGAGCTGTCGTAACTACATAATATACTAGTTTTTGGGTACTTGCGTTTACTAGTTACGAGTTCGCAAGAAGCAAATGAAAATCATAGCTACGTTACTACTTGCGAGTTCTCAAGTTCAGAGCAAGGCGTATGCCCCATCATCCAAGGCGGAAATATACGCCTTAAACCCAAAATGATCTAAGGCGGAAGAGGAACCACCTTAGATGATTTTTCTCATTTAAGTCACAACCACCCAAGGCATTTTTTTTCTGCCTTAACACATGAAGGATGAACCGCATTAATTGGCATGATATTCTAGTAGTGGCCAATAAGCCTATCAAACTTTGTAAACTTATGTTTTTACAAAGATCCTTATGGAGAGGATAAAGCCTCTAATGGGAAGGTTAACCTCAATTGAGCAGTCAGCATTCCTTAGAGGAAGGGACATCACAGATAATATTCTTCAGATGCAGGAAATGATCAGGCTTTTAGGGAAAAAAGATAAGAATATTATACTGAAGCTTGACATGCAAAAGGCCTTTGATAGGGTATCATGGCATTTTCTGAGCTCAATTTTGCAGTCTTTTGGCTTCCATGAGAATATTGTGAAGATTATCATGCAGAACATAGAGGCCTCATATTTTTCAGTCCTCATAAATGGTGTTGCTACAGGTTTTTTCCCATCTAGTAGAGGGATTAAACAAGGTGACCCATTGTCCCCTTTTCTGTATTATATTGTTACTGAAGCTTTCTTCAGAAGTCTTAGAAAGCTTATGGAGGCTCAGTATATTAAAGGGTTTGAAATGCCAAGGGGTGTAAGCATGGTCTCCCATCTAATGTATGCAGATGATACTGCAATTTTTACATCATCCACCAAAAAGAACCTCAAGAGAATAATGAAGTTTCTGCATGCTTATGAGATCAGCTTAGGCACTACTACAATTTTGCAGCATTTAAGGCGGTTGGTCCTTCACGTTTCAAGGCAGAAGACAAATTCCTTCTCTGGTATTGCCTTAAAACCTGAAAAAGTTTTAAGGCGGTTCCTCTTCCGTCTTAAAAGTTTCATGCTTTAAGGCGTTTCTTCCGCCTTAGATGCATGGGCTTTCCGCCTTTAACGAGTGTTTAGACATCGCAACTGCAACTAATATGAAACCCTAACTCACCTAGTTGCGAAATCGCCAGCTTCAACGCAAAGTTGAATTTATGTGTGAGTCTGACTGGTTATGACAGCTCTTGGCGAATCGCTAAACAAAAACTAGCGAGCTCGCTAGATTTTAGACAGGGTTTATGGTCTAGGGTTTAGGGCGTAACTTGAGTAGTTGCGAGTACAACAAGCGATCGCAAGGAAAAGACTACCGATACCGCTAGTTACCCTAAAACCCTAAATCGCTACTAAATATTGCATGAATTTAGAATTTAAACGATGGAACTGGCGGCATCAGTTGAGCTTCGCCTGAATCTGTCCTAGCGAGTTCGCTACACAATCTCTTATTATTTAGTAGCGAGTTCGTCAGTTCTCTCTCATGCATGATTGGACGACGTCGTATTATCTGAGATTAGGCGATTTTAGTAGTTCATTGGCGAGGTCGCTAACTTTCTCGGCAGGCCTTACGAGCAGACCTGCGAGAATGCTGGGTCGGAGACTTGAGAGGCAGTGGCTAAGAAGCGACAGAGTTGCGATAATTCTAGTAAACTGTGGATGAGCTTGGTTTATGTAGATTGGTGGCGAAATCGCTTCTAAATTTCGCCAAGTCTGACAACTGATGTTGCGACAGCGTGAGGCACAATATTGGTGAGACAGTGGTTAACCTAGCGAGCCAGGTGGCGAAAGCGCCATATAAGCTTGACTTCTTCGATGGCGCATGTAACTCGCAAAAATGTGTTGGTGCTTAACGAGAAAGGTAACGAGCTCGCCAGGAAAAAACCCTAATACATTAATTTTTGATTTTTGGTAAATTTCCCGCACAAATAGTATAAATGGCATATCTAAACCTTTGAATTGCAAGATATATGTTGTCCACTAAATGGCAAACACAAAGAACTCATAAATTATAATCCTTTGTATGTATAACAAATGTAGTAATACGAGTTAAGTTTTACATGCATCCTTACATGGTACGTGTGGTCTAGATATGAATCGAGCTCTAACGATGACCAAGTGTTTTGCAAATCTATCTCTCCCCAACTCTAGCTCTTTTTTAGTGTATGCTGATTGATTTTCCTCGAGTATCTACGAATGAGATACGTTTATTAATACAAACTAAGGTAATTTGTAGGTAATAAATAGAAACTTTCATATTGTAAGAGTACTTACGCGATGTAGTTCCAAATTGTCACTTGTAAGGGTCTCAATGCACTCGTAGGCATACAACATCATGTAGTCCACTCCCAATTGGACAATTGCTTGCGGTGCTGAAATAGAAGTAGTTTAACATATGGTATATAAATCTATGTAGGTGCAAATACGTAAGAAGGGAGTCGACATTTTAACCTGAATTTGAATAAGTTCAAAGTTAAGGAGTGTGTCGTCATTGACAGCATGCATAGCAATCTCCAATAGATCGGCAAATTTTGTAGATGGAGCGAAATGTAGTGGATCAATCCAATAGACACGCTTCAATGATGAAATCATTGCAACAAAACTCCAATGACCACTATATATTAAACAACATGCACCTCAGACTATAACATAGATTATGTGCAATTGAAACTAATATCTACTAATCAAACAATTAGTAAATACATACCCCTCTAGGTATGGCCCAATGAAAATTGTTTTGCTCTTATCGCTTAGCAACTTTGTAAGGTAAGCAAGCCTAACATGATTACCTTGTTGGGCTTGTTGCAAGAAAGTCAGGTGTAAAAAACCGATGAATGTCTTGGTCACGCTCAAAGAGACGTATTGCATTAACCTACAACAATCTTAGAGCATAAAGTATCGGAAGAAGTATATAAATACGGACACAATCAAGTAACACATAAACACCACTAGGTTAAACAATAACACTTACATTTTATGTAAGATTAGTATAGTATCGGGAAGGGTTTGTTTGTGCCAAAATAGGGCAAAATCTTCCCAAGGAACAACCACTTCCATTGCCTCGCCAAAAACCTTGGAATTGGCTACAAAATAGTACACAGATTCACGGCTATGATGACCTAGCATGTCAAATAGTGTGCGAACAAAACCCGGGAGAGCTTTCATGAAACCCACACACTCATTAGAGAGAGGAATCTTAGGGATTGGGAAATTAAGGTCGGCAGTCTCTGTTGGTTGCTTTGTGTTCTTGGGGATGCATGTTGAATTAGCATTTACAACCAACCATGCGGGCCATACGAAAAAAAATCCCAAACCTTGACCAACTGTTGTGCATTCATCATCCTCAGTCACCGGCAACAAGGCATCTTCTACAAACACCTCAACTATGGATACCCTTACGAACCCCTTAGGGACTTTTGATTTGTGATGCAAAGTCATATGAGGATAGGAATTCCCATTAGCAACGTGCACTAGTGCACAAGCATAGGTTTCTCGGCACCCATTACACGGCATTTTGGCCAGATTTTGGCGGAACCGCCGAGTAACTGGGATACGAACTTGTAACCTGCCGTTCGCCTAGGGAAAAAATAAAAAACACGGCGTTTCACAATTAAAACAAGGCGTTTTCCAAAGTGTATTAAAAATGTCAATACTAGGCGAACTCTGAACCGTGTTCGCTGATAGGTGAGTGGAGTGACGAGTTCGCCAGCATTACCCGCCTGAAATAAGAAAAGTTGTTCGCCCATACATGCTAAGACGCGTTGTAGTTGCGAAGTCGCCTTTTATTGACGCCAGCAGGCGTTACTGAAGAAGCGAGTTTGCCTGTAGTTATGACCAGAGGCGTTTCAGTTTACGAATTCGCTTGTATTAAAATGTAGTGGGCAAATTTGGAAGCGAATTCATAACAGTGTCGTAGCTGGGTGTATAAAAGATTATTTTTTGCGGGAATGAAAATAAAAGAAGTAGATAAAAGGACTCTCCTTTTGTTTTGTCTCAAGTTTTGCTCACATTTTCAGGCCCTGATTTTGCCCAAGAACACAAAGGTATGAGGTTTTGATTTTTTTGTTGATTGGTTGTGGAATGGGCAAACTGTTTTTGATTAGTGTGTGTGCTTGTTTATATGGATTTGTAGAGTTGTTAGGGTGCTAAATTTGTGGAATGTTTGAGTGATTGTAGCAAAACCGTTGTTGATAGTATCTTGTTAAGCATGGGTCGTAGTGAAATCATGTTGGAGAATCAGCGTCTCTCACAAGGTTATACGGATTTGATTCAAGAGTTTATTGATGTTGGTTGGAAGGATTGTGTAGAAAAGAGAATGGGTGGGCTAAGATGTCTTTGCATAGATTGCCTTAACAACGCGATTTATGAGGATGTAGACGTTGTGCGAGAACATTTGGTTTGTAGAGGTTTTGATCCTACATATACAACATGGGTTTGGCATGGAGAAGGTGCAAGTCATAATGATGCAGAGTTTGATGTTAAGCTTGGGGCAGATGGATTGCGTTATGATGGTTGTCTTGATGAAATGGCGGAAGACGTGGCAATGGATTGGGTAGGAAAGCCGAGTATGTTAGCGGCGATGTATAATGATAAAGAGACACCATTGTACAAGGGTTGCAAACATTCCGTTCTTGGTTCTACGTTGTTGTTGATGAATTTAAAGGCGCGCCATGGAATATCTGACAAGGGATGACTGAATTGTTAGAGTTGGTGAAAGAGTTGCTACCCACTGACAACTTGTGTCCTGATCGAGTATATGCTGCTAAGAAGATATTATGTCCTATGGGAATGGAGATGCAGAAGATTCATGCATGCCCTAACGATTGTTTGTTGTACAGGGGAGATGACAAGGATAGAGATACATGCCAAGTCTGCAATGAACCTCGGTACAAGTCAAAGGTGGGGACCGTAGAGGTATGCGGCGAGAGTGTGACGCCGTCTAGATGTAAAACACCGGCTAAAGTAGTGTATTACCTTCCGCTGGTTCCTCGACTGAAGAGGTTGTTTGCAAATCCCGAGGACGCAAAGTTGCTAACATGGCATGTGGATAGGGCTAGGGAGGACGATGACATTATTTCACATGCCTCAGATGGAGATCAGTGGAAGAAAATGGATGAGCGGTACCCTGAATTTGCTGTTGAGCCCAGGAATGTGAGGCTAGGCTTATCCACTGATGGCATGAACCCCTTTGGTAACATGTCTAGCACCCATAGTTCTTGGCCAGTTATGGTTGTGATTTACAATCTGCCATCGTGGTTGATGATGAAACGTAAGTATGTGTTATTGTCCATGATGATATCTGGTCCTAAGCAACCGGGTAACAATATTGACGTGTACCTAGCGCCTTTGATCGAAGATTTGCAGAAATTATTCGATGTGGGTGTCCGGATACCTGATGGCAGTCGAGGTGATGAGGAGTTTAAACAGCAAGGAATGTTGTTGTGGAGTATAAATGACTTTCCTGCATTAGGTAACTTGGGCGGTTATTCAGTGAAAGGTCACTTTGCATGTCCCATATGTGAGAGCAAGACTAGTTATTGTCAATTGAAACACGGTGATAAGCCGGTGTATCTCGGGCACAGAAGATTTCTTCCGACGGGACATCCTTGGAGGCGAGCAAAGAATTGGTTCAACGGGAGAGAAGAGCATGATCCCTCCCCAATCCCTTTAACCGGAGAGGAGGTTCTAGAAAAGGTTACTGGGATGGATCATGAATTTGGTAAGGGAAAGAAGAAGAAGCCGTCGAATAGCAGTTGGAAGAAGTGTTCAATCTTCTTCAAACTAGATTACTGGAAGCATTTGGACGTACGTCACTGTCTCGATGTGATGCATATTGAGAAGAACGTATGTGAAACACTTGTAGGTACGCTGATGAATACCCCTGGAAAGACAAAGGATGGCTTAAAAGCGCGGAAAGATCTTGTACAGCTTGGTATCCGATCGTCTCTAGCCCCTGTAGAGGAAGAATGTAAATCTTATTTACCTCCAGCTTGTTACACTATGTCGACCGAGGAGAAGAAGCGTTACTGTAATGCTTTGAAGTCTGTTAAGGTTCCAACAGGTTACTATTCGAACATCCGTAATTGTGTTAATACCAAAGAACTGAAGCTGGCGGGATTGAAGTCACACGACTGTCATAATCTTATGCAGGAGCTGAATGTTATCGCTCTACGAGGATCATTGCCTCGTCACGTGAGGAAGGCGATATCGAAGGTATGTTACTTTTTTAAGTGTATATGTCGTAAGCGAGTGAGCAGGCAGAAGCTGGATGAGTTGCAGGAAATGGTTGTGGAAGTTTTGTGTAGGATGGAGATGTACTTTCCCCCGGACTTTTTTGACATAATGATCCACGTGATTGTCCATTTGGTGAGGGAGGTAAAATTATGTGGCCCAGTTTACTTGAGATGGATGTATCCATTTGAGCGGTACATGTCGATTTTTAAGCATTTCGTGAAGAACAGATATAGGCCTGATGCTAGTATAGTTCAACGTTATGTCGCAGAAGAGGTTATTGAGTTTTGTACCAACTATATGAAAGATGTTGCCACAGTGGGGATCCCAAATGCTAGGCACGATGGTAGAGTGGACGGGCACGGGCTCAAGCATCATAGTTTGTTTAGTCCTACCGCCGCCGACATGGATGTTGTCCATTTATATATCCTCAGAAACCACGAGGCGGTGACCCCTTATGTTGACATACACATGGATCAGATTAGAGTGTCAAATGCATGGACTGTTGGTGATGTGAGGATCCTGGAAAAGCATTGTGCCAATTTCGTTCGGTGGCTGCAAGCTCACATTCAGCAAGGGGACCATCCTGATATTGTCAAGCTGTTATGTAGAAGACCCCTCGGCACTGTTTCCTCTTTTGGTGGGTACGACATAAACGGTTATACTTTTGGAACCAAATGGTCGGATGAGAGGTCAACTAACCAAAACAGTCGTGTGGTAGTACCAGGTGAGGCAGTTCATGGATGCGAAGCATACTACGGGACGATCACCGACATCTGGGAGATTGACTTTATCAGTGCCACAATTCCAGTGTTCAAGTGTGAGTGGGTGAAAGAATGTGGCGGGGTGCGGAAAGAGGATTACGGCACAACCCTGGTGAATCGCAGTGTTCTTGGCTCTGAAGGTGATTCGTTTATCATGGCGTCTCAGGCGCACCAAGTGTTTTATGTGACGGATCCTCAGGATAACCGGTGGGAGATTGTGGTGAATGGTAAGCAGGCGCTTCTTCACAATGGCAATGACGAGGATCGCAGCTTTGGAACAGATATCGGGGACCTTCTGGGTTTAGAGCCTAACGAAACCTTAACTGAAGACGAGGCGAGTTTGAAAAGGTATTTCGCGCGGAACGATCACACAGAGGGCATTTGGATCACGGATGCTGGAAAACCAACGAAGCGAAAGAGGAATCAACCAAAGAATATGTAACCATTAGTATGTAATTGGAAAAACCTTAAGTTTTCAGCATATACATTTGGTATGGACTGAATTAGTATTCATGTATGCTTGAAACGTGTTTCACTCACAGTATAGGCGTAAATAAAGACGACTTCTCTTTTACAAATCACCTGTAAGCTTTACTAGAAGCGAAATCGTATCTGTCTTCGCCAACCTTGAAACTACGTCGTTTTTATAGTTTTACTTTATGCCTTGGCATTTAGGTGGTGGCGGTTCCGTAAGCCGTCTCGCCTGTTACTGGCGAGTTCGCTTCTTGAGGCGTCTATTAGACTCTGTTGAACCAGGCGAGATTAGAAGCGAACTCGCTTCAGTTAAAACACCACAAGCGAATTTGGTTGCGAGTTCATTTCTGACTTTACATAAATAGTATTTTAGTACTAGCAACACTATAAAAGACTATATCGACACCGGTTTAACACATGAACAATTATATTTAATTTATATCAAATTTAAACAATAAGCGCATATGAACTGTAAGCACCAAATTTTATTGAATAATGCAATCAAAACGAAAAAATCTTTAAATTGTAGCAATACAATTTGAAAAAACGTCCCTAGACTACATCCACATGTCTAGGAAGAGTTGTCTCCGCCTGTCTGGTCTTCATTGTCAGGAGTGGCCGCCGAAGGATTTTTTCGGGCATATGCTCTTAGAAAACCACGAAGCAAGTGGCTGTTCTTCAACCCCGTCTTGCGGAGATTAGCAAGCTCTGTCCTCATCGCGAAGTTCGACTCCTCAAGCCCCTTATAATATGCTTCCACACTCACTAGTAAATGGAGAACATTGAAAATGTTAAATTTAGATATAGAACACAATATAATGGAACTTAAATATAATTTGTATCCCCTTACCTCCGATTTGCTCAGGTTCCGGCTCCACGGCCTTCTCTCCGTTTGGCTGCCAAGTCCCCCCAACCAATGACCACTTTTTCTTCTCAAAGTATTCCTTGGTGTAGTACTCACACGGCTTGGCGGTGTTGGAGAATTTCAACTTCGGATGCTTGGACCGGAGGAACATTGTTATGAAGTTTGCGTAGGGCAAGTTCTTGGCCACCGTATTGTTCTCAACCACGCTATCCTTCATGTGTTGAAACATGGTGTACCCGAGGTTTATCATCACTTCCGAGGCCAACAAGTAGTAAGTCACCAAAGTGGTGAAGTTTGGCTCTTGGAGGTAACCCCCTTTGGGCACAATATTGGTAGCCACCATCTCATACAAGATCCTTCGCTCAGGTGTAAGCTGTCCCAGCTTGTACTCCTTTGGCCTTCCAAGCGGACCTAACTGGCGGCCGAAGTGCTCCAACCCCAACTTCTGCAAATTTGCGGCTGGAAAGATCGACTCACTTGGCCAGTCACCCCTTGTGTAAAGGTCCACTGGTTCATCATCGTCCTCGTACTTGTTCTTGAGGGCTGCATTGAACAGTTCAGGACCTACTTCGAACTCCTTCTTATTGACCTTGGTCTTCCACTTATCAGCCACCTGTCGGAAATTAGCGTAGAACTGCATTGTCTCCTCTAGATAACCCGGGTCCTTCACCTTCATCAATGTGTCCGCACCCGAATAATGTAGCAAGCCCCACACCCCTTTCAAGCCTAGCTCTTCAACCTTACTCTCATCCACCACAAGTAAGGTGTTCAACTGCGACTTAGCATCCTCAAAACTCTTATACTTGAGGTAAGCAGATTCACTGACAAACTTAGTTTTATCAAAAACTATAACCTCGCTCGATTGTTCAACCTTCTTCTTTCCCCTCGGAGCCATGTTTCTAATTATCCAAAGTACCTATCAAGAATACCTAACATTAATCCTATTCCTATGATTGAACCCCAGTTTCAACAAAGCAAATCAACAGAAAGCTAAAATACTGATTTTGGCATCAACTTAAAATTTTGAAAACATGGCATCCAGATTAACAATGAGTAAGATGAAACGGGTCAGGAACTTACCAGATGTATGGAATATGGCGGTGGGGGAGCAAATTTCCGGCTTGACGGTGGCTGGTCGGCGGTGGGTGAGCTGAGGAAGCAGCGATTTTGCGTGAGTTTTTTTGAAAAATTGGGGATTTGCTTTTTGATGGACAGGGCCCAACAGTTGACTATTTATGTTTGTGACCGTTACGAGTTCGCTGGTAACTCGCCTACAGGCGAGCTGGCAGGCGAGTTCGCTTCATTGTTAAAAAGGTATAGGCCTTTGGGCCAGGGATCTGATAGATGCACTCAACACTCTCATCACTCATCACTGTATAGTATATGTATAGTATATGTGTATATCATGCATGGTGTTTCATGGGCAGTTTGCGCGGGTCGGCGACTTATCGAACCATTTAGTTTTGGTCACATATTTAAACTGATCAATTGGACGGTACTCCACCGATGTGGGAAAATAATGTGACGTTGAGGCGAGTTCGCTTGGCCACTCGCCTCTAAGCGAATAGGATAAGCGAGATCGCCTGTTTTAAAAAAAACTAATTTTTGAACTAATATTGAAATAGGAGTATGAATCTTTATGTAATTTCAAATTGTTTTTTTGTACACATTTGCGATCAACTATGAATTTGGTAGGTCGAATTCTGGATGTAGTATACCCTTTCATGTCCAATTTCTTTTAATTGCTCACGATCAATGAACATCGCTATAATGAGTGAAGCACGAACACCAACCGATCATTCGACCTCGAGCACGGTTTGACCAAGCTAGATCTCGAGCTCGAACTCGTTCGAATATGTGGCGCAGTCGACTCTAAGCTTTTACATTTGATATCATTCGGCTCAACGTGCTTATTGATCAAATAATTATATATATTTATATATATATACATATATATATATATACATATATATATATACATATATAATTAGGTACATATAATTCGGTATATGGTTAATATATCAATTTCTTTGGTAATAATTACAAATTTGTTTTTTTTTGAAACAGGACGATCTGGAGTTCGAGCTCTCAAAATATATAACGAGTTGAGTTTGAGAATACCCGTGTTCGGTCTCGACTCGACTCATTCACACGTGATGAGTCAAACTTTGCCTTCGTTTTCGGGTAGTTATAAAAAAAAATTGGCCTTTGGCCAATCACACTTGGAACTCACTCATCACAACAACACGACCTCGGTCTGGACCAGTATATGTATAGTATATGTATAGTATACGTATAGTATATGTATAGTATATGTGTATATCATGCATGGTGTTTCATGGGCAGTTTGCGCGGGTAGGCGACTTATCGAACCATTTAGTTTTGGTCACATATTTAAACTGATCAATTGGACGCTACTCTACCGATGTGGGAAAAATGATGTGACGTGGAGGCGAGTTCGCTTGGCCACTCGCCTCCAAGCAAATAGGATAAGCGAGATCGCCTGTTTAAAAAAAAAACTAATTTTTGAACTAATATTGAAATAGGAGTATGAATCTTTATGTAATTTCAAATTGTTTTTTTGTACACATTTGCGATCAACTACGAATTTGGTAGGTCGAATTCTGGATGTAGTATACCCTTTCATGTCCAATTTCTTTTAATCGCTCACGATCAATGAACATCGCTATAATGAGTGAAGCACGAACACCAACCGATCATTCGACCTCGAGCACGGTTTGACCAAGCTAGATCTCGAGCTCGAACTCGTTCGAATATGTGGCGCAGTCGACTCTAAGCTTTTACATTTGATTTCGTTCGGCTCAACGTGCTTATTGATCAAATAAATAAATAAATAAATAAATATATATATATAATTAGGTATATATAATTCGGTATATGGTTAATATATCAATTTCTTTGGTAATAATTACAAATTTGTTTTTTTTTGAAACAGGACGATCTGGAGTTCGAGCTCTCAAAATATATAACGAGTCGAGTTTGAGGATACCCGTGTTCGATGTCGACTCGAATCATTCACAGGTGATGAGTCAAACTTTGCCTTCGTTTTCGGGTAGTTATAAAAAAATTTGGCCTTTGGCCGATCACACTTGGAACTCACTCATCACAACAACACGACCTCGGTCTGGACCAGTATATGTATAGTGTATGTATAGTATATGTATAGTATATGTATAGTATATGTATAGTATATGTGTATATCATGCATGGTGTTTCATGGGCAGTTTGCGCGGGTCGGCAACTTATCGAACCATTTAGTTTTGGTCACATATTTATACTGATCAATTGGACGCTACTCCACCGATGTGGGAAAAATGATATAACGTGGTGGTGAACTCACCTCTGTTCAACGCCTGTGTGTCAAACGGCGTCGTATATACATGTTCTTTACTTGTGTTATTTTTAAATTCTTCTTTCCAGAGGCGAACTCGCTTCTTTATTCGCCTCCATGCTTACGAGTTCGCCTATTGTCACGCTTGCTATGTTCTGTTCCACACGGCGGACTTGGTGGCGAGTTCTCAAGACGTAAAAGTTTGTAGGCGTTTGGGCAGGCGGTGTCGCTTCCGCGTTCGCCCCACCTTACGAGTTCGCCTCTTGGCACGCTTGTTAGCTTCTGTTCCACACGGCGGACTTGGTGGCGAGTTCGTGAAGTGGAAATGTTTGTAGGCGGCAGAGTAGGCGATTTCGCTTCCTTCTATCGCCTTGTGAAAATATTGGAAGCGAGTTCGCTTCCAGGTTCGCTTGGTAATATTATGCAATATTGTTTTCATACGAATATTCATGTTTTATCAAGGTTAGTTGTAATATTTGTCAAGATTGAAGTTAATTAACTTGAAATATATTAGATTGGCTAAAAATAATAGTAGGCTCAAAAGAATGCAACTAAACGATGTTGCGAGTTTAAGTACAAAATCAACAAAAGCGTAGTATATAATAATAAAGGCAGAAATATGCTAAGCGTCATCACTGTCGTCCTCGTCACTATCACCGTCGTCCTGACCACCCTCCTCTTTGCCCCCGTCATCGTCATCTTCTTCTTCCGACGACTCTTGTACTTCTTCTTCCGACGACTCTTGTACTTCCTCTTCGGACGACTGTTGTACTTCCTCTTCCGACGACTCTTGCGCATCCTCATTATGGCTTTGTTCGTTTCTGAAGACAACCTTGAACATTTCGTCATTATCTTCGTCCGGAGAAAACGGGCCACCATCTCCACCAACGGGATCTTCCCCATCCTTAGCACCTTCGGGCTCGTCAAGCTGTTCTGCTTCCTCCTCTTCTGGATCCTCCTCTTCTGGTTCCGCTTCACTTTCAGGGTCATCCGCCTCCGCGTCCATTGGTGGCAAAGGCTGAACGGAAAAGTCTGGCATCCCTTCCTCATCGCTAAGCTCAGGTTCCAAGTCTAGCATCCTGCCAAACTCCAATATCATCTCCGTCTCCTTGGCTTGTTCCAACTTCACCTGTTCTATTTCCGCTGAAAGCTGTCCCATCATCACGACCATTCGCTCACGCAATTGAAGTTCCCGTCCTGCCAAAACACATCAAATCCATTAGAATATTGTATAGGCGCAAACAAATAAATCTAATAAAATACCAAGTTTGGGCAGAATCGACTTACCCGGACTCAAAACACCACGCGCACTTGAACTCGAAGCACCATCATTCTTCTTCTTTATGACCCCATCGGCGCCAAGTGCCAATCCCTTGCTACGCAGCCATTTCTCGGTGTAGTGCATAACTGGCTCTGGCCGACTAACCGGTCTAATACCCTTCTTCTTTATCATCGCCGTGATAAGCTGGCCATATGGAATCGTTTCATCAGATTTGTCCTTGGCACGCTTCAGCATGTACTTCACAATCGCGTACCCTGGATTGATCTTCAATCCCTCCATGATGTAATAGAACAACATCAAATTGGCAATAGTAGGCTCGCAAGGGTGACCACCCGATGGCATGACATTCGAGCATATCAACTCGAACACCAACCTCTGCTCCTGAGTGAGAACGCCAATATTGTACTTCTTCGGAGTACCTTCCAACTTGCTACGCGACTTAAAGTATTTTCTACCCATAGCAACGGGTTCTAGGGGGTTCAAACTAGACAACGATGGGAAGTTTTGGGTGTGGTAACACTCGTAAGGACCGTTTGGATCTAACGGCCTTAAGTGGTCAACCGACACATACGGGCAACCTATCACCTCATTAATCAAATACTTATCAACCTTAAACCTTACTCCCCTAACCATTGTCTCCCCCTCTTCGACGTCCTTTGCAAAAGTCATATTTTCATAAAACTGTAAACACTCATCCTTATGCACCGGCTCTTTCGACATCAACATCCCTTCTAGATGCGTCGCCTTAAAATAGTCTACAATTTACCCTAACGACTCTATCTAATCTTCATAAAAAACCCTAGCATTCAACAAGAACCGACGAGAAAATTGTTTGTACCTAGTCTCGGCCTTTGTGCTGATGAACAGAGAGGTCTCCTCATCTTCCTCAGTCGCAGGGTTACCCGCCGGATTCTCGGGTGGCCCACCAGTTTCAGGCGGGTTCCTGGTGGTGGTGTGGCGACGGACTGGTGGCGGGTTGGCGTTGATGGAAGGTTCCAGAACTATGGCCGCCGCCTGTAGATCCACCGGCCGGGCGATCGCGTCTCCGGCGAGGTTGAAGGTCGGCGAGTGTCTCTTCCCGCGTTCCGGCCGCCTCCGCATCGGGTTGTGCAGTGGGGGTGGTCTTCTGGCGCTTGGGGGCTGGTGGGTTGAGGGTTTTACCGGCTGATTTTCTCCGGCCCATGGTGTTGCAGGGATTTTCCGATTGGGGATTTAGGGTTTTGCGGGTGGAAGTTGGGGGGGTTCTGAAATCGCCACCCGCAAAACTTGTTTTTGTATTTTTTTTAAAATAAAAATACGCTGGCGAACTCGCCTCATCCATTCTCCTGTAGGCGAAACGTGTTAAGAAATCGTGTCAGGAACGTCGCGCGTGGATTTCACTATGAAACGAAATCGCCTGTTCATTCGCCTGTAATTTCAACCAACTGGCGAACTCGCCTCAATTTTGTTTATAGGCGAAGGTTGTAGCGATTTCGCTTTTGTACAATCATCAAACCCTTAACCCTAAACCCTAAACCCATGCCCGGCAACCCACAAGATAAAAACCAAACCCATTTATCATCGAGATTGGGAATGAAAACCTTCAATCGAGCGAGTAGTGCGTAACTCGTCTAGACTCGAGAACTAGCGAGTTAATAATACCATACTCAACTCGAACTCGTTATTATTTATCGAGTATCGACACTACTTGCGAGTTCGAACTCGAATTGTTTTTTTCTCTTTTTAAATAAAAATTTAACTAATTATATCAAAAATTAATAGTTTAGGGTAAATTATTCCTAAAAGTAATCTTCATCCAATCCATTAATACAAAATATTTTACTATTTCTATACTATCAAAATTTCTAATTATATATATGTGCGTCTAAATACCTGTTCAATATTGAAATTATTAGCATCCTTAGAAATTATAATTTTAAATACCAATGCAATTAATTTGTTTATTCAATATTGAGTAGTAAAAGATAACTAGCTAGATTACATGATTGAACTAATATAGTATAACCTAATAATATTATAAAATTACAACTGATTATACTTACCGAGTTACGCACGAGTTTTTCGAGTAGAGCTAGATCGAGTCGTGTTTAGTCCGAGTTTTGACCGAGTCGATCTTGAATTACTCGCGTGTTGACTGACTCAATTACCACCCCTATTCTCATCTAAAACTGGATACTTTTCGTTCATTAGCTCCCGAGATGTGTGATCGCGAAGTCGGCTCTTTAACGGGGTAACGACGTTGCCTGTATGTATAACATCATCCAGACTATGAGTAATACCACATGCATTACAGAAGAACTAAATTTCTACACTTTCAGTCAGAAGTTGTCAAATACATGTATATTCGATGGTGATCAACACGTGGCTGATGTAGAAATTCCTATTGGTCGTATCTGCACTAATGTAACATTTGGTTAACGAACTAATGGTATTAACCCGTAGTCCCATCATTTACGTATCTAAACAGTTTATGCCAAATGCGTTACAATAAACATGGATATGGATTAGACTTAACACTTTCAGATACCTCTTCATAGGACTACATATAACATGTCACAACAATTCTCTTTCATAACAGACGTCATCGTTGCAACCAACTCAAGTAATATTATGTGCAGATAAAATCTGATTTCATTTATAAGTTTTCATATTAAATTTTAATATACATCAGCTCATGAAACACACAATGTTAATATTCATTGCATAACAAAGTAGCAAATATTCAGAAAATAATTATTATGGGATCATCAACTTGCTAGCTAGCGATACCGCCAGGGTTATTCGCCTCTAGCCGATGCAGGTTGCGGTATCGTAACCTGGTTAAACAGTAACCGACCAAATATACTATTCAGGCATGTTTTGTCCAACTTTACCATACTATATATATCTTTTATCCCGAATTTTGCTAACCTCTTCACCATTTTCACCATTCATTCCCATCTACCCCTCCTTCTCTCTCACCTTATCCCCCCCTCAACTTCCATCTCAAATCCTTGCATTCCAAATCCATTCTTGCCTCATTTCTTGGTGAAATCTCATCAAAACCAACCACAAACTCACCCTCAAATCTAGCACATATATTTTGTGTGAAGAACTAAACCCTATAAAGCTTGTAACCCACCAAAAACCCCAAAATCTCCTTCAACTTTGGTTGAATATTACAAATCTTGCTACTTTGTGTGGCTAAGAGCAACAAACAACTAATATCTTCTTCTACAATTATGGTATGAGACTCAAATTTGAAGTATTATTCAAAGCACATCTTATTTAGTTACTTTTTGAGATATATTGGTTGAATGGCATGCTTGAGTAGACATTATCCATGCTTAGTCCCTATCCATAACATATGTGTTTCATGACTATGTTAAAATCAAATTTAGAAGGCATAGCTCCCTTTATTTGTTACTTTCATGTGGCATTCTAACATGTTAGCCTACCTTAGGTTCACTTTGGTTATACAATTCAACAAATCCGTTTTTTCCTTGTTTTAACTAGTCATGCTTGTGTTATTTTACTTCTACAACTCATTCAACATGGTTTTGTTGTTGTTTTACCTAGTCATAATAGTGCTAATTAGTTAAGTTACGATTTCTATCCATCCTTAGATAGCAATGGTGACCACTTCAACCACTTCAAGTGCCCAACCAAAGAAGCGAGGTAGCAACTCGAAGAAAGGCCTACAAGTCCGCTCACATTGTCGAGTTCTACAAAGAAGAATGAGAAGAGGAGAACTAACACACATAGGATTTAATGCTAAGGGTGTATGCAACCGACCAAAAAAAGAACTT
Organism: Sherardia arvensis; assembly: GCA_948330725.1. Lineage (NCBI taxonomy): Eukaryota > Viridiplantae > Streptophyta > Magnoliopsida > Gentianales > Rubiaceae > Sherardia > Sherardia arvensis. The sequence goes on from OX415235.1 coordinate 17,803,181, forward strand.
TCAAAATGGTCAAGTTGGTGTGGCCAAGTTGGAAGAACGTTTATTGAGATAACGGAGGATAATTGGAGAACCGTCCCATCAAAAAAGAAGGAGGAAGTTTGGGTAGAATGCCAAGTAAGTAACATTTAACCTTTCAATGATCTATCTACTCAATATTATACCTCTTCGTATTATGTAGACATAATACATCCTACATATTTTGGCGTAGCGACCTTTTGAAATAGAATCTAATGACATGGAAGTGGTGAGAAAGAAGGCATTCAACATCGTCTCCAAAGCTTTTCACGAGCACAAGCATGCTCTAAGAAAAGACTACTTGTATGAGAAGGGAAAGAGGCTAGGTCAAGATCCAAGGGACCGATACAATCATATTACAACCGATGCATGGGAGGCCTTCAAGCAAGCATCGCTTGAAAATAAGACTTCGGTGAGTCACAAACTATAACTTCGGTGACATAACCTCCTCTTATCTAATTACATTAATGATGACATGTGATACGGTATCTTCTTGTGCAAAGGGGAAATGGGACAAGAAGGTCACATCGGCGAAATCAATAACAATGCCATACACCGGTGGTAGGTCAAGGTATTTGGGTGTAGGTGAGAAGGAGGGGCTTAAGGAGAAGGAGGAACTAGTGAAGGAGTTGGTATTAGGGGGGATGGACGAGACGGAAGCTCAGTATGTCGTAGTGGAAAAGGACGCCGAGGATTATACTAGACAAAAACTCTTCGTGTTGGGTCGAATTAGAGACTCGGATGGTAAGTTAACTTCGGAGGATGCCGAAAAATGTGCAAAGAGGGTGGTTAGTCTATCTTACCTTATCTTACTATCTATTGTAGTCAAATTTATTTTTGTTGTTGCTTTCAAATATTCTTCACAACCACTTTCACCTTGTACAACATATTTGATAATAGGAACTTCTTGAGCGCCAAAAGGAGGAGGGTACCTTTATCCCGTGTGGGAAGAAGGATGTCTTGAATGAGGCTTTTGCTCTTGGGAAGAAAAAGGAACACCCGGGAAGAGCATTAGGTGTTGGAGGTTACGCGACACAAGAAGAGGTTTTTGGGATTAAGCAAGGTTGGGGCAATCCTAAACCATCACAACTACAACGAGCTTTGAGCGAGGTGGCGGCGACAAAGGCGGAAATGAAGGATTTGAGGGAGGTGATGAAAGACATAGCACAACACACCAACTATCCCCACATCGAGAGGTTAGGAGGTACACAACCACATCTTCCACCATCATCAAAGGGTTCTCAAGCATCACCTCAAATTGTGGAGGATGAAGGTGAGAATGTGGAAATGGACGAGGAACTAGTGCCTCCTACTCCACCTTCATCACCCATCAAGTTGAATGCGGTGCATTCCATTCAAGTCGATAAGGTTAGTACCAATTTTGCTAATTTAGAACATCGTTGGTTTCTAATCTCTTTCTAAAAATAGTTGGATGATGATTTGTCTTGTGCTTTCATTTATGATAGAACCCCCTTTGCAAGCTATATGTTTCGCAAGGTACCAAATCAAAACCACTCCATGTCGCCAATGGCACATGCGACCCAAGTGCGGTGAAACACAATCGTGTTGACATCCCCGCAGGATTTTTTAGTGTTCGCATTACCGATGTTTTGATAGAACAACAAATGCTACCTGTGAAGGAGTCACCGATGGTGAGAGTTGGGGAGGCTAAAGGTTTCCTTGTTCTATGGCCAAAATGGTTGGTGCTTGATGAAAAATCCACCTCCATACCCCGTAGGAAACCACAAACTCCACAAAATCCACAAATACCTGTGCAAACCTTGCCTATAGCTAGACAAACATTAGACCCCATGCTCGTGGAGTTTATGAAAGCCCTTCCACCCTTCGTCCGAGTCTTTTATGATTTGATATCCTCGCACGACAAGAATGCATGCTATGCCTTTCTCGGAAATGAAAGGTGCTTTACTATGACAAAGGACATCCACGTACCATGGGGGGATTTTGAATATTTCTGGAATTTCAATGAACTTCCCGCCACCATTCTTTGCCTCAATCAAATGTAAGCCATTTGTATGTGTTTCATGAGAATACTCAATTATCAAACCATATATGATTACATCCTCGTCATGATTGTCTACTACATTCACAGGTTCTTGCATCACCATGCCTATCACCGGAGCAAGCATTTCATTGGATTTTTGCATCCAATGCATTTGCAAGCTAGTATGGAGAGCAATAGGCAAAGACTTGATTACTTGAATTCTACTCTCTCCGACAAATCAAAGAAAATATGGATCGGACCATATCTCGAGAGGTATACCTTACAATTTTCTCTATTACTCATGCTAAATATATTGTATTTGCTCTACTGCATTCATTTTTTATGACCATTATGCTTTCATGTGATTTGTAGTGATCATTGGAGCTTTGTTGCAATAATACCCGCTTTAAAGAAAGTATATTGGATAGACCCACTCCACCGCCCTCCATCACGAACATTCGCCGATCTCCTTGATAATGCAATTCTTCAAGTGAACGACAAAACACTCCTCGACTTCCACCTTATAAACATTCGGGTAAGATGTTGTGCTCATGCTATCACGTCCTTTCAAAAATCAACATTTGCGTTTAAAGTACCATAAGTATAGTAATGTTTTATGTTTTAAACACTTTTGTAGTCTAGGAAGCAATCATCGAACTATGAATGTGTCTATTACACAATGATCTTTGGTTTGATGGTGGTGGATGGTGTTCAAAAAGACATGCTAGATCTTCTAAAGGTACGCTACACGCGTCTAATCTCATTTATATTCGTCGAGATTTCCTAATAAGCGTTATTTTCAACCATAGGTATTCGTGGATGATATCACTCCTTTCTCCTTGCAAGAACTTAACGACGGAAGAGACCAAATGGCTAAATATCTGGTCCACAACCGTGCGTTTACCATTGCAAGGCCACATGTCCCTAACCTCCCCAAGGCATGAAAAAGTATTGTCTCTCTTTTTGGTAGGGCTTGACATTGGTATCGCACTTGTGTGCTTAGGTTATGCATCTTTAGTATTAGTATAGGGGCGTTGGATTTGAATTTGACAGGTTTATGTTGAGTCGGGTATCCCGATTCATGTTTCGAAAGAAACGGGTCAATTTTAACAAATAATTACACAATTCTGTCTTGCAAGAAAACGAATTCGCTACCTTATTCGCTTCAAGTCGAATCCAGAAGCTAGATCGCTACCTGGCACGCCTTCTACTACAATATAACAAGCGGTCATACACACGGCCTCGCTTATACATTCGCCCACAAAAGCGACATCGCCTGGCTACTCGCTTGCTAGACTCTGTTGCCCCTGGCGTGCCTCAAACGATTTCGCCTCCAATATTCGCCTCCATAGACGAATTCAATAGGCGAATTCGCCAACCACATTCCCTACAACAAATATGTGCACGACATCGCCTAACAATCGCCTCTACTGGCGGTCTCGTATCCCACCCCGCCCGTGTCCCTCTGGTCGATCAACATTTTCAGCTGGCAAGTTCGCTATACATTTTCGCCACCCCAACAGAGCGATGTCGCTTTTCCTTTTCGACCACAAGCGACATAGTGCACGAGACCGTAAGTCCATAGCCATTTCCACATTTTTCAAATTTAATATTCCCATTTCTTCCAGCGAATACGCCAGCGGTGTCGCCTCCCTCACCCAAGCGAGTATTTTTACGAGTTCGCTTCTTCATTATTAGACAGAGGCGACCGACAGAAGCGATTTCGCCTCAGGAGGCGAAAAGTGGAGGCGATTTCGTAGCACTCACATTTAAAGACACAAGCGACCTGAGGTGGCGAACTCGTAACAATAATACAGGGTGTTTTTTAACAGCTGCACACGGTGTTTTAAACCGCCGTGCGCAGCGTTCGTTTTTAAGGCATTTTTGAACCGCCGAGAAAAAGTTCCATTTTATGGCACAACCCGTTACGGCATTTCCAAAATGCCGTAAAATGAACGACTGAACCGCCGAGAAGCGTAGGGCAGTCCACTAGTGGTGTATTGGTTGAGAATTATTACCTCTAACAACGTACAACTTGCAAGAATGGGAAATCTACATTGAAGGAAAAAAATTAGTTTGTTATAATAGTATTTTCAAAAAGAAGTAGATGATTAAGCGTAATTAATTTGAATGTAAGGCTTAGACAAGGGTAATAACCTAACCTTTGTGGTTGGTTTGGGAAGTTGTATATCAACATGCGGAAGTTGTATATCAACTTGAGGTTTGATAGGAGCCAATGGTGTGCATATGTCGATGTGGTCTAATGGAGGATTTGGTTGGTCAACCTCAGCTTGGGGCGGGGATGGATGGGAGCCTCTAGATGATGGTCCATTAACTTGATTTGTTAGACACAAATCATCAGGAATAGGATAATTCACAAAAGCACAAACATTGGCTAAGATGGCTTTCAAATTCTTGACCTCTTGCTCGGATTTTTTAGATTGGCTTAAGGCTACTTGGAGTTTAGAGGGTTTTTTTGCTACTACTTTTGATCCCAAAAGCTTCAATTTGGGTCGCATATCCACCTATCCCCTTTGCTCTTCCAGGATGTTCTTCCTTGCCTAATGCTCTATGCAAGACATCATGTTTTCCCACCGGGATGAATAAACCCTGTTCCACTTCAAGCCCTACCTCATCCTACTCACAATAATAATGAAACAAATTGGTTGTCGTATTTTAAATACATTGTGACGTTCTATTTTAATTACAGTAACATTAATGGTTTTGAAAAGTATGTAAACTTATATAACACGTACCACTCGACCGGCAATTCTCTTTGCCTCGTCGCTTGAGAATTTTCCGTCGGCCTTAATTCTACCAGGCACGAATAACTGTTCTCAAGTATATTGTGTTGGGTCTTTGGCCACGACTTGGTTTTTTGCCTCTTCTAGGGGGATGCCACCATCTACTAGTTCCTTAACCTCTTTATCGTATTTTTTTTTGATGTCTTCTTCCCCACACCCAAATATCCACACCATCCACCGGTGTAGTGCATATTATTATAAGCAGCTGCTTTACGCTTATCATCACCCACACCCTTTAAGAATTTTATTAGTTATTATGGATACACTAATTTAGGGAACAATTAAAGGTGTATAGGAAGAAAATTAAATTAAGCAAATTGAATGTTAGTACTAACCTTTAAATCATTTTCTAGCCATCGTGCCTTGAATTTCTCCCAAGTGAGTGGCACAATGTGATTGTAACGATCCTTAGGATGTTGACCAAACCTTATGCCCTTTGGGTTTATGTACTCCTTGGCAAGAGTATATTTATGCTCGCGATGCGACTTTGATGCAATTTGTAATTCCTTCTTCTTCACTTGATCATAGGATTTGGCTTCGATCACAAAAGGTCGCTAACATCGATATAGTATAAATGGTAAGTCCTATTAATAAGGTATAACTAAATGGAAAAAAAAATTAAAAAGTGAACTTCACCTTGCATTCCTTCCACACACCCCTTTTGATAGCGGGGTCTAGAAGCCTCCAATCCGTAGTGTCTATCGGCACATGTGTCCTACCTATTTTCCCACACCAACTAGACCATCTCTGGGCATCATCGTAGGGCGCAATAGCTACACCGATGTCATTAAATTTGACATGTGTTAGAATTTTATTGTCGATTCTTGTCTCTATCTCGCGACAATGAGTCCTCATTTGTTCTTCTTTTGAAGCGCGACTAAGCTTCCTTGTTTTACGTTGTCGCGAATCGTGAACAACATTTTCTCCACCACTAGATGAGTTCGAAGAAGTCGAGTTTGTTGGTTCACTCATTGTCCTTTCCTACGTATAGAGACCAATTTGTTAGTGGAAATGACAAAACATATATATATTCCACATTCCCCAATTAATGAATGCCTACAAACATGCCTAAGCATATGCATTAACATAAAAGTGAAGTATAATTTAGGTTTCCTAGACACAAGTACCTAAAACCAATAAAATGTAACAATTTTAATGGACATAGTGGTGATTAATTAATAATGAATCATACCTTTAACACTCCAATGAATACATTAACCCTAATGACCCTTAAAAGTCACAAAATAAATGTCAACCACAAAATACCCATACCTGTGCAATTCACAAATTGGTAGATGTAGAATTGATTGTAGTGTTGATTAGGGGTCTACCTTGTTTGTCCTTCTCCTACCCACACAAATGGTACTACTAAATTCCAAAACAAAAAGTACAAAATCATAATTGCTAGCATATGGGTATAGAAACAAATAGTTGAGAAGTAATTGCCAATATTACCAAATTCCTCTTGTAATGTGTGTGTACTTACACTATGGATTGCCCACTTGATATGTTGTTAAATTCATGGAAAGGTTTGTGTAGATTTGATGGAAGATTGATGTGAAAGGAGTTGAGAATATGTGAAAAGTTAGAGATTTGCAAGAAAAGATTCGAGTATAGCTAAGTGATAAGATGGCAAAATTGTGGCCCTCGGCCTGGGAAAAAGGCTGGTGTCGACCTGAGAGAGCGTTCTTGCGAACTCGCTAGTCGTTCGCAATGGGTTACGAGCTACATGCGATCTCGCCAGTCATTAAGCTAATGCCTTGATTACACTAACGATGGTAACTAGTGAACTCGCAATTACATCTTTTAACTTACGAATTCGCAAGTTTGTAAGTAAGATGTAATTTATCTTAAATTACTTCTAATTTGAATGTTAACGCACTTGTTCGTTACTAAGAATGTGATAACCATTTTGACTTTGTAGTAATATTGAACTTGAAGTTATGAAATTAGTTTCATTAATTAGAATTACATGCGGTAAGGTGTTTACTTGTGACCAATGCATGCACTAATCAGTGTTGTATTAGCAAGTGCGTGTATGACAGTCGTAATATGCATATCATACTCTATAGTCATGTTGATCGTATATACAAATGAAGTTATTAAAATGCTTGCCGAGTACGAGCTGGTTGAGACAACATTAAATGATACATAATGAATTGAGACACTGATGTGTAATTAGGTTGATGCAGTTGATAATCAATGTGAATTGATTATGGTATCGAATCAGATATTTTAACAATGATTAAGTTCAACCTCAATAACGTTGGTGTTGGTAAATACTGCGTGAACTAAGTACCTGTGGCGTCACGTATATGTAATGTAAAAGAAGATAATACCACTGTTGATCTAATCAATGTGTATATATAGTAACAAATGGTTATTACAAATGAATTAACAAATGCTTCAAATACGTGTGAAGTTCGATCACTGTCATATTCACTTGGCTATTAAACCACATGTGTGACGCAGCATAAAATAATTTATCAATCAAACATGTTGTTACCTTCCATATGGGGCATCGATAGACATGGCCGACCTTTTACTTCATTAAAAGAAATAATTAAGTATCTGATAAATGTTCATGTAAGAAAATTTTATATTCTAGCTAGAAATAACTAAATATATATGATTAGATAAAGACATTTAAAGTTGAGATTGATTGCTTGCGAGTTCGCAACTTGTCACGCTAGATAGTATAACCCTAAACCCATGATACCCACAACCCACAAAAAATGAACCTCATCTGGCGAGTCCAATGCGATGTCGCCAGCATATGTTAAACACAAAAAAATTGGGTTTGGGGCTAAGGAACCAGGGGTCTGAATCTGGTAGTATAGTAGTATGTATAGTATAGATTATATAGCAGATCAAATGTAGTGTTTCATGCTCAGTTTGCGCGGGTCGCCGACTTATCGATCCATTGAGAATTGTTGGCAGTTATATACTGAACAATAAGTCTATGAGTGGCCGATGTGGGAAAAATGTTGGCGAGTTACTAGCGAAGTCGCATGCGTGGAATATTTTTTTTGTTTGGCAACTGACGAACTCGCAAGACATAAATAGGATTAGCGAGTTAGGTGGCTAAGTCGCTAGTGTTAAAAGTATATAAAAAAATTAGGGATCTGGAAATTAATTTTCCCCCAAATTCCAATCCAGACGACGCGGCTGCGATTTTGTACCCATACACCTCCGACAACATGCCTCCCAAAACCATAGGTTTAAGCCGTGGAATGGGCAGGGGCCGAGCAAGTGGCGGTGCCAGAACGAGCAGTGGCCGAGGAACGGGCGGTGCTGGAACCAAACGGTGTCGAGTTGAGTCGGAGTCGGAGGCGGTACAGGCTCCACCGACAGCAAGACCTGAAGAAGAGGCCGGAAAACAGCCCGGAGGAGAGTCTGCCGGCGGTGATGATTCTCTAGTTGAAGATAAAACCCCTGAATTCTTCAACGACCATGCAAGGGCTAGGTATGAACGCTTGAAGTCTAGGCTTGTGATTAATAATAAAGTTATTGATAGTACAAAAGTGCCTGAGCTTCAACTTGATTATGTCCTAGACCACTTTAGGGCCCAACATTTAGATCAACTGTTACAGCTTCCCGATCCCATTTACTATGAAGTTTTTTTGCAATTTTATGCAAATCTAGGGTTAGAGGATGGAGTTGATGATATAACAACCATTGTTAGAGGGGTAAAGTTTAAGGTTGACAAGTTTATGATAAATAGTGTTCTGAAATGCCCTTATAAGAGCCGTACTGACTTGAGACCAACCAAACCCGATGGTCCCTACGAGGTTTATTATGAGCAGCGATTCCAATTGGTCAGCCCTAAGCAGCCCTTGAACATGGTCGATATGGGAAACAAGTGGTTTAAGAGGGCCTCAAACAGTGCAGGTAAAGCGAGGTTTTATCCCATCCATAGGCTCACCGAGGAGCAACGGTTAGTTTTTGAACTAATCTGTGGGAATGTGCTACCGAGTCTTGGGCACGCATGTGAGCCGTCGGTTGCTTCTCTGACAGTCTTTTATTTCATCCTAGAATGAATTAAGATAAATCTGAGCTTCACAATCCTCAGCCACATGCTAAAGATGGCGAGGAACAAGAGAGCGGCTATTCCATATGGTGGTTTAGTGACTGCGCTTATTAGGAAAACTGGTATCTTCCCTAGAGGCAGATTACCAATGCAAATCGTGCACTATGACAAGGATTGGTTGAGGAACAAGCGGCTGGAGTTGAAGGCTGATGGGAAGTATGCGTTGAAAAAGGAAGCAGAAGCAGCGGCTAGGCGAGCAAGGGGTGGATCTGCTATTTCAGGTATAAAGAATCTGACAATTTTTCTAAATTGTTACATATGTTGTAGATTTATAGTAATGTGTATGTTGATATTTCCCATCAACCTTTATATTTGGCAGATGCTGTTTTTGATGCTCGTGGCCAATTAGTTGTTAAGCTTGGACAGTTGGTGAATGAGATCCAACTGGCGCAGAAGCAGTCAAAGGAAAACAACGACAAACTAAATTCTTTACTTGAAAGTGGAGATTTAGAGTGCGACCTCAGTGAAACAGAGGAAATGCCAGACTTCAGACCCAAATCCAAGGATTCTACAAGCGCGCCAGGGCCAAGCACGGAGAAGCGCCATCCAAATGACGCAGAGAAGTTGGATGCTAAGAATGCTGATGGAGTACATGAAGATGATGACGAAGACACTGATGGGGAAGAGTCTGAGGGCGAGGATGAACATGAGAAAGCTGTGATGGAGAGAAAAGAGAAACTCATGGCCGAGCAGCCGTTGTTGGATGTGGAAACGACACATGCAGTCGAATCAGGCACCAGTCATGTGAATGAAGATGAAGGGGACAAGTGCAGTGATTCGTCATAACCACACAACGATGCAGCAGACATAATGAGTAGCGAGGAACTCCATGAGGTGTTAGTGAATGGTTTGTGAAGTAGTAGCTATTAAGTAGTCGTTGAAAAATGTTGTCTTCTTGTTTGTTGAATTTGGCACATGCTGTTTGTTGTTTGTTGAATTTGACTCTTGTTTGGAATTTTTATTACTTAAGAAGCTTGACATTTCAGTGTGCATTATCAGTTCATAAGAATGCAAACTAATTTTTTTTGTATGCAGTATAGATACTTGCGAGTTCACCTGCTATCATCTTCACTGCTTGCGAGCTCGTCAGTTGTCGTACTAGTTCAACAGAACCTATCACGCATATACATAGCGAGTTCGCTAGGCACCAAGCGAAAATGCTTGCTAAGTCGCTTTTCATAACAAGCGACGGTGTGGCGAATTCGTAAGTTGTCGTACAACTTCAACAGAACCTATTTAACGTATTTGCAGCATATTCGCCACCTTGTTAGCGATATGGCTTGCTATATCGCTAGTATATTTGCTTAATAAGCGACGACGTGGCTCCCTAGTTACCAGTTGGTTTGTAACTGGCGATTTCGCCAGTTGTAATTATCAGTCAACAGAGTTTCATAAGGTTAATGGCTTGCGTGTTCGCTAGATCCTAGCTAGGTATGTGGCGAGTTCGTAACATATTCCCACAAAAGCACACAAAAAATGAACATCAAAACGACATTGTGTGAGACTTAGCCTGATGGCCTGGCGAATTCGCAAATAGGAAGTCAACAAGCTAGTGATATCGCCACTTTCACTGCTATATATAAAAAAATTGTTGGATCAATTTAATTTCAAATGCGATCCCCAAATTCAAACTGCTCAAACCCTCGACTGAACTTGTTCGACCAACCTAGCTGAAACCCATGGCCAGATCAAAGCAACCAGCGCCCAATCCGAGTGGGTCAGCCGGAGAGAGGAGGCATCATCATCTGCCGGTCCAGCCGCGGCTTCTTCTTCCACTGCCTACGACAAGTCAAAATTTGTAAGTTTACTGGCTTCGGATGCTTATGTTGATCTTATGAAACATGCTTAATTGCTAGAGTGCTATGTGTTGGATTTTGATCAAATTAAGGACCTAGGTTTAACTAGGGGCTAGAAACTTTTAAAGAACATGAGTTGCATGAACTTCTTGGTGTGAACTATCCCGCTCATAAGGATGAAATTTGTCAGTTCTATGCCAATTTTCATCAACTTATTGAGGAGGAGAAGGAAACAGGGCGGTGGTTTACTAGGGTAAATAAGAAGGATATGGAAATAGGTGAGGAGTTTTTTTAACAAGGCTTTAGGTGTGTCTTATGTTGTCGAGGAGGATTACAGTAACCCTCCCCCAGATGGATTTTATATACGAGAGAAGTGGCCCAAAACTGATGGATTTGATGAAGCCTACTTAAAAAAGTTAGGCGTGAAATATTTTGGTAAGGCGGAGGGAGATGAATTAGGTAAGCCTCGAGGATACAAGCTTGACAAGTTGACTTGCCACCAACGGATATTGTATGAGATGATAGCCAGGTCAATTGTGCCGAAAGGCGGCTGGATAACGGAGCTTAACTATACCACTATTAGTATATTTTACTGTGTCATGGAGGAGTTTAGGTTGAACCCGGGCTATGTGATATTTGAGCATATGCGACAAAGTATTGTAGAGAATAACCGTCCAGTGACAAAGCTGCCTTATGGTAACTTCATAACAATGTATATCACAACCAACTTCCCCAAGATGAAATTGTCTGCGAAGGTGGAAGATTGTGTGTTTTACACTCTTTCCTACTTTGAGAGGAAAGGCAAATTGGAGTTGGTGGATGGTGAGTGGAATGAGGTAGATGAAAGAGGCAAAGGTACGTACCGTTTGGAGCTAGACAGTCGCAAGGTCCGAAAACAAGTAAAAGGTATACTAATCTATTACCTCACAATCTTCATAGTTTATTTTGTTTGTGTTATATTGATCTAATATCATATTATGTGTGAACTACTGAAACAGAAGTACCAGCCGAGGCATAGTATAAAGGCCTAGAGGACACGGTCGACTTGATGAGGCAGTAAATGGAGAGCATTAATCAAGAAAACTGGTTAACTGCAAAGGTTATCTGTGGAATTGAAAGGGCTCAGGCGAGGAAGAAGGCCAAGGAGAATCCAAAACCACCGCAATCTGCACCTACTGAAGACTAGATTATTTTTTAAACCTCTTGTTGTTTCATGTTAAGTACCATGTTTTGTTGTTGCGAATGAATTGTAAACATGTGACTTTATCATTTAAAATTCTAATTTTAGCACAGTTGATGTCATTTTAGCACATTTGATGGAATTTTTTGAGCATTTTAATTTGTCATTTTCAAACATAAATCGAATAATTTTGTGTGTTGTATAGCAAAATTTACAGACAAATTAGTGCTACACACTTGCGAACTCGCTAGCTGATAAATTATATATTAGCGAATTCGCTACAAGCTAGATCAGGGAGGCAGAGCCTAACAAGCGAAAAATGAACCTGTTTTAGCGAGTTCGCAAGAACAACGCTAGCTCTGCCGAGTTCGTTAGTGATTTTGCTAAAAAATTACTAACTAGCGAGTATAGTAGCGATATCGTTAGCTATCAATCTTGTTACCTAAACCCGTTTTAGTTCATAAATTCTTATGGACATGTAACGAGTTCAAAAACTATGAAAAATCAACATTAAAAAAATGTTGTAAAGTTTTTTACACAAATAACGTTCATGACGACTTAATCTTCTTCTTCTTCTTCTTCTTCGTCACTTAACTTCTTCTTCTTCTTCTTATTCTTTTGCTTCCTCTTTTTTTTTGTCTTACTATTCTTCTTTGGTTGCTTTCTCTTCCTTCCTGTAGTCTTTCCTGAAGGGTTAATCCACATTCCCTCCTCGTGATCCATTTGACAAATAATCCCAGCAACTATGTCATCGTCTTCTTCCAATGTCTCGTAAATCGACGATGGGATGGTTTGACTAGAAATGGTGCAATCATCGTCAAACAAACCATCACCATAAACAAAGGTATTCTTTCCATCTACCACGACCTCCCATCACATGTCTACCGGATCTTTAACATAAAACACTTGATGGGCTTGTGCTGCCATTATGAAAGGATCTTCACTTGAGCCTAGGATTTCTCTATTCACTAGAATCATCCCTAACTCCTCCAGACGCTTACCTTCTGCTTGATCAACCCACTGTCATTTGAACAGTGCAATTCTGACATGAACAAAATCCATTTCCCAGATATCAGTGATTGTACCAAAAAAAAGCATTCTCCCCATGCAAACCACCCTCTCCAGGTACTGATACACCACTATTTTGAGTTGCTGATCTATCATCGCTCCACTTTGTACCAAATGTGTAACCATTTATGTCATACCCACTAAACGATGTAACTGTGCCGAGTGGTCTCTTACCCAACCATTTGACAACCTTTGGATGGTCATCCCCATTCTGCACATGATTTTTCAACTAGCTAGTGAAATCTTGACAGTGTAATTCAAAAACCCGGGGCCCTGACAAACTAGGATGTGCTGCCCTAATCTCTGCTAGGTGAACATCAACATAAGGACTCATCTCGGAATGTTTGCGTAGGATATAAAGATGGGCTTTAGATATCTCATCTGAGGAAGGGCTGAACTTTGACCTATGCCATAATCCAACGCCATCAGCTCTCCCATCATGCCTAGCAATTGGAAGCTCTATTGTTGGAACATCCTGTAAGTAGTTGGTGCATAATTCGATCACCTCTTCAGCCACGTATCTCTGTACAATACTTGCATCTGGACGATATCGATTCTTAACAAAATGCTTGAAAATGCTCATGTACCTCTCAAATGGATACATCCATCTTAGATAGACGGGACCACACAACTTTACCTCCCTTACAAGATAGACTATCACATGAATCATTATGTCAAAAAATGAGGGGGGGGGAATACATCTCCAGCCTACACAACACTTCTACCACCATAGTTTGCAGCTCATCCAACTTACGCCGACTTACCTTCTTTCAACATATCTGTTTAAACAAAACATAGGCGACCAACTGCCTTCCAAACGTGGGTAGGCAAGTATCCATGGAGCGCGATGACATTCAAATCCTGCATCAGATTGTGACAGTCGTGCGATTTCATTCCAACCAATTTCAAGTCAACAGTTGATACACAACTACTAATGTTTGAACCATTATTAGAAGGAACTTTCACTGACTTCAGAGTTGCACAAAAACTTTCCTTCTCTTCAGATGATAATGAATAACAAGCAGGTGGTAGGTAAGTTTTACCAACTTCTTCTTGCACCGGTGCAAGGGCTGTCCTTATGCCAAGATTCACTAAATCCTTTCTTGCTTTCAATCCATCCTTAATTTTCCCGGGAGTATTCAACAACGTCCCCACCAAAGCCTCACATACATTTTTCTCTATATGCATCACATCCAGACAATGTCGTACATCCAAATGCTCCGAGTAACGAAGTTTGAAGAATATAGAACACTTTTTTCAAATGAAAGGTTGTTTGTTTTTCTTATGACCCTTGCCTAAAACATATTCCATTCCAGACACCTTGCCAAAAGATTCTGAACCGGACAGTGGGACGGGGGCTACACAGTTTTCTTCCTCACCATTAAACCACTTCTTAGCATTCCTCCACGGATGACTAGCAGGCGGTCGATGACCCAAATAAACAGGTTTCCCTCCATACTTTAATTGTAAATGAGTTGTATTACTCTCACATAACGAGCATGCAAAATGACCTTTCACTGAGCACCCTCCGAGATTTCCGAGCGCGGGAAAATCATTAATGCTCCACATCAACATAACTTTAAGTTTGAACTCAGCATCCCCACGACTACCATCGGGAATCACCATACCTAACTCAAATAAGGATGACAACTCTTCAACAAGAGGTGCTAGATAAACATCAATGTCGTTTCCAGGTTGCTTAGGCCCTGAGATCATAGTGTTTAAAAACATATATTTTCGCTTCATCATCAACCAAGAAAAGAGATTATAAATAACAAGCAGAACAGGCCATGAACTGTGGGTACTAGACATGTTACCAAATGGATTCATGCCATCTATGGATAGTCCGAGTCTCACATGTCTAGGTTCATTAGCAAATTCAGGGTACCTAACATCCATCTTCTTCCATTGATCACCATCTGAAGCGTGAGAAATAATATCATCTCCCTCTCGTACTCGATCGGCATGCCATGTTAATAGTTTCGCATCACTTGCATTTGCAAACAGGCGCGCCAATCATGGTTTAAGGGGCATGTACCACATTACCTTGGCGGGACTTTGCTTTGTCGATGTTGTCACTGTTTCCCCACATACCTCAACTCTATCTTCCTTTTTTTTCCACCTCGACTCACCGCACACATTGCAATTATCTCTCATAGAATTATCTCTCCCTCTATACAACATACAATCATTCGGGCAAGCATGGATCTTGGTAAACTCCATTCCCATGGGACATAAGATTTTCCTAGCAGCATAAACCCGATCAAGACACAAGTTGTCCTGAGGAAGCAACTCTCTATCTAACTCCAACAATTCAGTCATTCCTTTATCTGAAATCCCATGCCTAGCCTTAAGGTTCATCAACAACAATGTTGCACCCAACCTTGAATGGCTTGAGCCAACATATAACTTTGTCGCTTTATCAGCATACATAGCCTCTAACATACTTTTCTTCCCCACAAATTCCATAACAACATCGTCGCACATATCAGACAACTGTTCATTATACTTCAGCCTTTCCTCCTCGTTTCCCTCATCCCCCTCGATGTTCTCACTCCCATAATTGCCCTCACCATGCCATACCCATTCTGTGTACGATTTGTCAAATCCTCTACAGATTAAATGTTCATGCACAACAGGAATATCTTCGTATATAGCGTTATTCCTACAATCCCTACATGGACATCTAACCCCACATATACTCCTCAGCTTAGAATGTCGCAACCCAACTCCTAAGAATTCTTCAACCAAATCCAGATATTGCTTCGACAACCGAGCATTCTTATTCATAATGGTTTCACGATCCATAATGCACGACACGGTACAAACTCTAATCAACTTAGAAATAGTTGAACAAAAAAAGTAACCCACAGCGTTATAACACTCCCAACCTACAATTAACATCCAAATATCACAACATCATCGCCACAAAAGAAAACATGCACAATTTTTTAAGAACACAACATTAACAAACAAACAACCACATGGTAAGGCAGAAAATAGCTTACACACCACCTTGCATACGATCGGAATACCTAACAAAGATTACCTAATCAAGCTTATGGTATTCAAACGAAAAAATGAACCTTCAAGCTTTCAAATGTATAATTTTTTGTCAACACATCCGCTAGGAAAGCTTCTGTTTTATTCTACTGTCTTGACTCTTGCGAAATCGCAAGCATGCACGTACATCTACCCATTTTATTAGCGAATTCGCTACTCATATCTCTACTACTTGCGAAATCGTTCCATGTTCCCATTTTTTCATGTTCAAAATGGCGAGTTCGCAACTACTACAACCAGATTTTTTTTTCGTAAGCGAGCTAGAATGCGACAGCGTCACCTACATGAATTACTTACTTCCACTGCTACCGAGATCGCTAGCTAAAATAACCACAACCATCTATTACATGCGAAATCGTAACTAGTTCGCCTGACTTAGATTACTGGTTGCGATATCGCAAGCAGTAATGGTTTTGTAAGGCGAAAATGAAATTACCGCCTTAAATCTTCAATTTTCATGTCAGATACGACTTCCGCCTGTTAAACGGTCGTTTCCGCCTTTAAAAGTTTTTAAATAAGCTGGCGAGTGTCACTTGCGAGTTCGCAAGTTAGTAGTAAGGCGGAAGATTTTGATCCCGCCACAAACGCCTTAAACATGTGCCTTAAATGAAGGTGATTGTAGTAGTAGCCAGAAGGTCAATTTTGACAAGTTAGAATTCTATGTTCAGATACGACAAGTTAGAATTCTATGGTCAGATACGACTTAAATGAATTCTATGTTCAGAAGGTCAATTTCTAAGTTAAATGAAATTACCGCCTTAAATCTTCAATTTTCATGGCAGATACGACTTCAGCCTGTTAAACGGTCGTTTCCGCCTTTAAAAGTTTTTAAATAAGCTGGCGAGTGTCACTTGTGAGTTCGCAAGTTAGTAGTAAGGCGGAAGATTTTTATCCCGCCACAAACGCCTTAAACATGTGCCTTAAATGAAGGTGATTGTAGTAGTGAGGCCAGAAGGTCAATTTTGACAAGTTAGAATTCTATGTTCAGTGTGATACCTCAGTGACAAGGCTCATGGTGATAAAGAGGATAACTGGTATGAGACAGGGGACACTACCATTCTTGTACCTTGGAGTCCAGATTTTCAGGGGCAGGAACAAGGTTTGCTATTACCAGACACTTATTGAAAGAATGGAGAAAGCAGTTTCTAGTTGGAAAAATAGGCGGCTAACTTATGCTGGAAGGATGATCCTACTAAACCATGTCTTCCTATCTATCCCAATTCACACTTTTAGTGTACTTCACCCTCCCCAGACAGTCATTAAGAAGATGGAGACAATTACAGCAAGATTCTTTTGGGGGGAAAGTGAGCTAGGCCAAAGGAAGGTCTGGAGAAAATGGTGCAGAATGGCAGTGCCAAAGCAGGAAAATGGGCTTCGATTTAGGGACATAACTGCCATTATACAATCATTCTCAGTCAAACTTTGGTGGAAAATGCAGGAAAATAATACTCAGTGGGCTAAGTTCCTATGGTCACTACTTGTTACATACGAGAAGTCACACACATGGAAAAGGATATGCTCAGTTACAGAATTTGCAAATCAGCACTCACAGTTTATCATTGGCAAAGGAGAAGCCGCTTTCTGGGACTCAAACTGGCTAGGAGATGGTGCTTTGATCTATTGTTGGCATGGGGGTGTGCCTATCCCCTTCCCAAAACTAACAGTTGCAAATTTCTGTGCTCATAAACTGCAGGTTTTAACATCAGTGGAGCCTCATTTGGCTACCAATATATTTAATAAATTGCAGGTGGCTAAGATCAAGTTTCAACACCAACACAGACTCATTTGGAGACCTGAGGCAACAGGAAAATTCAGTCAGGACAGCTTTCAAGCTTCTGAGAACACATGGGGAGGATTCACACAACATTAAAAGGGGTTTGGAATAAATATATCCCTGCTCAATTCTCAATACTTATATGGAGATTGGTTAATAGTATCATACCTTTTGATGATGTACTACTACGTTTTGGATTTAATTTACCATCAAAATGCCCTCTTTGTAACCATGGTGATACTATCAACAACTTTTTCAATGACTGTGCTCAGAATAAGGAAATTTTTAATTTTATACATGATGTGTTGCGAGTGTGAGTTTCTACCTTCCTCTCCTATAAGCATTAGATTGAAATACTACTTAGAATACAAAGGACCCTCTAAAGTGCTTACACAGGTTACTCTAACCACCTTAATTACTGCTTTTTGGTTTATGTGGTGTAGAAGAAATAAAATGCTATTTGAGGGTCTTTCCACTTCCAATCATACTTTGCTCATTCAGATTGCTAAAAGAGTCTCCAATATTTTTATAGCTTTGCCCCTGCAAGGTAATTCATAGGGACCTACTTGGTACATGTTTGCTTCCTTTTTTTAAGGATCAAAAAATTAAAAGTTGCTAGATCAATCAAATGGATTCCTCCTGATTCAGGAATAAAAATCAATGTTGATGGTTTTTTTAATTTCCCAGATAGAGTAGGACTTGGTCTGGTAGTTAGAGATTATTTAGGAAATGTACTAGGTATGGAACTTAATTCAGTGGCTGGCACTTCACCTCTTGGTGCAGAGATCATGGCCATAGATTTCGGCTCACAGATTAGAAATCTCTTCACAGGCCCTATTACTATTGAGTCTAATTGTTTGCAGGAAATAAAATGTATTTCCAATCCATATTTGGCAAGCTGGAATTTTTTCAGTCACTGCTACAGTCTGCATATGAGATCCAGTGGTTTCAATCTCATACACATACATAGGGAGGGTAACTCTATAGCTGATTGCTTAGCCAAAATGAGTTGCCAACAGGATCTCACAACTTCTTTGTCTGTTCAGGAAGCACCTGCTTTAGTTAGAAGTTTGATTTTTCTTGACATATCTGGTGTCAGTAATATTAGAACTGCCTAGGACATAATGCTTTGTGTATATGCTACTGATTTACTCACTATGCAGGCATTCCAAGACCCATTGGAAGCAGTCCAATGGGTACCATCAAGCTGTAGCAACCATTTTCAGCACCAACAATTTTTCATTAGAAAATCTACAAGGACAACACCATACTAGGATTCCTAGGACAGCTCACCTCCATCCCCTCCTACTCTTGGCAGATCTGTGTTTTGTTTAAAAATTCACTAACATGCTCGGAGTACTGGGGGGATCTGAGGTTTGGAGCTTTTTGTTGTTGTATTTGTTTAGCAAACTCTACCCATTTTTGAGCCATTATCACAGTGACTGAGCTGATATGCTCACACATGTAAATAACTTTATGTCCCTTTTTCTAGGCATGGGGTGCCAATGAATCCCCCCCACCTACATGGTGGTTTCTTAAAAAAAAATTTACCAACTTAGAAATATATATTATTTCCAAATTCAGCACTAATTCATATATATAGTACCATAAAATTCTTCAACATCCAAACTGATTGTTATCACGCCACCACTTCAATATGAATGCTCCACCTTTTTGACAAAACAAGACAAACGAAAACAAGAATTAAACCTCCGGAGTTGTTCCCGAGTTATCTGTCCTTTAAGCAAGCAGCTTTATCAAGGAACCCTAACTCCACCACTCTTCACGGTCCTCCAATTCTTCAAACATCATAAAACCATGACCTCCGTTCCAGCTACACATAAAATCTTAATCAACCAATACCATGGCTCTACCCGGTCCAAATTTTCATCCAATAAACATGTTTAGCTGCGCTCCACCGTTCATCAGTAAAGATCATCCGAATGGGTGACAATTAGAGGACTATCACCAACTCCCCTAACATCTTTTCCTTGAACATCCTTATCTTTGCCTTTACGACTCGGACAATTAGGCTTATGACAAGCGATTTCCCACGTCGTTAAATGGGACTCCGCGAGATCAAAATACTATTTATAAATCACCTACAACTTCTAACTACTATAGAGTAGATAGTGGGAAGTAGGGGTCGAACCACAAGGAGAAGGGACTTGTAAGAGTGTTTTAATGTAGAAAATAAGCATATACTTATATATTATATAGAAAGCAATGTAAATATGGGGGAGGTTTGAGATTGGTTTTTATTACACTACGAAAGGAGACTAGACTATCATTAGCTAAGCTAAGGGGAAGATTCTAAGATTATGAGGCCTTGGGAGGCAAATGACTTCAATTTCCAACTATCGACTTATCACCGAGCAAATGCAATTACAAGAAAGTTTAGACCATTTTTCATGGATGAAAGCATCATATTCTCTCGAATTTAGCTACAGAGGATGATAACACCACTCAAAAGCTCTCATTGTTGATTCACCTAGATGATAGCATCATAGATAACTCAACAATGGTATTAGGATTAGAGAGACAAACTTACTCACACACCCGCGATAGCGAGAGCATACAAATAAGACATTTGATAACTAGCAAGAACCAAGACAATGATAGCATATATGTCTCGACTCCTACTTTGCTACTTAATGATATTGGAGTAAACGATAACATTCTACCCACATATCTAGCTATTCGTTGATAACAATCATACATTAAAAAGGAATCTTCAACTCAAGTATACAATCACATATTAGGGGGACCAATGATAAAATTCAATTCTTACCTAAACACATAATTGATTTATCATGCAAGTTCATAAGATTTCCACTTCTAACAACTTATATTTATCATGGCATTCCTTAACTACAATCACACAACAAGGGGAAGAACTTGTCATCACTCTAACCCTTCCATAGTCACTAATCTATAACTAGAGATTACATTACACTACAATCCATCACCATTCCAATTACACTAGAATTACTCTAAGACTAGATTACCTTGACCATAGAACTAATCTACTCTAATTAGTGACTATGAGGCTTGCAATCGATATAAAACACAAAGCCTATAACAAATTAAGAAAGATTGAACAACATTCATGCATAGAAATTCAAGTTCATCAAATGATAATCAAAATCACAAGTTTAAGCATACAAGGCCCTCAAAGTTTCAAGGGAAGTTTTAAGCACACAGTACCCATCTTCATAATGAATTTCAGAATGTTTTTCATGGGTAAACTTCCTCCAAATAATTCACAATGCCATGTAATCAAATTTGTATCATATACAAATTTATACAAGTTCAAGAATATGCATAATAGGGTGAAGACAGGGATAAAACAGGCTTCGGTTTATATATAGTGGAGCTTATCAAAGAAAAATAGTCAAGGCTTCAAAGGGCTAACTAGGGATAATATAAAGGTAGGCTATTTAAGCTGTGTGGTTAATCCTAATGTGCCTATATTATTTTCATGCTCAAGCATGATTCAATGGCATCACATCATGACAAACAATCCAAGAAAGAATACCAACATATGATCACTCAGAAAGATAAAGAGCTGTTAAATTTAGTGCCTATTTGTTTCTGTCTTGGGTTTTGCTCTTTCTTGGGCTAGAATTCCTCACAATATAACTAGGTTTAGAAAAATATTTCATTGCACGTTCGTCATCCTAGAATATATGCAAGAACTACATGACATCTTTCACAAAGGGGAATAATATCCATCTTACCACAGACCCGTTCCATAATGAAATCAGCTCAATTTAATTCACAGAATATGCTCTTCATCCAAAATTCAAAACCATATGCTTGTTCAAAATTTTCAAAAATTTGAGCAATCAGAGAAAAATCACAATAATTAACCATCCAATAATATCCTCCCCACACTTAAAATCTTGTTTGTCCTCAAACAAACAAAAATATATTAAATGCATATAGAGCACAATATTACAAGATAAAAGAGTGGAGAAGGAACCTGAATATTAAGCTCTCGGTGATTAACTGTAGAGGGATATTATTCATGAATTTTTGCAACAGCACACAACTCCATGCATGGCGTGGATGTGGAATTGGATCTTCTGACAGTGAGGAAAATGGCCATGACTCCTCCTGCTTGTTTGAACCGTGGGATATTAATCACAAATTCCAAATGCTTGCATTTTGTTTTCCAACCTTCTGCATACAGAGTCAGACCATATTAGTGCATGTAAAATACGCAGGAAACAACCAAAATCATCACCAAACTTTATTTCTTTTCTTTTTCAATTTGTTTCTCTTTTTTTATTATAAATAAACAAAAAAAAAAGTTTTTTTTTAAATATATTTTCGAAATTTTCTGATTCTTTTTTTAACTTTTGAGATTTTTTTTAAAGAACCAAAAAAAGATAAGAAAGCAGTAAAAATTGGGTTGCCTCCCAGTAGCGCTTTTATTTCTAGTCTTTGGCTTGACTGTCAGATGCACTCAGCAGAGATGTTGAGGACTCCGTTTTTCTCGATCCTTGTACCAAGTGACTATGTCAGGTTTATCAAGCCGGCCAGTGCAAAAATCCACAATGAACACTCTCTTCTCTTCCCCACACTTGTGTTCTATCAAACTCTTCTTCTTTTTAGACCAATCACTTTGATGCTCTAATTTAATAGGCAAGTGATAAAACTCCCAAAACACCAATTCACGAGAAGATTTTCTAGCCGAATTCTTAAGAACCTCAGGATACACCAATGCACAATCATCCAAACTCTCATCCCATCCTTTTCTTTAAGGGTTCCCCATATCTTGATGCCAAGAGTCATGAGATAGTTCAGGCGGTGTAGGTGATTTGACAACAACTATTGGCGGATTTGGTGGTACAATGAGCATGCACGGTTTGGTCAATTCATCCACCGGCAGAGGATTGGATATTTTCTCTATGATCTGAAGACATAAAGTAGCATCTTTGGTCTCTTCTTCGCTTATATCCACACCATCAGAGTCATCAAAACCATTTATCATGTCAATCTCCATATTTTCTTGAGTTGAATCAATCTCCATATGCTGCTGAAGTAACTCAGTTTCATCAAACTCAAGAAAATTATCAAAATTATAGCTAGATAATAATGGCTTTGGAAAAGGGTCCTCTTTCGCCACATGAATGCATTCTGATTCACACTCCAAACTCTGGTCATCACGTATATATTAAGCTGGTGAATCCAGGTCGTATTCATCTTCTTTGACTTCCTCACTGGGTGCATAAAATCGACGCATCTGCTCATCAAACAACTCGTTGTGTTTCTCTTGGCTTTGTTTAATCTCTTCCGCCATGTATTTGAGTTCACTAATCGAGTCACTCATCATCTCTTTATGTGAAGTCAAACTCTGTTTTAATTGATTGAGCTGGTCTTCGAATGAAAGACGGTGAGAACTCAAACTCCGTTTTAGTTGATTAAGCTGGTCTTCTAACGAAGGACGATGAAACGATGCTCCTCGATCATCCTCATAATAATGATTACAACTTTTTTAAAAAAAAATTAAACCACCCTTAGGTGGGGGGAGTTATTATAAGGTTCCCCAAACCTATAAAAAGACCAGTAAAGGTCAGAGTATATACATCAAGAGATGACAAAAAGGAAAGCTTAGAGCTTTCGAAGCATATAGCCATGCTTCCAAAAGAATAGACAAAAACTAAGTCTATGTGATGATATACTAGTAAATAACCTAGCCTTTGTGTGAGGAAGCCTATAAGCGAATTGTAAAGACAAAACACTAAGCGGCACCCAACCACACAAGAGCAAAGGAATAAAAAACATAGATGTGATCCAAGATAGAAATCTAGGTGACTGAGCAGATGGAAGCTTCTTAGCAGGGCAGTGATGGGATCCCTCTGACTGTATAGAAAACTGAAACAAGAGCAAACACATTACATAGCATCTGTAAGTGTATATAGTCTAAGAGAGGGCAAGCCAACCTTGTCCAGATACTGCAGGCCTCTTGCTGCCTGGGATAGAATATGTGTAGTGAGCTGAGGACTTATCTTGTTAGTGATAGCAGACTTTGCAATGGAGTCAGCTAACAAATTTCCCTGTCTCATAGTGTGAAAAATTGGACAGTTTATAGCTAAAGCACAGTCAGAAGCCAGATCATATACTGGCCAAGGAGCCTGGAGAGGATCAGAGATGGATTTGACAGCTGTAAGGCAGTCTGACTCAATTATGCAAGGAATTAATGAAGAAGTTGCCCACTGTATAGCTTCTTTAAGTGCTAAAAATTCAGCATGCAATGCAGAGGGGGCCATGACCAAACAACTGAGAGCACATATTAGATCACCATCAGAGTTCCTAACAACTATAGCCAGGCCAGCCTTTTTGTTCTGAAGCCAAGAAGCATCAGAATTTATTTTTAAAAAACCATTAATAGGGGGAATCCATTTGATTGCCCTAATCACTGGTTGAGGTGGTCTGGCATGCAGTGGTAGAAAACCTAGGTTAGATAGTTCAATGTCCAGTGGAGCATTTGATGCCATGGGTTTAGCACAGAAGGTGAGAAAAATATGATCTTTAATGGCCTTTTTAATACTCAGAATATTAGGACTAACATCATCAAACATGTAAGAGCATCTTGCCTTCCACAAAAACCAACAAATAATGCAAGGGGCCATTTTTGACAGTGTAGTGTGAAGTTTAGTGGAACCTTGAAAAGACATATAATAGGACAGTCTATCCCAAATATTGGCAAAATTAATAGGAGCAGTCCCAATCATAGAGTGATAATCAGACCATAAGGAAATAGCCAAAGGGCAATTGTTAAAATAATGGTCAAGATGATCAAAATTGTCACAGGCACAGCATTTTGATGGCAAGTTGAAACCCATTTTCATAAGCACATCAGGGAAAGGGATAAATAAATTTACCATTTTCCACATGAAGACACTTATCTTTTTTTGGATCCTTGAGTTCCACAGCTGATTTAAGGTGTAAGAAACATTTCTTGTAGGGGCAACTGCTTTATAAGCTGATCTGAAAGAAAAATCCCCTTTAGTGTCAGGCATCCAAATAAGTCTGTCCTGCCTGAATTGTGTACATTGCACCATCTGTAAAATCAAAACAATGGGAGAGGGCAGATATGGTGTAATGTTAGGCAGAAAAATATGTTTGTTATCACAGAAAAATTTCACAGTACAGTCAGGACAGACTTATTTGGAGTCAGTACAGTCAGTAATAATGATTACAACTTGGCTCTTCCCACTGTGAATTGTAAGGTGTAGGGGAATACTGTGGAGAGTAATTGCACTCATAGTTCCAATGACCATAGTTATGGCAAATATCACATGGTCCTCAAGGTGCATAGTAATCCCAATAGTCTGACATGGTACCTCTTTAAAATCTGCCAGTCACAAGTAAAAGTAACCGAGATCAATAGGAAAATAAATAAAATATATAAAAACCGCTCACCGGCAACGGTGCCAATTTTGTGGCCGTCGTTTACCACCCTGCAACGCTTAGAATATAGATTAGTATAGCAAGTAAGCAAGGTCGAATCCCACAAAGAGCAGATTATTAACTTAACTTCCCTAAAGATCAGATTTAGTTTATAGTTACCAACTTTTCACTTGAGAGTTATATATATTTTAAGACTACGAAAATAAATACAGAATGATTAACTAAACTAAATGCAAGTGTATCAAATAATTATGCAAAACGGCTCAAATAAATCCACACTAGTCATATATTCGATCATCGATGCAAAGATATAATTAACAACCATGAACCAACTAGTTATAAGATACCGTGAATGCAGCGGACATACCCCAATTCCTACTTAGCTAGCAAGAGACGCTTAAACTAACTATTTCTCTTATCAAATCAAATCAAGTTGGTAATGCCAGTTCTAAATTTTTTATAGCATTAAGATATGAAGGAACCCAGTTTAGATACATTAACCAAGAACGCAAGTATTAACCTGTCTACCAGTTTATTCTCACTATCTAAACGATAGCTTTACCACTAATTAGCCCTTTCCAACAATTACGGATTGGTGGTACTAATTGGCAGATACTACAATATGCACAGAGAACAAACCAAAATTCACAGCAATTAATTTAAGCACAATTAGATCTCACAAAATTGTCATGACTAGAGTTTCATTATTCTCGCCGAAAATCAAACTAGCTACTAAACATGAAAACACATAAACAATTAAAAATTAAACAAACATAATTAAACTAATTAAATAATTGACAAACTCACGAAACCATCAATATGCATGCAAAACCATTGATCTGATACGGCGGCCAAACTCCTCAACAAACCCTTACGGGTGTGCCCACCCTTAAATAGGGTTTTGCTTTGGTATTTATAACCTTATTACAAAAGAAAACCTAATCTAAATAATATGAGGAAAATATTTATTGGACTAAATAATTATTATAATAACTAAATTGGGCTTTTAATATAATTCTTCATCTTCTTCTTCACGTAGCCCAAATAAGCCCAATTTCTTCATACTATTCTTCCGAGCTTATTGTCTTCAATTAATCCAAGTAATATATGCAGTATTTTAGGTCTAATACTGAATTCCTTCAAAACGTATAGTTGATTAGTGATCGACCCGTGAAGCACAACTTAGCCGCCCGTAGAAAAAACCAGTTTTAGGAATTGCATATTACTTTAGCTCGTCTCTTCCTTGAGCTTCTTCTCTTCAGCGCGGTATAATGAATAATAACGATTCATTAACCGTTGAAGCACACTACCTCATTAAAAAACCCTTCGGGAAAAAGAGTGTAGTGAATAGCTCCTCTCCATCAGCTCCAAAAGTCCTCTTTTTTCATCTCTTTTAGCATAAATTCCAGCAATCCTCCATTTGATTGTATTAAACCATTTTTCTTATAAAACCTGCACAAAAACACACCTTCGTGCACATCAAATGGTAAAAGAGCCTTTTAAAACCACATATTTAGATATATAAAATATAGGGAAAATTCCCGTAAAGGGCGTAATAAGAGTTTAAATTCCTACTTAGGATGTAAAACTTTCAGTATTTCTATTAAGGGCATTCAACTACTGTTAAGACAAATTTACCCCTTTTATTCTTTTCTAAATTTAGTCTTACTTAATTTTATCATTTAAATTATCATGTATAAAATTTTATTATGGAAATTTTATTCAAGAATTATTATCAAGAATAAAACTTATCATTGAAACTTTATCATGTAAATTATCAAGAATAAGAATTTTACATCTAACAATAACATTATCATGTAAATTTACACCGTATATTAATTAAACTTTGACTAATATACCCTAAATTCCCTATAAATTAAGACCAAGTCTCTGATGAAACTGTATCCCAGTAACATCCTGCAAGTTTATAAATTGAATTAACCAATTACAAGGATACGGAGACGAAAGATAAAATTTAATACATGGAGAGAAGTCCATGATAAAATTTGTATACATGATGATAATTTACATGATAAAATTAAGTAAAACTAAATTTAGAAAAAGAATAGAATGGATAAATTTGTCTTAAAAGTGATTGAATGCCCTTAGTAGGAATATTAAAAGTTTTACGTCATAAGTAGGAATTTCAACTCTTATTATGCCCTTTGTGGGAATTCTCCCTAAAACATCTCATCAAATATCCCCACACTTAACTCATGTTTGCCCTCAAGTATGTAATCATTATATCATAGGAAAATAAAACATCTCCACAAAACAAAACCAAGCAACATTCACTACGGAACCAACCTTCTTATCACAAAACATCCCCCTTCGCTTATAAAGTCACTTCATCCTTATATTCTAATCAAAAATATGCAACAAAATTCAGCCTCACAAAGATCACTCAATATCTCTCAAAAATTGAGAAAGTCACTCATATCACAGCCAGTATTCCATTCAACAGGATTAAAGTGTCACTATCTCCACCGCATCAATAAATACGTGAGCACAAATTAATTAAGGACTTTATAAAGGTAGGCTTAAGGAAAAGGCAATAAGGTATGATCCTATGGGTTATAGGTTCAAATAGTAACAAATTATTATGCACATTCCATCACAAAATAATAATTCATATAGAGTAGGCATGCTTCATAACTTTCGATCCAAGGCTAAAGAAATAGCCAAACAATTCTCAAATCATCACAAAACCTGGTGCTATTTTCTGGATTTTTCTGAATTTTTTCGTTTTTTTTTGTCTCTTCTTGCAGTACTTCTCGTTCTACCACCATCTTGGTTTTGCCACCACCTCGGCTCTTGATACCAATTGTTGGGAATTTTGGCATTCACAACAGAAAATAAACAAGCACAAAACACAAGATTTAATGTTGTTCAACCAATTCGGTCTACATCCAACAGAGAATCAAACTAGCAATCCAGAGAATATTACAAGAGTATCCCACCCCAAATTCTCTATATTAGTTATCTTCCCTACCCAAACTCACCAGAAACACTACGCTCTGTATCTTGCTTCTTGTATTTGTCGACGGATCAAAACACCCTAACTATTTATAACAATAGAATGATATTCTATTCTAAATAGACAATATCGGGTAACCAAATGTATCTAATCACCAACTTAGAAATATATACTATTTCCAAATTTAGCACTAATTGAAATCTGAGACAATATTCAACTGTTATGGCATCATCAGTGTGGAAGATGATGAGAATAAAATCAATGAATTAGAGAAGAAGAAGTTTCAGAATGGGAAAAAAAGTGTTGCAGCCTGCATTTTATCTATGTGGAGAAAAAAAGAAAAATTGCACATATTCCTTAAATGTGTTGCACTGAGGAGTTGATAAATAGTTTTGGATTGAAATTGGGAAAAAATATCAAAGAATTTAAGCGGAGAATTAGATAATTGACATCGAGAGAATATGTAAGTAGAAGTTCATGTGGTCGGTTAGCATACTGTACCATATTTGGAGGGAAATGAATAAAGGATTTTCAAGAACAAAAGATGAGAGTAGTAGAGGATTGTGAACCACTTGGGTTAGCTCATGTGACCAATGCACTTTGCCCGCCAAGCGGAGATCAGGGCTCAAATCCCCTCAAGAGCATAATATTCAAGCACTTTCTCTTTGGTTAGCTCAAGTGACCACTACACTTTGCCAGCCAAGCGGAGATCAGGGCTCAAATCCCCTCAAGAGCATAATATTCAAGCACTTTTTCTTTGGTTCCCTAGGTAAAGTTTTCATTTCCTCCTTTTGCATGAGACATGCTCAATCGAGTGTCGGAAGCTGCATCGAAGGTGTCAAGCGCACGGGACATCAACCGGTGTAACCTTCTCTCCTAGTCTCAACTACATTATAGGATTAGGAAAAAAAGTGTCACAACTATAAAATTATTGAAGAACTTGATAAGACGATGACATGGGAATCAAACTCATTTTTTTCTCATATTTATGGAAGAGACTATGAGCCAGTTTGGCAGAGTTTTTCATCTGATGTGTTTCAAAGCACAACAGTTTTTAGTGTTTGGTAAAATACCAAAAAACTACTTATTTCACATGCAAAATGATATGGTAAAACCCAAAAGCACCAAAATTTATTTAAAAGTATAACTCCACCAAACAGGCACTATGCAATGAGATGGAAGAAAATTTATCCCGGGTCCACGAGTTTAGTGGTAGTATTCTACAGGAAAGTTAATTTGATTACAAAGGTATATTTGATATAATTTAAATTAGAGTAAAATGTTCGCATGCTGCTGAGTATTGGGTTGTATGCTCATGTATTCTTAATTCATTAAAAGTGTTTATGTACCTTTGAATGAACTTTGACTTTCTAATTCATATATCTAGAGCATTTAAAAGTAATCCGGTTAAATAATTCTACTATTTGAATGACATATAATATCAAAATCGAGTTTTTTTAAAGACATTTTAGTGGTTTAAATTCACAAGTCAACTTCAGTCAGAGGTATGCAGGCACTTTCTCAAAAGAATAAAGTGTTCATATATCCTCGAGTTCTTGCATATGTGCTCATGTACCTCTAAGTTTTAAGAAACTGCTCTCGTACCCCTTGACTGAAGTTGACTTCTTAATTGCACTAAAATGTCCAAAAATACTTGAGTTTGATATTGTTTTGTCATTCGAATATCAGAAAGATTCAACATATTTATTTTTGAACATTTTAGTGTTTTGAATTAAGAAGTCAAACTTCAATCAAGGGTACACAAGCATTTTTCTCAAAACATAAGGACAAATGCAAAAACTTAGAGGTACTCGAACATATTACCCTTCACAAAATTTAAGGCTATATGAACACAAATACTAAGGTTACATATTACCCATTGTAAAAGGAAAGGCCACCAGGATGATGAATGTGGTATACTCCACCCTGAGCTGAAGAAATCACATACTTCCAGGCGCAAGGAGGTACGAGCTAAGCAGCAGCCAAAGTCTCAGAACTAGGAGAAACAATCAGCACAAGCAGACTATTCAGGGTGCTCAGTGTAAGAATATATTTATTCACTATCATATGGTCTTATATTAATCATGTTTTCTATTCGAATATTGCTATTCCCTTATTTATATTTGGTAATTCCTAATAATCTCTACTTTGATGGACGGTTGAGATTAATCCTACGGAAACCCTAGAGAGGATTTAGGTCCTCTCTCCACCTATAAATTGATGTCTTTATTCCATTGTAAAGGCATCAGAATGACAGACTTATGAGAATCATTATGGGCACTAAAGCTAAAGCAAATCTGATTCTGTTACGGGCACTAAAGCTAAAGCTACCAATTCACACAGCACATAAAGCGCATAGGCGAGGAGAGAGAAACCTAAACCCCTACTCAAGACTCACAGATTCAGGACATCGATCTCTCCACTACAATGAGTACTGGAGGTAAGTAATTCTATAACTTCTCATGATTCTGTTACGTGATTGATCTAGGTGTTTAAAGATCTTAGGGTCATGTAATAATTATGTTTACATGTGGTATCAGTAGCAAGGTTACGAACATCTGTTTAATCCATTAAGAGTAATAGATTCATGAACTGAATCATTGAGGAATTAAGATATGCGATTTAGGGTTTTGCATATATGATACCGTGATTAAGCTAAGAATTATAATGATACATGGTATATTTATAATGTGTGCATGTGTGTATGGTGATTAAGATGAACATCCATAAATTGGTTAATTTGTATATGTATATATGTTCATAATACTGAGGCATAAATATAATTGGTTATAATGGTGCATGCAAACTAGCCTGTAATTTGGAATTGATACAGAATCTGTAATCTAAATGCATAGTATGTACATAAAGTTTAACCATGAATATTTGAATATCCAAATAAGTGTATATGTGAGTGAGTTTATGTATGCACATGCTTATGGATATAATGTATATTTGCTGGAATATATACCATGATTTGTACATTTTGTTGATACATATAAGGTTATATGGTATGATTTTGATCCCATTATTGGAAGTTCATGTTTGCTCGTGGTGTTCACTTAATTTTAAGATGCATGAAAGTTTATTTTGATGTATAAATATCCCATATCTATGTAATATTATGTTTTTCTTATGTATAATTAGTTACCACAGGTAGACTATGAACATAAGATGATTAATAATTTATGAAGTGTTTGTATGTATGTAGACTAAGGATATCCATAGATAACGTAGTCTAAATAATTCACTACATCACTTACTTATGATTCATGAATATGTGACCTTAATGAGATTATAGTGATTACCCACAGCAGGAACACTGTAATTGGTTGTCATATCATTAAATTTAATTTTTGTGTTGTTAATTTTTTTAAAAGAATGGTGAGATTAGTGGGAGTGATAAAGATCATCTACTCCATTATAGAAAATCGCCAATAATGAATTCGTAGAACAAGAAACTACATGATGTCCAGAAAATCAACACATCCACAGATGGTTGTATTTTTTTATCCTCGGAATAGAGGAAAGATTGTCATTGAACACATAGGCATTGAACTTATGGTCGCAGACATATTCACGAAATAATTACCTCTTAAGACCATTATGAAGCATGTTGAAAGTATGGGTCTTGAGGAGAGCTCTTAATTATGTTGTATGTTTTATACGTTTAGCCTTTGTTTGACATTAATTTGAGATCTCTTATGATTTTTTTATATCTTTTATGTATTCTGTTCCCATTGCGCACACACATTATTGTTTTGGGATTTATGATAACAGAATTAGTCTTTGTTTAAGACATTAAAGGGACCATTATGAAACTCCTATTTATGTTTATGGTTTAGCCATGCAGGTAGACAATGCAGTAGTACATGGAAGGGATCATGTTACAGAATGATTTGTGACCGCCATGACTCCTATTGATTACTAGATTGGTCAAGACAATTATGATGACCAAATGAAAAATGTTTAGCATATATGCCGGCCTTATGATTTCAAATTGAAAACATTAATGGATACACATAACGACCAAGTGGGCAACTGTAAGAATATATATATTCCCTATTATATGGTCTTATATTAATCCTGTTTTCTATTGGAATATTGATATTCCCTTATATATTTGGTAATTCCTAATAATCTCTACTTTGATGGACGATTGAGATTAATGCTACGGAAACGCTAAAGAGGATTTAGGTCATCTCTCCACCTATAAATTGATGTCTTTAATCCATTGTAAAGGCATCGAAATGACAGACTTATGAGAATCATTAAGGGCACTAAAGCTAAAGCGAATCTGAAAGGCTGCCGATTCACACAGCACATAAAGCGCATAGGCGAGGAGAGAGAAACCTAAACCCCTACTCAAGACTCACAGATTCAGGACATCGATCTCTCCACTACAATGAGTACTGGAGGTAAGTAATTCTATATCATCTCATGATTCTGTTACGTGATTGATCTAGGTATTTAAAGATGTTAGGGTCATGTAATAATTATGTTTACACTCAGTCCTCTGGATTGACAGTGTCTCAAAAAGCTAAGGATATGGAGAACCAGCAAAAGGTCTCTCTTCTGCCAGATGCACAGTACATGTTAGCAACCTCCAACACTGAACATGCTTTGAGTGTACCATTTATCCTTGCCTCTGAGTTGGGTGAAAAGAATCCTACTTTGATTCATCACCCAACTCAAAAGATCTCCAATGTTTTTAAAAGCCTTATCACACCACATGCACCTATTTTTTACTCATATGATGATATTACTGTGGGACAGAAGAATGTAACACATAGCACACTTGCAATGGTCCCTTATAAACGTATTCAGACATCAAATATTTTTCAAGTCTTGCAGGACCAAGAGGATGACTTAAGCTTAGATTATGAAGAGGCCCCAAGTGAACTAGATTGGAGTTTGGAAACTTCAACTGTAAAGGAACTTTCAGAAGCTAAGGATGCAGGTATGGCTTCACAAAAGATTCACAAAGAGGCTAAAAATCTTTATTGATCTGAACAACACACACACAGGAGCCACCACTATAGATAAGTTGTTGTGCTCTTCACAAAAATCAAAATTAGTTTCATCATGATACAACATAAGACAATAGGTAACATATTGGTGTGGAATATTAGGGGATTTAATAAGTCAATAAAAAGGTTTAAAACTCTTATAATTTCACAACATGTTGATATTATATGTCTTATTGAACCATGGCATCCTAACTCAGATATCTCTTCACTCAACTTCAAAATATGCTTCCCACATTGTATGGATGCTGACAGGACTAGAATATGGATCTTCTGGAATCATAAATTTGACCTGTCTGTAATATCACAGTCCAATCAATATGTACTAATACAAATAACTGACATTTCTAATTCATTTTCTTGGAATTGTGTCTTTGTCTACGCTAAAGTCACAAAGATACTAGAAGAGATCTATGGCATGATCTCCTAGGTTTGCCTGCGGCACCAACATTTTATGTTGAAGACTTTAATACAGTCTGTTCTGTGAGTGAGAGAAAAGGTAGAAAAAAACCTCTTTTAGGAAGTATGATGGAGTTCAACTCTATGATCAATACTTTGGGATTAACTAGGCAATAAATTCACCTGGTCTAATAAAAGATCTAAAGAAGATCTCTTATTACAAAGGCTTGATAGAGCTATGAGCAACCTAGAATGGATGCAACAGTACCCAAATAGCTCTGTCCAGGTCCTGAGTAGAACAACCTCAGACCACAACCCTCTACTCCTAACCATATAGACATTTGAAACTAACTCTCCAAAGCCCTTTACATTCCAGCATATGTGGACCAATAGAGATGATTTCAATATCATAGTGGCACAATGCTAGAATGGAGAGTGTGGTGAACATGGCATGAGAAGAATGGTTGCCAAGTTAAAAAGGTTGAAGTTGACATTAAGACACTGGAACAAGGCTTCCTTTGGTGATGTTAACCAAAATCTAAAACAGGCTGAGGAGAAAGTGGCTCAATGTGAGATACAGTTTGAGAACACAGGTCTAGACCATGACCTCATTAAGCTCAATAGACAACTGCACTGCTGATTAGAGCTCAATCTGAGCTGACAGGCTTCTGGAAACAGAAATCCAGTTTGAAATGCTTGAAAGAGGGTGATGCAAACACTAGCTTCTTCCATAACTCAGTAATAGAGAAAAGGTGCAGAAATAAGATCAACAAGATTAACCTTAACAATGGCCGGTGGACCACTAATCCAGATCAGATTCAGGAAGAGGGGATTAAATTCTATGACAACCTTCTAAATAAATATGTGTCAGATATATCTAGAGAGTTCCTGGAACACTACATGAGTGTTATACCTAAGCTAATCATAGAGGAAGATAACCAGCACTTGTTGAGACCAGTGGATCTCCAAGAACTGCGATTCTCTGTCTTTGATCTGAATAAAAAAGGAGCACCAGGGCCCGATGGCTATACTGGTCTCTTCTTCACACATTGCTGGGATACTATCAAAGATGACCTATTAGCATCTTCAAATGAGTTCTTAGAGGTAGCTCACTTTCCTGGAGCCATATCAAGTACTTGGCTAACCTTAATACCCAAGATTAAAAATCCCAACACTTTCTCCCAATTCAAGCCAATAAGCCTATCCAATTTTTAAACAAGATCTACTCTAAGATACTAATGGAGAGACTTAAACCACTAATGCCAAAATTGACATCAGTGGAACAATCTGCCTTCTTTAAAGGAAGAGACATTTATGACAATACCATACAAATGCAAGAAATGGTCAGATTACTCAACAAAAATCCACAGTACAAGAATCTGATCATAAAACTGGATATGCAAGAAGCGTTTGACATGGTGTCAAGGCCTTTTCTAAATTCAATTCTATTACATTTTGGATTTCATGGCTACTTAGTGAAGACAATTGTATATAATATAGCATCAGCCTCCTTTTCAGTACTCATCAATGGAGTTGCCACAAGTTATTTTAGTGCTAATAGAGACATTAAACAAGGTGATCCCCTATCACTGTTACTGTATATCCTGGTTTCAGAAACTATGAGTAGAGGACTAAAACACCTGTTACATAATCAATACTTAACAGGATTCAAAACGCCAAGAGGGGTGGAGTAATTGTCGCACCTTATATATGCTGATGATACAGCTATCTTCCTAGCAGCAACCAAGAAAAACCTTGTCAGATTTCTAAAGGTGTTGAGATCATATGAGCTAAGCTCAGGCTAGATAGTAAACAACTCTAAATCTGAGTTTTATGTGAATATGAAGGCCACCTCTAGTTTAGTCAGGTTGATTAAGAGAAACACAGGGATGAGATTAGGTCAAGTGCCTTTCACTTACCTAGGGATTCCTGTTTTTACAGGTAGGAATATGATTATATATTATCAACCCCTCATAGAAAGGATGGAGAACTCACTCTCAAACTGGAAAAACATATGGTTGACAGCTGCAGGAAGGCTGATTCTGTTAAACCATGTTTTCCTCTCAATCCCTAACCATGTGTTTGTTGTTCTCCAACCACCTTTAGCAGTCATAAGAAAAATGGAAACAACGGCAGTAAAGTTCTTCTGGGGAGAAACTGATGCAGGCCAGAAGATGGTGTGGAGAAAATGGTCTAAGATGGCCATGCCTATTACAGAAAATGGAGTAGGCTTCAGGGACATTAGAGCTGTAATTCAGGCTTTTTCATGTAAGTTTTGGTGAAAGTTACAGTTGAACAACACAATCTGGTCATCATTTTTATGGTCCCTACATGCCTCCTATAAATCCTCTCATGCATGGAGAAGGATTTGCTCCATTACTGAATTTTCTAACACAAATTCAAAGGTTATAATAGGGAAAGACACATCCCCATTTTGGCATGCCAACTGGTCTGGCATGGGTATCCTAGCATATACTGTTCAGCTTGGCATATTACCTTTTCCCTCACTAACTATAGCTGATTTTTGGCCCAACAAATCCTTGTATTTGCCTTTGGAGCCTTTACTGGCTACCACCATATTACAATTATTGTAGGGAGTATCCATCCAGCATCAGCATGAGGACAGGCTAGTGTGGGGTGTCCATCTTCTCAAGGAAATTTCACTGTCAAATCAGCTTATGGATTGCTCAGGACAATTGGAGATGATCACACTCTCACACAGGTATGGTCCAATAAAGTCCCCAAAAAAATATGCATTTTTATCTGGAGAATGTATAATAAACTGCTCCATTTTGATGATATCTTGCTCAAGTATGGTTTTCATTTACCTTCCAAATGCCCTTTTTGCCCAAATACGGATACTTTGAGCAATTGTTTTACTCACTGCTCCTCAAATGTGTTTATCCTTAATTGTGTACATAGATTATTTGATATCCATGTCCCTACTTTCACATCACTTAAGCACAGGGCTGGTCCTAACTATTTGGGGGCCTGAAGCGGAAAAATAAATAGGGGGCCCAACATATATTCAAAACATACTTATTTAATGAGATTTAAAATAATGTTAAAAGTCAAAATAAATTACAATATTTCACTAATTTGATTCAATTCTACTTGCTTTCCTAGAAGCAAAATCACTAATCAAACTTCTATAATCAAGCTCTTTAACTAATTCACGCTCAGTAGAGAGTGTAGCTAGTCCACTCAATCTATCTTGTGACATAGTAGATCGAAGGTACGATATAATCAACTTTAATTTGGAGAAACTTCTTTCTGCGGAAGCAGCCGTCACTGGAATGATGAGTAATACTCTATAAGCAATCAAGACGTTCGGATAACAACCATCCATATCCTCCAAAAAATTCACCATTTCAATGGCTACCATATTTTCTCGTGGCAACCGTACAATTCTCAATTGTTTCACGATAAACAATTTTTCTCCATCTATGTCCGAAATTGTAACTTTTGTTGGAAACTTTTCCAAAGCTTAACAAGAGATTTTTAAGCATTCATCACTCAATTCCCTTGATTTTAGCACATCAAAAAAGAAGTCAAATTTTTCTTGGTACACATCAAATTTCTCAAACCTACTTTGAAATGAAATCAAAGAATTATCCACCACATCTTTAAAGTTAAAAATTCTAAAAGTCTCTTCACGGGACATGTTCACATCCTCGCTACTACTTTCATCAAATTGCCTCTTCCTAACACGGTGATGCTTATTAGGAAATTCGGGTACAATACCCATCTCCGTAGCAAGAGCTTTAGCATCTATCAAGGCTTTTTCATATCCACTTTCTCTATAAGCTTTAAGAAAAGAGAGAAGTTCTTTCAATTGAAACAATGCCTCCTTGATGTCCATATTCTCGGTTTGCAAAATTTTACTCACCACATTCACTTGAGACAACAAGTTGTGCCAAATACCTTACCCAAGTAAGAACTCACAATTCTCCATTTGCTCGCTTGCAAGAGATTCTGCTTCACTTTCTGCCTTTGGATCATCAAAACTATCAGCCAACAAAAGTAATGCATCTCGTACTTTCAATCATTGGTATCTTATGGCTTTCACACTTTCAAGATGACTTTCCCATCGAGTTTGAGACAATGGTTTAAGGGTAAAATTTTTAACCACGGTCTTAAAAATTGCCCACCTCTTTGTTGAAGATGAAAATAACGTATAAATACGTTGTATAACCCAAAAAAAACGGCAAGAGCTACAATGAGCCATATCACAAAGGGTAAGGTTAAGAGAATGACAACCACAAGGAGTGTAAAATGCTCTAGGATTGATGTCGAGCAATATTCTTTGCACACCCTTATTTTTGCCCTTTATATTTGAACCATTGTCATATCCTTGTCCTCTTATATCATCAATATCAAGTTCAAGCTTATCCAAAATACTCTTAATAGTCTCAAAAAGTCATTCCCCCGTAGTAGCATCTACCTTTATAAACTCAATAAAAAATTCCTCCACCTTTGTCGAAGTTGTTGAGACCTCGACACAGCGCATCACAAGTGACATTTGCTCTTGGTGACTTAGATCGGGAGTACAATCAATAATAATTGAGTAGTACTTGGCTTTCTAGATTTTCTTAAGAATCACACTTTTAACCTCATTGACCATCAAAAGAATCATTTCATTTTGAATTTTATGGCTAAGATAGTGCTTTCTCATTTCTTTCTCACGGATACGACATAGGTGCTCCCTCATAATTGGATCCCATTCGGAAATCCATTCAATAAAGCTCAAGTTTTCATTGTTTTCTTCATCTATCTTCTCACTACTTCCACGAGATGCCATGTTATATTTTGCAAGTGTTTTCACAAGCCCCGATATTCTTTTCAACACCTCGCTCCATCGCTCATTCTCTTTGAGAATTTGCTCTTGTTCATCACGATCAATAGTTGTACTTGTTCGAAACCTCATATCCAATCAATCCAATGTTCATGCACTTCATATGAACCTCACTTCTTTCATGACTTTTGAGTGCCCTCCAAATATTTTTCCAATCTTTGAACCCTCCATTAGCTAGAGTAGTGGTGTTGTTTCTTTCCTTGAACAATCTATAACAAAAACAAAACACCGCATCCTCTTTCATCGAATACACTAGCCATCTCCTTTCTTGAGTTTCTCCATTGCTCATATAACGAGAGTAATGAGAGGTGATGTATGCCGGACACCAACACTTTGACGAAGAACCAGGCTCTCGAACTGATCTGCAAAACAAAGGCCCCGGGTGTCCCGGGGGTAGATACTCTGACGCTCAAGTCAGTATATTTGCTTAAGGCATAAAGTATGTAGTATGAGATTAGATGGAGAGGTCTACCAAACCTTTAGGTATTTATATGGCTACAATCCGTAGATCACCAAGATATGTATTTATGGTACAAGTACAACTCTTATGGAATAGCCGTTGTATTACCATGTATAATAGAAGTATATTTCCGACATGGTTGTGTTACCATGTTTAGGATGGTTGTATTACCATCTTTGAGAAGATGTATATTCCTTGTAGAACATTCATAATATACGCATTCCTTATAAGGATTAGGATTGATGGACCTGTAGATCCACCCTCCGCGTATCTCGAGCCCACGACCCTTCTTGGGCCCTGGTCCGAGTATGAATGAGGCCCGAATACGAACCATGGACTTATCAGTAGCCCCAAGGTAGATTTTCAGATTATAGAGTACTCCATCTCGAAGGTTGAATGAGAGGCTTGCTTCTCGAGGGAAGACCAATAACTCGAGGGAGACTAACTCGGGGTGCTAAGCTCGGGGTGTCCTTCTAGGACTATCCTCTCGGGCTTACCCTTCTGAATATCTAGCTTAAAGTTCTTTCGTATTCCATCAAATATATGGATGCCTGAGATTAGCTTCCTTTGAAATCCAGATGGTAGATACACGTGGCGTGCCTTTATTGGAAAGTAGAGACGGTCTGTCCCCCGTCTCTCCAATTACTTGCATCGGAAACAGAATCGAGGTAATTGCTCGTCTTCAATATTGTCTGAGTTTGGATTATATCTCCCAAATCATTCCCATTGTCTTCTCTTATTCGAAAAATTTCTTCTTTCCAAGTTCAGAAGACGTATCAGCATTTCATCAATTTCTGAAGCCCCAAATTTCTGCTTTCTGCTTCCATCCTCAGTAAGTGTTATCTTCTTTCTCTGCACATTTGTTTGTGTCTGTTTTTTCCTTTTCTCCCTGTGTGTATTTCCCCCCATACTCTATATTATCATGAGTAATAGTAGTAAAACAATTTCCTTCCCCCAACATGATGAGGGAGAGTATATAGAAGCTCAGGCCGAGGAGAGTAGCTCCCTTGACCGCCGCAGAGCTGAGGTAGCGAGTGGGAAAAAACCTGTGATTTTGGAGAAGAACGCCTCTGAGGAAGAGAAGAGGTTGAGGGCAATGGCCAGGAGGGCTCAGATAGAGGGGAATAGCCCCATGGTAGTGCATGTACCCGGAGGTAGAATATCCATGGATGGCGAAGGTAGTAGTAAAAAGTCGATGAAGGAGGATAAAGCACGCGCCGACGCTGCTATCTTTATAGAAGGTTGTCCCTTTTCGAATCCTTCTGATGCTGATCTTATGTACTTTGGAGAAGACAAGTCTGCAGTTGAATTAGTAACTCCGACTCGAGGGGTTATATATGGGAGATTTCTGCAGCATGAGTTAGCCTTCCATTTTCCCCCACTGTGAATGAGTTTCTCCAGTATTATAGGGTGCATCCAGGGCAGCTACATGTCAATGTGATAGTAATCATTATGGCCTTAATAACTTGGTCTGGTCGCAAAGGTTACCGCCCCAGTCTCCCTTTGTTGCGAACCATGTATAAGGTTTCCCTTGTTAAGCAAATTGTGACCTTGACCTCTCGGGATACCTCTTTAGGCAAGCTTTTTGTGCTTCCTGTGAACTGCGGAAAATGGGATAAGGTAAAGCTAACATTTGATCAAACAAAGTATGAAGTTCCTCATTGGAACAAAGAGGTCAAAAATGAGATCTGGCATGAAGTTGAGTCCTCCCGTAAATTGCTAAATATAGTTGAGGAGTTGGTGAGAGATAAGATCAAACTTAGAGAGGGTAAGTTTGTATCAGGAGATCATCAGATGGGTTGGCAGTGGCCTATTGGGACGTATAGCTGGTTGAATCAACTGTCCGGCCGAACTCTTCAAAATAGCAGTTATTTGAGGTTGACACATTTTGATCAGCCAAAAGGTGTTGAGATGGATTGGTATGAAACCTTTCTGTCTATGGAGCAGGATCAAGTTGGTGCAGCTAAGGCGTTGCAGGCCTCAAGGGCACTAGAAGAGAGAACTGCTCGAGATGAGGTATCCGAGAAAGAAGTAGATAAGGAAATCTCGGGTCTGATGAAAGATGCTTGACGTGGGGTCGGTTCAAAAGGTTGGTTGAGGAGGCAAATTGTCTATTTGTTCCTGTAGCTTTAGATCCATCAGATGAGGAAGAGGATGAGGGTTCTGCCCTAGTTCGTTGTCCGAGAAAGGAGATATCTCAGTCTTCTAATTCTTCTAAAATATTGCGTGGTAGGACCACGAATGAATATTCTCTAACTTTCGTAGTGGTGTCTGATATGTTTAATATCCACACATGTATTATTTCATTTTCTCTAATGTTGTCTCCATTTTCTCTGCATGCAGTGGGTGTTACCAAGGACAGAAGAGCATCAAAGATGTTGGCTGAATTAGCACAGTCAAGAGGGCTGCCAGGCAGTAATGATAAGAAGAGGGATTTTGGGACTTCTGGGGATTCTTCCAACAGGTCTCCAAAGAAACCAAGGCTCGAGCTCGGACCGCTAGAAGAGTTCGAGAGATATGTGTCACCTCCTTCTTCTGAGGCACTGACCGAACTAGTTCCAGGATATCCTGGAATTAACCAGGTATGATCAACTTGGTCTTTAACTGAATTGTAGGTATAGCTATTTGACCGTTCTTTATTTTCTTTCTCAGTCTTTCAACCAGATGAAGCATATGTACGATTCCCTCCGGACCTTATATGACCGCTGTCAAGGGAAGGCGTATGAGCTGGAACTGGTGAAGGAAGAGATGTCCAGGAGGTCGAAGGAGCCTTCTGATGTGGTAAAGCGCCTCCAGGATGAGGTGGCACAGGAGAGGGCCAAGAGGGAGGCCTTGGAGGATGAGAACCGGGCTATCAAGAATGAGAAGAGGTTGGTGGATGGTTCTTTCTAGGAGCTGAAGAGGAGCATGGCTTTGTTGGAAGCAGAGAGAGGTCGATATACTGATCCCACTTGTCAGAGGCGACTAGTCCGACTAATAATGGATTTCTGCCTTAACTGCCCAGAGATGGAGGCCCATCGTCAACAGTATGCCGATTTCTACCATAAGTCCGAGATTTCTGAGATGTGGATTCATCTTAAGGGATTTCTCAGCGAGAAGATTCAGGGATGTTTGGCCTCTGCTTATACTTGGCCGGAAGTACCGGAGAAGCTGAAGAATTTCCGAGCAAAGTTCAGCCGAGTTGGGGGGTTTGAGACTAGTCTATTGACTAGTTTGGAATCTTTGAAGAAGGCATTAACTCTTGAGGAATTCCAGGATAAACTAGTCAGTCTGTATCCTGAGTTGACATACTTGGTGGAGAAGTCAGCTATGAAAGCATCCACTAAGAATCCTGAGACTCAGAAGGGGGAACCTAAGATTGTAATTTCTTAGAACCTTCTCTCCTTATTTAGGAATTACTCTTTTTACTCAGTCTTTTGATATCCATGTACTCCGAATAATATGCTTCTTTCATAAATTTGATAGTTCCCTGTCTTCCTTTATGTCCAGTATTGTGTAGCTGCCTGTGCTGAATTGCAGGTTCAGTGTGAAGCTGTCCTTCAAAAGAACAAAGAACTGGAGGAAGATTTGGGTGACTCCAAGGGCTGCTTTAGCATCGTGCGGGAAGAATGTGAGAGTCTTCGCGGCGGGCTCAAGGAGGCTATGAAGCGGAGAGCTGAGCTGAATCAGCAGCTGAGTGATCTTCAGAAGAGATATAAGGATCTAGAAGATGCTCACAGCAAGGCCTTGACCTCCAATAAAGAGTACGACCAAGAATGGAGGAAACTCAGGAGTGACTTAATAAAGATCAAGGATGAAAGTCACGAGAAGGACCTTCGTATTTCTACTCTTCGGGATGAAAATATCACCGTGAATCATAAGATTGCCCGCAGAATAGATGAGTTGAGGATGTGTCGGGCCGAGCTGAATGCTTGTAGATTCCAAATGAAGGAACTAGAAGATCAAGGTGTGTTTGTCACACCTTCAGTTTCTTCAAGGAGGGAGATAGGTGGGCCTTCTTATGTCCCATATTCAGGACCGTTGATAAGGTCTCATGTCCAGAAGGGTATATCTCGAGGGATCCCATGTGGAAGGGGCAGTGAGGCGCCACCTAATCCTAGAGCTCGTGGCTCAATTAACTCTCCTGCTCGACCTGTAATTATAGGAAATAGAAGGGAATCTCCTACCCCCTCTCAGCTGATGAGAGTGGTAGAAGAAAGTAATTGGAGCAGTGGCCTCCATAGTGATCGAGGTCGTGCCTCTACTTTTTCTCGCGGTCAGGGTCGTACCCCTGTATTTAAATACCTTCACGAGATGTAAGAAGTTTTTTAGTGTAATAACACTTTTTGATTTTGCCTTTATAAAGGTCTTTGTACT
Source organism: Sherardia arvensis (assembly GCA_948330725.1). Lineage (NCBI taxonomy): Eukaryota > Viridiplantae > Streptophyta > Magnoliopsida > Gentianales > Rubiaceae > Sherardia > Sherardia arvensis. The sequence continues at coordinate 17,846,466 of OX415235.1, forward strand.
CAATCCTTGAGAAGATTGACTCTTAGGCTTATGAATAGCCTGAATAAATAGTGATGTGTACCTTAATAGAAGTATCACGTGTAGAGTCGAGTTCCAAACTTTGTGAGTTTGTATGGCTCGTATCGTGTTGGTCTTTGACCATATACTTTTTATAAGTATATTATTTTATTTTGGCCTAAGATGATTATAGTTCGGACACGTAGTCTAAACAGCTCATATTAGATAAGCATCAATCATACACTTATAAGCGTATGGATCTTAGGCAGTAGTCTTTACTTATGCTTTATAAGGCATAGTTTCTCTTTCTATTTAGAGAGTATAGACTGCTTCAAAATAAAATAGAAGATATATATGAAAAGAAATTGTATTCTTCGAACTTGAGAGCTCGGCAAAATTATGAAAGACAACCCCGAGTTTGGGAGCTCGGGTATGAAAAGATAAAAAGATGAAAAGAAAGGAAGCTTGGCATGTATGCCTTATTGAAGTAGTTTCTCCTTATGTGGAGAAGGTCTACTTGGTTTTAGCTCCGAGGTACCTGCGTAGGAAGGGCGCCATAATGACAGGGTCCAAGTGCTCTCCTTCGCGTGTTTGCAAGAGTTAGAATCCACCATATTGTGCTGCGGAGATTTTGTATGGTCCTTTGGTCTTTGGCTCCTGCGCTCCTCCTAGCTTGTTAGTGCACCACGGGCCAACTGGCATTACCAGTTCTCCCACTTAGAAGGTTTGGTGGCGTCATTTGTGCCATAGTGCAGTCATCTCGTTGTAGACCTCTTCTTCGAAGTGAAACACCATAGGTTGTTCGAGATCGGGTTCGGGGACCAGATCTCCTAGGATAGTGTTGACGGCCGAGATGTTACTCACTTTTCTGGCATCACGGATAGCCGTGATCATGCAAGAACGCGCCACTCCTTGATCTCCTTTGATTGAAGCTACTCCTTGTGGTGTTGGAAACTTCAGCATCAGATGGTAGGGAGACCATACGGCTTTAGCTTGGCACATCCAAGGTCTGCCAAGGATAATGTTGAAAGGTGTGACGGTGTCGACTACCATGAATGTGCAGTATAGGGTTAAGCTCTTCGCTCTGTCTGCCACTGTGACTGGGAGAGTGATTTCCCCGAGAGGTATTACTGGATTTCCTGTGAACCTCGAGATCGTACCCGTAGGTTTGAGGTCGTCCTTGGTAAATCCTAGTTTCTGGAAGCAATCTTGGAACATTACTTCTACTCCACTCCCATCGTCTATGAAGACTCTTTTTACCAGAGTATCTTGTACGGTTGCTGAGATGATGAGAGGATCAGAGTGAGGCATCTGATTTGGTACGGCATCCGCGTCCGAGAAAGTAATGGTTTCCTCGGGGCGAAGCCTTTTGTTGACTGGCTTGGTATGTGGTATGGCCCGCACACTATCCTTCAGCTTAGTCAAGGAAATTGTTTCTCCGGTATAGCCATTGATGCCGTTGATGACTCGGTTGGCTCCATTTGGCGGTGGTGGAGGAGGATTTTGAGGATTGTTGCCTCCGCCGCCCTGGTTGTTGTTGTTATTGTTGCGGGAGCCATCATTCTTCTTCTGCCAGGGTTTTCCCCCATATCTCTTTTGGGTACCCTGGTTATCGCTGGCTATCGAAGGTGCAATTTGTTGCACGATTCCTTGACGAATTAGCTTCTCGATCTCATTCTTGAGCTGATAGCACTCCTCAGTGTCATGCCCCCGATCTCGGTGATATTGGCAGAATTTCGGGGACCTTTGGCGCTCGGCTGACTCCTTCATGGCAGGTGGGTCTCTTAAAAGGTGCCTGTGAATGGATAAAATCTCAGCCCGAGATCTAGCCAGAGGAGTGTATGACTCGAAGGTAGGTTTGGAGGCGCTTTCCGTCTTCTCGACCTTCAGTATCTTCATTTTGGGCTCTTTTTTGTCCAGATGGGAGTCTAGAGGCCTCTTGCCTGTTACAGTGTTTGTTTTGCTAGCATACTTCTCCATGATGACCTGGAGATGTTGAATGGTTGTTGGATTCTTTGTTGCCAGCTTCATCCTCAGAGTGTCATCATCTACACTCATACGATACATATTGATCAGGAGGCGTTCATCTCGATCATAGCATTCAGTAGCTAGATCCATGTATTTGTGATAGTGTTCTATCACAGTTTCCCCTTCAAGGCGGGCCACATATCCCAAATCTCCGAGGGACTTGGTAAACTTCTTCTTCTGGAAAAAAGTGTGAAGAAGGAAATCAGCGAAATCTCAGTAATCGAACAAACGTTCTCGGAGGTGTGTCCGAGTCAAGGTTTATGTGGGGTGGCTCAAAGTTTGGCGGGTTATGTCGTACAGTCTGGTTTAAGGTTTCCCTAAGACGTCTTTGTCTTTCTTCCTCCTATCGCCTTTCTGCGAGGATTTGTCGATCCCTTTGTGCTTGTTCTTCTACGGAAAAGATCGAATCAGATCTGTTGTACCCCAGCCCATTCTCTTGGTCAAGGCCGTCTAGGTTGTTGACGTGTTCGCTGTAGTTCATGTCAGTCTGGATCGAGACTCTCTGTCCTAAGTTCGGTGCTTCAGATCCACCAGGATTTGATCCAGAAGGTGGCATTCCTGATGCAGCGGGATTTGGGCCGGAGGGGGGTGCTCCAGATACGACAGGATTTGGACCGAAAGAGTTTGGAACGTTGGAGTTTCCTGCCCCCACGGTAGAGCCTGACGGCGGTTCAGAAGTGGAGCGTGTACGAGAGATCCTACTGGTCGACCGCGTCCTCGTCCTCGTCCTTGGGGGGTTGCTCTACTTCTGGATTCTCCTCCGGATTTTGCCCCTGCACACGGGCGCTTCTTCTGGGCTGCTCAGCGTCAGACATGTTGGAGAATTTGTTCTTCGGGTGCGCTAGACCAGATCAGAGACAAGGTTCGGCGACGTCGTCAATGAGTGTGAGATGTCCCACTGGGCGTGCCAAATTGATGTATGCCGGACACCAACACTTCGACGACGAACCAGACTCTCGAACTGATCTGCAAAACAAAGGCCCCGGGCGTAGACATTCCGACGCTCAAGTCAGTATATTTGTTTAAGGCGTAAAGTATGTTGTATGAGATTAGATCGAGAGGTCTACCAAACCTTTAGGGTATTTATATGGCTACAATCTGTAGATCACCAAGATATGTATTTATGGTACAAGTACAACTCTTATGGAATAGTCGTTGTATTACCATGTATAATAGAAGTATATTTCGGACATAGTTGTGTTACCATGTTTAGGATGGCTGTATTACCATGTTTAGGATGGCTGTATTACCATCTTTGAGAAGATGTATATTCCTTGTAGAACATTCATAATATAGGCATTCCCTATAAGGATTAGATTGATGGACCTGTGGATCCACCCTCCGCGTATCTCGAGTCCACAACCCTTCTCGGGCCCTGGTCCGAGTATGAATGAGGCCCGAATACGAACCATGGACTTATCAAGAGGTAAAAAAACGCCTATCATCATCATCACTTTTCGGAAATTCAAACTTGACATCTTCTCTTTGTGGACCTTTCTTCACCACCAAATCTCTAAAATTTTGAGAAATGGTACCCCGAGTTCTGGGATCATAAATGTTTATACTTTCATCAACATTATCAACATTAGGTCAACACCCTCAACTGAGTCATGTTTAATCACCTGTACTTTCTCTACAATTTCATCTTCCACCTCAACTTGATCATCATCACTACTCACCTAAACTTGATCATAATCACTACTCACCTCAACTTGATCATCATCATTACTCACCTCAACTTGATCATCATCAAATACATCTTCTACTTGTTTGCTTGTCCCCTCTTTCTCTCTATTTTTCCTACCAAACATTGCCTCAAGACGACCTCTTTGTTGACTTGCATCTTTCTCATTCTTCAACCTCTTCTTTTTTTAAAGGAACCGCTTGGATAATTTCTTTTTTGTTTTGCCGGTATCTTGTTTTCCATAATCTAAAGACGAGATAACCTACAATTAATACACACAGTGCTTGGATTTTGGGGGTGAAAAAATAAAATCTAAATTAACAATCAATTGATACAAATTTAACACTAACAAACAAACAAAACACAATAATTGATATCGAATTAAACAAAGAACAAGAATATGGTTTGATATTTACCTCAAACAAACTTATTCAGCCCAGCCCAGGGTTTCGGCATTTCGCGATCAGCCTGGGACTCGCGGCGAAGACGGGTCACGGAGACGGAGGTGGCGAGAGGAGGCGGCCGGCGGCGAAGGACGGCGGGGCGGTGGTGAGGCGGACTGTTCGGCGGCATTCGAGTTCGGCTCAGTCGCTCAAAGTCTCGCGTCTGTGGTCTGTCTGTTCGTTCTTTCTTTTGGCTTTTTAATTTAATTACTTATTTTTTATACTATATCATTTATAAAAAAATTAAAAATGGGGGCCCTATTTCAAAATTTTGGGGCCTGAGGCCCAAGCCTCACATGACTCTCCATACGGGCCGGGCCTGCTTAAGCATATGGTATCTATTTATGCACATTATAAAGGATCCTCCAAAACCATCAGCAAAGTTGCAATTAATACACTGATGATTGCTCCGTGGTTCATCTGGTCGAGGAAGAATGACTATTTGTGTAACAATGTAACTCAGGATCCTTTTGTCACCTTTCAGAACATCATAAAGCATGCTCACCTGGTCTTTAGTGCTTTCCCCTGGTTGGAAATGCATTAAAGCATCAAAGATTGGTCAATATTGGGCTGGTTCCATACCTTAAAAGGAAGAGACCAAAAACAGTACACATATTAAAATGAAAGCATCCTGATCATGGAATAAAAATTTATGTAGATGATTCTTTCCTTTCTACTAATATCTCTGGTCTGGGATTTATAGCTAGAGATGGTCTTGGTTCTGTATTGGTTATGTTAGTGAAGGCAGTTACTGCTAGCTCCCCCTTACATGCTGAGTTGCAAGCTATAGAATTTGGTTTTCAAATAGGTCTTGAAATGAATGCAGCTTTTGTAATTGAAACTAATAGCATGATGGCATTGAAAGAGGTTCAGTCCCCTTTAAATGTTGAATGGTACTGTTATACTATCTGTCATGCTATTAATGCCTTAGGCCAGACCAACAATGTGCATTATATCTTCAGAGAGGCTAACTGTGCTGCAAATTGCTTAGCAAAACACAGTGCAAAGTTTAATTTCTCTGGAAATATGACTACATAGCATGCTTCTACTATTCTAAAAGGCATTCTCTCTCTTGATGCTATAGGAATACCAAATCTGAGACACAATAAATAGCTCTATTGTTTCTTAGATTACAGTCACTACTCTCCCTTTTTCTTGATGGCAGGTACAGAGCCCAGAGAGCCACCTCTCTGGGTTGGGAGATAAAGAAGGAAGCAGCAAGCACCAAGCTTTTCTGGTGATTTCGGTTCATGAACATTGGCAGTCCATGCCTCCCTCTGAATTTATTGAATTAACATGTACACATATCATGGGTTTGATCTTTTTGGGTTCTACTGGTGGTCAGCAACACACTTAGTTGGCGAAGTTGTGCTTCGTTTTGACGATCACTAATCTGCTCGTTAAGTTTGAATGTGGTGGCCACTGGACCTTTTTTTTTACCACTTGATCTCCCCTATTTTGTAAATGAATAGGTAGCATTTATTTAGCCCTATTCTTTATTTTTTGAAAGCCAAGAGCTTTGATCCTTTGTAAAGGAATTCTGTTTTTATGCTTCACAGCACCTTTTAATAGGCAAGGGGATCCTAAATGAAATTCCCCCACCAATAGGTGGTTTATTCTAAAAACAAAAAAAGAGAGGTTACATTGACACTTTATTCTTTAAATTATTTAAGATTAGAAAGATATCTTTCATGATAAAAATAAATATTAAGGGGCAATTTTGCAATTTTCTCCTTCTTGTATTGAATCTCTAACATGATTACATGTCTAATATGTATCAAATTGCAAAAATCAAAACAAAATAGAGGTGGAAACGAAAATCAACATAAACAAGAATAATCCAAAATTATTCACAGGATAGCAATTCATGGAATCAAATTCGTATAAGTACTTGTCGGATTGAGAATCATCATTCTCGTATTTAGTAAATTGGAGAAGACTGACACTGTGATTTAGTGGTCAAACGTTCCCAAGATGAGGATAACACCCATGGCATCCTCCATATCTGCTTCCTCGAGGTTTGTGGGACCACCTCGTTTCGGTTCCGTGGCGTGCTCTTCGGACAATTCTTCTTGTCGGAAGCCCAGCTCCCTGCACCTCGGCGGAGGTAATTTACTCGACCCATGAAATTTCCTGTTCTCAAAGAATAATTCTTTGGTTTATGGAATTGGCGCATCTGTAGTTTGTGTACGTGTGCGTGTTTGCGTGCAGGATGGAAAGGGGGCATGGACGAAAAGTGTTCATGGTCAAGGAGATTTTTGCTTTTTTTTACTCTGAATTTTGGTTCAGAATCGATATCCAGAAGTAATTTATAGGACACTTTGTTTTATTTTTTTATGCTCAATTATGCAAGATTTGTGATAGATTTTGGAGTTCCTGAATGTAGGATGTTCAACCTTTCTTGATGTTACTTGTTTCTCATTGTGTTTTGCTGCATTCCACATTAAGATAGTGTATCTAATGCTATGTTGAGGTTGAGGTTTCGTGTGTTGCATACTTGCATATCTCATTGTGGCCGTTGCAATCTTTGACTTTAAATTTTAAGTTGAGCTGTGAAGTCCGGCCATTGTAGGTGCTTTTTTTTTCTTTTTTGCCAGTATTTGAATACTTGACAGTTTATACAAAAAAAAATTCTCTTTTTGTGAATAACTCTATATACATCAATGCATATGTTTCATGTATGTGGCAGATTATTTGAGAAAAACCATGTTTGTCAGAGTTGACATAATTTTAATTATCCTGCTTGTTTCCTCCAGCACTTCCGCAAGTTGTACGCTGTGATATTAAGACTTCAAACTTGTTGCGAGGAGAGAAAAATAGAATGCCAGTCAGTGCAGCAGGGGATATGGCGCAAGCAAGCACCGTGACTACTGAAGAAGACATCGTGGATTGGGTTAAAAAGGATAAAAGGCGAATGCTTCACGTTGTCTACCGTGTTGGGGACATGGACAGGACAATAAAGTAATTTTAACTTCTGTTGTTTGATTGCTAGCTTTTTATGTTATTTTTACAAACTTAACTGTGTAGTTTTATGTACAACTATGAAGATTCTACACTGAGTGTTTGGGCATGAAGTTGTTGCGGAAACGGGACATTCCAGAGGAGAGATACACAAATGCCTTTCTAGGATATGGACCTGAAGATTCCCACTTTGTTATTGAACTCACTTACAGTAAGTACCATTTCACTGCACTGCACGCTACTCACATCCTAGGGGGTGTGTGTGTGTGTGGGTGGGGGAACTAGAGTATCCATGCTTTTGTGGTTTTACTGTTTTCATCTCATGCTATACTGGTTCTGATACTGTTTTTTGTTTTAATTTTGTTGCAAGATTATGGAGTTGACAAGTACGACGTTGGAGCTGGTTTTGGCCATTTTGGTATTGCAGTTGATGATGTAAGGATCTACTCATTTATGTTGGTCAATAGGCATCATAATTAGTATATTAACCAAAGATATTCGAATCTCATTTCATAAAAAAACAAGACCATATTGTAGAATCATTATTGCTAACTTGGATAGGTTGGGATTCTGATAACTATGACATCACTTGGTGTATATGCTTCAGCTACGTGGATAGCAGAAGTTCTCTCTCCTTTGCTATGAAGTAGTGGTCTAAAAGGCTAGCTGTGTTGTATAGGTTACAAAGACTGTAGATCTGGTTAAAGCTAAGGGTGGCAAAGTGACTAGGGAGCCAGGTCCAGTGAAAGGTGGCAATACAGTTATTGCATTTATAGAAGATCCCGATGGCTATAAATTTGAGCTTTTGGAAAGGGTTCCTACACCAGAGCCTTTTTGTCAAGTCATGCTTAGGGTTGGAGATCTTCAACGAGCTATAAATTTTTATGAGAAGGTACAGCCATCCATCTATACGGCACATATATTTCCTTTTTTTCTTTTTTTTCTCTTTTGATCAGTATGTTTTTCGTTAGCCAAAATCTGAAGAAATATATCTAATGTATTACAAATAGGCCTATGGCATGCAACTTCTCCGGACAAGAGATAACCCACAGTATAAGGTTAGTTCCATTACTCCTCTTTCTAATTTTGACATGCCTAAAATAGGAATGAGATCTGTTAGATGTATCTGTATGCATATACAGTATCACTTTGGATGCTGCATACCCTCTGTTAATTCTCAATCAATAAGTTTGTTTATTTCCTGAGGTGATCCACATCTATCATATTATCTTGTGGGCATCCTAGAAAACAGATGGTCGTTGGCACTTTTATCTTGTCATCCTGCTTTGAATATGACTGGTGTTTTTTCGGTTTTTGAGTTTTTACTTATTTTTACAAGCTACATGCTATTGACCTGACTGTTTTTTTGAATATTCTTTAAATGCTTGCTTTTGAATATTGAGATGGTATTTTTGCAGTCTTTATTTTATATCTTATAGATTAGAATTTTCTGGTTTTGTTTTGCCCGGTGCAGTACACAATAGCAATGATGGGTTATGGTCCAGAAGATAAAAGTGCCGTAGTGGAGTTGACATATAACTATGGGGTTACTGAGTATGAAAAGGGAAATGCATATGCACAGGTAGACAGACTATTTGGACTTTCTTAAATCATCTGTAGACTGTAGATTGAGAGTAATCTAATGTCTATTCTCACTCGTTTTATCATCTCCCCGGCCAGATTGCAATAGGCACAGATGATGTTTATAAAACAGCAGAAGCAGTTAGGCTCAATGGTGGAAAGATTTTACGAGAACCTGGACCCCTCCCCGGTATCAACACCAAGATCACTGCATGTCTGGATCCTGATGGTTGGAAAACGGTTAGTTTTATGCTTTTCAAAGAAATCCAATCATTCTTATTATATTTATCTGTACTTTAACTTTAAATTTAACAGGTCTTTGTCGACAACATTGACTTCCTCAAGGAGCTAGAATAAGATCTGTGTGGGAACTTTAGGACAGATTTGTATCAAAAGGAATGAGCAACTGATGTTATCATATAGCTATTACCGAGAATGTTTCAGTAGTTGGCCGTATCTCTATATCTCCAGAAGTACAGAATATTTTTTTTTGTCCATCTGTAGTTGTATGTTAAACGTTGACTTTATCCAAAGAAGAACTTAGAAAGAGTTCTGTCTGCAAGAGTCTCAACAAATTTCTGCTGTCATTTGGGAAGTTCCCTTGTACGATGTTATTAGTATTAAGGGCATTAATGGGCTAAAAGCTGAGGTACCCCTAAATTTATAAGAAAGTGTCGATGTATCCCTGAGTAATTCAAAAGCGTTTTTTCTAATTGGCACTCGTTAATAATTTTTATATTCCATTGACCTACATAAATGTAAGTTGATGGTCATTTGACTCATTTAATCAAACAAACAATAATTTACTCCATCATCGTGAATGATCTACAATGTTAATTAATTGACGTCTTTTCGTCTATCATCCACCAAGTTAAACCAAGTACTTCTATCACCTACAAGGTGCACAATGCTGCACAATGCTTCTATATACTATAATAGTTAAGAATCATCCACTAAGTTAAACCAAGTACTTCTATCACCTACAAGGTGCACAATGCTGCACAATGCTTCTATATACTATAATAGTTAAGAATCATCCACCAAGCTAAACCAAGTACTTCTATCACCTACAAGGTGCACAATGCTTCTATATACTATAATAGTTAAGAATCATCCACCAAGTTAAACCAAGTAATACCTATAGTAGGTTATTTTATTTTTTTTGAAATGATACCTATAGTACGTTATTTATTTATCATCCACCAAACTAAACCAAGTAATACCTATAGTACGTTATTTTATTTTTTTTGAAATGATACCTATAGTACGTTATTTATTTGAATATAGTATGTTACTATTAAATATTAAGCATGACAAATTTGCCCAAAGTCATTATTTGGTATAGCTGTGAACCTGTGATAAAATGCAGACCTTTTAGATTAGCATTTTAAATTCTAAAATTTGGTATTTTTACAAATATCCTCAAATAAAATTTATTTTTATTTGTTTGATTCGTCTAATGTTGTACTTTGTTTGACAAGTAGTATAATCAGATTTGATAAGTATTATAATCACATTGTACATAGTATGTATTGGGAGATAAACTAATGAATATAATGACCATTATATGAGAGATGGAGTAAATACTTTTTTTATTCGGTTAGATGAGTGATCGATATATATGTTAGAAATATATAGAAGCATTGTGGAGGTAATAAAGGGTGACAGAAGGGAGATGAAAAGACGTCAATTAATTACTATTATAGATCATTCACGAAGATGGAGTAAATAATTGTTTGTACGATTAAATGAGTCAAATGGCCATCACTCATCCTGCATTAATCATCTACGATGTAACAAATTACAATGGAATCTGAAAGTTGTTAACGACACTCGTAAGAAAAACCGATTCAAAAGTGCTAATGTACCCTTATAATTACATTGATTAAAGAAGTGTATCCCTAAAGCCAATTTTTCAACATAATCTTGAACTAAAAGACAAATTTACTCTCACTTGTTGGGTTTTTTTTTCCCTTGACCCAAATGCTCACGGGCATAAAAAAAAATTCAAGAAATCAATATCACTGAATTACAGAATAAATGCACAATATTATTGAAAGGGGCATGCTAGATGAAATCCATATTTTGCTTATTTTGTATTCCAAAATAAAAATACATTTTCGATATATATGAAATGATCAATAATTATGTATATCAGATATATGCTATTTTGTATATTTTTTCACTCTTTTTTTACATCTTAAAATCTAATAATGAACTTAGAATGCAACTTCATTAAAATATACTTCCCAGCAATCATTTAAACTCGCCCAATTATTTGAAACGATCACGATTCGTAGCTAGCTTTCTGGAAATTAAAATGATTTCAATGAAACTTTATTTTTATCAAATCAATGAAACTTTAGGAAATAACATATTTGTGGGAATCAATGGAAATAAATCGAGTGGCTGCCATGATCAGTGACGAAATACCACTCTTTGTAGTTCGTAAATAAATTTGAGTAAGAATGTATGAATACAGCCAAAACATTTGAACCAAAGAATTCGAATGCATGAATAACAGAGTAAGAATTCGAATGACAGTGAAGATTTGGGAAAAAAAGGGAAGAGCTAAATTGGGTAAAGAAGGAAGAAAAACGGAAACAATAAATAAGAATTGATTAAAAAAAGTAAAAAAATCTGATTAATTTTAAACCATTAGATTAGAACTTGATCAAAGGCTAGAATGATGAGTAAAATTTTGAGTGAAAATAAGTGAGTGAATGGATCCTCTCCCATATGTGTGTGTGTGTGTGTATATATATATATATCACTTCTATTGCATACACTTGCAAATCAGTTATATATCATAATCATTGTATATATGATTATATAACAAAAATACGGACCGCAAAAAGCAAAATACGGACTGAATCTAACAGGCCAGTATTGAAAAATGTTAACCTTTATATCCAAAAACTCAACAAATTGAAAACATTGGTGAACTTACCATAATGTTGCCAACTCTATTCTCTCTTTTGGTAATTTGAGCTAGTCACGCTAATTATTACTGGGTGTGGCGGTTTCGATCCCTCGACTCACACTAATTTCTGGGCACGGTGATTTTGGTCCTCTAGGTTTCAAACGCGTTCATGCGATAAAGTAACGGTGACTGCTAGTATGGATTTGGATTGTCTTGCTTAACATTTGTTTGGGGCATTTTCGTCATAGAATTTTTCATTTTTACCATTAAATAATAGTGAGGGTATTCTGGACGTTTTACACTTGACAAAAGAAAATTATTCCCAAATTATATATTTAAGGAATATAATGGCACTTTTAAAAAACATAGGAATACAATAGCAATTATTTAAACACTTACAACACTTTTTTCTAGTATTAATTGCCAAAGCATGACATTTCTTGCTTCATAGCCCATAGGAGTGTTTTAGTGTATCATAACATTTGACCGAGTCCATACATTATACCTTTTTGTTAAATGAAAATGGTGTATCAATGAGGAAGATGTAAACCTCGCCAGCAAGGTGAGACTTCACCATCATTGGCCATCGGATTCTTGTAGACTCAGGGAAGATCCGGGGACTTCCCTTGCATGTGCCGCTAGCCTGCTTTTGAAGCTCTTGGATTTATTTCTCACCGGCGACTTCAGCTAAGCACCTCGTTGAGAGGACACTCTTTCCCATATCAAATCAATTCAAAATAATGACATTTAGTTCTCTTCAGTAAATTCATCATGAGGGCATCGACTGCAAACTTCTTGTTATTATATTCAGTCGAACTTGATTTATTTCTTACTTCCTTTAAAAACTGAGCAATTCCTTATCCGCCGTTACTTGAACATTATCGTCATGATTTACAATAGGTATCACAACCTTTTTCATTCGTATATAGTTATGAAACGTGATTGTTGCTACTATTATGGTCATTTGCCACTCCTCCATAATTTAAGGCATCGCCTTAAGCATGCGTCATCTATTTTTCAAGTTGCCAAATGAGCTTTCCACTGTGCTTCATACAGAAGAATGTCGATAGTTAACCAGTTAAGTTCAGTTCAATATATTCTAAGTTTTTTCAGTTCAGTTCAGTTCAGTATTTTTAAATTTTTCAGTTCAATTCAGTTCAGTTCAGTATTTTTATTTTTTTCAGTTCAGTACAATATTTTTATATTTTTCAGTTTAGTTCAGTATTTTTTTTATTTTTTTCAGTTCAGTTCAATATTTATTTTTATTCTTTTCAGTTCAGTTCAGTATTTCTTTATTTTTTCAGTTGAGTTTAGTATTTTTTTATTTTTTTGAATTCGGTTCAATATTTTTTTTTAATTTTTTTCAGTTCAGTTCAACGAGAAATAAGTTCTACCAAACAGGGCCTTAATGTTTCATCTAATGTTTTTACCCTTTTTATTCGTTCCCTTCGCCCCTTTTTGGGTTTAAATTTGTTTTGATTATGATTCTATTTCTTCCCTTCTATATTTCGATTATGATTTAGTTTATTACTTCTTCCCTTTTGTATTATGATTTTGATTTGGTTTATTCTGGAGGTTAAAATCAAATTGAACTCAAATAAGATCATAAATTAATGATTGTTGAAAACCGAAGATTGCATATTCGTATTGTTTTTTAGATTTTTAATATTTCAGGTGCAAATTTAATGTTTTCCCATTTTGATCTCGATCTCACACAAATATGACGGTATGCGACTAAATTCCTAATTTATGTAGTGAAATACGGCCGAGACATCAGTTTGAGTGGTTTAATTCCTTTCACGCTAATAATTTAACAATTGTATTTTATCAAATTTATAAAAATATTACCTCAAAAAATTGTATATCGCGCGGTTTACCCATGCTAATCTAAATACAAATATATACTTAGAAGACTAATGCAAATAAAAAAAAGGATCGACCCATCTGAAATACACCAGAACAATAATTCAAGGGGAATATGAGGATTTTATTTTAAAAATTCAGATTTATACTAACACATATGGGTATGAAAGTAAGTAACATTTGAGGCTCTATTTTCTCGAGTTTAGCAATAAATCAGCTCTGTTTAGTAAAAATATAATTTGATGAAATTTTATTTTTAATATATTTGTTTTCACTTCATTTAAGTTTATTTGAATAAAGAATAAGATCATAAAAACGTACAAAATCTATAGATATATATTATATATTTAAAATAGAATAATTCTTGCTTACTTGTCTTTTTCTTAAATTTTTAGAACTTATTTTTCGTTTCACCAAAACATTGACACATCATTTTAACCTGTCTTAAATTTTCCCAAATTGCTAACTGATTAAATTTACTTCCGAACACAAATTAAAAATAGTAATAAAGGTAACCATGAAAAAATCTCCAACTTTAAATATAAATATTAGTGATGGATTTTTTCCCCTAAACTGAACTGAAATAAAGACAAATTATTTAATTGAACTTAAAAAATATAAATATATTTAGCTGAACTGAATTAAGCTTATAAAAATATAAATGTAATGAACTAAACTGAAAATATAAAAAGCAAAAGTTCCATATGTTATAACTAATTACCTAAAAGCAGAATTTGGATACCGCCTAAAGCACCTGTCGGCGACTGTCTTTTCAGCTTCCTCACACATCGACGAAGAGGAGATTCGCTTTCCTTCGTTGGATCGCGATGTCGGCGGCTCTGAACTGTCGTTGTTGGCGGGGATGACTGCTTTCCGGCGAGTGGGAGAAGGGGTGGCTAAATACTGAAGGGGAAAAGTATGGTGGTAGAAGGGGTGGTCGGGTTGCGGCGAGGATCGCCGGTGTTAGCCCCGAACCACCCCTCCGATGTGAGATCCGGATTTGGGGCGCGGGCGGGCGGCTAGGTACAGAGGAGAGAATAACAACTAAGTATATTAGTTTTATTCCTTATTAGACTCATATGGTTCTAAAACCTATAAATGAATTGTCAAGACAAAAAAAGGTGGCATTAGGTTATAGAGTATAGGAATATAAATAAAAAATCAGAATGGCACCAAATACAGCCATATGTTGGAGCAGTGAAGTGTAAAGCCCCTTGTGATATGCTTTGAGGTGGAAATAAACATATTTGACAGAAGGTTGATGAACAACTGTGATGGATAAGCAGTTTCTTCCAAGCTGAGGTCCCTTCCCATGCTTAACAACACTTTGTAAGAGCTGCAATCAGACATGTAAATATTAGCAGTATCATGAATGTGTCTCAGGGATTCTGATATTAGGAATCCCTGCAGCATCAAAAATAATTAGGCTTCTGACAGCAGTAGGGAGGGAAAGCCATGTAAAATTCTCTGATACTTTGCTAGTTTGAGCTAGCTTAGAGAGGAAATCAGCAGGCTGTTTCCTTCTCTCAAGGTGTGTAACAAAATGCAAGAGCCAAACATATTAGCAATATCATCTAAGAGAGTATGTAATCTTCATTGCCATGTGGAGAGATTAAGGATCAAGGAAATAACTTGCTGGCAATCAAATTCAATATAAACAGGCTTAGTATGAACAGATAGAGAGCATTTAATTGTAGCCTGAATGGCATAGCTCAGCTTGCATGGGAGATGATTACTAATATATGAAGTTTCAGCATGAACAAAATCCTCAGAGCTATTCCTAATAATGATAGAGATACCAGTCATATTATGCTTCCAGGAAGCATCAGTGTTTATTTTAAAACCTAAAGTAGGTCTTGACCAGTATATAAGAGTGATGTTAGGCTTTGGAGGAATGTAAAGTGGTGGAATGCAGCCTTGTATAGCTACCTCCTATCTACTGCATTACAAATGTGCAATGGACTCTTAACAAGTGTTAAGTAGATGGAAGAGTGGAGTTATTTTTTTTTTTCATAGCATCAATATCTGGAGGGATATTTTCATACATTTTCTTATTTCTTGCTCTCCACAATATGATACATCTTCATCAATATGAGTTTATCTTGTCTGTGGTGAGAGATGGTGATTTCTGATATGTAACTGATCATAGAGAAAGGAAGTACCTGCTCCAAAATTGGCAGCATGGTCTTTTTGTTAGCAACAATATAAGCTAATAGTTAGCAGCAAATAATCCTCTTGTACAGGCTCAAAAATATCAATCAACGGTTCATGTCAGTCTAGTTTGAACTCTAAAAATTGCATTGACCATCTCCATGAATGACCCTAGAGTTTGCTTCTGAAAAAGGTTAATATCGCAGATCCTATTCCAGTTTTGAGACTTCCTCTGTGAAATTGGAAGAGAGGCCAGAAATGCAGTCCAAGGAGTTGTCCCTAATTGATGCTTCCACCATAGCTTGCAGGAGAATTCCTTGATTGTTGTTGCTAAAGATCTGATTCCCAGGCCATTTTGTAGCACTGGATAGCAAATGGAATCCCGTATCTTCCATGATTTCTTTGGACCTGCATCAGGTAAGCCCCAGAAAAAATAGCAAGTCTCATTTCTATATTTTTGATCATCCATTTTGTAGGCTCCATTACTGCCGAGATTTGTTGGGATAGTGACATGAGGCAAGATTGAATTAGAGTCGATTTACCTCCTGTAGAGAGCCATACATTTTTCCAGTTCAGAGTTCTTCTATCTATCATTTCCAGAATAGACTGAAAGTGTATATTTAGAGTCCTTCCACCGAAAATTTGTACTTCTAAGTATTCAAAAGGTATTTTATCATGTTTCATTCCCATCATAATTTAGCTCGTTTTAGCTTGTTCTCAGTTGCTTTAGAGCTCATGTAAAAATCCCTTTTGTCATAATTTATTTTTTGTCCAGTATTTTCTTCAAATTTGACCAGAAATGCTTTCATTTCGATTAAGTTCATCCTATAAGCTTTTAAGAATATGACACTGTCATCACCATAGCTTAGGTGTGATATATTAATAGCATTTCTGGGTAGTGAGTAATATTGCATTGAACCAAACTGGAAAACATATGAAAGGCTCCTAGTGAATGCTTCTGAGAAAATGGGACAGTGGGTCACCTTGTTTTATACCTCTAGGTGGAGGGAAGAAACCTACAGGTTTCCCATTTATAAGAATTGAGAACCAAGCATCAGACAGGGTTTTTAATAAGCAATGAACAAAACTGTCTCTAAATCAAAACTTAAGGAGAATTTCTTTTAGGAAAAGTCAACTAACCTTATCAAATGCTTTCATTAGGTCTAATTAAGTATAAAGTTAGGGTCCCAAGCTTTCCTATTCAAGAACCTGAACATCTCTTTTAAGTAGATGACATTATCAGATATGTCTCTGTTTTTGAGAAATGTTGTCTGGTTTTGGTGGTATTAATTTAGGCATCAATGATTTTAGTGTTTCCATAAGAATTTTGAAAAAATCTTATTGATAACATTTGAAAGACTAATAGGTCTATAATATCCAAAAGTAATAGGAATTTCTTTTTTTGGATTATGGTAATCTAGGTGCTTGAAATTCCTCTATGAAGATGAGACCTTATAAAAGGTCATTTGATGATGCCTCAAGTAAATCTAGGCAAATAATATTCCATTCTTTAATAAAAACATTGAGCTGTGTAGCCATCAGACCCTGGACTGTTCATTTTATTAAGGCTAAAAATTACTTCAATTCTTGTAAGGTAAATGCCTTACAGAGTTCATCATTTTCATGTCCAGAAATAATGGATGGTATTTTGAACCTCTTAGGATAACAGAAAGTGAGGAACCTCTCATGATCAGGATGTGGTGATTCTGTGAGCAGATTTTGATATAAGGAGATAGCCTCATTTTCAATATCATTAGAGTCAGTCAACCACATCCCATCTGAGCTTCTTATTTTAGTAATGTTGAGTCTACTCCTTTTCTCCATAATAGAGTTGTGAAATTTGGTATTCTCATCACCCTATTCAAGCTATTTAACCTTAACTTTATGTTTCCCGAAATTGTACAGCTCTTTAAGGCATTTTGTTAGCAGGGCTTTTGCCTGCTTGGGTTTAATAAGTGCTACAGTAGAACTATCTGATTCAAAGGCAATTTCCTGGATCCTAAGATTTTCCTCAGCTTTAGTTATATTCTCATCAATGTTTCCAAACACCTCTCTATTCCACTTTTTAAGAATGGTTTTGAGGATGTTTAGTTTGAGAATTTTTTTAGCATACCCCTTCCTTGTGAGGGAGAATTCCAATGAAGATTAATTACCTCCATGAAATCCTCCCTTTTAAACCAAGTATTCATAAATCTAAAAGTTTTGGGTATACTGCCTATTCTAAGCAATAAAGGGCAATGATAAGAGGTGTCCTTGTTAAGAACATGCACTACTACAAAAATGACATCTCACTACACCTTAATCACTACACCTTAATCACTACATTTGTGAATAACCGCTGTAAAAAAATGCCACAACTACGGTTTTTCAAAATCTGTAGTTGATTGTACTTGTAACTGCGGCTTTTCAAAATCGTAGTAAAATGTCTGTACGTAGTTAAAAGTACAAACGAAGTCGGTTCAGTCTTCTATTCATTCGGTAACAAATTAACTAAGCACCCGAAGTCATCATGAATGAAACCCCATAACCGAAATCGGTGCAGTATCTTCTGCAACTTAGATATGTACTCGCAGTCCAAAGTTTTTCTTAGAGGCCATCAATTGAATTCGATTTTCTATATATAACAACCGATTGCACATCATATAGGACTCGAAATTCAAAGTTGTGTTTAGAGATGAAGTTTTTGAATTCGATTTAATATTATCTAAATTAAATAAACACCCGAAATCCGACGACTTGCTCGGAGACTAATACCCGATTTCGATTTGTTATCTGTTACAATCGATAAGCAAATTAAATAAGATCCAAATTCGAAAGTTTTCTTAAAAAAGGATAATACCAAATTCAGTTCATTATCTTCAACAACAAATAGCGAATTACATAAGCGCGTGAAATCAGACGTCTTGCAAGGAGACCCTTATCCGAAATCGGTGCAGCATATTTTACAAATTAAATAAACACCTGAAATCCAACGACTTGCTCGGAGACTAGTACCCGATTTCGATTCATTATCTGTTACAACCGATAAGCAAATTAAATAAGATCCGAAGTTGAAAGTTTTCGTAAAAAAGGATAATACCGAATTCAGTTCATTATTTTCAACAAAAAATAGTGAATTACATAAGCGCGTGAAATCAGACATCTTGCAAAGAGACCCTTATCCGAAATCGGTGCAGCATATTTTATAAATTAAGTAAGCACCCGAAATCCGACGACTTGCTCGGAGACAAGTACCCGATTTCGATTCCTTATCAGTCACAATCAATAAGCAAATTAAATAAGATCCGAAGTCGAAAGTTTTCTTTAAAAAGAATAATACCGAATTCAGTTCGTTATCTTGAAAAACCAATAGCGAATTACATAAGCGTCTGAAATCAGACGTCTTGCAAGGAGACCCTTATCCGAAATCGGTACAACATATTTTACAAATTATATAAGCACCCGAACCTCAAAGTTTTACCGAGAGACTATCAATTGAAAAATGTTGTTTAAACCATTAGAAACAATCCATTACAATTCAATGTATAATTAGTGCCATTAACTGCAAAAATACGTATTTTTGCAGTTTTATTAGTGCCTGACTGGTATACCGAAACCACTAACTAGAATACTGAAATATATGTTCCTATGACTTGAAATAATTGTAACAATGATTGAAGAGTTCTGAAGACTCGGCACTTATTGATTGGCTATTTTGTAGGAATTGACTATGTTTAAACATGCTAATGTTTAAACACTTGTTCAAGCAGATCATAAACCGAGCAATAGTCTTTGAGGTGAAGTACAACTCAGATGCGATCAAAGAAGATATTCAAACGAATCAAGATGATATTTGAAGAATGATTCGGTGCTGATTTGATTAGATAGAGAATATATTCTTGAGTTGTATTTTAGTTAGAATTAGTCTTAATTAAGGAAAGAATATCTTTCTTACCTTATAGCTATAGAAGTAGAGTATAGCTAGAAGACTAAGTGTAGCTGTGACAAGCTGGACGAGAGATCAGCATTGCCGAGATTGAAGGATCGAGAAGATAAACGAGGCAATACAGCATTGAGCTATAAATAGAGAAAGAAGCTGCGACAGAAAGTATCCAACTTGAGTGAAAGTATTCCGGAGTTCAGAATAGCTTTACAGTTCTTGGAGCAGCAAATTCAATGGAGATTCAATAGGCCTTTGCCATCGCCAGAGTCTGAAATCAGGAAACCTTAATACCTCGGGAGAGGTGGTCAAGATAGCAACGAGGAGTTGCTGTCTGGCTGTGAGGGGAGCTCACAAATCCACACGGAAAGATAAGTCTAGATATTTAATTGTTTGAGAAACTTTGTAACTGATCTTGATTATTTAGTGGATGATTTTCAGACTGGGCAAGGCCCCGCAGATGTAGGTATTTTAGCATCGAACTGCGTAACCAATTCTTGTGTTCTTACTTTTAGTGTTAAAACTGTATTGCATGTTTAAACATACTTGCTAGAGTAGAAATATTAGTTAAGAACACTGTGAATCTGATCGATAGTAATTTCAATTGCTATCAGAGCTTGTTCACTGAGTTATGCCTTTAACAAGGCCAGTGAAGATCCCTATCGATCATGTCAAACCAGGAGAAAGATGGTTCGTTTTACACACGCGCACCCATGCTGGATAAGAACAACTATGGCTACTGGAAAGCAAGAATGAAGCACTATATTGATGCTCTTGATGAAGAGGCGTGGTACTTGGTTGAGAACGAATGGCAACCAGCCAGAAACCCACCTGTAGCAGGCGCAACTGAAGGTGTTCTGAAAGCCAAAGAGGAACTGACAACTCAAGAGAGAAAGGACAAACAACTTAACAATAGAACACTCAACTGTATCAACTCTGTTGTTGATCAAGAAGCCTTTCGCTTAATTTCAACTTGCTGTACTGCTAAGGACGCATGGGAGAAATTGAAAGCCAGCTATGAAGGGGATGCAAAAATGAAACGACAAAAAATGCATACTGTGAAGTCAACATTTGAAACAAGGGTTATGCATGATAACGAAACCATTGCTGATTACAATGCAAAGGTCAGAGATCTGGTTAATACAACATATAAGTTAGGAAAGCCGTTCGACGAAGATGATGTAGTGCAGAAGATATTGAGATCTCTACCAGCAAGGTTCAAAGGGAAGACTTTTGCAATGGAGGAACTAAGTGATACTTCTGAGAGAACCATAAACGAAGTCATGGGAGCACTATCAGCTTTTGAGATTAAGGAGTTAGCTACAATAAGGCAAAATGATCTGGCCTTCACTGTAACTGCAAGAAAAGCAGCTGAACAAAACTCTGTGTCTAAACACAATTCTATGTCTAAACACTCTACCAGAAACAACAATGTAGATATGGACGAGGATGAGCTTGCTCAAATATCAACAAGCTTCGCAAAAGTACTGAGGAAATCCCAAGCCCGAAGAAATGATGGAAGAGAGCAAAATTCAAGCTTTAGCAGAAGAGCAAACAATGATCAAACAGAATCCAAGTCTATGTTTAAACATGCTGGTAAAATTCAATGTCGAGAATGTGAGGGGTACGGGCACATTCAATCACAATGTCCAAGTGGATCATCTAGAAAAAAGGGAAAAGCCTACAATGCCACCTGGAGTGATGGAGATGAATCTGATGAAGAACATGTTAGCAATCATGTACCCTTTGGTGCAGTTACTGTACAAAGCGATGAAGAAGTTGAATGAGAGACCTATGTTGCATTTGGTGCTACTGTAGTCTCTGACAGTGAGAGTTTAAACATAGTTTCTGATGATGTTCATGAATCATACGACAAACTCCACAAACTCTGGGTCAGTGCGACAGATCAGAACAAGATCTTAAAGAAAGACAACCACAACTTGAATGAAGAAGTTGAGCAACTACAAATATCTCTTGATGCTATCACTACTGGAAATGTTGCCGGAGACGTCGCCGGTGCACGGCGGTGGGATCAAAACGCCGGTCACCTAGGTTTTTGAATTTAAAAACCCCTCGGGTAAGTTGTTAGAAATTTCAGACGGCGTAAATATTGAAAACGCCGTTTGACACAATGTTTGAGCTCGAAATGAAGATGATTGTAGTAGAGTGTTGATCAATTTGAAGTGTTTAAGTGTAGGTCAAGGTTTAAGAATAGAAAAAAATGTACCCTTATTAAGTTTAGATTTCGAAACCTTAATAAGGTCAAGTTTAAGATTAGTAAAAAGAAAGACACTTGCTAGTACCATCTTTCATTTTCAAGGTGTGATGTTTAAGGAATCGAAAAGTGTAGAACAAAATTTTCGAGACCGAAAAAAATGTACCATATTGTGATGACGTTGATGTTTTCTTTGATATAGTTATATTTGCGAAATCAAAAATATAGGAATTAGAATCAAATAATTTTTTCTATAATTAAAGTCACATGCTTGACTTGTAAAGGGTTGGCTGTCCAGTTTACGAGTTCGAAAGTTAGTAAGAGTGGTTTATGTTGTACTGAAACTAGGTAGAAAGTTTTGATTGCAGAGGTTTTCGAATTCGAAAACTGTTTGTGATGTACTAAAATGGTCTGACGGGCTGAATGTTTTGAACTTTTAGTAACTTTTGTTAAAATATTTGGAGGTCCTAGATTCAACCCCAAAGTCTGGGAGCTGATGTGTGAAGGTATGTGTGTGTAAATCTTGGTCTTTGATTCCCTCTCAAATCCCAATTGTCGACATGTATGTATCTTTGATGACATCGGTGTATGCGAGGCCACTTGCCTTGATTTTGTTTTGTAATTGTAAGATTGTGGATGTGTAGTATAATGGGTTACTGGATACTTGTTGGTTAGGTCTTATTTGCATGTTGACGTGCATGGTGATACCACATTTTTTGCATGTACTTGACTGGATTGCTTGGTTTTGTTTAGGTTGTATTGCTTGTGCCTTGTTCGACACATATATATATATATATATATATATATATATATATATATATATAGATCGTGCTCGTATAATTGAAGAGGATGCGCGTACCAGTCCTGAATACCGGAGGTTGGTTGAACATTTCATTGATGTTGCAACTGAACATGCGAGAAGTGAAAATTGTTCTGGAATTAGGTGTCCTTGTAGAAACTGCATGAATGATGCTAATTTAGGTGTTGCTGGTGTTAGGGGTCACTTGATTATGCATGGTTTTGATAAGAGCTACAGACTTTGGGTATGGCATGGCGAGAATCACGATGGTGACATTAGGGAAGAACAAAATAATGCTGAGAAGGGAGGGCAAAGTTGTGAAATGGAATGTGATGATAAGTTGAATGATTTGACAGACGACGTGGCTAGGCATTTTGTTGGCAAACCAGAAGCTTTAGAAGCCATGTACATGAATAAGAAAACTCCGTTGTATAAGGGCTCGGGTCACACAGTCTTGAGTGTGACTCTGCAAGTTATGAATTTGAAAGCTAAACACGATCTTTCTGATAATGCAATGATGGAATTGCTTGGACTCATGACAGAACTACTCCCAGCTGACAACAAGATGCCGAATCGTAGTTATGCAGCTAAACGGGTGTTGTGTCCAATGGGAATGGAACTTGAGAAAATTCATGCATGTCCTAATGATTGCATGTTGTATAGAGGGGAGGAGAATGAAAAACTGGATAGGTGTGCAGTTTGTAATGAGCCGCGGTACACAACAAAGAAGGAGAAGTTAGACGTGGGCGCAGAGGTGTCGAATAGAGGGAAGAAACCAACACCTGCTAAAGTTGTTTGGTATTTACCTATCATTCCTCGGTTGGAACGGTTGTTTTCAAATAGACGTGATGCAAAAAATTTGACGTGGCATCGTAGAAGAAATCGTCCCAAGGATGATGTGATAAGACATACTTCTGATGGTGATCAGTGGAAGAAAATAGATGAGTTATATCCTCCGTTTAGTAAGGAAGATCGGAATTTGAGGCTAGGCTTGTCGACCGATGGAATGAACCCTTACGGGGACATGAGTAGCATGCACAGTTCTTGGCCAGTCATGGTGGTGATATACAATTTTCCTTCTTGGTTAACAATGAAAAGAAAGTATGTGTTGCTGTCCTTGATGATTTCAAGGCCTAAACAACCAGGAAATGATATTGATATATATTTGGCGCCACTAATCGATTATTTGAAAAAGTTGTGGTACGGGGAGAATTGGATATATGACGGATATCGGAATGAATGGTTCAAATTGAACGCTGTGTTGTTATTCACTATCAATGACTATCCCGCGCTGGGTAATCTTGCTGGCTACTCAGTTAAAGGGCATTTGGCTTGTCCGGTATGTGAGGAAAACACCTGTTATTGCCAACTAAGTCATGGGAAGAAGACAGTGTATCTTGGACATAGGAGGTTTTTACCTACGGACAATGCGTTGAGAAAAGCTAAGAAATGGTTTGATGGAAAAGTAGAAGGACGGGATGAACCTGTTCTCATCTCTGGACCGGAGATTCTAGAAAAAGTGAGAGACATGAAGAATGACTTTGGCAATAACCATAAAAAGGCCAAGGTATGTGGACCGTGGAAAAAGTGTAGTATATTTTTTGAATTGCCATATTGGGAGTATTTGGGGGTGCGACATTGCCTGGATGTTATGCATATTGAAAAGAATGTTTGTGATAGTCTTATTGGCACCTTACTCGATATTCCATGTAAATCAAAAGATGGTTTGAAGAGTAGAAAGGATTTGAGCAGAATGGGATTAAGGGAGTCAATTGTACCTGTAGAAATAGAAGGGAAAAAGTTTTTACCACCAGTTTGCTATAATATGTCTGAAGTTGAGAAGAACAGGTTTTGTGAGTTTTTGAAGGATGTGAAAGTTCCCACGACATACGCTTCTAAGATAGGCAGATGTGTGAGTGTGGAAGATTGTAAAATTGATGGTCCGTGGGAATTTTCCCTTGCATGTGCGCAGCTGCATTAATCGCTTATGTATTTTTTTTAAAGGCATATGTCGCAAGGCAATAAGCCGCAGAAAGCTGGACAAACTATAAGCTATGGTGGTGGACGTACTGTGCAGGTTAGAGATGTATTTTCCTCCCTCTTTTTTCGATATTATGGTCCATCTGATTGTTCATTTGGTAAGAGAGGTTAAGTTGTGTGAGCCTGTATTTTTAAGGTGGATGTATCCTTTTGAAAGGTACATGAAAATCTTCAAATGTTTTGTGAAGAATATGTACAGACCAGACGCTAGCATAGTGCAGCGATATGTTACGGAGGAGTCGATAGAATTCTGCATGGCTTACATGAGTGAAACAGAGACGGTTGGTATTCCGCAGGGGAGGCATAATGATAGAAATGATGGTCAAGGTTTGAACAGAGGCAAGTTGTTAAATCCAAGTGCTATTGATTTGTGTACCGCTCATTTTTATGTGTTACGCAATCACTCTGATGTGACCCCTTATATCGCCAAACACATGGGTGAAAGGGGTCACATCAACGACATGGTAATTGGAAAGAGGAGCAAGTTGTAGAGGAACATGTGAGGACATTCGGTGACTGGTTAGAAGATCATGTACAATCAGGTGAACATGAGGAGAATGTGAAGTGGCTATCAAGTAGGCCGAACCCAACAGTTGTTTCCTTTACAGGATACGATGTTCACGGCTACACTTTTGGAACAAAGGCACAAGATGACAAGGGAATTTCTCAGAATAGTGGAATTTCGGTAATTTCAAATGAAATTTTCCTTCAAAATGACGAAGGAGGGAGTGCCTGTTACAAGGACAGCAGACACTATGGGACCATTACCGAAATCTGGGAGTTAAATTACGTTGGTACACAAGTTGTTGTGTTTAAGTGTGACTGGGTTCATCCAGATGCGGTGTCTAAAGACGATTCAGTTTGCATCACCCTCGTGAACAGGAAACGACTTACGTTCAAAGGAGATTCATTCATACTTGCAACGCAAGGCGATCAGGTTTTTTATGTCCCGGATCTAGCTAATCACGGGTTGGAGGTAGTTTTGAAGGGAAAGAAAACGTATGTCGGTGATGCAGAAGAAGTAGAAAATGCTGACTTAACTGATATACCTTTAGAAGATGTTTGTGAGGGATTTAGCCTGCAGGAGACTAGAAAGAACTTGAAGAGATATCAAAGCCGGTTGGATCATGACGAGGGTGTTTGGATAAATGCTAAAGGAAATGCGCGTAAAGGAAGAAAGGTGAAGGTTAAACGGAAGAAAAATGTTGTAAAATAACGATGTTCAACTTTGTTAAGTGTAATTTGACTCTGAATTTAAGTTGCACAAGTATTTGCAAATTTGGTGTTAATACTACTAGGTAGTTTGATTGTGGTTTTTTGTAGTGTTTTATGAGTGTGTAATTCTGTAGTTATGTTTCCGAATTCGAAAACATAAACGTCTGAGGGTTTACGAAATCAAAATACATGTAACTGAAGTACTTTGTCAGACAGTAGGTTCCCCTATATGTTACCCGTTTTAGAAACTGAAATTACTAAAACACCAGGTATTTTCGAAGTCGAAAAGTAGCTTAGTACATAGTTTTTGAAATGTTTATAAAACGGTCAATTGAACAGAAGGATACCCTATATGGAACCCGAACAATGAAATATGCAAAATTTTGTAGATTAATATGTTTAGAATTCAAAAATACAGATTAAATATGTTTAGAATTCGAAAATATGGATTTAAATGTTATAGTTTACGATTTCGAAAGACGGTGTGAATATGATAAAAAAAATTCAAATGGAAGAGTTTGACATTGTTGGCTATTAAAGGACTTAACATTAAGAAAATATTCAGAATTACAGTTTCGGCACACTTTTGCCAATTATCGCAAGAGTTTCAAAAGATTGCGATGTAGCCCTAGCGACATTACAACTAGTTTACAATTGGCCAAAAACAAAAGCATACAAAACTGTATACTACCACTAACTGCCCACATTACTTGAATGAAGCAAGCCGGCAACCTCAGGGGAAGTCAAGATCAAACCCTCGACTTGACAATGACCTTTCCATGGCGGACATCTTCTTCTTTGCATGAAAGACCTTCTTCCTCGTTCCCATTATACGACTAGTCTTGTCCTTAGCATTGCCATACATCCGCTCAGCCATTGAGTTCAGTTTCGCATCGGTCATCACTGCGACGAGACATTAAACACAAACTAGTTAGTAATAAACTCATCAAGCCTATTCAATCACAGGAAAACTAAAAACAGAAACAGATTCTTACCTGCGTTACCTTTTGCACGCTTGTTCTTGACCGGGATGACCTTTGTGATCCAAGCACCATCCACCAAGTCATATCCTCGATTCTGGAAGTACTGAAGTCCGTACATCCTGCAGGGAACGGGAGGGCTCTGAAACTTAAAGTCCGGCTTCATCTTCAGCAGGAGCTTGGTTATCAAACCGTCGTAAGGGATATTCCAATACTGTTTGGTCTCTCCCATCTGATTCACCATGTGCTTCATTATTGTATGGCCTGGGTTGATTTTTCGCCCGAGAACAACATAGTAGAACAAGATAGTAGTGGTGCTTGTTGGTTCGCTCACATTCTTCAGAGAAGGAACTAAGATCCTACGAACGAAGTCATACAAAACTTGATGTGCCGGCGTCATGCATTTCAGGTTGTACACATGTGCGGCCTGTTTATCACCGACAGGTCTTCCAAAGTAGGCAGACGCACATGCACATCTATCTACACCACCAGGCAGTGTAAATCCCGGGCCCAACCATCCATTTGCATTGTACACATTCAAAGGAGCATCACCGCTGTTATTCTCTATATCCTCAGCCGTCTTATAAGCGCAACCTACCAACTCATTAAGAATCCACCAGCTAACCTGGAATTCTTGGCCATTAACCATAGTTTTATACAAAGACCCATCAACCTCAGATAGATTCGCATAAAACTGGCAGCTTTCATGCAAGTAAGCTGGCGCATCATTCACCATTAGCTCCCCTACCTGCTGGATGTTCATCAGACCAACTAACTCTCCAAACCCTAGCTCTTCTACCTTACTAGGATCAACAGCATATGGATCCAACAACTTGCCCTCTAGGTAATACTTAACATACCTATCATGACATTCTTTATCAAAAAAAAGTTTGGGATCATACCCTTCTCTGCCTCTGCGAACCAAGAGCTTCCTTTTGAACGGATTCTTCGGCCGTGCCTTCGCCGCTGTGGAGTCGCTGGGTGCCATCTTGCCGACGTCGAATATCTGTGAGTATGGGGCTTAGGGTTTTGTGATTTGGGGATTTGGGGCTTAGGGTTTAAGAATTGGGACTTTTGTGAATTGGGGTTTCTGTTTTGGGCGATTTTTCGTCATATATACTGTATTACTTTTGAACTCGAAAATACATCAACTTGGGTAGTCTAGGGGGTTTACTCAATCGAAAATTCCTTGTAAATACTCTAAGATGTTTATGAAATCGAAAACAAACACCCATGAATGGACATAAAGATTTTAGAAGTAAGTTTTTTGCTTCTTTTTTGACCTCTGAAACTATCTATACAATAAGGACTTTGTTCGAAATCGAAAGCAACCATGACTGCTTGAATACTAAAAATCAAATGAAGAGTAAGAAGGCTATTTTTCGAAAGCGAAACTTTGGTCCACATGAGTTTAGGGTTTAGCTCATGGGTTAAAATGACGAAATACCTTTAGGTTTAGAAAACTTGGTGATTACCCTATATTTTCGATTTTCAAATATACAACAACCAGACTATGTCAATGAAGATTTGTTAAAATGAAAATAAAGATAATTTTATTTCATTTTTTTACAACTTGCCTGTCAATGAGGTTATGTTCGCCTAATAAAAATTTAAACAATCCAACCATCCATACATTAACGTTATTCAATAAATATTAGTGCAGTGGAGTGGACATTATGTGATTCATATAGATTACCTGAGTATTAGAATACAACAACGTTTCAACGGTTCGATATAGACGAATGCTTGCAGTTAACTAAGCAACGGTTTCAACAAGAGCGATATAGAAGAATGCTTGCAGTTAACTAAGCAACGGTTTCAACAAGAGCGATATAGAAGAATGCTTGCAATTACTATCAGATAGACATCCGAACATTATAAATTTTCATTATGTAGGGAACATTAGCAGACACGTCAAGGGGTGCTAATTGAGCCCGTCAACTCGCGAGTAGTTCGAGATCGTCTCGGTCAAAACTCGGTCACAACTCGACTCGATTTAGCTCGACTCGAGATTGACTCGACTCGAAAAGTGAACGAGTCAAGTTTGAGGAAAATCTAACTCGACTCGAAAAACTCGTGAGTAACTCGATAAGTATAATTAGTTATAGTTTTATAATATTATAAGGTTATACTATATTAGTTCAATTATCTAATCTAGTTAGTTTTCATTTAATACTCAACATTGAACAAACTAAATATTTGCATTTGTATGTACAATAATAACTTCATTATGTATATGTAAAGACACATATTTAATTAGAAATTTGCATAGTACAGACTCTATCAAAATAGGTCACTTGATTATGCATTTTACTTGTTGTATATTTTTCATGGTGGTATTAGCATTTATTTAATATGGTTATATAAAATATTAATGTCAAACATACAAAATATTTATTTGATCATTTGTAATTAAGTGATATAAAAAGATATTTTGTATTAATGGTTTGGATTAAGGTTACTGAATAATTTAAAATAAACTATTAATTTGTAGAAAAATTAGTTAAATTTTTATTTAAAAAGGGAAAAAACAATTCGAGTTCAAATTCGCGAGTCGAGTCGATAATCGATAAATAATAACGAGTTCGAGTTGAACATGATATCATTAAAACTCGCGAGTTCTCGAGTCAAGTCGAACATGGTTAATATAGTTTTCTAGTCAAGTCGAGTTACGCAGTACTCGCGATCGACTCGCTCGATTAGCACCCCTAAGCGTGTCACACGTGTAACTATAGTACTAACGCAGGTATGGTAACTGACTTACTTTATTAGAGATTGATAAAATGTAAAGATTGATAAAATGTAAAACAAATGTAAAAATTGCACAGATATAAAGATTGATAAAATTTGCTTCGAACTCGACAAGTAGGGCTTAGGGCTTAGGGTTTTGCATCTTCTGGGTTTAGGGCTTAGTGTTAAGGGGTTTAGTGAGTGGGTTTTCAAACTGAGGAGGAATCATTTACGATTTCGAAATCAGTTTTAAATAGAAGGCTTCGAATCAAAATTTACAAAACTTCATTTCCGATATCTAAAACATATTACATTCAACAAGTTTTCGAAATCGAAACTCAAACCCTAGATGTTATGATAAGGCAGTTTAGAGCCAACCACAACTACACATGCATTTGAATGTTTAATCACACACATCTTTAATACAAAATACCTGAAAATATTAATACTAAAACAACAACATAATGTTGATTATGACAAATAAAATCAATCCAAAGTGTAAACAAATTTAAAAATTCATGATTTGTCGGACAAGTTGCCTTCCAGGTTGGTTTCTCCACTTTGTATAGGTACTTCCTGCCCAGTGCCAGAAACCATGTCGTGCCCGTCACCTGCAACAGTCTCGGACTCCCTCACCTCCTCCTCATTTCTTGTCAAGCCACCATCTTCTTCTGCCGATTTCTCGGTGTTCTGTTGGTTGACCGAGGGTTCCTCATCATCGCTCGACGCCGGGAGAGTACCAAAATCAGGCTTGGGACCAGGTGATAGCACTATGTCAAGCTTGAATTCCTCGATGATTTTATCATGCATACGAACAACCTCGTCAAGCTCCTCCTCTTGATTCTCTAGCTGCTCATCAATGCAGTCCCACATCCTCATCAACTTCCCCATCATTTTCTTTAGCTTCAACCCTAGAAACATGTCAATGTTAGGCATCATGTTAAAACTAGCGTAAAAATAATTCACAAGCATTGAAATAGCGATACTCACGTTCTGGAAGTGAAGGAGCAGGACCATCTTCGGCGTCTCTCTTCCTCCTTGCAGCTCGCGCAGCCACACCACTAGCAACAACCTTTTTCCTGTACTTGTTTGTTTCCAGATCAAGCTCCAAGTGGCAACGCTGGATCCACTTATTGTCGTACACTCGATTCATGATCGGTGCATCAACTGGGACGAAGCCTTGAGTCTTCATGAGCCTAGTAATCAAAGAACCATATGGAAATTGCTTGGTGCTGTGCTTTGCCGTCTTCTTCATGTACTCGGAAACTGCATGCCCTGGGTTGACTAGCAAACCGCGAACGATGTAATAGAAAATCATGCACGTCGCTATTGTTGGCTCGCAAGCATGTCCACCTGTCGGCAACACATTTCCACATATCCACTCAAACACGATCTGGTGCTCACTAGACAGATGCTCGATGTCGTATGCCACCGCTTTCCCAGCTCCATCACCCTTAGGTGGTTCTGCGTGGAAGAATTCCAAACCAAGCTCTACAGGATCTATGGGTTGCTGGTCAGAGGGATCGGGCCACTTGTGATCATAGTAGTTATCTTAAAATACACCGCTAGACTCCCCTACCAAGGCTGGATAGCTATTCCAAGGTACTCCTAAAGCAGCATTTATACTATACTTTGTCACCGGTATAATAATCCCAGCTACCTTACTATATTCATGCTCATTCGGGTTATGCCCTAAATTCGCATAAAAATGCCTCATAGCATCGGGGTACACAGGAGCATCCGGATTAATTAACTTATCCAAATGCGAAGGTTTGAAATAATCGAGCACATAGGCAAGCGATTTACCGATCTTGGTGCGAAGCTTCAAAACCTTGGTCCCTGTCAAAGGCCTTCTGATCTGCTTGATGTACCTACCGTTCCTCTGTCTCCGGGCTGAAGAAATAGCTACACTCCTCCTCATCGCCTTTCTTGCTATGCTTTTTCTTCCTCAGTTTTGTGGCATTCAGAGTAGCCCCTATCACCTCATCATCATCAGGGACCCTCAACGGTGCCTTTCCCTACTTCTTCCGCTCTTTAGCCGCCATCTTAGCTGACTTTCCAGTCTTCCCCACCTGTTCCTCATTTCCACTTTGCTCTTTAGACTGCTGAGAATCAGCCTCCCCGTCAGTATCCTCCTCAAACTCATCAACTTTTTCCGTGCTCTCATCAACATCAGCATCCTCATCATCATTCTCACTTCTATCATCAGAATCACTCGACTCCTCAGATTCAGACTCAACAACTGGTTGCTTACCCTTCCCCTTACCTGCAATCTCTTTTGTTTTCATATGCCTCTTCAACAGGCTAGCACCGACGTCTTCCTCGCTCTCCTCATTGGATTCTACAGTGGTTGGCCGTGCGGCGGTGTCGTTGATGACAAGCTTGGAGCTTTTCCGGCTAGCTGGGTGGTGCTGAATAGGTTACTTCTGTCGACGCGTCAGCGGCGGCGGCGGCGGTGCCGTTTCTACCTCTCGGTCACTAACACGCCTCCCAGCGATTTGTTTGGTGCGAGCCATGAGCAGATCGTTCTATTTTTGTGATGGGTTAGGTTTTCAGTCGATGGGGATTTGGGGATTTTTTGCTAAACAGAATGTAGAACAAGTTGGGTCGACCCGTTTTTTATTTATACTAGAACTTGTTTTCGAAGTCGAAATCATCAGGTAAGTAAATTTCTCTCATTTTCCGATTTTGAATCCAACTAAACTAACCCATTTACGAATTCTAAAACATGACATGTAGAATTTTTACACTCTATAGCATTTCAACAGAGCAATACCCGATCATGCACTCTATTTAGAATAATTTTGATTTTACCCTATTTTCGAATTCTAAAACATTACATGGAGAATTTTAACACTCTATAGCATTTCAACAGAGCAATACCCTATCATGCACTCCATTTAGAACATATTTGATGTTACCCTATTTACGATTTCGCAAAGTTTATATACATTTTGTTTTCATAATCGTAAACGTGTTTTATCTTGTGTATGTCCAACCAGTGAGATCCCCGACCTAGCACCCGAACACGAAATTAATAACTTTGTAGCAATATTATACTTTCGAAATCGAATGTAGAATTGAGTACTTAAAGTCCTTGCGTTGCGATCTCGAAGCTTTGGTTGGAGAAAATTTCTTCATTAAACTTCAATAAATATATAATTTAAATAAATAATTTATTAAAAACATATTGCCTTTGGCTTTCGGTTTCGAAAACCTGTGCATATGATTCAATTACAACCAGTGCAATCCCCGTGTTATAGCCCTAATTAGTTATAATTTTGTGCATCAAATGTATGGTTTTTTTCGAATTATAGAGCTCATGCCAGAAATGGTTTTCTAGTTAGAAACAAGCACTACTCAGTTGGTGTAATTGCACAGTTATTTATACATCGAAAACGTGGTAGGGGATATATTGAATTACTTTAATAAAAATTATTGTTAAGGAAAGGTTTAGATATCGAAAACCTAGCATGAAATGTCAAATACAGTGAGTTTTCGAGTTCGAAAAAGAAGGGACGTACGAATTCCCTTCTCCTACACCCATATTCGGAGTTGGCAAACTTATTACGCTGTGTTGGGTGGACTTTAAAGACTTGTGGAGGTTTGACATGATAACGGAGACTCTTATGTCTCTATTTCAATTGTACGTTTTCTAGTTCATAATGTTTGTTTTTCGGTCGCTTTATTTTATAATTTATCAAACCCCAAATGTTAATTAACAATCCTTGCTCATTTTGTTGAATGAAGCTTCTTACACAACATTGCACAAAGTCGCGGTCGGCCTTGGATTGGTTTTCTATGCCCCGAGCATAATCAAGAGGTTGTCCATTCTCGCGAAGAACGACTAGGCTACTTGAAAGTTGGTCTAAGTGATCCTACTAAAGTACTCTTCTTGTTGCCCCTACTCCACAAGTAAGTGAAACCTAAATGGTCTACATTTTGCTTTCAATACAAGGCTCCCTAGTTTATTAAATTATTTTGTTAATGTGTTGAATTAGGGGACATTGGCGTTTGGTTGTCATTAACAAGACAACTAAACAAGTGTATTGGATTGATTCTCTCCACCATGCACCCATCCCTTCTTTTGTTGAGATAGCAAAGCAAGCGTTGGAGTTTGTCAATCCCAAGGGTCAATCGGCTTTCGGGGTTCATGAAATCAAGGTTGGCTTACGCTACTAATTTATTTCATTGATTTAGAATGCACATGCCTACCAATGCTAAGTACAAGTGATTTTTTTTCCCTAGTACAAGAAGCAAAATAGTTGTTGGGAATGTGGTTATTTCACCATGGCGACGGCACTTCAAGTTGTCTCTTCTGCTAAGTTGAACAATAACTTTGAATCGGTGAGTACTTACTATATTATTCCTAACTTGTATTATTATACTTGTTTGCCTGATCATGTTTGTTAAACTTAATTTATGCTTCATTTCTTGACTAGCTTTTTAAGAAGGACTCGACTCCTTACACACTTGATGACATGAAGACCGTTATCAACAACTTTGCGTCGTACGTGCTAAATGTTCGGGGATCAAGACTTTCAAAATAGCATTAGTAAGAACATGGCGTGTGACATACATTGTGTGGTGGTTTGTTTGAAATGTTGAATATTTTTCCCTTCCCATGGTCATGATGCGCTACAAATATTCGATCTTTTGCTACAATAACGGTCATTTTTTTATCATTAGATGCTATAGTGCATTATGTATTTTGGATATCGCCAATGGTTGGCTTGATTGAATATGAGTCATTTTTATTACGTTATTTTTAGGTTTTGCATAATCCAATTCTGAAATTGCCCGGATCCAGCATCGTTAATAGTCACCCTAAAAGAAAACAATTTTTATTCACCACAATTTCAATTTCGCAATAATCTGCTTCCCAATTATTTCGATTTCGCAAACAAGTTGTACTACAGAGAACCAATCCAGTGGCATCCCCTATTTTAAACCCGATAAAACCGACCAAATACATTAGAATCACCAGTCTTTCGAAATCGAACATAAATGAAATAGTCATCTAACTTTCGGACTCGAAAGATGTATAAGTCATTACTCTATTACACGACCGAAAATATAACAATAAAAAACCTAAAACAAGTTGTTTCGAATTCGAAAACTGATAGGGTTCTGAATTTAAAGTTCGAAATCGAAAAAAATGAAACCCACACACCCTACTTGCAGCCCTGTTATGAAACTTTTGCAACCTAACTTCAACCTAATTTAGACACCGAAACTATTATCATGTCGCATTATTTACGATATCGAGAGACTGAATCAAAAGTGCTCTTCATAGACAAATACTTCGATCTCGTAAATGTGTAGCAAATAATGGTCAAATTCAGTTAGGCATATTAAATAGTTTTTGAAATTTTATCCTCGGCAAACACTTACCTTGCTACTCGTAAACACTATACTATGTACTCAAACTTTGTGAATCATAAATTTGATGACATGTTCTTTTTCGAAATCGTGAGTGTGTATGTTTTCTACTCGAAAGTTTCTACTTCAGCTCGGGGACCATAACGCCATGTTTTAAGTTTTCTTATCGTAAACCCCTGCCTTTTCGATTTTCGAGTTCGAAAACTATGCACGACGGGTGCTTCCGCCGTGCAAAACTGGACCACCGATGGACGGCGGTTCCAGTAACGGCGGGTACAACCGCCGTGTATACCCCGGATTACCGCCGTTGGGGCTATCAACCTCCAGTAGTGTATGAGAGAAGAATTGAAGATAGCCCTCGCTCGAGCAAAAGTCGCTGAAGGAACCATCTCCAAGCTGAATAAAGGAACAGCAGCCTTGGATGACATTCTTGGCATGGGAAAAGTTGCTGGAGACAGACATGGGTTAGGATATCGTGGAACAGTAGTGATCAACCAGAACGACTAGACAGAAAGGAAGATGGCTCGAAGTCAACATAATCCAGGCCAAGCCAGAAAAGAATAACCTGTCAAGGCTCCAATCAACCTCATCAAAACTCCAAAGTTTGGACTAGGGTATAGACATACTTATCATCAGCAGAGGAACATGTCTCAATCACGATGGGAGGCAACGTGCAATTATTACCGACGACCAGGACATTACAAGAGGCGCTGCTTCCGACTTCTAAGGGATTTGATGCAAGGACCAACAAATGGAGCATGTTACAACATAGGAGCAGGTTACAACATGGTGCAACCAGAAAAGATTCAGCATTCAAAAAAGGTATGGGTTCCTAAAACCAACTACTGATATGCTGTTCATACCTGTTATAGCTCATATGCCAGAGATGTTTGGTACTTCGATAGTGGTTTTTCTAGACACATGACAGGTACTCTTGAGTTGTTGAGCAATATTGTTCCCTGGACTGGAACAGTCAGATTTGGAGATGAGAATAAATGTAGAAAAGCTGGAAAGGGGGAGTTACAAGTCAAGAACTTTCGAGTATTTCAGAACGTACTCCTTGTGGATGGACTAAAGGAAAACTTGCTCAGTATTAGTCATCTATGTGATAACAAATTAACCGTTTTATTTTATGATAAAGTGTGTACAGTCAGGAAGGATGAAAGAGGTATCCTTATTGGCACTAGATCTTCAGACAACTGTTACATTCTGGATGACTCTGTAAGCTGCCTCAAAGTTAGTGTGGATGACAATCTTCTGTGGCACAAGAAACTTGGACATGCAAATCTGAAGACATTGTCTAAGGTTACAAGGCTTGACGGCGTTTCGGCACCCTTTTCGTGCGACGTTCGTGGAATTGGAAGTGTTCAGATCAAAAATCATGATCATGTTGTCAAGACCATTACAAATGTTCGTTATACTCCTGACTTGAAGTGAAATTTGATATCATTGGGCACCCTTGAAGCTCAGGTTTGTAGATATATTGGAGATGATGGTGTTCTCAAAATTGTTAAAGATTCTACCGAAATTCTTAGAGCTAAACGTGCTGAAAGTTTATATATTTTGCAAGGCAGTACTGTAATAGATTCTGCTGCAGCTGTCCTCTTCTTCATCCAACAATGATGCCACCACTCAATTATGGCATATGCGCCTTGGGCACATGAGTGAGAAATGCATGACATTCCTGAGCAATAAAGGCCTCTTGGGTGAGCATGGTACGAGTAAATTGAATTTTTGCGAGCACAATATTTTTGGGAAACTGAAAAGAAGTAGTTTCTCCGCCGCAACACACCGTACCAAGAATGTTCTGAATTATGTTCACTCTGATTTATGGGGACCGACTAAAGTTAAATCTCTTGAAGGTTATAAATACTTTATGTCTTCTATTGCTGATTTTTCTCGCTAAAGAAAAGTCAAGCAGCTCAGGACTGATAATGGTTTTGAATTATGTGGAACAGAATTTAATCATTTTTCTAAGACCCATGGCATTTCTAGGCATAAAACTGTGCCTTATACACCCCGTAAAAATGGCGTTGCTAAGCGCGTGAATTGGACTATTTTGGAGCGTACTCAAAGTGTGCTCTATGCTGGGTTATGGAATCAACGTGGTTTTTGGGCTGAAACTGTTTCAACAGCATGTTATCGTTATCCATATTCCTCATTGAATGAAGAGGTTTGGCCTGGTCATCCTGTTAATTATTCTACACTAAGAATTTTTTGATGTCCCGCTTATGCTCATTCTAGCATTGGTAAATCAGATCCCAGGGATATCAAATGCAAGTTTCTCGGATATGACTCCGAATCCAAAAGCTATCGTTTATGGGATTCGGATCCACGGAAGGTCATTTTGAGCCGAGGTGTTAATAAAACTGCATTCCTTTCTACTGGAAAAGAACCTACGTCGACAGTTCCGAGTACAGAATATGAGCAAAGAATTAGGCAGAAGGTGGAGTTTGATGTGCAGCCTATTGTTGATTTTGATACGGATTCAAGTACAGTCCAACTTGATCTGTCTACACCGCATAAAGGGAAACATCCACTAAGCTGTAAGTGGATTTATATGAAGAAAAACGGTATTCCGGGAGTTGATAAAGCAAGATGGAAAGCACGGTTGGTTATTCGTGTTTTGCTTTCGTTTGTTGCTCTGTTTGATCTGGAGTTGGAGCAACTTGATGTAAAGAGCTTCTTGTACAATCAAGGTATGTGTCTAAAATTTCATGTCTATGTTGAATGGGCATTTAATTTTTTTGTTTTTGAGATTTATTACATCAAGGTCATGCTAGAGTAAAGTTTATCAGTTGTTAGGCTCTCATTAATAACTATTGTGTGTTTTTACTTTTGCAAGCAAGAATGATGTAGTAGTGAATCCACAAGCAAGAATTAGTTTGGAAAATGTTGTGTTAGTCCACCTCTACGATCTCATATGTATACACAAACTAGGATTGGCTAACACCTTCTCTTACAAATCCAATAAAATATTCATTGGACCATATCTCGAGACCTTGTAATTTTCTCTATTCTTTTAGCTTTTCTAGATTCTATGTTTCTCCAAACAAATATGACCATTTGGATTCTTTCATGTGATTTGTAGTGATCATTGGAGCTTTGTTGCTATAATACCCGATTTGAAGCAAGTATATTGGATAGACCCCCTCCATCCCGGACATTCGTCGATCTCCTCAACAATGCATTTCCTTAGGGTAACTTCTTATGCTTATGCTATCACTTAATTTCAATTCAATTTTTTTAGCCTACACCATTGCTATAACCATGGAGTATATATATTATAGTCTAGGAAGCAATTCTCGGACTGGGAATGTGGCTATTACACGATACTATTTGGTTTGATGGTGGTAGATGGTGTTAAAAACAACATGCAGGATATTCTAAAGGTAACCTTCTACAATCTAATACCATTGCTCTTCATGACAAATTCCTAATGCACATTTGTTTCGCCTGTGTATAGTCGTGGATGGTACCACGCCTTTCTCCTTGGAAGAACCTTAACAATGGAAGAGACCGACTGGCACGCCACCTAGTCCACGACCGGGCTTTTACCATTGCAAGGCCATAATTCCGGAAACTACCTACCACGTGACAAGGTGTTGGTCCATTGCATTTAGTTTTTTTAATTAGGAATTGACATTGGTAATGCACTTGTGTACACTAGAAATATGAGGTTGTGCCTCTTTAGTATAGGGTGGATATTGGAAATTGGCAGGTTTTTGTTGCATCGGAATAACGATTCATGTTTCGAAAGAAACGGGTCACATTTTTCAGATATTAGCCAATTTTGCAGTGCTTGTAGACGATATCGTAATAAGAGATTCGCTTACAGGTGAATAAAGAAGCGTGCTCGCCACCACATTTTTCACGCTCCACAATCTACAATCGGACACAAATACGGTATCGCCTCCACATTCGCCTGTTCAAGCGATTTCGCCTCGCCACTCGCTTGTGAGTCTCTGTTGGCACGATCGTTTCAAGCGGGAATTCACACACAACTTCACCCATTTCATTAGGCGAGATCGCCTTATTGATTCGCTCGTAGGCTGTATTTGAGGCGATATCGTAACCTTCACATTTATTTACAATTCCCGCCAATAAATAATTGTCCAAAATATAAGCGAATCCAGTGGCGGTTTCGTAACCACTTTATAGGCGAACCTAGATCCGACATCGTGGGGTTCAAATTCATTATGTTGGCGACTGAAATGAGCGATATCGCTTCTGCAAGCGAAATGATGCTGGCGATACTGTCCATTCAGATATCACTGACACCAGGCGGTGTTCTCCGGTGAGTTCGTAAGCTACATTCACCTGATTTCACGGTGGTTCCGAAAACACCGAGAAAAATTCACTTTTAAGGCACAACCAAACAAGGCGTTTTAGATCCGCCTTGCTTGGTATGATGCAACCGTCTTGCATCCTATGCATGTCCACTAGTGTTGGGTGGAATTTTTGAATGAAAAGTCCGATGCAGTGAGTATTATTATCAAACTCATCACTCAAGTCAACACCGAAAGATCACATGATGGCCTGAAAGTAGTTCGAGTAAGGAGTGACCATGGGAGGGAATTTGCCAATTCTACAATGATGGACCTTTGTACAAGCCTTGGAATCAAGCATGAGTTCTCTGCCCCAATCACACCACAGCAAAATGGATTATGGAACAGGACCCTCATCAACATGTCCAAAGCCATGATGGCAGAAAATGATACTCCTAAGAAGTGGTGGGCTGAAGCAGTGCATACTGCATGTTACACAATCAACCGAGTTTATCTTCGTCCTTTCACTCAAAAAACTGCCTATGAACTTTGGAAATGAAGGAAGCCAAACGTTGCATACTTTCATGTGTTTGGAAGTGCATGCTACATTCTCAGAGATCGTGAGCCTCTTGGTAAGTTTGCTAAAAGAGATGATGTTGGTATTTTTCTTGGTTATTCTCCAAATAGCAGGGCATATAGAGTTTTCAACAATCATACAAATGTCATGATGGAGTCCAACAATGTGGTCGTTAAAGATCTGAAGGATATCATCAGTGGAATATTACTTGAGGATGAACCTGACCTATCAATTAGTTCAGATATTGATCCATCTCTACCTGATGTTACAACATCGTCGGATGTTACAACAGTTCAAGATCCTACAACAGTCACTGATGTTACAACATCTGATACCTCTACACCAGAATCTACTGATGTCAACCCTCCACCTAGCATGTACAATCTGAGGCCAAAAGAAAGAAAGGACTACGCCAAGATGAATGCTGGAATGCACGTGTTGCAATGCTTTCTTTCATCCATAGACACTAAGACAACACTTAGGTGTTTGTCGAATTTGAGGTATTTCTGCTCACCTCTTATTTGTTGTAAATTAGTGTTTACTATTTTTATGTCTTTTATTTTTGAAAAAGAAAAATACAAAAAGAAGTCAGTGGTGAAGGATGTTTAAACACTGAGAATCAGTGTGTTTAAACACTGAAGAGTTAGACAGAAAATGAAGTGGATAATCTGTTGGGCCAGACTAGTCAACTCTTTGAGTATGGGCTGAAAAACAAATTGGGCTTATATTTATTTTATAAGGGGAAATCAGATTTTTTCTAAGAATTGTGGGCTGACATGCAATTTCGGAATTATTTTCCAAATTGGGGTCGGATTTGAATTACTGAAAATTCAAAAATTATAAAAGGGAAAAATATGGGTTTCTATTTTCCAAAAAGTACAACCTGAAGTTTTTAGGCGCTCAAAAATCAGACTCTGCGTCGTTCCCAATTCCTCCTCAAGAAATTGAAAATCTACAAGCTCGTCGTAAACAGATCGAAGATTCAAGCTTGAGATCGATCCAGTGTTAAGTCCGGCGAATGGAGAAGTTAAACAGTTGGAGGAGTTTGTGCATCATCTGGGTACTGTTCATTGTGTCTAAACTCCATGCACAAGGTATTTACTGATCTATTTACCCAAGATTAAGTTTTTGTTGCTGATAAAGACCATTGGAAGGTTTCTGCAGTTAGGGTTGTTCGATTGATACATTGTCTGTCCTATACTGTGTGCCTTGTTTTGTCAAATCATCATGGGCAGTTCTAAATCTGGGAGTATGTCTGATTTGGTGGTGAATGATGTTGAACTTAGTGTGTTGGATAGTCTGTGAGTCTGCAATGATACATGAGTGATAATGATATCCCAAAACCCCAAATTTCTGAGTCTGAGAGAGTTGTTACTGATGTGGGCACTGTAGTTCCTGAGGTTCAAAATGAGAATGATGTGGGGGAATAAGAACTGGATCTGAATCTCATAGTTCCTGTGTCTGTTAATTTTGAGGAGGAACCCCAGCTGGATTTCTTTTATGAGAGCTCTGAGGTTGAAACTGAGAGTAATGATAACTCAGAACCAGAGAAGGAGATTGGAGGGCCCAAGATTGTGAAGTTTTATCAGAGAAAGAAGGGAAAGGCAGAGTTGGGTAATGTTCCTAAAGTTCAGAAAGAGGATGTTGCAGTACAGACATTTGTTGAACAAGATGTGGTCAATAGTACCAGGGATGATCAAGAATACTCAAAGAGTGAGGATGATGTACCTTTGACAAAGCTCAAGGCTAGGAAGAAGAAGCAGCAGAGGAAAAAGAAGAAGCTGGAGGATCTTCCACCAGTAATCCAAGTCTTTTCTCCAGAAACTAAGAAGAGGTCGAGGTCTGCAGCTCCAGAATTAACCAAGAAAGTGCCATTGGAGGGGATTTTTGCTCCTGGCAGTGAAGAAGAGGAGGTTATCAAGACCACTGAGGATGTGGAGAAGAGGTGTGAAGATTCTGTGGAGTCTGATGGTACCAGGAGAAGTGATAAATTGATGTCTGGTGGGATTAGGTCCAAGCTGAGATTTGGAGATGCTGATCCATTGCTGCAGAGTGCAGTCAACGAGAAGTTCTATTCTCAGAAGACAATTCAGAAGCATGATGAATTGATGAAGAAGAGCCTGAATGTGGAGAAGAAGTTGACTGAGCAGTTTAAACTTCCAGCCTTTGTGGATTTCATGAAGAGTATCCACATGTTTAAACCTGCTAACTCCTATGTCAGTGCTAACAAGGACTTGGTTTGTGAGTTCTACTCCAATCTGAGGAAAGGGAATAGTGATCCTACATCTCCCTGGTTTCGCAAGGTCTATATCAGAGGCAAGTTGTACCGCTTTGATCCATTTATCATCAATTTGTACCTTAGGTTTGATCAAAGGAGGTGTCCATCTGGTGAAGGGTTCACTCTGAACTATGACGTGGTGGCATTGGAATTATCTGGAGGTAGCTTGGCTGATTGGGGTGATGCACCAACCATTCTGGCATCTTCTCTTACCCAAAAGTACTTCTGTATGTACATGGTAGTGGCAAATATGTGGACAATGTCCAAAAATGTCTCCAGAGTGACTGAGGAAATGGCAGGGGTCATGTACTGCATTGGAACCAGGAAGCCTTTCAATCTGGGATGGTTCTTGTATGATAGGATTCATTTTATTGCCCAGAATTTGAAGTCTGATGAGTATTTGGTCTATCCTGCCATCATCACTGGGATTTTGAGGCATGCTGGAGTGATTGATGCTGAGGATGATGTGATTCTTCCTTGTCTAGTGGCTCAGGTAAATAAGACTGTCAGTGCCAAGAGAAATGATCTCACTGAACCTGTCGAGGACGATCTGATGTGCCACCTGCAGAAGAGAACTTTGCCAAGACCAGAATTGCAGAAATCAAGGCTCAGCTTAAAGCTCATCGTCTCAAGATTATTGATCTGAAGGAAGAACTTGAAGCATTGATTGAGTCTGATGACAGTGGTGATGAAAGCATTGGATCTTATCAATTCTGAGCTTTATTTTTATTTTCTCTCTGCTGATCTTATTCTTTCTGTTGAATTCTGAGAGTTATTTGTGTTATTTTTGGGATATTTTTTTGGTGCAGCTTTGGCACATTTTATGTTCCCAAGGGGGAGATAATTTTGATGGTTATGGTTGGCCATATATTTTGGATGTTTTTAATCTTTTAATGTGTCCATTAATTTTGGAACATGGTTATGGCCGTTAGCATGAATGATTGTCTCTATCTACGTCTGGTGAGTAGGGGGAGCTTATGTGATATTGCATGTTGTTTCCGATATTTGATGCTTATATGAATGAAGTCTGGATTTCTAAGTGAAAGGGGGAGTTATGTATTGATAGTGCATCAAAGTAAAGGTTATGGTTCCACAAAATGCCAAAGGGGGAGATTGAAGAGTTCTGAAGACTCAGCACTAATTGATTGGTCATTTTGTAGGAATTGACTATGTTTAAACATGCTAATGTTTAAACACTTGTTCAAGCAGATCAGAAACCGAGCAATAGTCTTTGAGGTGAAGTACAACTCAGATGTGATCAAAGAAGATATTCGAACGAATAAAGATGATATTTGAAGAATGATTTGGTGCTAATTTGATTAGATAGAGAATATATTCTTGAGTTGTATTTTAGTTAGAATTAGTCTTAATTAAGGAAAGAATATCTTTCTTACCTTATGGCTATAGAAGTAGAGTATAGCTAGAAGACTAAGTGTAGCTGTGACAAGCTGGACGAGAGATCAGCATTGCCGAGATTGAAGGATCGAGAAGATAAACGAGGCAACAAAGCATTGAGATATAAATAGAGAAAGAAGCTGCGACAGAAAGTATCCAACTTGAGTGAAAGTATTATGGATTTCAGAATAGCTTTACAGTTCTTGGAGCAGCAAATTGAACGGAGATTCAATAGGCCTTTGCCATCGCCAGAGTCTGAAATCAGGAAGCCTTAATACCTCGGGAGAGGTGGTCAAGATAGCAACAAGGAGTTGCTGACTGGATGTGAGGGGAGCTCACAAATCCACACGAAAAGATAAGTCTAGATAGTTAATTGTTTGAGAAACTTTGTAACTGATCTTGATTATTTAGTGGATGATTTTCAGACTGGCCAGATGTAGGTGTTTTAGCATCGAAATGCGTAACCAATTCTTGTGTTCTTACTTTTAGTGTTTAAACTGTATTGCATGTTTAAACATACTTGCTATAGTATAAATATTAGTTAAGAACACTGTGAATCTGATCGATAGTAATTTCAATGATCAAACATCACCTACCAGCACAAAGATCGAAGACAGAGCCTTTTGAATGGCAGAAAAGAGCTAATGCAGAAACCTTTTTGAATCCTGGAAGCTATCTTAAATCTCATGCAAACTCTCTCCTTTCAATGTCGAGTTACTCCTCTTATGAGGATGCATATAAAACTGCAGCAGACTGTAGAATGGCCTACAAATAAAAAACTACCCTAGAAGCAGATGATACAACCAAACATGGAAATAGAATGAATATCCATAAGGTGTTTCTGGTGACATTCACCTGTCTAGTTTCTAGTTTTTATAGAAATTTGCAGGGCTGAATTATCAAGTCTAGTGTGAAGCACAAACTCTC
Organism: Sherardia arvensis; assembly: GCA_948330725.1. NCBI lineage: Eukaryota > Viridiplantae > Streptophyta > Magnoliopsida > Gentianales > Rubiaceae > Sherardia > Sherardia arvensis. Next base: position 17,890,822 of record OX415235.1, read on the forward strand.
TCTTCGGATTCAGCAGTGAAAGGAGGTTTTCTATTGCAAATTTAGAGGGAGTTTTCGAGGACTAACTGGCTGATGATGTGCCAAGTGGTTCTCAGAATTCATCAGCTTTGTCGTCATTTTCTTCTGGCGGTGAGGCAGAGATTAGAAACAGGGTGGAGGAGGAGAAGTGGAAGTTTCAGGCAGAGATTTTTAGCACTGATGTAATACATTGGGAAAAGAATAGTGAAAAGGACACGCGTCAGAGTTTGATGTTTTGCTCCTCATGCAATTTAATATGCTTCCATATGTCCCTTGTTTGACATAGTTTGATCGGTTTGGACTTTTTACATGGATGATGATGGGGAATTCTAGTGACGGCGACCTTAATCTCCACCCACCGCCGTCGAAGGTGGCGCCCTCGCCACCATCCCTTCCGACAAATAAGAATCCGGCGAGCTCTCGTCCGATGATATTGGGAAATCCCAAATCAGCATTCCCGATTCTCCCAATTTCACAGAACTCTCCGACACCAAAGATTGAGAGGAGCCCCCGGCGAAGATACAGCGCCAAGTTTCATCTCGTACCTCATTGCCATCGTCGTTGCTGTCTGATTTGAGCGGAAGTTCTGCCGCGTCTGGATACATTCCGGCGACCCCACTGAAGAAACTCCGATCCCATCTGCGGTGGTGAAATCTGCTTCGAAGAGCTGAGTCAGCTGACCAAGACGGTGTTCACATAACATGTGGTAGTTAACACTTTCGTTTCATGACTTGTTTCAGTTAAGACTTGTATGATTGAATTAGCTATAATGAATTGTTTGGTTCTGCAGCCATTTAGAACTCATACACATCAGTTCAAGCCCAATCAAATGTGCATATCTGCAGTTTCCCAGAATGAACAGATTATATTTGTAGGAAGTATTTGAGGCTGATTGTGTATTATAAATAATTAAGGAAGGAAAAGCTGGAGGCGAATAAGGTATCTTAACGGAATTCCTATTTGCAGGTTTAATTTTACTTTTACAGTCTGTATTTGGTATGGAACTGACTATACTACCCTTTTTAATTAACATGTTAGATTTTGATCCATTAGACCAGAGTATTTGCAATTAAGTCCACAAATTGAACTATTTTACAATCATCCCAACTCCTATCAATCTATCATGATTGCAAAAACCCACTCCCGTCGGTGAAGATCCTCATGTTGGTGCTGGGGTTTTTGCTGCTGTGGTGTGGCAAAGTCGGTGGAATGTTCACCCGCTCCGGAACTTCAGTCAGAATCACCGGGAGAAGTTTTTAGTCTTGTGTTTGTGGCCCAGACTTGACATCGGCGGTCGGGCGGAGTGAGTTCGGGGCTGTGGGTAGTGGGTTTTGGTCGCCTTGTTGCGGGGAGGCTGGGGGTGGTGGTCGGCGGCGTCGAATCTCCGGTGATGGCTGTCGGCGAGAGATCCAGAGATTGCCGGCGAACGGCGCCGGTGAGGAGTTGACTTCGTCCGTCAGATCAATTTCCCTCCAAAAGTGATGAAATTGGATGGGATTTGTTGGGAATCTGATGTATTATGCTACAGTTTTTCAGATTTTTTGGTACCCATAACGTGAACCATCGATTTAGGAGGTGTTCATGGGGGAATGTTTTCGGCCAAAAGCAGAAAAAATTGGGAAAACTTTCCTCTGTCCGATCCATAAAAGCAGATGAGTACAATACGGACGAGAGTCCTCATCGATAGTTAATAATATCAGGTGTGTATTCGTCTTTTCTTAAAATAACATCGTCTGCAAAAGTAATATATGACCTGCATATTGCATTGTCCTATTTTAATTGCTACCCTATATATTTATGCTTCTGTTTCTTTGTCCTGCGCGTGTGAGCTTCGAGATAAATAAATTTTATTAACTTAATTAATTAACTGAAAATATTATGTTATAGGTATCTACAAATATATATTAAGTAAATATTAAAATTTTCAAAATATTACAAATGCAATTAAGTTTCATAATAGTAATGATAATTTATTCAAATTTTTATTAAAAAAATATATTCTACAAGTATATTCATTGAATCATATAAACGTCATGTTTTCATGAACTTATCAGTAGAACAGTTCTTTCCGGTTCTACTTAATTTAGTTCAGTACAATGAAAATATAATTTGATCGAATTCAGGTAAATTTAGACATTGTTAATTCTGTTTTTAATACATTAAAGTTTTACTTCATTTTAGTTTATTTCAGCGAAAAATAAACTAGGGTAAACAAGCCCTAAAGATAGATAAATTTGATTATAGTTGTATAAAGTATTTAACTAGTACAATAGTATAATAATATAATATGTCGATGCATGTTTTATGTTTATATAAATCATTTCATGTTAGTTCCAACTAAGTTGAATATGTCTAGGACTTCAACGTGCACTTAGAGTGGAGGATCTTGATATACAATATGTGGGTCAAAAGCTGATGAAATCAGTTAAATAGTAACAAAATAATCACAATTATGCTAATTTGAACTAAACTAAATTAAAACAGATCGACTAGATTATTTTTTACCACAATCTTTGTTGTGCTAGGTTAAAAAATGATGAATAATGTTATGCGGTACTGATAAGTGGTCTGAGGTTTTATATTGTTCTGCTTAGTTGAATAGTGTTGATTAATATGCGTTAAACAACTGGTGAAATGGGTTCACAAGTGATATAATAAACTCAATTGCACCCATTTGAACCAAACTAAACTATAATAGATCGACTAGAGGAATTATTAACACTATCTTCCCTTCAAATAATAAGCTTAATTTTATCGAATCATATATCAACTTTGTTCAGCTACTAATTGATGCGCCATATTGTGCCCACTTGGCTTGTAAGTAAGGTCAGCCACATCCACTTTAGTTTATTTTCACCATCTTTCAATTCAATTCATTTTAGCCGTTTCAGTTCAGTTCATTTTAGCAGTTTCAGGTATAGCATCTTTCAGCACCTTTAGATCAAATTGAATTGAATATAAAATTTAGATAAATAAATTTGATAAACACCCTATCACTAAGGTAAAGTATATGAAAATTCCAACATCTATAAAGCGATATGGAATTCACACTATTATTTCTTACTGAACTGAAATGAACAAAACTGAAAATCAATGTATCGAAAATTGAGACTGTATTTCTCAATTTACGTGAACTTTTTGAAATATATGTTTTCTTCACTGAAATGAATTGAATTGAGCTGAATTTTTTCTTAGTTTGAAGAAATATGATTATAAGGCTTCGTAGTCCTTTAACAGAATAAATATAATTATGAGGCTTGGTTGTCCTTTAACAGATTAGTTCACATTCTTATATTTTACAAAAACTTGCCACACTAATTTAAATAAAAATTATAATATTTAGACAAAATTAATAAGAGCCAAGTGCATGAATATGGATGGTATACTTTACTGCAGAGTATGTGTTAGTTAATTAACACAAACTAATTTTTTATTCATTGAACAACTCAACTCAAAAAATTTATAAATATATACCAAAAAAAACGTAATACTAGAAACTTCTATTACTATATGGAAGTATACAGTGTACTAATATAATCTAAAATATTACACTAAACAAATTGATGCTGCAAATAAATTTTAGATTTTTCAATCAATTGATGATTATCATGATCAATCTCAATTATGTCTAAAATATTGACCATATTTATCCATGTGGTGTATGGAGTGACCAAGAACGATTAGAAGACAAAAGCCTTACATTTTTCCCTAAGAAAGTATAACATGCCCAAATTGCCGCCTTCAAAGAGAGCCTCTACCTAAAGCGCCGCCTCCATATGTATTTCACTCTGAACCCCTACCTCGCCCTACCTCATTCTAATCGCAGTACCAAAACAAATGATCATGGCTTAGCCACAGACAAATTTCTAATTCAAATTTGCTTTTTCCATACTTCTTACTCGCGGATTTGATCAATCTTCAAAGGTTAGCTCAGTAGGCTGATTTGTGATTTTATATTTCATGTGATATTAAGATTCATTTTTCCCATGTACTAAACCTTCTGCATCCAATGATCAACATGTATTCTTTTTGGAAAAGTTTATGCCTTTTCTGATTGATGAATGTTTGAGCATGTACCATGATTTGTCATCTTAATTTGCTGATTTTTTTTTTTTGGATTGATTAAGGTTTGAGATAAACGAGGTGAGGAAATTAAGGCCGGAAACAATGGGGGTTTTGTAGTTCCTAGGCAGTTCATTGCTTAGGTCCTAGGGGAGGAAATGAGGGTGATCATGAGCCAGCTGATTTGTTAGAATTATAATTTTTAGTTTTTCACGCCGGTGTCGATCGTGTTTACCGTTTGAAATATGTATTAAAAATTAACATTCATATATGTTTATTGCACTAATTAAATATATTCTAGTAGCATCCTATATTTTTGTGATTTGTATTGATGTAACTTGTTAATTTGATTTGCAGTATTTCCTAGTGGATGAATCTCGATTTACAATGAAAGAGTTGGATGAAATGCACGATATTTGATCAAGGTATATGGTGTTGGAGAAAATTCAGCACATCACTCAACCAAACTAGATTGAACTAAAGAAATTTCCCTGATGATCATCATCTATTTTGTAATGCGCAAAATTCAATAATTTCTACTTGTGAAACACAATAATGTTGGAACCACATTTTGGAGAATTGAAGAGCTTATGGTAGAGCTCGATATTTATTGAATGGTTATGTTTCTTTCAATGTGTTTGATGTAAACTATGATATCCTATGATATTTTATACAATTCATAATTTTTATTTATGCCTTCATATGATTGTACACAGTGTAGTAATTGCACTCATGTAAGCAAAGTTGTTGACAAAATATGAATTTGGTTCGAAATTCTAGAACTGCGGTAATTAATTGGAAATAATCGATATCGGATGGCAATGATGTTTGTTTGTTTTGAATAGCCAGCATCGGTTCAAATTACAGAAAAAATCAATCTCGGATGACTTTGATGGTTTTTAGAACTAGTCGATTTCGGGTCATGATGTTGGTTTTATAGTGAAAGCAGATGTCGGGTTTGGTTTTTAGTTTAGAGTAATAGGCGACGTCGATTCACATCATTAAAAGTAGTCGATTTCGGGAGACATTGATGGTTTTATAGAACTTGACGATATCGGGAGACGTTTCTGGTTTGAAGAACATACCGAACTCAGGACATACCGTCGGTTTGTAGAATTCTCCAAACTCGGGATACATTATTGATTTGTAAAACTCACCGAACTCAGGAGTCGTTGATGGTGCTCCATACTCACCGAACTCGGTAGATATTGTGGGGGTTTATAGTGCACCGAACTCCGTAGACATTGATGCATTTTAGAACTCACCGAATTTGGGAATCGTTAATGGTGTTTGGAACTCATTGAATTCGGGAGTCGTTGATGGTTGATAGTACTAAGCGAAGTTGGGAGAAGTTTTGGTGTAGAGAAATAGTCGATTTCGGGTGACGCTTTTATAGAACGAATCGAATTCGGGAAGGTTTTTGAGTTATAGATCTAACCGAAATCCGGTGAAGTAGTTGGCTTACATGAAATAGAGATTTCGGGTGACTTTATTGGTTTGAGGAAATAGTGGAATTCGAGTCACTCAACTGGATATACAGTTATATCCGATTTCGGACCTCTGTATAGGTTTATCATAACAATCGATATCGGTGGCGAGTTTGGTTATACATTACAACTGCGGTTTTTAAAATCATAGTAAAAAAGATTTACTTTTAACTACGGCCACAGTAACTACGGTAATAAACTGTAGTAAATAGCCCAAAATAACCGTAGTTGATCCATATTCTGTACTAGTGATGTATACAAGACTGTGGACATTTGTTCAACCAGGACAGTGTACAAAGACCTATGTCCAGTTTTTTCACAGTTAAGTGTCTACCGTGATCTTTAACTCTACCATTAGATCATGTAAAAAACTTTCCAACTGTGTGTAGTGTGAATAAGGCCATAGTGTCAATAAAGAAGCTAAACTCCCTAATACTTCTAAGACTAGTAGAAGAGTGGCCTTTATATTCTGAGATAGATGCCATTGCATTAAAATCTCCAATGTAGATGGCCTCAGATAATTGTAAGGACTTAATATCAATACCACAATTTCACACTTTCCTTCTTGATTCTCAAAGCATACACAAAAACCATGTCAGTTGAATGGTTGAGTGTATTGATTGAGACCTGTACTTGGATGAAATGTATGTGGTCTAATTTTAAGGCAATATCAATCTGTCCATTCCACATTAGCCAGATTTCACAGTTGGTAGAAAACAGGCAATGCTGAAATTTCAGTTTTTGCCTGTAAGAGTCACATTCAGTATTACCATGATGTGAATCAATTAAACATAAAATGTCTAATCTATGATTATGTATGAGTCTAGAAAGTCTAAGCATACATATTTCAATGCCTCTGATATTCTAGACAAGTACATTTAAGCCTATGATTCTATTAATCATTTACAGGATTTAATACTCTTAGTTGTTGTCCTGGTTACCACCTTATTTATCTGATTAAAATAATTTGGAACCTTATTTATATCAGAGTCAACATGATGGGAATCAGTGCTAGCGGATACTACATTAGCATAGGATTGAGGGCCTGCCTGATTTGACCAACTTCAGTAGTTAGAGTACAAAGAGGAGTTTCAGTGCCTGCCTCAGTTTCAGGAACAGATAATGAAATTTCTTCTTCATTCTCTTTGTCTGAAATTTGTACCTTTTCCATGAGCAGTGGTAAAAATCTGTTACCCTGTTTTCTTGACTGAGAATAAAAGGAAATATAGTTAGTAGTGTGAGCATAATGTGGAGAGCTAGAAACCTTAACTGTGTGGACTTTGATATCATAGTTGCAAAAGTCCAGGTTTTTTTTGAGTAAGCCAAGTTAGTACTGGTTCTGGAATAGGATCATTTGAGATGGAGGTGGAAGCTTCTTGGTGGCTCGTTGTTGCTTTATCATGGTCACTTATAGTAGGATCATCTTCCAGTCCATTGCTGAAGGTAACATTACACATTCCGAGTATTGTGACTCTTCCTTATCAGAATCTGAAATAACCTCACATGGAATAGTTTCCATAGTTCTTGAGCTTCCATTTAGTTGGGCAGGAAGTGAGTCCAATTTGGTGTGGGGTATGTATTGAGTAGGACAATCGGTAACCTTTTCTTTCTCTTTGGTAGGAAGATTGGCCTCTAGGATGAGAGTGGGAATCAGTGGCCTTGTCTTTCCCTTTGGCAGTAGGAAGATTGGCTTCTGGGGTAGGGTTAAGAACAGTTTTTTGGACATAGATCATAGCAGGCTTAGCACAAGTTTTGCATCATTGAGTGAGCCAGGGATTGTGCCAGTATTAGGTTTGAGGGCTCAAGCCGAGGGCTTGCTAGTACTTGGCTTGTTGGTCATAGGCCTTATTTATGGGTTGAGGATCCTGCATTCATGCATCTCATGGCCTAATTTTTGACAGTGCTTACAGTAAAGTGGTAGTTGTTTATATTCAATGGGAAAACCAGCTACCTCACCATCTAAGTTCAAAGTCAAAGTGACAGCGTTGTGAAGCTTTACAAGAAGGTCTATCTCTACATAGAGTTTAACTGCTGAGGGTCTAGTGAGGCTAGCTGTGGCAGAATCCATCTTAATAAATCTACCAATCTTATTCCCTATTGATTCAAGCATGGTTGTATTATACCAAAAAATTGGGATATTATGCAATGTGATCTGGATAGGCATAATTGAGGTCTCAGTATCAGTAGATAAATTAGGGGTCCATTTAAATACCTTCATGAGAGCGCCCTTGAATGACCACATCGACTTCATCCAGCACCTCTGAAAATCTTTAGGATCCTCAAGTTGAATGAGCATGTGTTTGTAGTCGATCGAGCCCAGCTGATATCTCCCCTTGATTCCAGTGTATTTGAACGATTCGTTTAAGAATTCCATGGATGACTTGAATCTGGGGAATTTCCCGATCAGCGCATTGATTTAGTGTTCTGAGAGTTGGGCCACCTCTTCCGACGAGATGATACAGACGATTTTGCCTTTTTATTTTGGGACGGGGTGAACAGAAGGATTGGAAGGGAGAGTGGTAGAGAGTGAGGTTGGTTTGGGGGTGAGGGCTTGAAGAAAACTCATATTTAGGGTGGCTCCGCCGTGGTTAGGCGGCGGTTCCGGTGACATTATATCCGCTGTTTTGACCGTTACGGCTGTAAACGGTTAGTAATGGTGAAAGTAAGGGAAACGGGTAAAAATAAATGTAGAGAGAGGGGAGACCATTTGAGGGTTAGAGATGAATGTTAACTTATTTTGAGATTAGTCGTTCTCGTAGTAATTAGATAAATTTGTTCAAATTAGATATAAACTAGTATAATTACCGTGCCGATGCACGGTCAAATTATGTATTAGTTTTTATATTATTAATAGATGAAAAAAATTCATGAAAAAATATCCTATATATAAGAGCATCTTCAATGGTAAGCTAGAACCTATTGTAGCTTGAGGTGCCATTTCATCTTTTCAAGCTAGTGGCTTGATAAGCTACTTGCTCCTTTAATGGTAAGCTACAAACACATGTAGATTGATTGAGCCCACATATCTTTAATATGAACAAAAATTTCATTTTAAAAATGAATCACATTCTTCTATTGTAATAATTATACAATAACATGTTATTTTATAATAATGGAAAAAATTAAGTAATAAAATTTAGTAAATACTCAATGAATAACCAATGTCTTGATAGAAAAATTAAACAAAAATAATTGTCATAAGTAAAAACAAAATTGTCAGAGAGTTATTTGGAGAACCTCATTTATTTATCAGTAAGATGTAATTTAACGCATAGCATACCTATACCATATGAAACAAAAACTACTTTATTTATGATTTTGCACACGATTTGTGTAGAAAATGTTGTGCAGAAAATGGCATTTAATACGTACGATCTCAAACAGGCCTGCTCCCGCAAGCAAAAGCTTCCTCCAAGCATGTACGCGAACGTAAAAACAATAGTAAGCAGTACTGCTATCATTTTTGAAAACTTGCCAAGCAAATCCAAAACAACACCGTTGGAGATTCTCTAAGTAGTACTGATGAATGGTATGTTTTTCTTGCCATAACGGTTTTCAATTCATTAAATGTAATTTGTTTTATATAAATTCAGTTCAGTTTTAATGAAATATAATTTGATAGACCTCAGTTTCATTTAATCGCACTATTATCATTTTCAATACAATAAATTTTAATTTAGGCTAATAATGTTCAATATCAATAATAGCTCAAAATTTAAATCATCAAAAATTATTTTTTTGTTAATGGTTAAGTTCGAGTTATCTTGTTTCAATTGTGTAAAGCTAAACATATATATTTAAAGTCAATTATATATTTGCATAAGAAAGAGAGGAACTTGTATGCTTATTTATTATTTGTTGAACAAACATACGTGTAAATAATGATTAAAAGAATTCTCACTTATACTCAGGTTGAGTCTGAAAATCTTGTTGAATAATCTAGAGATTGGAAAGAGACATATAAAAAACGAAATTATTGGATATAATGACAATTATGGTGATTTATGATGAGGAATATGAATAATTATGGTCATTTATGGAAATAATTACAATAAAGAAACAATTGTGGTGATTAAAAGAGGTAACTAATATGATTCATTTCAATTAAATCAGTTGAAGAATAAAAAAATGAAAAACAAAAATGCAGGTGTCAAAGGTGTCAATATACTTTTTTGAAACACAGGTGTCAATATAATTATTGGAGAAATGTTATTGTAGTATTAATAAAACAACACTTTTATAGAAACAGCTATCAAAACCAAGCAAAATTCCTATATTCTTGAGAAAGAAACCATTACAGAGGGAAGACATGTTATTCCAGTTACAATTTGCTAGGGAGATGTAAAAATCCACAAACATGGTCGAGAAATAAGTAACGGAAAAAAAATCTGAGCTCTGAGTAATCTATACTATAAGAGAGATAGATAGAGAGAGCTCCTCATTCCCAGTTGTTTGCAACAATGTCAGCCAAATCAACCACCCTCTGTGAGTAACCCCATTCATTGCCATACCAAGCAATAACCTTCATCATATCATCTACCATCACCATTGTCAACGAAGCATCAACTGTGGATGAAAGATCTGTGCAGCTAAAGTTCTTCCATGCGAGCTAATCTCATACCAAGACCAAGGACTTTGTTGTTGATCTTTAAAATTATGGCTTTATCTAGCTGCAAGCAAAGCACTAATTCATTTAGAACACTCTTTAGTATAGTGCTTTCAAATCCTTCAACGCTCAATACTACAAAATCTAAGAGTACATTCTTAAGGCATATATGTAGAAGCAAGTACATAATCAAATCAAATAGTGATGTAGGATCATTCTTACTCTCAATTAGTCCAAAACCATGGTTGTGCCTAGCCATTAACTAAAACAGAACATGTAAATAAACAAAACTACTGCTTCCCTACAACATCTAGAGAACTCTATGAATAAAAACTTCAACAGTTAAGCACGAAACACCAGAAGCTTAAGGAGTACTCTCTAATTTACAGGAAAGCAGGAACTAAAAATACAAACTTTGAAAAGGATCACCATAAAATTCGAAGCAATACCCGAAGTTCGTGCTTCAATGAGTCTCCTTAAAATTCTTGAGCTTATTCAACAGAGATATATTGTCACAATCCAAACAGCCAAAAAAGAAATATGATGTCACAATCCAAACAGCCAAAAAATAGATATATTGTCACAATCTTATTTGTTGAATTCAATTTGATAGAAGAAAAGGATATTGTTATTACCTTAGCTGTCCCTTCTGCCAGCCAGTGTTTTACCAAACTGCCCCAACCCCAACTGTCCTCCAAGAGCATACCGATCCCTCAAGCTCCTGGTCTGCTCAGCTCCCAATATAGTTTCTTTCAAGTTCTCAACTTTATAACAGCAGAAAGGAAACGACAGCGGTCCATTAATGCCACTGCACTCAGCAACAGCCATACGAAGCCCCAACAACCAAGATCACTATGTATCAACCAAAATTCCAGCTTTTACAGTTGCCCAACCTCACCTAGCTCCTTCAATCCCTCCCAACCAACTGAATCTGAAAATCACACAGACACATAAACACATACACTGATTAAAAAGGCAGCTACTTTCATAAGCCAAAAAGAAACCCTAGCCATACAATCACACCAAATAAAAAATCCATCAAAATTAACAGAAAAATAGCAAACCAAACCCAGATTTACACAAAAGAATAGCTTTAGCTACCAACCTACACATTGTTTCCAACAAAAGTCAATCAAAGACACAATTTTTAGACCCAAAAACTACAACTTTAGCCTAGGTAGAGCACACAAACCTTGTTTCATCCACATGCTCTTTTGAAACTTTGCTGGAAACTGTGCTAATAATTTCTCCTCTTTTGTATCCATTACCTTCCAAATCAGCACACAAGATTTTACAACACCAAAGCCATAGAATCGTTAAAATTACAGAATTAATCAGTCATACCTCAATCGAATTGGAGCCCGCAATCCGAGAACTTGCATGATGCTCAATGAGTTCCTCAGTCGGCGACCACGCCCAGCCTGCTTCTCTACTTGTTCTTCGCGAGGAGACGGAGCTCTCCTTTGTATACCCTGTCAAATACACAATAACACAATCAATCACTCCACTCATTATCTTCCCAAAACAGCTAAACCTTTTTCATACTAATTTGCAGAAAGTATGTATCTTTGTTTACTGCAAACGCAACAAATCCAAAATTCACAATCAAAATGGAGATTAGAGGCTTACGATCAGCGGCGGAGGTTTTGAGGAGCTCCAGCGCAGATAAACTGGAGGGTCTAGATTCGATCTCGCCAGTAACCTCTGACCTAGGGTTCAGCGAGAACGACCTGGTGTCTCGGCGAGCCTTCAAACCGAGCCTGATCTCGCCAGTAACCTTTGACCTAGGGTTCAGCGAGAACAACCTGGTGTCCCGGCGAGCCTTCAAACCGAGCCTGAAAATCCCGCAAGACTCTGCAACGGCGGTGGGGAACTCGTCGGATCCGTCGTTGTCGCTAAAGGCAGAGTAGTGGTCGTGGGAGAGAGGCTACTATAACATCCAGTAACAACACAATTCGTTCCCAATCTTAATCATTCCATGAATGTTGAAACGGAGTCCGAATTAAAAAGAGGAGATGGAGAGGAAAAGAAACCGATGGAATAATGATGAAATGTAGGTAGAGTTTAATCCGAATTGAGGTGGAGAGGAAGAGAAGGGACTGCGAAAGAAAACTCTACGACAAATGATGTATTTAGATAGAGAAAAGGAATTAGAAGAATTAAATAAGGCTGATGTGTAAATTTGTGGTGAATTTTAAAAATAATTCAAAATACTGAGAAAATTCTAATCCATCCCATTTTAAAAAGCATGGTATAGATAGAGAGAAAGTCTCCTGAAAGTCCAACTTTCCTAACTTTCCATAAGAGTTTTTATACGTTTTAACTTATATAATGTATCTTTTAATTTGAATTGTAAAATTTGTTATTTGAATTTTATTAATATTTTATTGTAAATTCATGAATTTTTGCATTAAAACATGTTTTACTATATGTTCACTTTAATACTATCAATGTTTTAACATAAAATAGTATCACTTGACCTTAAATAAATAGTGGTATTTCCATAACATTTAGGAAAGTCGGACTTTCTAGAGAATTTGTAATAGATGTATGTCATTCCAAACTTGAGTTATGTTTAAATTTGTATTTTCATCTAATTTTTTTCCAAAATACTTCAGATAACCGTGCGTGCAGTAAGATTATCCTAGTTTAACCAAATTTGTGGGTTGGTAATTAAAATAGGAAAATATGTGAACCGGTGGCAGCGAGAAGGGTTTCCAAAATTTGTGCAGGCAACAAAAGGCCTCAACTAAAAACCCTGGTCCAGAAATCTTCCATCTCTGAATTCTCAAAATGGGAAAAGCGAAGAAGAGGAAGGCGCCTGATACCCATGAGCAAGACAAGCTGCACGACAATTGTAAGTCTGATTCCAAGCCTACTGCCGCCAAGAAAAAGAAAGCAAAGGAAGTCGCCATCTTCGGAAATTACCAGAACTACTATGGCTACCGGGTGAGTTTTTTTTCTTTTTTCTCTCTTTTTAGGTCCCAGAAATACAGCTGCTAAATCGATTTTCAGATTGGAAAAGAGGACCTGGACGACCCGCGGCTGAAGGCGATGAAACAAGAATGGTTTCAAGGCAAAGATTGTCTTGATATTGGCTGTAACAGTGGCGTCATTACGGTTACCATAGGTAAGCTAACCTACTCTGTTGATTTATATTCTTGTTGGGTATTGATTTCCTATTTTCCTCCATCTGCAGCTAAAAAGTTTTGCTGCAACAGCATCCTTGGAATTGATATTGATCGTGGTGAGTATTTGAATACATATTTTTCTTGTTCTTATTGTGTCTTTATTGTTTTTATTGTATCTTTTGATGATATGTCTTCATGTACGCCGTAGAATACCAGTATGGTTGATGAATACTCGTTCTTCACAGGCTTATAGGATGTTATTATGTAACGTTATGAGGCGTAAATCCAACTATTTAGCAAAATTGCCCCTTTTCCCCTTCATAAGCTGTGTCCTAGGGCTGTACTGCACCGCTCTATCACACCTGCATATGACAATTCCTTCAAGTTTGTAGTTTTTTATATTTTCTTACAAGTGAAGATCGTACTTGCAATTTCAAGTCCTGTGAGATCAAATTCATGCTAGGTGCTCTTTGTGTTTAATTTATTAGCTTACAGTTTGTTCTGAGTATTGATTATTCATAATTTTCCAGCACGAGTTGATGATGCGCGCCGGACACTTAGGCAATTTGACAGGACAATGGGAACTTCTGCTGGAGAAGGTTCGCTTGACAAGATAGTCTCTTTTGAGAAAGGAAATTTTGTGCAGTATTGGCATCCACGCGAGGATAAATTATATCATACAATCATTTGGTAAGCAAGTTTTGATCTTAAGTTGTGATTTCATCTTCAGAAGTCGATGTCTACTTCAAATGTTTCTATGTTTTGAAATTGATAGATCAAATTAGCGTTGATTTAGTAGAGCATGTAGATTCACACGACCAATTTGATCTGCTTTTCCCTAAAAAATTTTATATGTTCTTATCTATAGTGGTGAAATCATCTTTAGAAGTTAACGCCTATTGTGACTGTTTCTATGTTTTGGGATCAGTAAATCAGATTAGCGTTGACACGACCAAGTTAATCTGCTTCTCTTTAGAGGAATTTTCCTGAAATTTTTACAGCAAACATACTGTAGTTGTTAATGTTCAGCTCTATCTCTTCTACTGTACTTGCAGCTTGAGTGTGACGAAATGGATCCAGCTCAACTGGGGTGATGATGGATTAATTAACTTATTTTCAAAAGTTTGGAGGTTTCTTCACCCGGTATGACTTGTATCCTTATGTTCTATCTGACTGTCCTGTCTGCATTTCTAAATTTCTGTTCACATGACACACACTGCAGGGTGGTGTTTTTATTCTGGAGCCCCAGCCATGGAGCTCATATGAAAGTAACCGTCAAGTATCCAAGGTGTATATCGCTTGTTTTTTGTATGAATATCTCCATTCATGTTCCAGGTTATATTCTAAATTCTCACTCTGAATTATTGGTTTTGTTGACCATCATCCAGGCTGCATTAGACAACTATGTTAAGATTCAAATAGCTCCACAAGATTTTCAGGATATACTTTTGGACAAGGTACGTCTACTTTGCCTTCTGAACTCATGTTTGCTCTAGCTTGATAACTATACAACGTGGCACATCGTTTACTCCCATTTCGTTTTTCCCTTGTGTGATTTGCAGATTGGTTTTCGAAAAGTGGAGCATATTAACTCTGGGATATCTGGTAAGAAAGCTGGGTTTAACAGACCAATGCTGGCATTTTGGAAATAAATCTTCTTGTTTTGTGGGGAGAAGTGGCTCAAGCAGAGGAGAGCCTAGCAATTTTGGAGTTGTAACTTTAGGGCGGGACATGGCTTTGTAACTCTTTGAGGTTGTTTTTTGTATTATAAAGATTAAAAAGAAGAGTTTGCAATAGTTTCGGTATAGGCTCCGTTTGATAAAATCTAAAGTCTGAAATCTGAATTGAATAAATACTGTAATTTGATGAATAAGAAGTAAACTAATCTGTCTAAAAATAGTAAAGTTGTGTCTAAAAATAGTAAAATTTTAATGTATCGAGTGATAACTGATAAGTGACAATCAAATTATTTATTTGAAAAAGTTCATTTGTATTTGACAATTAAGACCCAAATTCCCATTTGCCAATTTTAATAAAGTACTATAATCATTAAGTTATCCACTGAGACTAGACCGAGGAGAAATTTTCTCTCTACGAAACAGAGAGAGCCTTGTCGTTTTTGGGAATTATTCCCCCCAGAAAATTAACGGAAAAGGGTCTCGGACAGAGATTTGGTACAAAATCTAGCCAAAATATTGCTAGATTTGAGCCAAATTTGCTGTAAAAAGATTGGGCTCAGCAATTGCAACGATTGAGAAGGAATCTAGTTTCTGTGACGTAGGGGCAAGGAGGGGCTGCGACGGCAAAAATCCAGGGATTGGCCAAGCTCCGGCCACGCGCACAGGAAACAAGGTATTCTTCTTTTCCTCTGAATTCATATAATAATACAGTTAGGGCGGAATCTTTGTAAAAGTGGATTTGGGAAAAGGAAAGTAGGGGTCTTTTTAGGGTATTTAGGTTCGATCTTGGAAAAGGGGAAAAATACAGCAGCTAGGCGGCGTTTGGTCTTGTCATCTCGGGAAGATGAATTGCCGTGAGTACGAATTAAGATCAAATTGGAAGAAGAGAAAGTACAAATATTGGTCCTTCGATCGAGAGGGAATACAAGGGGACTGGAATAGCAGGAAGGCTATAAATAGAGGGACACAGGAGCAGTGCAAACCAAACCAAAAATCCAAGTATCAATCTTCAAAACACTTCCCTCCAACACAAAAAATGGACAGCAATAGTCCTTCATTTGAAAACCCTGTTGCATACTTCATTCCGGCGGGCTCAAATAACTCGGAGGAAAGAAGGGTGCTCAACCCCCGCACCAACAACCTGGCAGATGCCACTAGGCCTAGCAGAAGAGGAGGTGTGGTTAAGCTGACTCAGGAAGATGTAGAGGATGCGGTAGATATGGAAAGCAACTGTCTCCTTGGCTACTGGATGGATTACCGAAACTTCAGTTTGGAACGTATGAATGAGTACTTCCAGCAGTACTGGTCGATAAAGGCGGTGGCACAACACAGGTGCCATAACTTCTTTGTCATCAAGTTTGAAACCAGAGAGGAGGCGTTGGCAGCCATGCAGCGGAGTCCATATAACATTGATGGCGGCCTGCTAGCGCTAAGAGGATGGGGAGCTGGTATCTCACTAAGGAGAGTGCAGGTGGAGAAGATAAAGATGACTATACAGATTCATGGTCTGCCTGCCAACAGAGGGCTTTGTGCCAAAAGCTGCCATCAAAGTTATACGCATGGTGGGAGAACCAGTTGATGCAGACATCGACACACGACCATCACCAAATGTGAAGTTTTTAAGAGCTCGGATATGGGTGGATCCCCAGGAACCTCTCATAAGTGGTCTTTATGCAGAAATGCCGAATGGGGAATTCATTTGGCTGGATGTCAGGTATGAGAGGCTTTTTATACACTGTAGGAGGTGTGGTATAATAGGTCACAATATGAACCAGTGTCCAATAGTGGATGATGTGAGCCTAGATAATTTTTTGGAGAGCTTTATGAAAAAGCACTATGCACTGAGGAGAAAGGACATCATTTATGATCCAAGTGCAAATTTATTCCCTGTAACAATGAAGGCATATCTGCATCTGGATGAAAAGAGAAATACCAACATTCCTCAGGGTTTTATGGACAACAGATGGGAGAGATATACTGCTATGAATGATAAAGATGCCATTCAGGGTTTCATTATCTCAATGCAGAGGGAGACGGATTGATTCCGGCAAAGATTTTTGGGCAACACAGATGGTGGAGATGATCATGGAAATGGAGATGGAGGAGATGGCTTCCAAGGAAACACGTCCACACATTTGCGCAGATTTAATCCCTACTTTGGAGGTCAGCAACAGGTACAACAGCTGGAAGGCCCAAACCAAGAAGATCCTATCGAAAGTGAACCACCTCCCTGAGGTGAGTATGGAAATTGTGGAACCAGAAAGCCTTGTCATCCAGCCACCGCCCCAACCAGATATCACAATCCAGCAAGCTATAGATCAAGGATTGATGGATCAACAAATGAATGAGCTAGGAGGCTGGATTGCGCACAACAACATATGGGATGTTGTTAGTCAGGAACTTCAGGCACAAGCTAATCTCGGCAGAGGAGGGGGTGATAATCAGATAGCAGCTGATCAGGCACAACTAGTTGTAAATCAGGAGTTAAGTCAACCACAAGAAGAGGACAACATACTCAGAATGGATGCAGGTCACCAACTAAGCTCCATGGGGGAGATAACCAGAATGTTGGAACAAGGTTTATCTCAACAGCAGACTGATCAGGACTCGAGTGAATCTACCCAATCAGAGCTGGTAATCATCCCTTCTGATAGTAGTGAGGAAGATGATGCAACTTCCAGAAGAAGATCAAAACGGAAAAGGAAACTGGATGAAACGCTTGAGTTAGACAACCAGACTTTGCAGAAAGCAGCAGGGAGCAGCAGTAAGAAGAAGACTAGACTCAGTGAATTTTTATTTTCACTAGGGAAATCTGGCATGATCAGGAAGCCATATAAGCACTCTTCATCTCAGCGTGGGAAGAGTTTGGTCTCAGTTGACAAGGATCGCATAGTTGAGATGAGGGCAGATAATGGGAAGAACCTGAAGAGAGCTGGGGTGTAGGAAATAGAATGGAGACAAGATCGGAGGCCAACAGTTTGGACTAGAGGTGAGGAGAATGACACAGAGTCAGATCCAACAATGAATGTGCAGGAACCAATACTTAGGAAAAGAGCATGTTCAGTGGCCGGCTTTGATGAAGAAACAATGATTTATACAGTCAAGACTCCTCTGAAGAAGCTGAAGTTTAACTATGTCAAGCAGAGAACTGGAGGTGAAACTGAGGAGATGGAGAGATCACCTTAATCAACTGAAGAGGAAGGAGTATTGGAGAATGAGGAGCGAGCTAAGCATAATCCCAGCAAGACAACTCTGGAGCAGGAAGCAGTGATGCTGCGGGAGGCAGAGACAGGAACTGCGACCTATGTGGAGATGAGGCCTGTGGGAGGTGTGCCAAATCACCTCCCCATGGAGCCATGATAGGCGTTTTCTGGAATTGTAGAGGTTTTAATAGAGCCTCTACACAAAACATGGTTTACCGACTGGTGCAGCAGCAGAAGCCATCCATCCTTGATCTTATGGAGACAAAAACGTCCAGGGATTGTTTAAATAAATGGCGGTAAAAAAATTCTTTTGTGAATTCTGAAATAGTGGAACCAGTTGGTAGATCAGGGGATTTAGTTCATATGTGGGATAATTCAGTAGTGGTAGATGTAGTGAATGTGTCTTTTAATTTCATCTTTGTTCAAGTCCAAGACCACAGTAACAGTAAGTGGTGCTTAGGAATGGTTTATGGTGCTCCTGACCAGGCTAGTAGGTCTGCAGTATGGAATGAAATCAGCTCTTTTGATTATATTAGGGATCTTCCCTCTGTTTTAATTGGAGACTTCAACCAAGTCTTAGCACAGCAAGACAAAAAGGGAGGTAACTCACTGTCTAGCAACTTGCACACTGGATTGCATGATCTTCCAGATAAATATAGAATGGTGGAACTGCAACACAAAGGGAGCTGGTTTACTTGGTCAAACAAGAGGGAACCTCCACACAACATCTTCCAAAGACTTGATAGAGCTTTTGGAAACAATCTGTGGCACTTCAAATTCCCTCAGTCTGCTGTTACCAATTTGCCTATGTTACAATCTGATCACGGACCAATAATTCTGGAAGCCAGATGTCAACATAGAGCAAAGAAAAAAATTAACAAGTTTGAGGCCTTTTGGGCAAAACTAGAGCCTCCGAAGCAGATTGTTAAGAAAGTATGGGAAGACATTGTGACAGAAAATCACTCACAGGCATTTACAGCAGATAATCTGGATGAGGGGCTTCAAAGATCACTTAGACACTTGACAAATTGGCACAACAAAACTTTTGGTAATCTGGAGAGATGGATAAAACAGGTGATCAAGAGATTAGATGAACTTCAGCAAAAGACCAATCCAGGTAACTTCATGGATAGAATCAGAGGCCTGGAGTTTGAATTACAGGACCTGTTGGATAAGCAGGCAGAGTATTAGAGACAGAGGGCGAAAGTGAAATGGATGACAGAAGGTGAGAAAAACACTGCCTTTTTCCATAAGTAGGCAACCAGGAGGAAGGAAACCAACACAGTGCAAGGAATCTTGGATCATAATGGAGTGTGGAAAGTGGAAGAAGATCAGGTGGTTCAGATACTGGCTGACCATATAAAATCCACTTTTGTTCAGGAAGAAAACTATCCCCCCATGATTGCTGGAGATGTGAACAGAGATGCTTATCTGAACAAGAATGAGAGGAAGCTCACACCTAATCAGAAATGTAGCCTTGATAAGGAGTTTACAGGTAAGGAGGTATGGGATGCTTTAAAAGAAATGAAGCCTTGGACTTCACCTGGTGAAGATGGAATCCCTGTGGGCTTTTATAAACAATATTAGAGGATAGTAGGTAAGGAGGTGACCAGCACAATTCTTAATTGTCTACAGCAGCAAAACTTTCCCTTGAACTGGAACAAGACACAGTTAGTGCTGATACCAAAAAAGAAAATGCCACAAAATGCAGCAGACTTTAGACCAGTGGCACTGTGTACAGTTAAATACAAACTCATTGCTAAGGTTTTGGCAAATAGACTGAAAAAGCACATAGGCTCCCTAATTTCAGAGACTCAAAATGGTTTTGTTCCAAACAGAAGCATAGTGGAGAATGTGTTGTTAGCACATGAGGTTGTTCACCATATGAGAGGAAAGACAAGAGGATGTGAAGGCATTGCAGTCATAAAACTAGATATGAGTAAGGCATATGACAGGGTCTCATGGGTATTTTTGGAACAGGCACTGAGAAACATGAATTTTTTATGAGAAATAGATTAACTTGATCATGTGGTGTGTTCAGTCAGTCTCATATGAGGTTATGGTGAATGGTCACATATCTGAAACATTTGCTCCAAATAAGGGCTTGAGGCAGGGCTGTCTACAATCTCCATACCTGTATATCATTGTGCAGCAATTTATGTCAGCATGGCTGGATGCTAGGATTAGAGAAAACAAGAACCTGGGAGTAAAGATATCTAGAAATGGTCCAACAATTAGCCATCTAATGTATGTTGATGATACCATCCTTTTCACCAGGGTGACAAACCAATCTGTATTGGATCTGGCAAAGACAATTGACCTTTTTGCCAGACACTCAGGACAAAGGCTGAATTTTGAAAAGTGCTCAATCTACTTCAGCCCAAATACATCAGAGGCAATGAGAGAGTACATGATTTATACACTGAATATCCATAATTAGGGCTTGACTGGGAAATATTTGGGCATAGAGATAAATTTCCAGGAGCAGAAAAGAGCCCTCTACCAGGGAATAGTCAAGAAATTCAAAGAGAAATATGGATCATGGAAAACCAAATTGTTGTCACTGCCTGGGAGGATAACTTTGGCAAAACATGTTTTGAGCTCGTTAGCAATATATCCACTGAGTATATTCAGAGTTCATAAGCATGTGCTGAAAAAGATTGATAGAATGACAGCTACCTTCATCTGGAAAGGTGAAACAGATGGGAAGACCATACATTGGAAAGCATGGCCACACATTACAAAATCCAAAGAGGAGGGAGGTCTGGGAATAAGGAAGGCTGAAGGAATGAACAAAGCCCTACTAGCTAAGCAATTCTGGAATATCCTGAGCAACAAATCCTCCCTCCTCTCCAAAGTGTACCAGGACAAGTATGTTAAAGGGAGGGACTTAAAGGAAATTGTTGCAAAACCTGGAGACTCATGGGGGTGGAGATCCATTATATGGGCAAAGGAGCTCATAACAAATAACCTTTCCTGGCAGGTGGTTAATGGGAGAACCATCAAACTCTCAGATCAATGGATCCCAACTTGCCACAATTCTCTGCTGGAATCTGGAAGTGCCATTCAACATACAAATCTGAAGGTAGAACACTTGATAGACAATCAGAGACAATGGAGAATGCCACTCATTAGAGCAATCTTTCCAGCAAGAATAATCCCACATATCCAGGCCATCCACATACCTCAACAAGGAGAGGGGAGTGATAAACCAACATGGAATCCAAACAGGAATGGCATATACTCAGTAAGGAAAGGATATCATCTTAGTATGAAAGATATTGGATGTGTGGATCTCAGAAGGAAGAAGCTCTGGAACAAGATTTGGAACCTAAAAGTGCCATACAAGCTTACAGTCTTCTTATGGAGAGCCATAAATGGTATCCTCCAAACAGCAGTCAATCTGAATAGAAGAAACATCATCCAGATATCAACATGCTCCAGATGCTCAACTTCAGATGAAGATGAGGTTCACATCCTCCTTAAATGCTCAGAATCCAGGCAAATGTGGGCAATGGCAAATATGGAAAAGGCCATTGATGATCAAGCACAGGAGCACATGACAAATTTCGGAACCTGGATGGACTACTGGTCACAAGCTACAAGCCAAACAGATTTCATTAGGTCAATTTTCATTCTATGGGAGATCTGGAATCAGAGGTGCAAGAAAGCGGTGGCCGGCCAAAATACCGATCCAATAGGAGGAATCCAAATGGCGCAGCAAAAATTCCAGCTCAATCATCAACTGATGAGGAAACAGCAGGAGACCGACCTGGAAGATTCGGTGGAAACAATAATTTCTGGGAGTTCCCCTGGCAGACAGACCTGGCAGCACACATCAAGCTTCCAATCATATACGGAGGTGAGGGTGGATGGTTCTTATCAAAGAACCAATAATTTGGGGTCTGCAGGATGGTCGATTAAACGACAGTCCAGGGATTCTACTTCCCAGACTACAGGCTCTGATTTCTTCGTCTGTAATACACCTCTACAAGCAGAGGCAATGGCGATATGGAGAGCGATCAAAGCAACGGCCAGGTCTGGAGACCAGATGGTCAGTATGCTAACAGATTCAGTGGAAATGGTGGCGGCGATTAATCACCCGGAGCTTGCACCATGGGAGATAAAAATTTTAGTTGAATCAATATGTAATTTTATTTCTTTGCATTTTACTTTCTTTGAAATAACCAAGGTAAGTAGAGATGTCCTAACAGAGGAGCATAATATTGCACTCAGTTTGGGCAGATCTATATGTAATGACTTCCTTTCCTAATATAAATTAGTGTTTGCCTTCAAAAAAAAAACAAAAAAAGTTAGCCACCTAGGGTGCGTTTGATAACGCCACTTATCGCTGAATCTGAACGGTTCAGCGCTTAAGGCAAGTCCAACAGGATTGCTAAACTTTATTCTAAATTAGAGAAAATAAAACCACAATCTCTATTTAATTTTCTTTCGATTCCAACAGGTTTTCTATTTTAGGATATTTTTTAGATAAATTTTTATATTTTATGTTTATTTTTAATTATATTCTCAAATACTCAATAACTACAATTTGCCAAAATTAGCTTTTCCCATTAGAATTTACCACAAAATGATTATTTTTTATAAAAGTTCTTAACTATAATTCACCCAAAATAGATATGCTCACTTGAACATGCTAAAAATAGACAATATTTGTCCAAATTTCCAAAAATCTAGTTCTCCAAAAGTACTCTCTCTTTCCCTATATAGTGATCAAAACACTCTCTCTCCTCAATTTTCTATTTTCGAGAATGGGTTTAGCAATTCTGTTGGAGCAACAAAAGTGTTAAAATATTCTAAATATTGGCATTATCTCTATTTTGCAAATGTTGTTGGACTTGCCCTTATTTGAATTCTGCGTGTTTGATAATACCAAACATGTACGTCTGACCGAATAAACAGAAATAAATGCGTCTGAAACTCAAATACAAATCGTACGCTCCCAATAACTGATTTCCAAATCACTTATGTCAGAACCTTTATTACACGCAGGAACGATAATATATTTATCTCTTTAAATCACTTTTCAAAAATGTTTGCTTCGTAAATGTATCCATTACCATTTTTTATAATTGATTTTTAACTTTCTTTATATATACTTATTTTAGCTAACTATTTAAATATAAATATAAAAATTAATATTACAAAATGATATAAGTGAAATATAATTCATGATTAAAATCGAGTATAATAGAAAATTTTAATATGATATCAAATTTTAAATCCCACATAATTCTTTATATATCTTAATAACTACTAAAGGAGGCCGTTTTTGCCACGTGGCGCTTCCACAATTTTTCCCCAAGCTAAAAAAAGCCTTAAATAAAATCATCTTTCCAGAATATTCTCTCCTTCTCTATTTCCAATACCCTTACGTCTACTCCTCTTCTCCACGCTGATTTAAAATTAATCTTCTTTATTTCTTCTTTATTTTTCTTCTTTGTGCAACTTTTTTTACGCGTCCTTTGCAATTCCACAGTCTTCTTCTTCAAAAGTCATTCTATAAAAAAAAACCCTCTCACCGTCGTTCCCCGCCGCTGCTGAGGAGCTAGCCAGCGCTAATTCGTCGCACAGTGTTGAACAATCCATCTTCTCGAGTTTTTCCTGAATCAAAAATACTTTGCAAATACATTCTGACCTTTTCTATTCTTCATGACCTGATTAGCCTCCCCTCTCTCCAGGAACATCTGATTTCGACTGTTTAGCCTCACGCACAGCAGTTACGCCTCCTCTAAGCGGTGGTAGACTGGCCCTCGCCGATCCAGTCGAGACCAATGAAAGAGTACCTTCAAAATCCGGCCTTTTAGCTCCTCCGAGAAAATCAATCCAAGTTCAAGTCCCGGATCGACTGGGTTAAACGGTTGCTGCACTGCGCCACCGTCTCCCGTCTCTTCTTATGTCGCTACGCCACAACTTTACTCGGTAAGCCCTCTCCTTAGTCGTTTGTAAATTTCTTTCAACTATTAATAATTGAGCAATGTGTTTTGGGTAACATGTTTTTGTGCATCTGAGTCATTGGTATAAAGTCCATCATTTTGGGACTTAGTAATTGTAATATATATGAAGTCTTGATTTGTTGTTGTAGCAGATTATCCATTTGATCCGAAAGCATATGCTTGAAACACAAAACTGGAGCAAAAGATCATCCTAATACTGAAGCAATGCTTAGATGTAAGTGTTGATGAACCAGTAAATGTATCAAGTCAGTTCTTTTATAAGTTATCTATATTCTGATGATTTTGTTTGTTTGAGATTTTGATTTCAAATTTTACTTTGTTTTATAAATATCAGGAAAATGTAGCTCGGAGTGAAGGATCATCGTTTTTACTTTTTTTCCCTTTAGAACATTCGGAGAAAGACTGCAATAAATTTGCTTAGCATTGTAAGAAAATTAGTCTTTTATTGAGTGTTACCTTCTTTTGTGAGCATTGCTTCAAACGTTGAACATATGATGAATGCTTCAACAACATGTTTGATAAAATTCCTCATCTAGATATGGAGGAAAGCGGCATAGGAGACGCTGATGCTTTTCGAAGATGATCTGCAAGCCACGATTGAGAAAAGCAAGAAGGTACTGGAAATGCAGATGCACTTGCTCAATCAGGTTCAAAATCTACTATTTATTGATTCCAATTTAAATTGCTGTTGAGATAGTAGCTTAATTCCATGATTATATAGCATTGATGTTGGTTTGTATCTATGCAAG
Source organism: Sherardia arvensis (assembly GCA_948330725.1). Classification (NCBI taxonomy): domain Eukaryota; kingdom Viridiplantae; phylum Streptophyta; class Magnoliopsida; order Gentianales; family Rubiaceae; genus Sherardia; species Sherardia arvensis. Next base: position 17,915,735 of record OX415235.1, read on the forward strand.
CTAAGTATATAGATGATGTTGCTGTTTCATGAGGTTTTTTCTGAGCCCTAACTGAAAATCATATGAACAGAAATATTTGAGCTGTTGTTGAAAATGATCTAACCAGCTGTCGAGTTCAATTATCCTTTATATGACTGGAGGTGTATAGCATGTTAACTGTTGATCGGAATAAGTAGCTCAATCTGTTTAGCTTCATCGTGCATTGGATGATGAAGATAATGAATTAGTATTGTCTTAGTTTTTTTAACAGTGTGTGTTTAGGGATTCCGATCAATATCTAAAGGAATTCTTTCGTGTGTGAACCATGTGTCAGTGTTACCTTCATTACTATGTGAACTGATTATATTTTAGACTACTGAACCCTGCTCTTCTCAATTTCAGTCTTCTTTTAATTCTCTTTTAATTCTGATTACCATGAACGTTTTCCGTGGTGCTATTTTGATGTTCATAGGAGTATACTAGAAGGTTACCTTATTATACATGACTTCAGAAAAAAGAAAAAAAAAAAGCTATGATTTGCATAATTAATAATAACAACTAGATTGTCAGTCAAATAGATAAAGTATTTTACACAACTTATTGATTGGTCTATGGATTTGTAATGTGTAGAATTTGTTTAATAAATTGAGCAAACAAAAGAAGAGGATTAATGCCCAGTTTGCAGTTACTCCTCAAGAATTGTACTTTCTTTTTTTATTAGAACTCAGTTCTCTCTAATTACTTATTTCTTCCTGTTTCTTTCTTTTCTTCTCATTGAAGTGGTGAGAGTATGGAGAATGCTTTACGAGCTTGATGAAAGTGTATTAAGATTGGCAAGATTCTTATTCACAGTTAAGGTGATAATGGTAGGTAAACTTGAATTCCCATTTCCCTTTACTTCATCAACTCTTCCATTTCTTTCCTCTTTTACACTAACTCCATGTTGTCATCCTTGATGACAGTTGATGTATGAGAAATTGCCACAAGATATATCAGATAGGCACATGTAATTGTTGGATCCAATCCTCCGCACAGGTTAGTCCATTAGAACTAGAATCAGAGAGATATTTGTTGGTTTTTGATTGTCATCATTAAAACAAAATATATCTTTCAGGAAACTTGGCAATTCAGGCTATTTTGCTCCTCCTAAAGAAGGGTGTGCCCGAAGCCAATATCATTCTCCTTGATCTCATCTCGGTATGTTCATATACTTTTGACTGAGTTTCTATTTCCTTCTAAATCAAAAATATGCATTAATCGCACTCTTTGAATCCAGGTACCTCAAGGGGTACATATGGTCTGCAAACGCTTCCCCAAAATCAAGATCGTGATTTCTGAGATTGAAAGTGGATTGAATGCAGACTGGTGTGTCATTCCTGGCATGGGAGAATTTGGTGATCGCTATTTTGGCCAGATATGTGAGTAAAAGGGTGACCTGAGAGTTCTGTAATTTTGCTGAGAATCTTGAATACTTGCGTTTTGATTGATAACCTTATAAGAGGAGGCCATGTGTCTCTTTTAAGGTTCTTTTGGTTTATTTTTTGTAGAGAAATCATACGAGTGTACTATTTACTTGAAATTGTAAGGTTGGAACATGTTATGGCTAATTAAACCATCCAAATTCTTCGGTTATAAGTTTCTTCTGTGAAATGTGAAGCTCAGTGAAAGGGAGCCCACCAATCCACGTCATTTTATGTTATGTCGAATGAGCGGGTGTGCTCAAGAAAAAGGAAAATGGTACCTTCTTAAATTTTAGATTATATAATTCTCAGTAAAAACTTTGAATCAATATCATTTTTCTTTTAGTAAATTGATGTAACTGTGAAAGGGAGTATATGAACATGTTCTTTATAGTTTAATTCGTATGTATTAGCATGTATGTTGATTATATTCAATGATATTGTTATTCAAAATTAATTATAAACTTTTGAATTTTATATTATACAGATAATAAATAAAATAAATATATTTTACAGCAAATATTAAATGATGATAGTTTAAAATATATATATATATACCCGTGCAAGTGCACGGGTGATAATCTAGTATATATAGGGATCAGGTGAGAACCCCTTTCTATGTGAGAACTCTTAATCTGCACCATTAAATTATTATCCAATGGTCCTGATTAATTGCCATTTATTGGACAAAATTCGCGGATCAAGGCAGGGTCATAAGCTCCCTTCCGGGTCATGAGCCTATATAACTGGGCCAAATGCAAATTTACTCCGGTCATCTTCTCCGTTCGACCTTCAAACTGCTTCTGCTGCAATCCGACGACAGATATTCTCCGTCTGTCTGAAGGCGAACCCAGCAGTCCGACGGCGAATCCAGTTTCCTGATTTCCCATTTTCGGGCGAGATTGCGAGCTGTGATCTTCACCTTTCGGCTGTTCGATTGCCTCCTCCGTTTTAGCCGCAAAAGCGCTTTTGCCTTGGCATCCAGAGCTCCGGCGGTCCGACATCGAATTCGACGGAGAAGAACATCGAATTCGTCGGGGTTGTGGCCGGAGATTCGAGGCGCCGGGCGAATTTCCATTGCATGAGACTCGAGCAGTCGGAGCTCCCCGCCGCGCTCCGCAACTTCCTCCTCGACCCGCGCGCGAGCTTCGCCGGCTATTAGAGGCAATTCGAAGGCCCGCGGTTAGGAACCCGGCGAGATGAAGAATATCCGGCGAATGACGGGGAGTGAAGTCGTCGGGGAAGACAAAGATTATCATGATTTTATACGTATTTGCATTCCAGTACCTGTAATATGGAGGTCTTTTAAATAAGACCCCACAAATTTTATTTATTTTGTACTTATTTGTATTTATTTGTATTTTAGACCTTGTAGTTTAGATGTCTTTTAAATGTGACCCCACAAATAATAACTCCTTTAAATCAAAATTTGAATGTTTAAATTAATGGTACTACTAATTATTCCTCAAAAAAAATGGTACTGCTAATTAAAATTGAAAGTACTTCCAATAAAACTTGAAAGTACTTCACATATAATTTAAAATAATTTATTTTTAATGAAATTTTGAATGTTTAAATTAATGGTACTACTAATTATATTTGAAAGTACTACATGTAATACTTGAAAGTATTTCCAATATAACTTGAAAGTACTTCATATAGAATTTAGAAGTATTTCAAATTTAATCTAAATTTCATGTTTAAATTATTGTTACTACTAAATACACAGGTACTATATAATGGTGTTTGCTATATGCAGGTCCTGTTTGCTTTTGCAGGTCTAAAGAAAGTGGGAAAATATCATAATTACCCTTCATTCGTTTATTAATTTTTACAAATATATTTCTAAAACCCTAATCTTGAATGCATAAACCCGTCTATGTAATGATTGAACATGTGTCCAAATTATAAATTACTTTCGTGAATTATAGTAAAAAATTAAGAGGGACGTTATTGTCATTTTTTATTTAATTTGGACCTGCAGAAGTAAAGTGGACCTGCATTTAGAACCACCCTATATAATTTACTTGAAAGTACTTCCAAGATAGATTGAAAGAATTTTTAAATATTTAAATTTTGAATATTTAAATTATAGGAACTAATAATAAACTTTAAAGAACACTATTTAACAACTTGAGAGTACTGCTTGGGTACTTCATTACTCGGTACTGCGTCTGTAACTGGAGAGTACTGCGAACTTGTGCTGTGGGTACTGCACTCCTCGGTACTGCAGGTACAACTCGAGAGTACTGCGAGTTTGTGTTGTGGGTACTGCATTCCTCGGTACTACAGGTACAACTCGAGAGTACTGCGAACATGTGTTGTGGGTACTTCATTCCTCGATACTGCACCTACACCTAACCAGTACTGCGAGCTTGTGTCGTGGGTACTTCATTCCTCGGTACTGCACCTACACCTTAACAGTACTGCGAGCTTGTGTTGTGGGTACTTCATTCCTCGGTACTGCATCTACAACTTGAGAGTGCTGCGACCTTGTGTTGTGAGTACTGCATTCCTCGGTACTGCTCCTACATGTTGAGAGTACTGCGAGTTTGTGTTGTGGGTATTGCATCCCTCGATACCGTGTCTACAACTTGAGAGTACTGCAAGCTTATGATGTGGGTACTGCATTCCTCGGTATTGCTTTTACAACTTGAGAGTACTGCGAGCTTGTGTCATGGGTACTGCATTCCTCGGTACTGCGTCTACAACTTGAGAGTACTGCGAGTTTGTGTTGTGGGTACTTTATTCCTCAGCACCGCCTCTACAACTTGAGAGTACTACGAGCTTGTGCTGTGGGTACTGCATCCCTCGGTAGTGCGTCTACAACTTGAGAGTACTGTGAGCTTGTGATGTAGGTACTGCATTCCTTGGTACCGCGTCTGCAACTTGAGAGTACTGCGAGCTTGTGTTGTTGGCACTGCATTCTTCGGTACTGCATGTACAACTTGAGAGTACTGCGTGCTTGTGATGTGGGTACTACATTTCTCGGTACCGCATCTACAACTTGAGAGTACTGCGGACTTGTGATGTGGGTACTGCATTTCTCGGTACTACATTTACAAATTGAGAGTACTGCGAGTTTGTGTTGTGAATACTGCATTCCTCAAAATATTAATAAATGATGTACTTATAATTAAACATTTTATAATTTAAAATAGTTATAATTTATAATTGATTCAAGACCCAAGTGTTTATTAAGTGTGTGAAGTACTTTGACCCATAAATGAAATACATCCTAGTTTTGGAACTACCGGGCAGTGCTCACCACAGTAAAAGAAAATAATTCAGGGTTCATATTATAATAATTATTTGGGTCATTAAAATAGATGCAATAAAGACTAGAGACTATAATATAAATATATGAAAAGAAGGGGAGAATAGGACTGTTTCTCTCATTCCTTGACAAGGTAACGAATGATTGGGTTAGACTGATTTATTGGCGGCGGAGACGAGATCCGGTGTGGTGGAGACGGATCCACGGAGTTGGTCGGTGACGGAGGCGAGTCGATTTCCGGTGGCCGCGAGGAAGACGGGGATTTTACCCAGTATCCAGTTAAGGCTTATGACCCGAAAACACTACTTATGACCCGGGTTTAAACCCGCGAACTTTTTTTAATTTTTCAAATAAATATGGACGGTGTGATTAGTATCCAACGGTTCAGATTAGGAGTTCTCACATAGCACATGGTTCTCACATAGAAGGGTGGTTCTCACATGATCCCAATTCTATATATATATATATATATATATATATATATATGCAATAAATTTATGCTATTATATTTATTATTAATTTGATATATATTTTATTCATAACAGGTTTTTTTAAATGTCTTTCTATTGCAGATTATAATAATTTGATGTTTTTATTATATTATTAATTATGATATTACTTGTTTTGCTAGAGTAAATTATTTTCTTATTTTCAATTTATCATTTTATATTATAAAGTTAATATTTCACAAATATGATTATAAAATATATAAATTATAATCATCATAATTTAATTATTTTTTTGTTTATACATTTTCTATTTTAATTTAGTTTAAACATTTTTAATTTAAACTTGAATTTCAATGTCAGACACTATATATAACTTTATCAAACGGTCATACCACTTAACTATTCAGCCTTAATGGTTCAGACTTCAGATTTCAGACTTCAGACTGCAGTTTTATCAAACAGAGCCTTAATTTGGTTATCAAACGGAGCCTCATCTCGTCATGTATATTATGAATTTATGAAGCTAAATTAACATAACCAATTCGAATACTGATACCACGTCCATTCAAAAAAATATCACAATCATGCCTGTATTTTATATATCGCTAACAACATTCATGTACGTATGTAAACCTTCTGATGGATAATACCAAAGGATCGCCAGAGTGATTACCCCAAAGGACAACATTCAAGTATAACATTGGTAGAATATAATTTGCCGACAGGCATACATTTTCCTTTTATCAATCCAAATGTCAAAAGCCAAATCAGTGCTGTGTCCTTCCTACAAAAGTAAGGCAGGTAACAACTGCTCAGTTGTAGCATCAACCATAGAGATCTCCAAAAGATAAAATAATTCAGATCTGAATATACATACAATATAAACCAACTTACTTTTCTATAAACCGAGAAAATTACCTTCAATATTTGCTGCCATGGGCCTATGGCTATAAAATAAGATTCTGAAAATTGAACTTGAGAAACCAAATCTACATGAGCAGACCTGCAAAGTGTACTGATGCTAAAATCAATGAGAAGAAAAGAGGGGGCAGTATGACATCGCAAAGACAATTATGAAAGCCATCACAAAAAGTCTGAGAAACTACTGAGGGATACTAGTCAAATCAATACTTAAAAGAAAAAATTAACAGTTCTATGAACAGGAACAAGCATCATTTCACTCTCCAAAAGGCTCCATCAATTCAAAACATTTCTCAAGCCATATGAATAACCATCTCATGAATATATACACAACTGAATAGGGAGGCCAAAATTCATGAGAAGCTAAATGGTGTGTTAAGATCTTCCCTAGTGACCAACTCCTCGCAGAGAAGCTAAATGGTGTGTTAAGATCTTCCCATGTTGCATCAAATATCTACTGTATACTACAAAAGGACATTCAGCAGAAGCATTTTACAAGATTTTACGTATTTTAAAATCAACTACATATGAGCAAGGCCTTACCAAACAAGACGGCAGCAGGGAAAAAGTGTTGGCAAAAATCATCTACCATAGACTTAGCATGCAGTGAAGGAAACCAATACTTTAACATGTCAATAAGAGGGGGCTAGTGGCCTAGCTATAGATAAGTACAGACAGTCATAATTACCGCTTAAGCCTCGTGAAAGTATTTAAGACTAAAGCTGTACCTTGCCATACCAAAATATAGTGACTGGCAGCATTTGAAGGATAATCTTCCACACTCTGCACATTATTGGCACTTCCACGCTCTTGGCTTCTTTTCAAGAAACATATCCTGCAAATTTCAAAAGTTTAAGCTGATAGCCGAGAAGTTCGAACTGCAAGTTCACTGCAACTTCCCTTATATAAAAAACGCACCTAAACAAACAAGAATTGTTATTGTGTATTGACTTCACATGCTAAAATTAAATAAATTGCTCTTCACCTCATCAGATGCTAATAATCTTAACTAACAGCATTGCAAAATTACAACTTAAAGAGGCACCTTCGAATATACAAATGACACAAATACAGGGACTAAGAAGGAGATATAAGGAATGGATGCACACACTGACAATAAGCACACTAATTTTGTATGTAAATATAGCCAGGCATAATCCCTTACTCTAGAAATTGCAGTCATTCCACCCCATCTAAATAGGCCTAAGACGTATCATCCTACATACAACAAACATGCATAATGAAGCTAGCTTATAATGATTGATAGATGGAGCCTTTAAACTGCCACCACCAAATAAGCCAGCTCCATATATCTAGCACGTACCCTGTTCAGACATATAGGTTATACACTTCTAAATTGGCATCTCTTTTCATGATAGTGGATCTTCGTGCTAGTTAGCTCCCATACTAACCATTATTTCCTTGCAGGAACACTGGAATGCTCAATTAGAGCAGCAATGCACACATCAAAACAACTTATCAAGGTCATCAACTTCAAACAAAATTCTTGTAAAAATCAACTGCACAATCTGTCGAGAGTCGCAATTTCCAAAACCATTCAACTTACATTCAACATAAATTAAAGATGCATAGTTGGAGAACCTAATATTGTTACAACTATATACAACACCAGTAGTGAGCTCTGCTCTTTGTAAAGGATTGTGTACCCTTATCAGCGGAAAGACGTCCAATCCAGCTTCCAATCATTGAGGACAATGCCAAACCAAGCTCTAATCTTCGATGAAATCATCAACCATCTTGCTCAAAAATGGATTCTTGCTTGTAAGATCTCAGAAAGATGGATTGTCCAGACTTATTCACCACATTCTGCATTGATAATGATGATTCAGAAATTAACAGGCAACCAGAACATGGTAAAAAAATCTTGCCAATGCACCTAATATAAGTCTCAGATATAACTTTTTGAAAAATAAAAGAGAGGATCTAAGGAGAAATGGGAAGGAAGAGATTACATTGTGTATCACTTTGCAGAAGAAATGCGGCGCAAAGAAGAAATCCAGCTGCTTGACGGACCAGTACTTTCCCCATGTCCGTTGCCAGAAGTGCTTGTTTCAGCTGCTACAGTAGGTCTTGATATATTGCCTTTCGGTACACCAGCAGAGGACAATGAAGTAGGTGGTACTTGTGCAGTGGCCAAGACCTATTAATCATATTGAATTGAAGTGAAAGTTGATCATCCAGGGTGGTACTCGATTTCCATTAGTAATACTAAATTAAAAACTAGTAAAACAAAATATGTTTCACGTAGCAACATACCTAACTTATCAGCACAAATTTAACGTTAAAAAGATCATAGAGCTGGGGATAATCGCAGTGGGGAAAAATTAAAAAAATGAAGGACAATGAAGTAGGTTGTATTTGTGCAGTGGCTAAGACCAACCAGTATAAATCAGATTGAATTGAAGTGAAAGTTGATCATCCAGGGTGGTACTCAATTTCTACATTAGTAATGCTAAAAGTTAAAAACTAGTAAAAATAATATTTCCAGTAGCAACAACCTAAATTATCAGCATAAATTTAACTTAAAAAGATTATAGAGCTGGGGCTGATCGCATTGGAAAAAAATAAAGGACAATGAAGTAGGTGGTACTTGTGCAGTGGCTAAGACCTATAAATCAGATTGAACTAAAGTGATAGTTGATCCTCCAGGATGGTACTCATCAATTTCTACAGTACTAATACTAAAATTTAATAACTAGTAAAAAAATACATCTTCGGTAGCAACATACCTAACTTATCAGTAAAAACTCAACTTTAAAAAGATGGTAGAACTGGGGCTAATCACATTGGAAAAATAATAATAAGTCAACTCACATTCTTATCAAGGGGGGACATAGTCCTATTTTGTGGTGATTTGAAATGCATACGAACTCCAGAGCTCGATGCATTAGTTGGTCTTACACGTTCAGCCATCTCAGCAGAAAATGGTGCACCATTGCTCCCTGCCAGATACAGACCATATATATTAGACAAATAGTAATGGGAAAAAAGTACAAGACAATCAAAGACTGCACTAACAACAAAGCTTTTCATCCCCACTATGCAAGGTTGGCTATATGAACCATATCTTGCCATAATATAAGGTCAGGAACTATAGACCTTTTATAATCTATTATAGCACATCTTATTAGGTCTTCCGCATCCCTCTGTTTAATTTGTTTTAGTGGCTCACAACTTTCTAAACATTTGATAAAGCATCTCCAGGTCTCCTACATCATTTCGAACCCCCTTATACATGTTTACCATATTTACCCCGTCTTGTGTCACTACAAGTACTGTCCTACACTACATTGTACATTTGCCCTATTCAGTAACTCATTTTTTCTTTATATAGAACTTCTGTAGTCTATACACAATAACGAAAAAGTAAGTAACCCTGGTTAAAAGTGCACAGTAGACTCTGATGCCTGCAGGTGTATTTACACTCATTGAAAATGCATCTGAAAGAAAACTAGCCCATATCTGACCTTGATGTCTTTCTGATTCCATTTGAACAGCTCGGCTACTCTCAGCAGGCATTGCCTGTCAAGTTTGGTCACCTTGGTCAGTGAAGGTAGCAAAGAATACAACTAGATTTTAGTAATGAAAAGTGTAACTGCGTCTAATACTACTCAGGGAAACGTAAAGTCGTAAACAGACATTAATAATATGTTACATGAGTAAGAAACAGCACATTACCCGTTGCTGCACTTTACTCGACTGCGACTGCTGATACTTGAGGATAGTCCAATCAAAAACGTAATCAAATTCATAACCTGCCAAAGATAGATGCCAGCAAGTTGAAATACCAAATAATGCTCATAGGTACGATTTCAAAGACTCACTGTGATATTCCTATTAACAAAATGAACAACTTCATAGACTAAATGTAATTCATCTTTATGATGAAAGTTTGATTTTCATACAGCATTATGAGAGTATAACAAACGCATACCTTCACGAGTAAAGAGTTCACGAAAAAGCCGTTTCAGGAAGCCATAGTCAGGTCGTTGATCAAATATCAACGAGTGGCAGTAATGGAAGTATGAGGCGAACTCCACGGGATTCGACTTGCATAGAACCTTTAGAAAAGTAAATTAAGATCACTATACGAAATGAGAGAAGCCAAAGTCACTCGCGGATATAGCTAAATAACATACCTCTATTGGAGTGGACAACTTCTTCTCACATATCTTGTCATATTTTTGTTTCTTTGTTGCGGCTTTTAATCCCTGCCAGGGAAGGCTATACACAAATGATGTATACTTAGAAAGCAGTACTGTGAAAATCAAAATTGATATTATAAAGTAAAGAAAAAGTATTTAAGACATCAAAAGACAGGACAGGAACAAACCTTCCTCTTAAGAAGTACAAAAGTACATATCCAAGAGATTCTAAATCGTCTCGACGGCTTTGCTCTGTACACCAAAAAAGATGAGATTAATATCTACCTTTACCATATAGAACAAAGTAGAATTCCAGGCACCTACCAATTCCAAGATGAGTATTACAACTAGCATAGCGTGCAGTCCCTGTTAGATTTTTGTTCTCTCTGTATGGATGAAGTAGAAGGAACAGGTAGAATAATAAATTAATAACATGCCAGTTGAAGACAATTATAAGGTCTCACAAAAGAAGGTTACCTGTAAGGAATGTGTCTGTTGCTATTTGCATCACGGTATCTCTTAGCGAGACCAAAGTCAATGACATAAACCTAAATGGAAGGTATACCAACATCAAAGAACAGGAAAGAATAAAATGATAAACTTGATGTCATATGATATTGCAAAGTGGTATAATAAAGTTCCAACAATGAAAGTCGCAGAAACCTGATTCGCTTTTCGTCCAAGACCCATGAGGAAGTTGTCAGGTTTGACATCCCTGTGCAAAAACCCTTTTGAATGGACATATTCAATTCTTGTTATCTGGCTCACAATAAGAGAAACAAGGAAGCTTAGGTTTCAGGTACACATGCTTGAAACATCAGCTGCATATTAAAATAATGCATCTATATCAAAGGGAGTGACATGTTTCAGAAGAATTTTATACTTTTCCAACCTTTTGTAGAGATTACAGGTAAAGTGATTAAGTATGAAAGCTGATCAATGTAATATAGTAGTAGTTATAAAGGGCAAATTTATTTCTTTACCATCTGATCAGCTAGCATTAGCACAGTCTTCAAGGAGAACTTCCTGCCACAGTAGACAAAGAGATCCTCTAGACTAGGTCCTAGCAAATCAAGTACCAGGGCGTTGTCTTCTCCATCAACACCAGACCATTTTATAGCCGGGATACCACCTAGTGTCAATTAGTTTGAAAATTAAGATATTTGTAATTCAAGCATATTCATCACCCGTCGTTAAATTCTTCAAATTACTTACTTCCTCCCTGAAGAATGTTGTACAACTTTGCTTCGTACAAAAGCTGTGGATGCTTCGTCTTATTATTCTCCTGCAAAAATAAACATATGAAATTTGTCAGCTGATAAGTAGATAGATGTTATGAATCACTTTCAACCTTCACTCCATCACCATCTTCAACGCTAAAAACTGACTACAGTACATTTCCATCAAACTAAAAAAGGCTCTCCTGCCATTGACCACCACTCAGATAATGCAAACCAAAGACAACCGATTAACCCCAAACTGTATATCAATCAGAGCTACGGAGAAAACGAAAGCAACTTACAATCTTCACCGCAACGATCTCGAAGCTATCGATATGAGTAGCTGCAGCACGAAATTCCAAAGAGTTGAATTAGATTAACCAAACAGTTGAGCTAAAACACGGGGAATAACGATTGATTAAAAGGCGCACTGACCGAGAAAAATCTCCCCGAAGGAACCGCTGCCGATCTTCCGGCCGAGCTTGAATTTGCCGCCGACGATCCTTTCCATCAGATCAGCCGATTATAACATGCAGGTTGCAGGGGAGAACTAGGGTTGAAGACTGAATTTCAGAAGCCCCCGATTTGGACAATATAAAAAGGGAATACAGATGAACCACCGCTCTATCTGTATATATACCACAAATCTACCGACCAACTCAACTCAAACCAATACTGGGGATTACTGTTACCAATCGGTACAATTTAGTCTCAAGATATGCACACAATTTTAAATATTCTTTTCCATTTACTATTTTTAAGTTTGAAAACTGCCGGATACGGATATATTAAACAATGCCTTTTATTTTTTGATGATCAATTAAAACTTATAATAAAAGTTAATTTCATGATAAGCCAAGGCAATCTCTGACCTTATATTTCATTAAACTAAATTGAAATGATTTAAATTGAGTTGAAAATTAAAATCATTCTTACTAGATTTACTCTAATTTTATAATATTATATTTTGCTAAACTGAACTAATATACTTATTAAAACTAATAGTTTTTTGTAATTTTTATGCATATTAAATAAAACACAATAGAAAAAGACAACTTTGATGATTATCAATATCTTTTGTACTAGTCATTTTTACAGGTTTATTATTAAATAATCGGTCAAAAACATTTATAAAAAAAACTACATCTAGAAAGTCTTTTGCAAAGCTGCATTACTATAATTGGTATGAAGCTAATTTTCATGCCAAATTTTGCCAGATAAAGGCATCATGAATCAGTTTTCTTTATTTATAGCGTCAGAGTGAGATGAGAGAGCTTAGGGAAGAGGGCATTTCGGGGTTTTAGATGGGGATGAGGATAGAGATGCCAGGTGGGGAGGGAGGGTAGTTTGGGGAGTTCGATGAGGTGGTGGTGGTTGACTGGTTAAGCAATGGTGTTGGCAGGAGTTTTGTTTTGTTTAAGGAGGTGAAGGAGAAGGAGGAGACCAGCTTGTAAAGCTTCAGGTGCCTCTGTTTGGGGCCATCTTCTCAGCTGGCGGCCTGTGCCATCATAATTTGATTTTGTGTTCATTATGTGCATTTTGCGTAATTCTGGGGGTGTGTACTATTTCAAATGAGTAAATTGTGATGTTTGTATTTCCATTTCCCACCCTCCATGTATATGAACTTTATACTAGGGGTGTTCAAAAATACCCGGTCCGACCTACCCGCCCCGTTGACCAGGTGACCCGGCATAAAATAACCGGGTACTTTTTTATATTTTACGGACGGGTATCCGGCTCGTTAATTTCGTAAATTACCGGGTCCGGGTCCGGATCACATAAGTGTCATTTTTCGAGTACCCGGAAACCCGGTATAATATGTATTTATTTAATTAATTATAATTATAAATATAATTTTACCTTTTAATATTGATATTTTTTAAAATTAAATACTAATTCATCCTAATTAGACTCAACATCTTAAGTTTCCAATCCACCTCTCCAACCATTTAATCTTTTGCTTTGATATTGCTACTTTTTCTTCAACACAACCGCATCCCGCATTGCATTGGAGTACATCCACTAATTTGTCTCGAATGATAATTATTCATAATTTTATTGATATTTTCATATTAAATAATATTTAATTAGTTTTGGATTTTTATACTGATAAAATATATTTATTATTAAATAATTAAATATATTTTGTAGCACTTTTTATAAGTAATAAAATAAAATAGGGTACTCGGTTACCCGACCCGCATAACTGGGGTACCTGGTTGTACGGGTACCCGGTATTTCCGGGACGGGTCACGGGCCGCATTTTTAACTACCCGCATGTACGGGTACCCGGTTGTACGGGTACCCGGAAGTACGGGTACCCGGTGTTTGAACACCCCTACTTTATACTCCCCATTCGCTCGAACTTGCACACTTTTCTTTTATGATAATTCTACTTCATTTTTCTCTATTCATTTCACCAATCTTATTCTTAAATTCAATCTCCACCATACATTTTACAATTCAAAATTCAACTTCCGTTTTTTCTCTCTGCAATTTCGACTGAGACGAAGGGAGTATTTGTTTTAGGATCAGAAATGATTGTAACTTATGTTACTATATTATTCCAACTAGACTATCCAAACCGCGCGTTATGCTGTTTTTTTATATTTTAAAAATATAATAATGAGTATGTTTATACAAATATCTATTCGGTATAAAGAGTACTGAAAATAAGTATTCTAGAAAATCCTGTTTTTACAACAACATTCTTTCTTTCTTCTAGAAATTCCAACAACATTCTTTCTTTCTTCTAGAAAATCCTGTTATTACAACATAAAATAGTATAAATATAAAATAGCATAAAATAGTTTTTAGGCCAATATCTTTGTGCAATATTAAATATAAGATTGTAGCAAAGATAGTAGCCATAAGACTAGCAACGGTGATGAAAATCCTTTATTTCAGGAAATCAAACAGGTTTTATGAAGGACATACAAATTGGAGAGAATGTCTTGATGGCGCATGAGATTATGGAGACTCTAAGAAATAAAAAGAAAGGAAAAGTGGGATTGGTGGCAGTCAAATTAGATATGAGCAAAGCATATGATAGAGTCTATTGGCAGTTTTTGTAACAAGCACTCAGATACTTTGATTTCTCAGAACAATGGATCACTCTCCTGATGAAATGTGTGACTATTGTGAGGTATTCCATAACATTTAATTGAACCAAGCTACCATTTTAAAACCAAGAAGAGGACTACGACAAGGCTACCCTTTGTCCCCGTATTTGTTTATCATTTGCCAACAGTTTCTCTCAGTTTTTATTTCAACAAATGGAGTATCTTCAGCTCAGACTCTGGGATACAACTGTGGACAAGGAGTGCATAATCTCACTCATTTTCCCACAGAATGGGGTGATGGATGTCTAGAACCCGCGCTTGATCACGAACTAACCTGCAAGACAGAGCCCCTGGGTGGCCCATGGGTAGACACTCCGATGCTTAAGTCAGTGACAACTTAGGGAAGCTTATAAGCGTAAGGCGTAGTGTATGTAAGATAATAGATAGAGAGGTCTACCAAACCTTTAGTATTTATAGGGCTACAATCCGTAGATTGGTAAGAGGTGTAATTATGGTATAAATACAACTCTTATAGAGATAACAGTTGTATTACCATGTTTAGAAGAAGTGTATTCCTTGTAGGACATTCAGAATATACGCATTCCTTATAAGGATTTGGGTCGATGGACCCGTGGATCCATCTCCCGCGTATCTCGAACCTTGACCCTTCTTAGGCCCTAGTCAGAGACTGAACTAAGCCCTAGGATGCAAACCATGGACTTATTAGTAGCCCCAAGGTAGATCTTCAGAATTTCGAGGTCTCCTATCGAAGGCATGATGCGAGGCTTGTTACTCGGGGTAAGGCCGTTATCTCGAGGTAGGTAACTATTAGCTCGGGGCTGATTCTTCTGAATATCTATCTTCAAGTCTTTTCGCATTCCATCGGGATACGTGGACGGTTGAGTTCAACCAATCCTTTAATCTGAGGTAGTTGAGACATGTCATCTACTCATTGAATAATCCTGATGGTGAAAAACCACCCTTCTAATTGCCTGCATCGTTTTGCGAGTCGAGATGATTACTTGCTTAAATGTGTGTTAATTACTGGTTATATATCCCATACAATCTTCCTTTGTGCTTTATCTTCATCTTCCAAAGTTTCTTCATCTTCCACATCATATTTTCCCCCCATTCTCTGTGGTGTCATGTCAAATCCAAGTTCCAGTGCTGCTCATGGTAGCAAAGAGAATGCTACGCCTGTGGAGGTGACCATTGCCGCCCTCTGCAAGCCGTGTCAGTGTTGCATGGCGAGGGTTCATCTCAATCGAGTGTGGACCCTAACGCGGAGCCCCAAGTAGATAAACGGGTTCCTGTCACTGGTGACTCGAGTGATGTCACCAGTGATGGATGTCTACGACCCGCGCTTGATCACGAACCCGGCTCACGAACTGATCTGCAAAACAAAGCCTCGGGTGTCCCGATGGTAGACACAATGATGCGTAAGGCGTATTGTATGTAGTATGAGATAGAATAGGTGTACCAAATCTTGGGTGTATTTATATGGCTACAATCCGTAGATCACCATGATATGTATTTATGGTAGTAATACAACTCTTATGGGAACAGTAGTTGTATCACCATGTATAGAAGAAGTATATTTGGGTCATGGCTGTATTACCATGTTTAGGAGGATGTATGTTCCTTGTAGAACATTTATAATATACGCATTCCTTATAAGGATTAGGATTGATGGACCCGTGGATCCATTCTCCGCGTAACTCGAGCCCACGACCCTTCTCGAGCCCTGGTCCGAGTATGAATGAGGCCCGAATACGAACCATGGACTTATCAGTAGCCCCAAGGTAGATCTTCAGAAATTAGAGTGCTCTATCTCGAAGGTTGAAGAGGCTTGCTTCTCGAGGGAAAATAACTCGGGGTGCTTAGCTCGGGGGGTGTCCGCTTGAGACTAACCTATCGGGCTAAATCTTCTGAATATCTATCTTCAAGTTCTTTTGTATTCCATCAAGACACGTGGATGGTTGGATCTGAATCTGCTTTCTTGAATTCTGGGGAACTGACACATGGTCTTTATGTATTGTATCTTCTGGCGGTGAGGAAGACCAATTGCCTGTATCGTTTCGCGAGTCGAGGTCATTACTCCACTTAAATGCGTGCTAATTACTGGCTTTATAACCAGGTAATTGTTTCTTGATTTATCATCAATCTTCATCCAAATACTCCGCTCTTCCAATCTTCGGAAAAAGTTCGTCAGAAAACTTGTCTTATTTCCTTCATATATATATATTCTTTTCCCCCCATTCTCTATATTGCCATGTCGTCAACGAATTCCAGCGTTCCCCCTGGCAATGTAGAGAATGTTGCTGAAAGAAGAGCCCCAGTTACTCGTGACTTAAATACTCTGTTCTTGGAGGTTGAGTCTGGTGAGTTGATGGAGGTGACCATTGCTACGCCGCTGCAGGCTGTGACTGTGGTGGTGGATGATGATGCCTCTGGGTCGGATGTGGACCCAAATGTGGAGCCCCAAGTTGATAAACGGGTTCCAGCTACTGGTGATGTGGGTGGCGTCACCAAGGTGGTCGATGAAAAGACGCTGCAGTATCTGCGGTCATGCAGACTATCGTATCCCCTTGATGCTGGTTTGAAGATCGAGGATGGGGAAGTCCCAACTGGAAATCTGGTGAGCCCCACACGGGGGGTAATTTATGGGCAGTTTTTGCAGCAGGAGATAAGCTTTCATTTTCCCCCTTTATTTCGTGAGTTCCTGCAGCATCATCAGCTGCATCCGAGCCAATTTCACTCCAACGTGGTGGGGTTGATCATTGTCGTGATATCCTGGTGTGCACGGAAGAATTACAAACCGAGCCTGGATTAATTTAGGAGTTTGTACAAGTTATTCTCTTTCGAGAAATACGAGTACATCACTCTAACTCCAAGGAAGACCAAGCCCATCGTTTTCCCTGACAACAGTAGTGTATGGGAGGCTGATCGCTTCACTTTTCACCGAAGTAAGTACGAGGTCCCTGATTTGCATTCCAAGCCGAAGGACGCTATAGCCCGTGACAGGGTCTTCACTATTCCTGACCATTTAAAGGGCATCATCGAGGAGCTCTTGAATGAGGATATTACCCTTCAGAGGGGGGATTCAGTGCTGGGTGCGCATGGCTCTGTCTGGCAGTGGCCCTCTATTACTTACATGTACCTGCTGGACGTTCCTCGGTTGAAGTCCACCTCCAGCTTTTTGAAACCTGACCGAAATTGGGCCCTCCCTGATAAAATCCAGGAAGGAAAGAAGAAGGCTAGGAGGCGGGTTTCGAGGAAGTCATCCCGGAGCCAGGGTGAATCCTCTTCTAGTCGGTCCTCTTCAGATAATTTCTTGATTGGCATACTGTGATATGTGTCTTCCCATATCATATATTAAAGTCTCTTCTTCTGTATATAGCATCTCCAAACGTCGCCGAACTTTGTCTCTGATATGATCATGTGCACCTGTTTAACAAGTTTTCCACGCCATGTCTGAAGCTGAGTAACCCAGACGAAGCGCCCGAAACCAAGGGCAAGCCCCAGAAGAAAACCCAGAAGGAGAGCAACTTCCCCGAGGATGCGGACGCGATCGACCCAGAGGATCCCGAGCACGTTCCACGTCAGAAACCACCCCTGAGCTCTACCGTAAGTGCGGGAAACTCCAGCGTTCCGAACTCCTATGGTCCCAATCCTGTCGCGTCCGGAGTAACACCTTCTAGATCAAACCCTGTTGTGTCCGAAGTGCCAAACTCGGGCCCAAGAATCTTGATCCAGAGTCCAGACCGACATGAATTATAGCGAGCACGTCTCAGAAAGCCTCAACCAGGAGAATGGGATGGGGTATAGTGGACCCGACTCAATCTTCTCTGTGGAAAAGAGAGCGCAAAGGGATCGATAAATCCTCACAGGAAGACTGCAGGAAGATGAGAGACAGAGACGTCTCAGGGAATCCCTGAATCAACCCTTACGGCATAACCCGCCGGGCTCTGAGCAACCCTATGTCAATTTTGTCTCGGACACCCCCCCAGAGAAATTCCTGAGGATGTCCTAGCACTGATGAGGGATTTACATTCTCAATACCCTGACTTCGTTGCATCTTTGATGAACTCAACTCAACAACTTCGTGCCCAGGCACATGAAGTCCCAAATCGAGTGTCTATCCCAGGAGCTCGAATAACACCGCCTTCTGATCCTAATCAACAGCGAAGATTCCTGGAGGACTTATCCCGGAACCTACCTCCCTACAGCACTCAGAGAAACCTGTCACCGCCTCCCGATCCAGCCAATCACCATAATGAAGGCCTAGGACGGAGCAGGGAAGAGGTGCGGAGGATGCGCATCAACAGCATCAAGGAAGAACTCAGGCGCGAGAAAAGGGAGCGAACTCAAAGCGAGTGGCAAACCAGTGCCGGTCGGCCTTTCACTCAGGACGGAGCCTATCCTACTCGGGGAAAATATGAGGTCGGTCAGGAAATCAAGCGTATCCTCGGACCCAGAGGACAATCTTCTCGCTCCGCTTTCTCACGACACATTGTGAACCTCCCCTTCGATGGCAACAAGAAGGTCCCGGAGCACTTGCCTACCTACGATGGTACTAGCGACCCTAGAGAATTCATCTCGGTCTTCTTCAAGACCTTGGAAACTCGGAACTTCCACGAGCTGGAGATATGCAAGATTGTCCCCAGTTACCGCCGAGGGAAAGCCCAAACTTGGTTACTCAGACGAAACCAGAAAGCTTATTTGACTATTGGATTTCGCTGAATTTCTCCTCCTCGCCTTCTTCCAGAAGAAGAAATTCACTCAATCCCTTGGAGAATTGGGATATGTGCCTCGCCATGAAGGAGAGACTGTGATAGAACACTATCACAGATACATGGATCTAGCTACAGAATGCTACGATCGGGACGAGATCCTCTTGATTAACATGTATCGCATGAGTGTGGATGATGACACTCTGAGGATGAAACTGGCAACTAAGAA
This sequence comes from Sherardia arvensis, assembly GCA_948330725.1. NCBI lineage: Eukaryota > Viridiplantae > Streptophyta > Magnoliopsida > Gentianales > Rubiaceae > Sherardia > Sherardia arvensis. The sequence goes on from OX415235.1 coordinate 17,935,231, forward strand.
TCCTACTACCATCCAACATCTCTAGGCCATCATGGAGAAATATGCCAGCAAAGCAGACGCGGTAACGGCCAAGAGACCGCGAGAGTCCTATATGGACAATAAAGGAAAGGAGCCCAAGATGAAGGTACCTAAGGTCGAAAAGGCAGAAGGTGCCTCCAAACCAACCTTCGAGACCTACACTCCTCTAGCTAGATCTCGGGCTGAGATCTTATCCATTCACAGACACCTTTTAAAAGATCCACCCGCCATGAAGGATTCAGCCGAGCGTCAAAGGTCCCCGAAATTCTGCCAATATCACCGAGATCGGGGGCATGACACCGAGGAGTGCTATCAGCTTAAGAATGAGATCAAGAAGTTGATTCGAAAAGGAATTGTGCTACAGATTGCACCTTCAATAGCCGGCGACAGTTAGGGTACCCAGAAGAGGTATGGGGGAAAACCCTGGCAGAAGAAGATTGATGGCCCCCGGAACAACAACAACAACAACAACAATAAAAACAATAACAACCAAGGGGGTGGAGGCAACAATCCACAAGATCCTCCTCCGCCGCCGCCAAATGGAGCCAACCGAGTCATCAACAGTATCAACGGCTACACGGGAGAAGCAATTTCCCTTACCAAACTTAAGGATAGTGTGCGGGCCATACCTCACACCGAGCCAATCAACAAGAGGCTCCGCCCGAGGAAACCATCGCCTTCTCGGACGCGGACGCGGACGCCGTGCCCAACCAGATGCCCCACTCTGACCCTCTTATCATCTCTGCAACGATACACAACTCCCTAGTGAAGAGAATTTTTGTGGACGACGGGAGCGGAGTAAAGTGATGTTCCAAGAATGCTTCCAAAAACTAGGATTTACCAAGGATGACCTCAAACCTATGGGCCCGATCTCGGGGTTCACCGGAAATCCAGTCATACCTCTCGGAGAGATCACACTCCCAGTCATAGTAGCAGAAGGAGCAAAAAGCCTAACCCTTTACTGCACATTTGTGGTGGTCGACACCATCACACCCTTCAACATTATCCTTGGCAGACCTTGGATGTGCCAAACTAAGGCCGTATGGTCTCCCTACCATCTAATGCTGAAATTTCCAACACCACAAGGGGTAGCCTCCATCAAAGGAGATCAAGGAGTGGAACATTCCTGCATGATCACGGCTATCCGTGATGCCAGAAAAGTAAGCAACATCTCGGCCATCAACACCATCCTAGGGGATCTGGTACCCGATCCTGACCTCGAACAACCCCTAGTACTCCGCTTCGAGGAAGAGTCCTACGACGAGATGAATGCACTTTGGCACAAGAGACGCCATCAAACCTTTCAAGTAGGAGAACTGGTAATGCCAGTTGGCCCGTGGTGCACTAACAAGCTAGAAGGAGCGCTGAAATCAAGGACAAAAGGACCATACAAAGTCTCCATAGCCCAATCCGGTGGATTTTATCTCTTGCAAACTCGTGGAGGAAGAGGCCTACGACGAGATGACTACACTATGGCACAAGAGACGCCATCAAACCTTTCAAGTGGGAGAATTGGTAATGCCAGTAGGCCTGTGGTGCACTAACAAGCTAGAGGGAGCGCTGAAGTCAAGGACAAAGGGACCATACAAAGTCTCCATAGCCCAATCCGGTGGATTTTATCTCTTATAAACTCACAAAGGAGAGCATTTGGATCCTGTCATAATGGCGTCATTCCTACGCAGGTACCTCGGAGCTAATATCAAGTAGACCTTCTCCAACTAAGGAGAAACTACTTCAATAAGGCCTACGAGCCAAGCTTCTTTTCTTTTTTTATATTTTCATTTTTCATACCCGAGCTCTAAAACTCGGGGTTGTCCCTTATAATTTTGCCGAACTTACAAGTTCGAGGAATACAATTTCTTTTCGATATATATATATATATATATATCTTCTATTTTATATTAAAGCAGTCAACATCCCTCTAATACAAAGAGACACTATGCCTTACAAAGCATAAGTAAAGACTGCTGCCTAAGACTTATGCGCTTATAAGCGTGTGATTGATGCTTATCTAATATGAGCTATTTGAACTACGTGTTCGGACTACAGTCACCTTAGGCTAAAATAAAATAATATACTTATAAAAAGCATATGGTCAACACCAACATAATATGAGTCGCACAAACTCGCAAAGTTTGAAATTCGACCTTCCTTATGGTACACCTAATAAGGTACATACCGACATTTATTTCGGCTATTAACAAGCCTGATAACCGATCTTCTCAAAGATTAAAGACCTTTATAAAGGGCAAAAAACTAAAAGGTGTTATTACACTACTATACTTCCTACACCTCGTAAAGGTCTTTATAAACAGAGGTACGTCCTCGACCACGAGTAGAAGTAGAGGCACGACCTCGGTTTCCCTGGAGGCCTCGACTCTAATTACTCTCTTCTGCTATCCTCATTAATTGAGAAGATGTAGGGGATTCCCCCTACCTTCTACGAACACAGGTCGAGAAGGAGAACCAATTGTACCATGAGCTCCAGGAGTAAGTGACGCTCCTCTTCCCCTTCCACGCGAAGACCCTATTGGAGGATTAACCATCCCTCGAGACATACCACCTCGAGCAGGAGGCCCCATTCCTCGCCCCGAATTCGGGCCTGAAGAAGATCCACCTACTTCTCCCCTTGAAGATACTGGATGCATGACAAACATACCTTGGGAATCCAGCTCCTTTATTTGGATCCTACAAGCATTCAGCTCGGCCTGACATATCCTCAAGTCTTCAATGACAGAGGCGATCTTATGATTTACATTGATGTTTTCATGCTGAAGAGCAGATATACGAGAGTCTTTATGATGACTCTCGCTCTTGAGTTCCATCAATTCCCTCCTGGCTTCTCTCCATTCTCGGTCATATTCTTTACTGGCAGCCAGATCCTTACCATGAACATCTTAAAGAGCTTTAAAATTTTGCTGAAATTCCTTCAGCTGGTTATTCAACTCAGCCCTCCGCTCTAGACTTGTCACTTGCTGACCGCGGAGACTGTCAAAATCTTCTCGAACTAGGCTACAAAAGCCCCTGGAGTCATCCAACTCTTCCTTCAGTTTCTTATTTTTCTGAAGAGCAGCCTCATACTTGACCTGCAATTCAGCACAGGTAGCTACGCAACACTGGACATAAAGGAAGACATAGAATTGTTAATGAAAGAGATATATTATTTGGAGTACATGGTTGCCAAAAGTTGGGCAAAAGGAGAAAATTCCTAAATAAGAAGTGAAGGCTCTAAGGAGTTACAAATTTTTGCTGTCCATCTTGGACTTCTTGACCCCCAGTTGAAACTTCCACAACCGGCCTCTCCACCAAGAATGACAACTCGGGGTATAGACCGCAAAACTTCTCCTGAAACTCCTCCAGAGTCAAAGCCTTCTCCAAGGACTCCAAACTAGCTAGCAAGCTGGTTTTGAACCCCCCAATCTGGCGGAACTTCGCCCTGAACTTCTCCAGATCTCCTGCTACTTCTGGCCAGATGTAACCGGAAGCCAACAATCCCTGGTCATCTTCGCTGAGAACCCCCTGAAGCAAGGCCCACATATGTGGAATCTCAGACTTATGATAGAGTTCACCATGCTCTTGGCGATGGGCCTCCAACTCGGGCCAGTTGATGCAGTAATCCATTATCAACCGAACCAGCCGCCTCTGACAACTAGGGTCAGCATATTAGTTCTTCTCTGCCTCCACTACAACCATCTTCCTCCGCAGCTCTTGGAAGGAATTATCCCTCAGTCTTTTATCCTCCTTCAAGGTCTTAACCTCCTTATCTAGGGCCTCTCTTTTGGCCTTCTCCCGCGCCATCTCGTCTTGGAAACGCTTTGATGTATGCCGGACACCAACACTTCGACGACGAACCACGCTCACGAACTGATCTGCAAAACAAAGGCCCCAGGTGTCCCGGGGGTAGACACTCCGACGCTCAAGTCAGTATATTTGCTTAAGACATAAAGTATAAAGTATGAGATTAGATGAGAGGTCTACCAAACCTCTTAGGGTATTTATATGGCTACAATCCGTAGATCACCAAGATATGTATTTATGGTATGAATACAACTCTTATGGGAATAGAGGTTGTATTACCATGTTTAATAGAAGTGTATTTCGGACATGGTTGTATTACCATGTTAAGGATAGCTGAATTACCATCTTTGAGAAGATGTATATTCCTTGTAGAACATTCATAATATACGCATTCCTTATAAGGATTAGGACTGATGGACCCGTGGACCCATCCTCCGCGTATCTCGAGCCCTTGACCCTTCTCGGGCCCTGGTCCGAGTATGAACGAGGTCCGAATATGAACCATGGACTTATCAGTAGCCGCAAGGTAGATCTTCAGAATATAGAGTGCTCCATCTCGAAGGTTGAAGCAGAGGCTTGCTTCTCGAGGGAAGACCAATAACTCGAGGAAGATTAACTCGGGGTGTTAAGCTCGAGGTATCCTTTGGGGACTTTCTTCTCGGGCTTACCCTTCTGAATATCTAGGTTCAAGTTTTTTCGTATTCCATCAAATATACGAACGACTGAGATTAGCTTTTTTTGAAATCCAGATGGTGGGCACATGTGGCGTGTCTTCATTAGCAAGTACAACTCTTATGGAATAGTAGAATTGTATTACCATGTATAATAGAAGTATATTTCGGACATGGTTGTGTTACCATGTTTAGGATGGCTGTATTACCATCTCTGAGAGGATGTATATTCCATGTAAAACATTCACAATATACGCATTCCTTATAAGGATTAGGATTGATGGACTCGTGGATCCATCCTCCGCGTACCTCGAGCCCATGACCCTTCTCGGGCCCTGGTCAGAGTATGAATGAGGCACGAATACGAACCATGGACTTATCAGTATCCCCAAGGTAGATCTTCAGAATAGAGTACTCCATCTCGCAGGTTTAAAGGAGAGGCTTGCTTCTCGAGGGAAGACCAATAACTCGAGGGAGACTAACTCGGGGTGTTAAGCTCGGGGTGTCCTTCCAGGACTATCCTCTCGGGCTTACCCTTCTGAATATCTAGCTTAAAGTTTTTTATTATTCCATCAAATATATGAATGGCTGAGATTAGCTTCCTTTGAAATCCAGATGGTAGATACACGTGGCGTACCTTTATTGGAAAGCAGAGACGACCTGTCCCCCGTCTCTCCAATTACTTGCATCGGAAACAGAATCGAGGTAATTGCTCGTCTTTTATGCTGTCTGGGTTTGGATTAAATCTCCCAAATCATTCCCATTGTCTTCACTTATTCGAAAACTTCTTCTTTCCAAGTTCAGAAGACGTATCAGCACTTCATCAATTTCTGAAGCCCCAAGTTTCTGCTTTCTGCTTCCATCATCAGTAAGTGCTATCTTCTTTCTCCGCACATTTGTTTGTGTCTGTTTTTTCCTTTTCTCCCTGTGTGTATTTCCCCCCATACTCTTTATAATCATGAGTAATAGTAGTAAAACAATTTCTTTCCCCCGTCATGATGAGGGAGAGTATGTACAAGCTCAGGTCGAGGAGAGTAGCTCCCGTGACCGCCGCAGAGCTGAGGTAGCGAGTGGGAAAAAACCTATAATTCTTAAGAAGAAAGCCTCTGAGGAAGAGAAGAGGTTGAGGGCAATGGTCAGGACGGCTCAGATAGAGGGGAATAGCCCCATGGTAGTGCATGCATCCGGAGGTAGAATATCCATGGATAGCGAAGGTAGTAGTAAGAGGTCGATGAAGGAGGATAAAGCACACGCTGACGCTGCTATCTTCATAGAAGGTTGTCCCTTTTCGATTCCTTCTGATGCTGATCTCATGTACTTTGGAGAAGACAAGTCTGCATTTGAATTAGTAACTCCGACCCGAGGGGTCATATATGGGAGATTTGTGCAGCATGGGTTAGCCTTCCCTTTTCCCCCACCGTTGAATGATTTTCTTCAATATTATAAGGTGCATCCAGGGCAGCTACATGCCAATGTGATAGTAATCATTATGGCCTTAATAACTTGGTGTGCTCGTAAAGGTTACAGTACCAGTCTCCCCTTGTTGCAAACTATGTATAAGGTTTCCCTTGTAAAATAAAATGTGACCCTGACCTCTCGGGATACCTCTTTAGGTAAGCTTTTTGTTCTTCCAGTGAACTGCGGGAAGTGGGATAAAGTAAAACTAACCTTTGATCGAACAAAGTATGAAGTTCATCATTGGAACAGAGAGGTCAAAATGAGATCTGGCATGAAGTTGAGTCCTCCCGTAAACTGCTAAATATAGCTGTGGAGTTAGTGAGAGATAAGATCAAATTTAGAGAGGGTAAGTTTGTATCAGGAGATCATCAGATGGGTTGGCAGTGACCTATTGAGACGTATAGCTGGTTGAATCAACTGTCTGGCCGGACTCTTCAAAATAGCAGCTACTTAAGGTTGACACATTTTGATCAGCCAAAAGGTGTTGATATTGACTGGTATGAAGTCCTCCCGTCTATGGAACAGGATCCGGTTGGTGCAGCTAGGGCGTTGCTGGCCACTAGAGCACTAGAAGAGAGAAATGCTCGAGATGAGATATCGAGAAAGAAGTAGATATGGAAACCTCAGATCTGATGACGGATGCTCGATGTGGGCGTCGGTTCAAAAGATTAGTTCAAGGACCTAAGGTGATTGAAGAGGCAAATCGCCCATTTGTTCCGGTAGCTCTAGATCCATCAGATGAGAAAAAGGGTGAGGGTTCTGCTCTAATTCGACGTCCGAGAAAGAAGATATCTCAGTCTTCTGATTCTTCGAAAATATTGCGTGGTAGGACCAAGAATGAATAGTCTTTAACTTTTGTAGTAGTGTATGATATGTTTAATATTCACACATGTATTATTTCATTTTCTCCAATGCTGACTCCATTCCTTCTACATGTAGTGGGTATTATTAAGGACAAAAGAGCATCAAAGATGCTGGCTGAATTAGCACAATCGAGAGGGCTGCCAGGCAGTAGTGATAAGAAGAGGGATTTTGAGACTACTGGGGATTCTTCCAACAAGTCTCCAAAGAAACCAAGGCTCGAACTCGGACCACTAGAAGAGTTCGAGAAATATGTGTCACCTTCTCCCTCCGAGGCACTGACCGAACTGATTCCAGGATGTCCTGGAATTAACCAGGTATGATCAACTTGGCCTTTAACAGAATTGTAGGTATGGTTATTTGACCATTCTTTATTTTCTTTCTCAGTCCTTCAACCATATGAAGCATATGTACGATTCCCTCCGGACCTTATATGACCGCTATCAAGAGCGGGAATCTGAGCTAGAATTGGTGAAGGAAGAGATGTCCAGGAGGTCGAAGTAGCCTTCTGATGTGGTAAAGCGCCTCTAGGATGAGGTGGCGCAAGAGAAGGCCAAGAGTGAGTCCATGGAGAAGGAGAACCGGGCCATTAAGAAGGAGAAGAGGTTGGTGGATGGTTCCTTCTCGGAGCTGAAGAGGAGCATGGCTTTGGTGGAAGCAGAGAGAGATCGATATACTGATCCCACTTGTCAGAGGCGGCTACTCCGGCTAATAATGGATTTCTGCCTTAACTGCCCAGAGATGGAGGCCCATCGCCAACAGTATGCCGATTTCTTCTATAAGTCCGAGCTTTCTGAGATGTGGATTCATCTTAAGGGATTTCTCAGCGAGGAGGTTCAGGGATGTTTGGCCTCTGCTTATACTTGGCCGGAAGTACCAGAGAAACTGATGAATTTCCGAGCAGAGTTTAGCCAAGTTGGGGGTTTGAGACTAGTCTATTGACTAGTTTGGAATCCTTGAAGAAGGCATTAACTCTTGAGGAATTCCAGGAGAAACTGGTTAGTCTGTATCCTGAGTTGGCATATGTGAGGATCGTGGGCCTGATAATCCGGTCAATGGCCCAAGCGTCTGGTCAATCGCCAGCCTAGTAGCCCGTTAACATCAAGGGGAAGAGAGCTGAAGGCGAGAGAGGACAGGCCCAACGAAAGCCCAAGGATCTGAGCCTTAAACCCTACGCTCGTAAACCTTGGCTGGGAGTATAAGAAGGAGGAGAGAAGGAGCAGACGAGGTAAGCTCACAACACTACTATAGAGATAGATCACAAATACTGACAGAGAGCTAACTTTGGCATCGGAGCGGGAACGGCTATCGCCCTCCCCGCGCTGACCTAGCCATTTCTTGTTCACCCGCAGGTTAGCCGTTGACAGCTCCGTTCAAGGAGAAGTCCGTGTTTGTGGCCGTAACATTGGCGCCGTCTGTGGGGATACTTGTTATTCCTACAGCTCACGCACTCGATCAATGAGTGAAGAAACCAGCAGTCAGATCCCGCCCCAGACCGATCTGAAGAGGCGTGAGGACAACGAAGACGAAGAGCTTGACCAGTACTCGGTCAGGCACCTTGCCACTCGCCGGCTATCGAGCCAAGTGGTGGGCCCAGAGTCAACACCGACCCCCGGCCTGGAGGAGTCGAGGGAAAGTATGGATCTGCTCCAGCGCATCATCAGTTCCCAGGAGCGCATGGCCAACCAGATCCACGAATTTCAGAGCCTGAGCACCAGAGTGGGGAATATCACTCCAAAGCGTCTATTCCAGGGTGTAGGCACAGTGAAGCAGAAGATGCCGGAGCCGTCGGAACCGCAGGCGCAGGGTGTGGAAGCAAACCCCATACCGGTCACCCATGATGACGAGAACTCTGGCGAAGATGAGGATCCAGAGCAGGTGTGGCCGGCCGCGTACATCCACAAGCTGAAAGTCCCACCGCGGGTCCCCGTTCACAGGCGCCTTGCTGTGAACTGGACCCTGTCGGAGGGAGAAAAGCAGCGAGGGAGCCCGTTCACCCGGTCAGTGATGGAGTTTGTGGCCGATTCGAAGATCCGTATTCCCCCGAATTTGGGGTCGTACGACGGTTCGACGGATCCGGCTGACCATATCCACACTTTCACGACGTCCATGTCGACGTACATCACCCCTGAGCCCATCTGGTGCCGAGCGTTCGCCACCACCCTCAAGGAGGCGGCGAGGTTATGGTTCGCCAACCTAGAAAATGATAGCATCTCCACCTTTGCGAAGCTGGAGGACCTTTTCCTGACGCGGTTTATGCAAAAGAAGAAGTTTGCTCTTACCACACAGGATGTGCTGCAGATCAGGCAATGGTCGGGCGAGTCGCTCATGGACTATTACGAGCGTTTCATCACCGAGTGCAACAAGGTGGAGGATAGGCTGGACGAGAAGTGGCTGGTCGAGATCTTCGTGCAAGGGTTGACCCATACCCTCCTGAGGGTCCGACGGTCGAAGAAGCCTGTCTTTACGCTGTATGAGCTCCACATCAAGGTCGAGGAGTATCACAGAGGTGACAAGGCCACCAAAGATATAACCTCTGGAGGGTAATCAAAGAAGGACAAGTCTAGAGGGTCAGTGAAGGACCGATTGGGTAGCCGAGAGGAACCAGCGAACGACAGGTCTTTCACGCCTCTGACTAAGACCCCTAAGCAGATCTTCATGGTCGTGGCGGATCAAGGGGTGCTTCCAGTCCCTCGCTAGATGAAGTTGCCGCCCTCCAAGAGGGATATGAGCCTCTACTGCGACTACCATGAGGATCACGATCATGACACCAACGACTGCATACACCTCAAAAGAGCCATTGAAGCCTACCTCAAGCGCAGGCATTTCAAGAAATATGCCAAGGAAGCGCGGGAGTACAACAGGGAAGAGTACTCATCCCGATTAGGTGAACGTCGGTCTGAACGAGGAAGTGAACGAGGGAGCGAGCGGTCAGGCGATCGCTAGGCAGGACATAAATCTAAGGAGGTCGCTCGGGCCGAGAAAAGAGAAGAGTCGGGGAAGAGGCGAAGGTACGGGGACACCTCCTCGCAGGATGAAGAGCCGACCGCCCCCACCGGTGCGATACTCGCGATCATCGGAGGGAACGCGGGCGGGACAACGGAGTCCCAGAGGAAGCGCGCTGCTGCAAGACGCCCGGGCCGACTCCAAAATGAAGAAGGCTGACGTCGGAAGAGGTGATCACGTTCAGTTCGGAGGATCCTGTCCCGGACCGACCCGCGGGAGGTGATGCCGTCGTCATCACGGTGCAAATCATGGACAAGCTGGTGCACCGCGCCTACGTCGATGGTGGCAGTTTAGCGGAGATCATGTATTGGCATTGTTTCGAGAAATTGGACGAGAACACGCACAAGGAGTTAATCCCAACAGCCACACCATTGGTGGACTTTGCAGACCGAATGGTTTGGCCAGAAGGTGTCATCACCTTACCGGTGGCGGTCGGCACGGCCCCCCGCAGGAAGATCGTGGACCTTGAGTTCATCGTTATCAAGGCGCATAGCCCCTACAACTTGATACTGGGCAGGCCAGCATTGGCGGGTTTGAAGGAAATCGTTTCCACACTCCATCTCCTGCTGAAGTTCTCGACGAGGGAAGGAATAGCAGCGGTACGGGATGATCAACAGAAGGCGCGAGAATGTCATCGAGTAGCTCTCAGAAAGAGGAAACACCCCGGAGAGCCGTCCAAGCCGTCGTCGGGCGAGCCGTCCAACAGATCGTCGGTTAAGAGAGTGCAAATGGTTAGCCCACAGAAAAGAATCATCGTTGAAGAGTTGGGGAGTGAAGTGGAAACTGTATACCTACATGGGGACCACGTGATGCCCATACAGGTTGGAGTGAATGTTCCTGAAGAAGTAAAGTAGTCGATGGTCGAAGTGTTGGAGAAACACGGGAGCGTGTTCGCAAGGAAGCCGTCGGACATGACCGGGATCTCCCTGGACCTTGGGATGCATTCGTTGAATGTCAACCCATCACATAGGCCAGTCATCCAAAAAAGAAGACCCTTGTGCCGCGAGAGGAATGAAGCGGTCAACCGGGAGGTCAACGAACTCGTCAACGCAGGGATTCTTGTCGAAGTGCCATATCCTGTCTGGCTGGCCAACCCGGTTTTAGTTAAGAAACAGGACGGTAGTTGAAGGATGTGCGTCGACTACAAGACCCTCAACAAGGCATGCCCGAAAGACTGCTACCCGACCCCGACCATTGATCAGAAGGTCGACGCGCTGGGAGGTTTCCCGATCAAGTGTTTTCTGGACGCATACAAGAGCTATCATCAGATCCCGATGAAACCAGAAGACGTGAATAACACCGCTTTCATCATCGAAAGAGGGGCCCTCGCCTATAAGATGATGCCGTTCGGCCTGCGGAATGCGGGGGCCATTTATCAAAGGGTGGTCGATCGCGTGTTCCGAGACCAAGTGGGCCACAACGTGGAAATCTACGTGGACGACATGGTCATCAAGAGCAAAAACTTCGATGATCTAATCAGGGACGTGGAAGAGACGCTAGGCAGGTGGAAAGAGATAGGGATGAAGTTGAACCCGGCCAAGTGCCAGTTTGCCGTCGGGTCTGGGAAGTTCCTGGGCCACATGGTGTTGAACTATGGTCTAAACGTGAACCCGGAAAAGGTACAAGCGGTTGTGGACATGCCTGCTCCCAGGACGGTGAAGGACATCCAGAGCCTCAACGGAAAGCTGGCCGCGATGAACCAGTTCTTATCCCGGGTGGCAGAGAGATCGTTGCCTTTCCTGAAGGTCCTCAAGGGGTGCGTCGGCCCGGAAGGAGTTGTGCAATGGGGACCCGTGAAAGACGAAGCGTTTCGAGAGTTGAAGGAACACCTTAAGGTGTTACCAACATTATCGCCGCCGGAAAACGGGGAAACTCTCTTTCTGTATCTGGCTACAGGGGCTGAAGTGGTCAGCGGAGCGTTCGTCCGGGAAGAGGGCAAGGTGCAACGCCTAGTGTATTACGTGAGCAGGACGCTACAAGGAGCGAAAAACCGGTATACCGACCAGGAAAAGCTGGCCCTCGCCCTCATCCACTCGGCGCGGAAGTTGAGGTCATATTTCCAAGCACATCCTGTGGTCGTCTTGACGAATGAGCCCCTGAAAGCAATCCTGGCGAAGCCTGAATCGTCGGGTAGACTGGCCAAATGAGCCGTTGAGTTGGGAGAGCACGCCATTCAGTACGCTCCCAGGAAGGCGATCAAGGGTCAGGTGATGGCAGATTTCTTAGCAGAGACCCCTTCGGCGACGGAGGCCCCGAGCAAAAACTCGATGGCGGAGGCGACGGAAATCCCACGTCGGCCCCGACGTCGAGAAGATTGAACGGATTGGTGGAAACTCAACGTGGACGGTGCATCGGGCGTCGAGGGCGCGGGAGCTGGATTAATTGTCACGGATCCCGACGGACGGGAGACGACTTACGCCCTGCGTTTCGAGTTCCCGGCGATGAATAACGAGGCCGAGTATGAAGCGCTGATAGTAGGGATGGAGATCGCCAAGAAGTTAGGGGCGAACAAGTTGGACGCGTACGACGACTCGACTTTGGTGGCCAACCAATTCAGCAGGGCCTACTAGGCGAAGGAACCGTCAATGTAGAAGTATTTGGCAAAGGTAAGAGTGCTGGCCACGTCTTTCAAAGGTTTCGATGTCACCCGAGTCCCCCGCTCGGAGAACACCCGGGCGGACGCGCTCAACAAACTGGCTTCCACAGCCAGTAGTCATTTGTCCAAGGGGGTGTTAGTGGAGGCGTTGACAGCGAGGTCGATGGAAGGCCTAGAACTGTTGGCCATCTCGACTGAACCCCCCAACTGGATGACCCCAATCAGGGAATACCTGTTCAGTGGACAGGTTCCCGAGGATGTCGGCAAGGCGAGATAGCTCGAGCGGAGAGCCTTGGAGTTCGCCCTGAAGGACGGTGTGCTCTACAAGAAGGGATACCTGCAGCCCTGGGTGAGGTGCATCTCGCCCAGGCAGGCGGACCGACTGTTGGCCGAGTTGCACGAGGGGACTTGCGGGAGCCACCAAGGGGCGATGACACTGGCCCTGAGGGCTTCACGAGCAGGGTTTTACTGGCCAAACATGAGGACCGACGCTGACGAGTTGGTGAAGAAGTGTGTCAAGTGCCAAGCCCATGACAAGGTGCTGCATTCTCCGGGAGTGCCAATGAAGAGCATATCCGACCCGTGGCCCTTCGCCAAATGGGGGATCGACATAGTTGGCATGTTCCCTATGGCGACGGGGAAGAGGAGTTTTCTTATCATGGCGGTGGATTACTTCACGAAGTGGGTGGAAGCCCAGGCTATAGCGAGCATCACTGGTAAGAGGATGACGAACTTTGTGTGGAAGAACGTCGTCTGCCGTTTCGGACTGCCCAGAACCATCGTGAGCGACAATGGAAAGCAGTTTGAGGGAGAACCATTCAAGTCGTGGTGCACCCAGTTGGGGATTGAGCAGAGGTTCACGTCGGTGGCGCACCCCCAAGCCAATGGCTTAACGGAACGCACCAACGGGATAATCGTCCAGGGGCTAAAGCGGTGATTGGATCAAGCCAAAGGAAGCTGGGTGGAAGAGCTTCCGTTGGTATTATGGGCATACAGAACCATGCCCCGGACGGCCACAGGGGAATCACCGTACTGCTTATGTTATGGGAGCGAGGCGATCATTCCCCCGGAAGTGATCGTGCCGTCGCCAAGGCTCGTTGAGCCTTTGGCCGAACCAGAGAACGAGGAGGAAATCCGAGCCGGCCTAGACGAGCTCGAGCACCGGAGGGAGAAGGCAGCGTTGACAGAGGCGGCGTACAAGTTCTACGTCGAGCAGAGATACAATAGCCGTGTTAGAGACCGCTTGTTGAAGGTAGGCGAGCTCGCTCTCCGGAAGAACGAAGCTAGCCGGGCCGAAGGGACGAAGAAGCTGGACGTCACGTGGGAGGGCCCATACCAGGTGGCGGAAGGGCTAGGAAATGGAGCTTACAAGCTCCACACCATGGCGGGCGAGCCTGTCCCCCGCACCTGGAACATGAGCAATCTCCAAAAGTTCTACTGATGACCAGGTATCAACCTGGATATTTACGTATATATAACCGGTAAGGCTTAACCTGTGGGCGAGAAAAACACTTTTGGTCAGATTCCCGACGCGATCATCTTGCCTCACCACTCGGCGAGGGAATGATCGCCAGGGGATTCGTTTTCTTCTTTTGTGACAAGTGATATAAATCAGGCTTAGCGGTATGCATATTATCTGTACACACGTCGGGCGACATAACTGAGCTCGCTGCCCCTAAGAGTTATGAGGGCACAGCCACGTCAGTCGCCTCAACATCCACATGGACATGTGAGCCCGACGATGAACCCGACGGCGAGCCCCGCGGGTTGTCGAGGCGACACTTAACTAATTTAGTTTGCTGGGCGACATAATTGAGCTTGTTGCCCTCAAACCGCCTTAGGGTTCAGCCGCATCAGTCGCCTCGACGACAACATGGACAGGTGAGCCCGACGATGAACCCGACGGCAAGTCCCGTGGGTTGTCGAGGCTACACTTAGCCGATTTCGTTTGCTGGTCGACATAAATGAGCTCGCTTTCCTCGAACGAAATGTGAGCACAGCCGCAACAGTCGCTTCAACGCCCATTTCGACGGTAAGCTCGACGACGGACCCGACGGTAAGCTCGACGAGCCGTCAGGGCGACACTTAGTCAATTTCGAATAGCTTGCTGGTGAAGACAAGCTCATCGCCCACGAACTGCCCAGGGGTGTAGCCAACTCGGTCACTACAATGCCCACTGCGATGGCGAGCTCAACGACGAACCCGACTGATGGCTCCCGACGGCGCGGACTTCACTGCCCGGACGATCGCCCCGACGGCGCGGTCGACGGTGAGCTCGACAGTCGGGGGGACGACCCCTTAGGTGATTTTGTTTTCTCGTCAACACAGTTAAACTCGCTGCCCCCAAACTATCTGGGAGCACAGCTGATCCAGCAAGGCGATGACTGAAAAATGGCAAAAAAGATGCGAAATCCGGTAAAAGGAAAGGTTGAAAGTTTGTCCATACAAAACGAAAATAGAAGAAATTGTCAAGGGTACAGAAAGCAGTTAAGGCCACAAGCGGCACAAAAGATAAACAACGCCACGCAGGGCGGTCTCGCAAAGTTTTCTAGTTCCCCTCCACCTTCTCACCGACGTTTTCAGCCGTTGGCTCGGTCGCAGGATCATCCTTCAGCAGTCCAGCTTCTCCCAGGTCTTCCAGCAGGCCGTCAGGCGCATCCTGCTCAACAGTCATGGCACCCCCGTTGGCCGGACTCTGGCTGGACGGATGGGTCGTCGAGGCAGCGGAGAGCAGCTGTGGTTCAGGTCTAGCTGGAGGAGCCCATTTGACGAGCGCATCGTGAGCCATGTCTGCAGACAATTCAGAAAAGTATTCCGTGAACAGATACTTACCGAAGATGGAAAACAGCTCATCAAGGGAACGGTCGAAACGAGCAGCATCATCTGCGTACATCTCGTCCAAATCAAAGAACCTGTAGATCACTCGATGAAAGCGACGACGGGCGTTGTCGCTGGAAGCAATCTTCAGAAAGATGTCAGGAAAACCGACCTCAACTGCCCACTTATACTTGGCATCAGCAGCGGCAACCCGAGTGTCATAGCTGACAAGGGCTTCCTCGGCTTTCTGCAGCTTGATGCGCATCTCCCCAAACAACTCCAGCTGGGCTTGGGCCTCTTTCAGCTTCTCGTTGGCCAGACTCGTTCAGCAAGGGTAGTTCTATTCTCAACCTGAAGGGCAGCTAGAGCCGCCATCAAGTCATCCACCTTAACCTGGAGGGTGGCCGGAGCGGCGGCGGCGACGGTTTTGTTCAACTCGTTGATCATCTACTCCTGCTTCTGGTTCAAGTTGCGAGCGGCCTGGAGAGCTGCTTGACAAGACACCAGCTCACCCCGAGAATGAGCCGCGTCGAGATTCAGCCGGCCCAACTCGCCCCGGAGGGAAGCAGACAGACAAGTTACCTATGGATATCAAACAACACAACTCTCAAATCCAACCCAACTCTGAAATCCAAACGCAGAAAGCGGCGAATCCCCAAAAAAGGAGACATAGCAAACGCAGAAGTAAAGCAAAAAAGGAGAGGTGTAGAGAACAACATACCTCCAGACTGACGGAGTCATACCGATCCACGAGGCTTGCCGAGTTGTGGAAGTTGACCATAGTGTTGGCACGCCACGCCTCAAGATGGCTCTTCGGGACCGCGGTCGCCAGGAAGTCGGCACGGCCCTTCGGGGTAGTTAACACTGGCCCCACAGAATGAGGCGGCATGCTGGTGCCTGACGACCCCGCCTTGAGAAGCTTCCTCTGGTGCTGATCACCAGTATGCGGCAGAGATGACACGTCGGCGACACTGTCGGCCATCGGCTCATCCACCGACCCTCTTGAGAGTTCTCCCCTGACCGCCTGAATCATCATTCTCCAAGTCGATGACGCGCGGGAAAAGGTGGGAAGGAGGCAAGGAGAGGTTGGGATGGGATTTAGTAGGCTGGGCAAAGCTGTCGGTGAGCTGGGACGTTGAAGAACGGGCCTGACGACGTCGAGAACGGAGGCAATCGTGCTCCATAGGTGCTTCCGTGGTTTGGATGTCGGCTTGGACGTCCGGCTGAATGTCGCCCTCACCCTCGGTGTCCCCAGAACTTATTAAATGTGATGACAAGAAGAATTAGCAGAACAGCATCATCAAGTAGGAAAGGATGGATAAAATAATGGAAAGCTTAAGCACTGGACGACCTTCCGGACCCTCGGAAGATGTAGCTAAATGAACGGGAATGTCGAGCCGACAATGGGGGAGGCCACACTCGCTAAAAAGCTTGTAAGAATTGACTATCGTCCACAACATGGCCCCCTGTTTCAGTTTGCACACCTCTGGATCAAGCATGGCCGCCTCACCGTCGCTAGGCCTAAGCCCGCGGGTCGCCGGGTCGCCAACCAGGTACTTGACCCGATTGGCGCGGGGACCCCACACCAGCTCGTTGGCGACGTATACGAACTTCGACCCTCATCCGGACTTCTTGGGCCTCTTCTGGAGCATATTTATGAGGCTATTTCACGCTTCATAAATGCGTTGGAAAATACGCACCCTGCGAAAAAGAAGTCCGAACGCCCAGTGCGTGACTAGAATCGCACAAGAGAGAAGAGCCCAGGAACACGCTTCCGGGTCGGATTGCATGCCTCCGGGCGGATCCAATTAGCAAAACTAGACGTGATTGACAGGCACGCTCGAAAGAAAAGCGGCCGAAACATACTGAGACACGGGACCCCTCCTCCGGATTAGACATCTCTGGACGGATCCCATGTCTCGGGGGGCTAGTGGTGATATGGGTTTCGACCCATATCTAGGCTCCGGCCCAGACAGCGGCCCGGTCCATATGATATCAGCTGGAATGGCGCTATCCAGGGACACAAAGGACATGAATATGACCTGTCCCCAGATAAGGACAAGCAAGCAGGACCACTACTTCTGGGTTGGATTCTCACCACCTCACACTTATAAATACAGTTTTGGACTTGTGGAGAAAGGTATGTTCTATCAGACTAAAACTCTCTCAATATATCCTTATTCTCTCTCCTATTCAAAGGCCCCTCTTTCATCATCACGCCGGAGTAGTTATCATCGGGATACTCCGGGGCGTTGTTTTGCAGGCCTATTAGGTGAGAGCGCGCGGAGCACGGACAAAACCTCATCCGGACTGGAGACACTTATCGTATCCGGACCGAGACTAGAATCTGGTAGCATGAGCGGGGCGTGAGAGTGGTATTTTGTTATTCCTCACGGCAATGTTGATGGTGTTAGGAGCCGTTGCAACGGTTAGATTGGTCGGAATTTAGGAAGATGAGCAATAATGTTAGAGAGAGGTGGGAGCTAAATTTCAGAGAGAGAAAGCGCAAAAACTTTATGGTTCACAGATTAATACGACATGGTCCATAAAACATCTGAATCGTTATGAATTGTATATTATTATGAGAAAGATACATATTTTTCGGACATACTTATGAATTATTTAATTTTTAATTTGTGTTTTAACACATGTAAATCACAAAGAAATATTAGAATGGGAATTTATTTGTTTAACTAACTTTAATGTGAAAAAAGTCATATTTTAAACAAATTGCTCTATTATTCTTATAACTCTAGAAACTAAATTATGAAAACCCAATTGATATTAGTATAACATAGTTTGATTAATTTTAACCTTAAAATAAGAATTAATGCATGATCAAAAAATGTATCTGTAACCATAGATGAAATTTGTTATGAAGTATAATAATTTATTGACATAATCTTTTGAAAGCCCATTTTTTCTAAAACTTAAAATTTCCATGGTACATTTTAACTTAAATTGAATTTCAACAAACTTAATGAAACTAAAGTTAACTAAATGACATGCAATATATATGGTGTTCAATATTTCATATATTTTACTTTAAAACTTATACTATCTTAGTTAATATTTTAACAAGTATATTCGTGCAATTTCATATTTTTATACGGCACTGATACTTATTCAATTATTCAGGTGCATCACGCAAACTTAACAGATGACACTGTAATATTTCAATTCTAATCAAGTGGAAATAATATTAGGCCTAAATTTAGAGGAAGCAGTATACGACGTAACACAAGTATTCAAAACACCAAATTTGTTAATAATGCTAACTTAAAAACTCTTTATTTTATATTTTTATATAGCATTATACTATTTTTTATTGTAAAAACAACACTTCTAGAAAAAAAGAAGAATGTTGTTGAAAGTACAAAATATGTTGTACACCTCCAAAACTAAAACACGAAAAAGTCCATACTAGATATTTAGTGGTTCATGTTCAAAAGGTCAATACAAAGACACGCTTACATCAACATCATGGAGAAAATATTCCAATAATTAATTCCCGCGGAAAAATCTCACTTACCGCATCTGGACTAACGGATACTCATATTCAGTTTTCAGGATTTATATAATACAAACATTATTCAATTTACACAATTTATATTTGTATCAAATATTTAGTTTTTATTGACATACTCATTATTATTATTTTAAAATTACATCATAAAAATCACGCAACGCGCAGTCAAATTAGCCTAGTCTTTTACTAGGTATATATATAAAAGCAGAAAGTGGCGGCGTAAATAAAAATAAAAAAAACACCGCCGCCGGCCGCCACCAAAAATTATAATTAATATATGAAACTACATCAAAATTTGAGTTTTGATATCTCCGGTCGGTCATGTATATATTATGTAAACCCGTCGCCGGCCTAAAATTTGAGTTTTTGTTTATGGTAGTTGTGGCAGTTTTAATATGGAATATACTTATTATTTAAACATAGAAAATACTATAGCATAATTATGACAACGCATCGGTATTAATACCATAAAATATACTAATACCATAAAATAACCATAAAATTATATATATATATATATATATATCATAAAATATTTCCCTCACCCGTTTTTTTGTTGATTTTTATCAGTCACATAAAAATTTTCTGGAATCGTTCCTAAAAATAATAATAATAAAACGTGATAAAGATATACCAAAATATCATATTTTATAAATGTGAAAAAAAATCGATTACTATAGTAAGCAAATATTTTGGAAATTATCTACATATCATTAATTATAAGTGTGAACATGTATTTTAAATAGTAAATCTTATATAAGTTTAATAGACTATTATTTCCGTTGATTATGAATTATTACCGTACATAAAAATATACACAATGAAATATATAGTTAAATACTCAAAAATAAAAGCTATAAGTCAATATTAAATAAGATTCTCCTCCAACCGATATTAAGCTATAAGTCAGGTATCAAACATAACAATTATGTATGTTGATAATTAAAACAATATATTGCTCCTTTACATTTTGATTTAAGCTTAATTTCATGTTATCGTAAAGGGAACTAGAAGAGTTATTGCTCCGATCAATAAATAAATTAGTAAAAAAATTAAAAAGGATGAAACTACGTAGTTTTGACTAAAGCCGCCACATAACCACCCCAAATTCACCATATTCCGACGCCTACCATTTTTATATATTTCTTATTTTGTTTCTTTTAATTAATTTACAAATTTAACCGTATATATATATATCAATCATATATATACATACTAGATCAGACTTGTTACATCATATTACAAGGCAATTATATCTATCTTTTTATTAGGATCAATTAGCACTTACTAATCTCATCGTGGAATTTCACCGGTGGCCACCATGCTGAAAAGCAAAGGAAAAAAGAAAAGTTAATTAGAGTCAACCAATTGAGGGAAGCGAAGTGATTGTACCTTAAAAGATTCAGTTAGCATAATTGTGTTTTCAATATATATAATATATAGTATGCACATATTATTGTATAATTTTATAACATATTAAATAGGTTCCAACTTTTATTTTTACAAATACAACTCATTCCACTTAATTAACACGTCTACGAAAGGAAAATATGAATATTACATCACACACTTAACATAAATGCCGCAATTATCCATAATTAATTAATTAGGTATATCATACTAGATCAAGAATTCAGAGCTTGAAAAAAGTCTTAATTCTGGAGTGTTTGGACTGAGAATTGTAAATTGGCCTATTTTCCAATTTTCATACAATTTCTTTGTATTCTACACATATAAAATATTGCATTTATATATTAATATAGGAAACAATATGCTTACGATAAATATGTTTTTTTTGCATAAATATATGAATTAAAAGTATGAATATATATATTTTGTACTAAAAAAATTTATACGGACAAATCATGTTTTCTATTTTAATAATAAAATTATATCTAGGTCCTAATTGTCTGAACTTATTTCAACTGAACCGAACTAAATTAAACTGAAATGTATTGAATTAAATTCAATTAAACTAAACTGAATCGAACTAAAGTAAAAGTAAAAGTTAATATATTATTAAATAAAATCAGCATGTCTAAACTTACCGAAATTAATGAATAAAATTAATGTATTTAAAAATGGACCTAATTACTAATTTGGGCTCAAACATAATGGATAAATCATTGTCTTACCATAAGATGACACCTTACTTTTTTTTAAGGATAAATCATTGTCTTATCATAAGGCCACACCTTACTTTTTTACTGATGTGTTATACACGATCCAATATTTTACTCAATGTAGTCTAAAATACTATTGAAATTACCGATACTTTACTAAGTGTAAATCAAAGTACCATTGAAACTACAATACCTTCACCTGAATTTTGCTAAATTTTTCAAATTAACCTAATAAGTGAGGACAATATCATAAATTCATACCGTATTTCGAATTAAAAGAGTAAAATATTGAACTGCGTACAGCAACCTCGTTTTTTAACGTAAATAGCTTAAATTTACACATTTTATCAATTTAAGATCTTTTAAAGGTATTCCAAACATACCGCACAACGTGCGGTCGAATCATGCTAGTATAATTAGAAAAGTAAATGAGAAAATTTTATATTACATAATTAAATACAATAAATCATTACTATACAAACACTAATGCAAGAATTTTTTTTTTTATCAACTAATGCAAGAATTGGAAAACAAAGATACTTCCTTTTTCCAAGTGAATGAAACTGAACTGAACTAAACTGGACTGAATTGAATTGAAAAATTAATTGAACTGCTATATTATTAGATTCACAAATAGGGAACTGAACTGAAAATGAATAAATAAATTTAACTGAACTAATAGTTTTAATTTTTAAATATATCATTGTATTTGGTTGAAATATAAAATAGTAACAAATATAACTACTGAACTAAATCGAAATAAATTTAAATATATTCATTTAAACTGAACTGAATTAAAAAATGAAAAAACTTAAACTGAACTGAAATAAAGAAAATTTCCGTGTAACATGGCCCAAGTCTGGTTAGATAAAGGTAGTAAGAATTAGAATAAACCTTGCACATTTTTATGTGGTGTATTTTTTTGGAAAGATGAGTGATACATTACATGTCCATGTTTACTATTTTGGATCCACTAACACAATTCAGGAACCACATATTGTATTTTTCAGAACTGCAATAGTAAACTGGACATGCATATATAATTACTGTTTGGAAATTTAGCTACTAAACTTTGAAGCAATGTGGGAATTTATCTTATGATTATGTACAAAATAACATTCACAATGGTTGCAGTTTAAAAAACACTTTTCCTAACAATGGCCACTCCTTAATTAAGAATAACAACTACTATTTAATAAATAAGGATTACTCCTTACTTAAGAAGTGAATACGTTTTTTATATATAATTAAAAGAGAGAATTATCCATGATTCATTTAACCAAAAAAATTTAAAAGGTACATTATGAAAGGTCAAATCTCCTATTAAGAAAACAATTATTTTTGAACAACAGACACAATCTGTAAAATTACATGGAATTTTATATTATTATGACATTATAATATATTCCCCTGCATCAATATATATAATTAATAAGGAATTGTTACATTTTCATTTGGGCAACCAATCAATAATTTTATATTTTAAAAATAAATCATATAGTAAATATAAGAAATGCTCCTTCAAATTTTATTTTATTTCATTGTTAGTAGTTTGTTTTTACTTAATTTTATCAAATTTTAAATTATGGCACACAAAGAGTGCTCCATAAATCCATTACTGTTGTGGATGCCCAATCTCATTGCTATTTTGGATACTCAAACTTGATTTTTATCTTCTCATTATCAAAAAATAAAAATATTTCAAAAGTATTTAAAATATATCGGGCAACGCTCGATCCGGTTAGCCTAGTTTACTTAAAATGTAGCTATCCATTGTGAATGGTCCTAGCATTGGGCTAATTGACATTTACTTTTGTTACCAGGCCCATTAAATAATTTTACAAAGAATGAGGGGGTCTAAACTGTATAGCTGTTTGAGATTTCAATTGCACGGCCCTCGGCCCTCCAATCTTGGCTCTAAACAGAGCACAGAAAGCTTGATCTTCCAGTGTGAAGGCACAGGAACCGGCATGGGAGGGGAAGTGGAGAAGATGGTGGCGGTGGGTCTTGTTTGGGGAGCAACAAATGCCCTGATGCGCAAAGGGGCAGTCATATGGGACAGCAAGGTAAAATCAAACACGCCCTCCAGCACCCTCAACAACTGGCTCAACCTCTTGCTGACGTGGCAGTACTCGCTGCCGTTCATTGTCAACCTTTCTGCCTCCGCCACTTTCTTTGCGATTCTGGGCAGCACCCCGATTTCTCTGGCCGTGCCTGTCACCAATGCAACGACGTTTGCTGCCACCGCTGTGTTCGGAATGCTCCTCGGGGAAGACACCCGCCTCGGATTAGCTCTCTTTGGTACCCTTTTAATTGTTCTTGGTGTGTATTTGTGTGTCATCTGATTAATCACTGTACCCTTTGGCCTTTTCCCAAATGAAGATTGTCAGCTGTGTATTCTGATTACTTTATTTTTTGGCAAAATTCCTATAAGCACTTCATTATCTATTCCGTGAAAGTCGATTGATTTGCACTTCTAGCAATGATGTTATGACGTGCAACTATCTCGTTACACTGTGGTAATATGCCATGTCTATGCAGCATATTTATGATGAATGCTATTACCACTGTATGTTTCTCTTATATGATCTGATATGGATTCGGTCGATCATGTGCTAATTGCTATGGATTTGGATGATAACTTCAAGGTCTGTAACTTGTAATTACTGCTATAGCCATTTTAGACTTCCCATATGATGTGCTTTCAGAGTTCATACTGACGAGGACAAGTTTTTCTTGGCTGATTGCATTGCTATAATCATATCATGTTATATTTAATTTTGTTAAAGTCTATTGTATCAGACTTCTAGAAATAGCATTATATTGTGTAAAAGGTATAACGTTTTGATAATGTGCCCTTAATAATGTCTATTTAGATTGCAAAGTTTGAAATTTGTTCGTTGCAAATTTATCAGTTTTGTTTTGATGAATACTATAACTACTTTTCCTCTTATATATATTTGATGGCAATTAAACTAGAAAGGGTCATATTTCTACTGTTACTTGATGATATATTTAATGCCAGTTAAGACTAGAAATGGTTGTATCTGTACTTGCAATGTTGTATTCAAACTGATGCCTGATCTTCTTATGCTAATTGATATTGGTTTGGTTGATTGCTTCAAATTTAATAATTGCTAGTGATGAAAATTTTCTGCTCCTAGTCCTAATAGACTTTGCACTCGAAGCGTGTCACAGTTCATACTGATTAGCACAAGCATTTTTCTGCTGGTTGCATTTTAGAATGTTAAAATTTTGAATGGTTTGTATGTTGAGCCTTCAGCCTTCTTGATTTGAGAAGAATTGAAGTAGTTTTACTCCAGGAAAGGTGCCCATTAATTTATTCAAACAGATATAGAAAATTTTGTAATCACAAGACATGAATACATGATCTGACTTTAAATCACATTTCCTAAAGAAATATTTGTAGAGATCAGACAAAAAATAATCCACTTTTCTCGATCCTCACAGAATCTTGGATACATGTGGTTAAAACTGCCCCAAGTAACACTCATATGGCATTAATCCATTGAATCGTTTTTTATCTTGGCAGTAGTCATATACCATGTAGTGTTTCCTCGCCCAATTCATCTGACCTTTCTTTGCATAACTGAGATGACTATATGCAGGGCTGTTCCACCAATTATCTAGAGAGGTTAGGGTACACTGACCAATACTCAGGGGACCCTTCCACGGGCAACCCCTTGGTCTGAAGTTCCGGAGTCTGGCAATGAACGGTGCACAGCTCCAATTACTCTTCACTTGGCCACCTCTAGTTGCCCAGTCGTCCGCATTCCAGAGGCTGCTGTGAACATTCATACCTTGTTGGTTTGGATACAGAATGCCTTTCTTCTTGTAGTTTCTGAAAACTCTAAGTGGAACACTATCCACAAACCAACTTGGAGGAATCCAGTTTAAACTTTAAATCAGTAAAGTTGATTTTCAAGAATTTTAAATTGCAGGAATTGACTTACACAATGGCACGGGGGTTCCAGTGTATGGTGTAGTTGTGATAATCCTCAGATGGATCAAACCAAAGGTAAAAACGCTGCTCCCTTCCTCCAATTCCTCGGGTGTAGACATTTGTATGTATAAGGTAAGGTTCTCCCGTCGAGTTGCCTAAGAACTCAAAGTCAATTTCATCATGCTTGTTGCCTGTACTTGATAGCTGCCAGTAATTTCCATTAGATGTGTAAAGCATGATTCTTTTATGCTGTGAACTACCTTTACTTCATTTCTAAGTGTGTAAAACTAGCACTTACATAAAATGTTATTACTGTTCCAGCAGAGTTTCCTGGTACGAATTTGATCAGCATCTCAAAGCTTCCAAAAAGAAAAGCCTTCTTGGATTCTGCCGCAGTCCCTTGAAACAAAAACACAGCTTCCATACCTCAGAGAGGTTTGAGTACCAACCTCAAAGTACGAGGTGATTGAATTTTTATTACTTAATTTGCTTACATTATTACACATTTCGTTGATTTGTAGAAGAACTGGGATAGGCTTGATTGCATGTGTTTAATGTTTTTTTGTTGAGGAATGTGTTTGATGTTTTTAAGTGACTTAGATAGGTTATATTGTGGCATAATGAGGACGTGATTTTGATATTACCTGAAATTTGGTCGAGAACAAGATCAAGAGAGTCTCCTTTAATCATTGTATGCTGAGCACCCCAGTTGATAACCATGCTCTTTATCAGGCTGCCATTTGAAGGAAGTATGAAAGCTGAGAGGAATAGAGCAACGTATAAAATCCGAATCGAGCCAAGTTTTTCCATTGACAAGGCACTCATACTCTTGATAGTCACTGTAAAAATGTTTGCATTCTTTTTATTGATCAGTGATTGCTCCAGCTTCATTAGTTACACACTTTTGCTATAAATAGTTTGTGACCATTCATTGATCCCTGAATTCTAGCCTCCTGGTGACCGTGCGTGTACAAATGTGAAGCCTGAGAAATAGCCAATCTTGAAAATTCTGAGACATACAATTACTCTGAATAAAACCTGGACAGTCCAGTTAGTTCGATCAATTTAGTCTAATATTTGGGCTCGAGTATGTGTTCTTCACTATTTGTTGGTAATCTGAATATGGGGACTGAGTACACTTTCTCTCACTAGAATAATGCTTTGCCTCCTCTCTTAGTTTGAAGCACACACGCCTCCTAAATTTCAGCATCTTTCCCCATTTTCTAACTGTTATCAGCAACCTGACATACCCAACGTTTACCTAACGGCTCTCCCATGGCGGATCTTCCGCTTGGGGATGGCAGCATTCCCGCCGGAAAATCCTTCAGAGATGCCTTAGTACCAAAAAGCCAACCCCTCTTCTCAACACTGCCATCGAACCCAGGAATCAAGCCAATCTCTCACAAAGTCAATGGCAAGATTGCCTGCATTTATGCTACTGAAGTGATCAAAACCTTTGCTTCTCACTACAACAACGCTCTGATAGGTAAATTTACCAATGCCAAGCCGCCGATGGATCTTGTGCACAAAACTTTTCAGGCAATGGGGATTGCCGGAAAATACCAGATCGGGTCTCTAGACTACCGGCACATTCTAATCCGACTTGAAGACAAAGGTGATTACCACAAATTCTGGATGAGGGCTATTTGTAGCATCAACGGGAAACCGATGAAGATACTGAAGTGGTCGCCGGAATTCTCCACCGACACAGAATCATCGGTCATCCCCGTCTGGGCTACTATCCATAAACCCCCCATTCTATACTATAATAGCTCAGCGATTGAAGACTTTCGCAATCAAATCGGAGTATTTGTGAAGATGGACGCAGCCACAACATCTCTCTCCCGGCCTTCTGCTATAAAAATTTGTGTGGAGGTAGATCCCCTTCAACCCCTGCAACCTTCAATCATAATTGGTGCGCCCAATAAATACGTGAGTGCGACATATAGTATGAGAATGTGCCATACTATTGCACTTACTGTAAGAGAATTGGGCACGATGATCAAAGATTCGGCTCCTCCACCCAGAATTGAAGAAGACTCATGGCAGGAAATAGGGACAAGAATGAAGAAAAGCGACAATTGCTTCTGGTTCTGGCCTTACAAGAATTCAGAAAAATAAAGCTCTACAAGCTCAAACCAACAGTGATACAACTCACCATCCAGTTCGGCAAAATTCAGGCCAGGAAATGGACGTTCCCTGCAACCTCAAAGAGCGAGTAGAGGAGGCGCCCCCGCCCCTATCTTTGTAGATAACCAACAACATTAGTCCCAGCCCCTTATTGCAGATCACCGACCCCATTAGTCCCACCCCCAGAAATCCAACCACAATGAGCATACAAAGCAAGGCAGTACCCTCAGACTTCCTCAAACTTGTTACTCACCCCAAAAAGCTACCTTTTTACTCCTATGATGATATAAGTATACACACTACCAAGCCAAAACCTATCGAGAGAGTTAGAAACCTAAGCCTAGCTATGGTACCATATGAACATCCTAGGCAGGTTACAACCACTAATTCATTTCAGATTTTGCAGGAATTTGATGATGAAAGCAGCTCAGGTAACTATGAGGAGGCTGCAAGTGAATTGGACTAAAAAACCAATCCAGAACTCTCAGAAAATGAAGCTGGAGACAATTCAGGTACATTTTCTAACAAATTAGCTACTCACCAACTGGCGGAACCTAAAAGGAAATCTAGGAGAGGCATGCCAGAAGGGGGGAAAACTGTTGAACAATGGCTAAGATCATCACAAAAGTCTAAGAAATCCAGTCAATGATTAAGTACAATATATATGGTAATGTGCTTGTCTGGGATATTAGAGGATATACTACATCTCTTGTTAGATTACAAACACTGATAAGGTTTAATAAAATAGACCTTGCATGTATAATTGAACCAATGCATCTAAACACTAATATCACCCAGTTACAATTTGAGTTACAGTTTCAACATGCCATGCCTGCAAACCATGCAAAAATTTGGATATTTTGGAATAACAACCTTAGTATTCATGCCATTCATCAATCTGATCAATTCTTGCTCATCTCTGTACAAAAACCTTTCTGTCAAATTAAGTGGCATTGTTGTTCGGTATATGCTAAAGTGACCAGAGTTTTGAGGGAGGATCTGTGGGAGGACTTGAAAGCTTTGCCACAAGCCCCCACAGTCTTCATTGGATACTTTAATACTATAGTTGCAAGCAGTGAAAGGAAAGGTAGGAGACCCCCATCAGCCATAAGTATAAGAGATTTCAATGGATTTATATCAGCACTGGACTTGTTGGAAATTGCAACAGTTGGTAACAAATACACATGGACAACCAACAGATCCAAGGAAGACTTACTTCTGCAGAGGTTGGATAGAGGACTCAGTAATGGGGAATGGACTGAATTGTTTCCACACGGCTCCATACAAGTGAAGAACAGGTCTATATCAGATCACAATCCTCTGATCCTTTCCATCCAGACATCAGAGATTAGTACCCCAAAACCTTTCAGATTCCAAGAGATGTTGATTAGTAGAGGGGATTTTCTGGAATTGGTTGATGCCAGCTGGAGTAAAGAATGTTCAGACACAGGTATGAGAAGAATGATCAGCAAGTTGAAGAGACTGAAAAGTGAGATCAGAGCATGGAATAAAGAAAAATTTAGCAATGTGAATGATAATCTTGAGAAGGCAGAGAGGGAGGTTTCTGAGCAGGAGATTGTTTACCAAAATACAGGAGAGGAGTTGGATAGGATGGAACTGAACAGGAGAATGGCTGTCCTAATTAGGTCACAGAAAGAGATGAGAATTTTTTGGAAGCAGAAAGCTAATGTTAAGTGGTTAAGAGAGAGGGTGATGCAAATAATAAGTATTATCACAATGTGGTCAGAGAAAAGAAACAGAGAGGTAGAATCACAAAAATAAAGAATGGAAGTGGAGCTTGGATTACAGACCCTGAGTAGATAAGTTTGGAAGGTGTTAATTTTTTTCAGAATCTCTTAAATGATGATGAACCAAACACATCTGGAAGATACCTTAACTATTTTATAGATCTCATTCCCAGAATTTTAACTGAGGAGGATAATGAGAAGTTGCAGAAGCCAGTGGATATGGAGGAATTGAAAGAAGCAGTTTTTTGGTCTAAATAAAAATGGTGCACCTGGCTCAGATGGCTACTCATAACATTTCTTCACTCATTGCTGGGAAGTGATAAGTGCAGATATGTTAAGTGCAACACAAGATTTTATGGCAGGAGGGTATATGCCAAGAGCAATGGCCAGTATTTGGCTTGCATTGATGCCAAAAATCACACATCCCAGCTCCTTCTCCCAGTTCAGGCCAATTAGTCTGTCAAATTTTGTGAGTAAAGTTTAGTCTAAAATCTTGATGGAAAGATTTAAGCCTCTGATGGGTAGACTACTGTCTCAGGAACAATCTGCTTTCTTAAAGGGAAGAGATATAGCTGATAACATACTGCAGATGCA
Organism: Sherardia arvensis; assembly: GCA_948330725.1. Lineage (NCBI taxonomy): Eukaryota > Viridiplantae > Streptophyta > Magnoliopsida > Gentianales > Rubiaceae > Sherardia > Sherardia arvensis. The sequence goes on from OX415235.1 coordinate 17,964,544, forward strand.
AGAAATGAGCAGATTACTCAGCAAGAAGCAACACACAAAAATATCATCTTCAAGTTGGATATGCAAAAAGATTTTGATAGGATCTCTTGGACCTTTCTAAACTCCATTCTGCTGGCTTTTGGATTTAATGCTCATACTGTCAGAATAGTAATGCAAAACATTACCAGTTTTGGGTAGGTTTGGGTTTTGGGTTTCATTCCAAACTCAAAACTTGTGTGTTACACCTTGTTTTGGTTTTGATCGGAACTTGGTTTTGGTCAAACCCAAAACCAAATTTTGGACACAGCTTTGACTTTTTTAATTTTTCTTAAATATTTTAAAAAATGATTTTTAAGCAATGTATGATAAATTAATACAAGAATGACAGCATTAGATCTATAAAGGCTCGACCTAAAAGTATTTCGTTTATTTTTATAAATTTATAATATAAATTAAATATTTAATTTTGCATTTTGTTGGATTGAAATTGTCGACCATACTCGGCTAGGAATAGTATCAAGTGAAAATATTTGACTACACTTAATTTAACTTTTATAAAATAAAATAAAAATAAAATGAAATATTGTTTTAAAAAATAATACCAATCTCGACAGAAAAATTTGACTTGTGTCTAACAATGTTAAAACTGATCATTTAATTTAAGACATAAATAATATTAAATGTATATTTGATTAAAAGTTACTGACCTTTAAATATACAATTTTATAATATACACATGACTTTTAAATATTAATTTTATAATATAATATTAGTGACTATAGAAAAAATAACGTTTATTTGAATATTTCACAATTCTTTACTATAAACACATTTATAAGTGTAGCAACACAACAATATAGTGTAAAAATAATATACATACCTAAAATGAATAAAATAATATAATAATTAATTTAAAACTCAAAACCCACTTGTGCATGCCACACAAGGTTTTGCCCCAAACCACTTTTTGCAAAACCACATCCCAAACCAAGTTTCAGTTGAAACCCAAAACCCAAACCCAAACCCAAAACTCGGCATACCACACAGGCCCTAAGGTCTCCTGGTACTCAGTGCTAATAAATGGAGTTGCAGTTGATTTCTTCCCATCTACTAGAGGTATTAAGCAAGGAGGCCCAATTTCTCCTTTCCTCTACAACCTGGCTACTGAAGCTTTCTCCAGAGGCCTGGAAAAACTCATGGAAATTCAGTATATTCAGCCCTTTATAATGCAATCAGGAGCACATATGGTGTCCCACTTAATGTATGCTGATGACACAACAATTTTTTCTAGGGCTACAAAGAAGAATCTGAGAAGAGTTAAAAAGTTTTTGATGGCCTATGAGATTTGCTCAGGACAGAAGATCAATTATGAGAAGTCATAATACTTTGTTCATAAGGATTTCACAGCGACAAGGCTAAGAGTTATAAAAAGGAAGAAAGGGATGAGGCAAGGTAAAATGCCTTTTCAGTATTTAGGAACTCCAATTTTTAGTGACAGGAACAAGGTTTGCTACTATCAGTTGCTCTTGGAGAGAATGGAGAGACTACTTACAGGTTGGAAAAATAGATGGCTGTCCTATGCAGGGAAAATGATCTTGCTCAACCATGTTTATATTACAGTGCTTACTCATTATTTCTCAGTGTTGCAACCCCTGAGACAGTCATAAAGAAAATGGAAGTCATGGGAGCAAGATTTTTCTGGGGAGAATCACAGATGGGGCAAAGGAAGATATGGAGAAAATGGAGTAGAATGGTTGCAGCTAAGGATCAGAATGGCTTGGGATTCAGGGATATCAGAGCCACAATAACAGCTTTCTCTTGTAAGTTGTGATGGAAAAAATGCAGCAGAACAGTGTTGTATGGACCTCATACTTGTGGACCATACCTTCATCTTACAAGACATCACATACCTGGAGGAGGATTTGCAAAGTTACTGAATTCTCCAACTCTCAGTCACAAGTCATCATCGGCAAAGGGACAGCCCCCTTATGGGATTCAAATTGGACAGGGAGTGGAGCATTGTACTACAACTGGCCTGATGGGGTTCCTTTGCCTTTCCCAAAACTTAATGTGGCAAACTTCTGTGCTAACAAAAGCCAGGTCATGCCTGCATTGGAGCCATACATGGCTACCAATTTACTCTTTTTTTACAGGCTGCTGAGGTCTCACATCACCATGAAGACACTCTAGTGTGGAAGCCAGAACTAAGTGGAAAATTCACAATCAAGTCCACATACAAGATTTTGAGACACCAGGAACAAGACACTCACTCAATATCAAAGGTATGGAGTAAATTCATACCAGTTCAAATGTCAATTTTTCTATGGAGAATTATGAATGGCCCAGTACCCTTTGATGATGTACTTGTTAAAAATGGGTTACAACTTGCTTCAAAATGTCCTCTTTGTGGACACATTGATACAATTGATCATTTTTTTAATAAGTGTGAAAAAAACATAGGCATTCTGGATTTCCTACATTTGGTGTTTCAGATCCCAGTTCCCACTTTCAGGTCATATAGGCATAGAGTTGCTTTTTACCTGGCATATAGTGAATCCTCTAAAGCTCATACAATAGTATTTATTTCTAATGTCATAACTGCATACTGGTTGTTATGGACTAGAAGAAATCAAATCTTATTTGAGGATAGACATGAATCCAATACTGCTTTGCTGCTTCAGTTAGTAAAAAGGGTCTCATTGATTTTTACAGCCTTTCCCTTATCGGGAAGGGCAGACAAGCATGCAGATTTACTTATAACAGGCCTGGTTCCATTTATAAGACAAAAGAGACCTAAAATAGCTAGATCAGTTAGATGGATCCCACCAGATTATGGTCTGAAAGTAAATGTAGATGCCTCCTTCTCTACATCTTCTGTAGGCCTAGGCCTAGTAGTTAGAGACTTCCATGGTTGTGTTATCAGAATGGATCTTAAGCACTGTACATCATCTACTCCATTGCATGCTGAACTCCTAGCCCTGGAGTTTGGAGTTTTTGTAGCTACTACACTCCAAGCACATACACTGGAAAGTGATTGCTTAAATGCTATTAGGTGTGTTAAAACTCCTGCACTAGCAAATTGGAAATTTCTGAGCCTAAGTCATCACATTCATGCTATGTTAAATGGTATTGCAGTACAACATGTGTATAGGTAAGGGAATTTAGTTGCTGACTTTCTTGCAAAATATAGTGCTAGTCACTCAAGTACTGAAACTATTCAAATGCATGAGGCTTCCCCAATTCTTAGCAGCTTAATTCTTCTTGACAAAGCAGGAGTCCCTAATTTAAGAAGAACCTAACTAAGGCCAGTTCAGAAGTTACTGATTTTTACATACTGCAAGTATAGAAGACCCACTGATAGGAGATCAGTGGGATTCCAAGGAGCATCTGGGATCTACAATTTTTTGGGAAAGACAGCTGAGATCAGAACATCATTTTTGTTTGCTCTAGCACCCTCACCTCTTGGCAGATTTGTGTTTCATTTGAGGATTCACTAACATGCTCGGAGGTTAGAGATGGTACATAGTTTAAGTAAGATGCTAATGCAGCAATTCTTTCATTTTTGAGCCAATTCTGGCTGATAAATATGTAATGAACTTGGTTCTCTGAACCATTTGATCACTGGCTAGGGGTGCCAAATATATACCCCCACATTTGGTGATTTTACTTTTAAAAAAAAGTGTTCTTCACTATTCATGAATGACATATTTCAAGAACTCATAAATCACCATGACACGAGTGTATGAAGTCCGCCGGGCCTAAACAAATGTATAGTTGTACTATATTTATAACCATCAGTTAATTAAAAAATGTAGAGTTGAATTAAAAACGACTAAAGTTTTAAGAAATTGTTTGAAGCACGGATCCAACAAAAATTTACAGGGAATATTAGACACCATGGTCCTGTGCGTTCAAGAATCTTGAAGGTTTTGGATTTTGAATTTGCTCTCCAAGATCCAAGATCTTGTTTGTATTGCAAAGATCTTGATTTGGTTTTGAATTTTATCTTCCTAAAGGGAACTAGAAGAGTTATTGCTCCGGTCAATAAATAAATTAATAAAAGAATTAAAAAGAATGAAACTACGTAGTTTTGACTAAAACCGCCACATAACCACCGCAAGTTCACTATATTCCGGCGCCTACAATTTTTATATATTATTTTTTTTATTTCTTTTAATCTACGAACTTTACCGAACTTAATATTGTATACCATATTAATACTATTAACCCGAATTTAATCTACCTAATTGCTTTAGTATTAAAATATTTTTTTCTAATATGATTGTCATGGTGTTCATTATCTTATATATATAAATAATATGCAGTTGACTGTTTCAATATATAATATATAGTATGCATATATTATAGCATATTTTTATAGCATACTAAATAACTTCCGGCTCCTATTTTTACAAATACAACTCATTCCACCTATAAAATCGTATTTTACACACTAATTTACACGGTAATTTCAGTCCATCATGCTAATTAACACGTCTACGAAAGGAAAACATGAATATTACATCACACAATTAACATGAATGCCGCAATTATCCATAATTAATTAAGTATAAAATATTAAATCACACACAATCCATATTATCCATGATGATGGCTTTGAGTGATTTTTGTACACGGCATTTTCTCAAGAATTCAGAGCCTTGCTCGAACGGTTCTTGTGGAGTCGGTGAATGGCTACCCGTGGAACTGGAGTGCTTGGACTGAGCTGCAGGTTCTGTGCACTAGTATTGAGATATTGAACGACCTTCATCTTGCCAACCACTGGATTATTCTGTTTGCCAAGATTTCTGAGTTGGCTCCTCTTATTGCTGGTTTGACACTCTCTTATTGGTGGAGTTCTGTTTGGCACCAAGAATATCAGGCAAAGAACGGTGCCTTCTCTTCCTCTTATGCTCCCGACATTGGTAATTGCAGATTGAATTTTTCTTTAAACATACTTCATCCTCAATCTTCATAAGTTTGTTCATAATATTTACATTAAAAAAGATTAAATATATCGTGCAATGCACGATGTTATTTAGCTAGTTTATTTTGATATATATTAACCCAAAAATGATATTAATCTTTTGAAACGTTATTTAATAAAATTTAAATTTTGAAATGGGTTGGGTCAAAATTACCGATCTACCCCTAAATGTTTAAAAATAAGATTTGACTAGTTTTGAAATTTATTTTAATGCTTACAAAAATATAGTCAATTATGAGTCTAGATATAACGGGCTTGGGACCAAATTTTATGTAGGGATGAATAAATAAATTTGACTCAATTTTAAATTAAATATGAATTTCGAATTTTATTTTATGTATATATATTCAATTTTCATTCAAAAGCGACTCAATCTAAATATAATATCTTATTGTTATATTTTGGATCAAGGCAAATATACAATTCGTAATTTGTGAATCCATCCAATTTTGAGTCAAATTTTTACATATAACTGTAACTATTAGTGATATTTTTCTCTTAACCACTAAAAACTAAAACATAGCATATAAGATATTTTATTCTATAAATTCGAGTCAAACGCAACTACGAAATTTTGGGCGGCCCGGGGGAGTATATATCCCGTAAAATTCATCTTTTTACCATGTATATATTAAAAAGTAGAGAGTGACGGTGTAAATAAAAATAAAAATGAAACACCGCCGCCGGAAATATAAACTAAAGTATGAAACGATGCGTTTTGGCAACCGGAGCCCGGAGGCACCTCTTTCATGCAACCTCTTTCTCAGATTCCATAAAAAACAATTATTACCTTTACTATAAATTACCTATTAGCAGGTTTTGTATGCTTATCTTTCCATATATTTGATTTCAATATATCTTCATATTTTTATAAATTTGATTTGACAGCCATTTTCCAAATATTTTTATATGTTAATTAACATCTGTTGTTTATTTTCAAGATACTATTACCATAAATTTATAATTACAAATATAATATTACCATAATTTTTTATTAATTTACTGTTACCTATATACATATAAATAGGCCAGAGTTTGTGTTGAATCAACTCGCCCAGAACTAGATTTGCATGAATCCCAGGCCGTGACATGAATAGAAGTGAATATATACATATAAATAGAGCAGGATTTGTGTTGAATCAACTTGCCCAGAACTAATTATTTACATGAATCCCAGACCTTGACATGAATAGAAGTGAGCGAGGGAATTTGAAGAGAGACACTAGAAATCCCTGATTCATGGTTATATAGTGTTATGGTTGTGATTTTTGTCAGGTTCGGGAATGTGATAAAAGGAGAGGTTGATCCCGTGTATTCTTTGGCTGGCTGGGAACTTGCAACAGAGTTTTGTCGAGATAAATGAAGAAGCTATAATGTGGTGAATACTAGGAATGTTTGGACTTGCTCAAAGGTATAGTAAACCAGAATCTGATACGATGTTAGAGTTCTTATCATAGGATTAGGCCATGACGCCTGATCCTGAAGTGTAGATCTTGAGTCTTTTGATCAAATCCCCGGGAAGATCTGATATCTTTCTTCCGATCCCTGAGAATGGAAACTCGAAAGGACCGTGGTTTGTACTGAAAGAGGGATGGTGTTATAGTCTAATGTTCAGCTTCCAGGTCAATAACAACATTGTTTCTGGCCTCAAGTATACCAATACTGTATGGAAAACTTGTATTCGAGGTACATTTCTTCCTTGACTCATAAGTATATTATGTTATGTTGAAGTTTTGTGAAGCACATAAACTCAATTCCATTCATCATTTTCGTTTCAGTTGGCAGCACAAAAGAAATGATTGACCCTTTCAGTCCTCAGGCTGAGCCTTATACACACGAAATGCCTGAAGATACAACCTCTTCTGGCATGTTTGCTCGCGGATCATACACCGCTCGAACCAAGGTAACTCATTTGAACTTTATGGAAAACACATGAAAGCATCTAATTTACTTACAAGATCATGTTCACAAAGTTAAATGACTCATGTGACAAAAAAGGGACCATTTTGTGTGATTTCCTTATCCTCTGGTGACAAAAAAGATAGAAACTTGAATGAGGTTGATGTTTTTATTTCATCGACTAAATTTACTTTTTGAATTTGCAGCAGCCCATCACTACAAGAAAAATCACCTATAACAAAAGCAAAAGTTGTAGTAAAAGGTCTTCATATGGTTATAGTTGATATATTACAAGAACTAGTATAGTTGATGTTGTAGGCTCTCTTGTAATTGATATTACATCCACTTTTGGTGGGTCATTGTAATTGTTCTATTACAAGAACTCATAAATGTGTTGTAGAAACTTCTATTACAACAACTTTTTTTGTTGTTAGTGAATTCTTCAAATCCCACATAATTTTATTTACAATTATCCAAGTTGTTGTAAGTGTAAGCGTTTACAACATATTACTATATTGTAAATGTAACTGTAAAATAAAATAAAATAATTTAAATGCTAGAATAATCATAAAATAAATAATAATAATAATTTATTAATTTAATATATAATATACAAGATTTCCTTATTTGAAGTCATGGAATCTAATGTGTGTGAATTGGAGGATTTGGAGGATTTGGATTTGGTTTTGGGATTTTGAGAATCCTAGACTTGAAATCCGGATTTTGAGAATCTGAGATTTGAAATCTTTGTTTGGTATAGATTTGGATTTTGAATTGAATTTCTTAAATAAAATTGGAAAATGAATATCAAATGAATTAATGTAGTTGACTTTTTATATTTGAATTAAACGCTAGTCTCAACCTAATCTGTACAGTTGATTTTTCACACTATTCAACATACAATTTTGACCACCGGTATCTTTATGTATTTATATTATCGGAAAATCAAAATTTGATATTTGAATATTATATTTTGTGATTAACCTAATGATACCAAGTATTATAATATAATTAATGATTATATATCTATTTAAATAAGCGATCAAAATTTAATAATAAATAGTGTCAAAAAGTCAGAGTGCACATTCATGTGAGACGGAGGTAAACATTTTTGTGTAATAGGCATGACAGAAGATTTTTAAATATGACAGTACATGACAGAAGGTTCTGGATCGGCAAATGGGGGAGGGAGGTTGACTTTTGTTATAATGTGATACTTCCTCTGTCTCACTTGAATCCGCACTCTGACTTTTTAACACAATTTACATTTAAAATTTGACCGCGTATTTAAATAAATAAATATTCTTTAATATTATCATATTTTTTGACCGCATATTTAAATAGATATATATTCATTATTATTATATTTTGTATCGTTAAATCAATCGCAATATATAATAATCAAATATCAAATTTTAGTTTTCCAACAATATAAATAATTAAAAATATCATCGGTCAAAGATGTCTGTTGGATAGTGTGAAAAATTAACTGTGCAGATTATGCTGAGACAGAGATATTAAAATTATTATTCAATTAAAAACTACAAGTGGGGTAAAACTTGATTTAAAATCCAGATTTGAAATCTTGGGATACCAAACAAGGATTTGTGTAAGATTGGATTTGAAATCCTAAAATCCAAATCCTAAAACTTGCCACACAAGGTCTAAAATGAGGTCAATGTTTGACTACAAAACAACAAAAGTTTTGACTAAATACTCAATTAAATTTCTGATTTCTTCAATCTTCTTTAATCTTTGCAATTGAACTTCTCCTTAAACTTTAAACTCCTTAATAACCTGAAAAATCAAAAGAAAAAAAAGAACATTAGACATAAAATGCAATATCAAATTTGCTATATGATCTAAATTGCAATTCATCTAATGAGAAGCATCCAACAAAATTTCCATCATAGAAGAGACATTATTGTTTCCCTCTAAACCTTAGCAAATTTTACATACATAGTGCAGTCTATATGACCATAAGAACTAATTTTGAGTCTACCACAAGCACACACAAACAACTCAACCACACACCACATAAACCAGTCTAATGTGCCCGAAATTTGCATCTCACCACTGAGCATAAACAGAGCATATCCGCTAGCTTATAAGTGCAAAGAACAGCAGACAAGTAAAGTTTACATGCAAAATTCCACCAATAAAATAATGTATCCATAACTACCAGTCAAAAAGTTTAGCCTCACACCAAGAAAATTGCATTAAAAAAACATAGACTCGCTCCTAAGCATATTTAGCTTAAATGTGCACAAAACAAGTAAATCTTTCATGTGAACTTCCACAAATAACATACAATATCCAGAATCATAAACCCAATGACTAAGAAAGAGTTGAGGATTAAGCATACCTCACTAGATGGTGCAAAAGACAAGATCACCAGATGGTGCAAAAGATAAGATCAATTTTATTCTGGAAATAATAAGATAAACAATATAAGCACTAGTTAATAAAAAAAAATCAAGACACAAAATGGGAAAAAAGGAATACCTTCATGGATCATTAACTTCCTGAAAAACCATTTTCATAAGTAGGTCTAACTTTTGTTTCATAGCTTCGTGTTCTACATGCTCCTTGTTTCTAGTCTCTTCCATCTCATCTAAACGATCTTTCATTTTACTGATTTCTGCATCTTTCTCATGGAGCTTGCATGTGAGTTCTACTCGACTAGGTAATTCTCCCCTTACATCCTTGGGTTTTGTACCATACCCATAACAAACAACATTGTTACCATGTTGTTTCCCAAACGCCTTCTCTATCACATCAAAATGTGAAAGAGATTCATCCTTTCAATGTTCACGAGCTCAACCTTAATAGTAAGAAATTCAGTCATAAGTACCCATGGATATTGGTATTGATGTCAAAATAATTATACAAGTAAGATAACATACATGTTTTGCAGTTTCATTAGTTCCTAAGATACCAGATTTTGGCGTTCTAGTCCTTTTGAAAACCTCTGATGGCCGTGGAATTTTTCCATCCTTGCCTCCCTATGCATAATCATAAAATTCAATATCCTTTGACATGTAAACTTTTGTTTAATTTAAAATGTATAAAACATACCATTTCACTCCAAACAATATCTTTGATTGGCTTGCTACCAGTACGATGCATTATACTCCTACCAGATCTATTTTTCGAATTCCGCTCACTCATTTTCTTCAATAATAAAAAATTGGATTTCTTTAGGGCAAAGAAGAAGAATAAATAGTATATTATACCAAAAAACAGAAGATAAATTAGTGTTAGTACCTTAAACTTATCAGACATGTAGTGCTCTTTTACAAGCCACTCCCATTGTGCTTTTGTCAAATGGTTTGGAACATCCTTGAGTGCATCTGCAATAGTTTTCTTATTATCGATATTGTCACACTTCATCAGGCCTCTCCAGTTTTGCCATAACATTTTCAAATGTTTTAAAATTTCATCGCGTCGTAAATCCATATGCTCAGCATCAAATTTATCCTACAAAACACAATTCTTTTTTTCCAAATATCTATATGAAAGTAATTTCAACAGCACAAAGACACATAAACAATCCATGCATTCTGATAAAAATTGAAAAATATTATTCAAGACTGAACCTTTACGGCAGCCCATAAATGCATCTTATGCCTCTCCTCAAGCTCATTCCATTTGTGTATTTTAAGAGGCACAATATTTGTATCACGAACAAGTCTACCCATGTGTCTAACCAGTGCCTTGTGATTTTTTCCAACAGGGGTATTGTGAAAAAATTCCACTTCAAGCTTCTGATGTCGTTGCAAGAGGCCAACTTGCTTGCACAAGTTCACACTCGTTGCATTTGCAGCTCTTTTCTTCTGTTTCGTTACCATGGCTAAATCTGTAAGATGAAGTTTGTCAATCAAAACCAAATACTGAAATTTATGAAGTTTTAGGTGCAAGTTATATGAATACAAAGACCAGAATTTATAATTGCATTTGCACAACAAGCACATACTAGTTGAGAGAAAACCTGTTTCATTTGATTGACTTGAAGTAAGTGCATCCTCGTGATTTATTGTTTCAACCTCTTCATCATCACTTGCCAAATCTGCAACTATCCTCTTCCTCTTATTTATAATACATATATCTACACAGTGAAGCACATATTATCCATAAAATATATAGTGAAAGAAGAAATAAACCAAATCTAAAACCGCTAAAAAAAATCAAATTTTGCAAAAGGCAGACCTGTTCCTTGTTCTGGCCTTGAAGTATCTTTACCATTTCTTTTTCTTGATTCATATTCCTTCCCGTCATTTCTCACCAAATCTGCAAAAGATAATGCATGGTAATAAAAGTCTCAAAAATTCATAAAATTGAGCTAATAAGTTAAGAATTATTAGGCTAAAATATTGCGAAAGAACCTGTCTCTTCATCAGAATTGGAGTTCTCCACACCATCAAGCATTAGCTGAAGATCAACATCAGAAAGGGAACCTTTAGTTCCTTGAATCGGCCCTCACTTGTTTCCCACTCCGTTAGTTAGTGGATCAATATCAGAATTCCCTTGAACAGACCTTGACTTATTTCCCACACTGTTAAGTAATCTCTGAAATCCAATACCTGAACTAATATAACTTTCTTGAACTGGTCTTGACTTGTCTCCAACCACATTAAGTAAAGATGCAAAATCAACATCAGTACTCATCAAATTTTCTTCGATTGAACCTGAAACATCTCCCACTCCATTAAGTAATGATACAAAATCTATATTTGGGCTCATCAAATGTTCCCGAACAGCTCTTGAATTGGTTCAAGCACCATTAGAACTCATCAAATGTTCCTGAATTGCTCTTGAACTGGTTCCAGCATCATTAGAACTCATCGTATTCTCCTGAACTGGTCTTGACTTGGTTCCCACGTCATTTACTCCTTTAGAAAATAAATCAGGCAAGAAACGACCAAACCTGGGGTTTTTACTCTTTTTCAGAAGACCTGGAGCTAGAAATTGAGGTTTTGTTAACTTTTTAGATGAATCCATTTTCCTGCAAAATATAGCAAAACAGAATAAGAACAAAAAGAAACTAATTTCAGAATACTAGAGTGCAATTTCAGAACTTTTATCTTCTTTTTTTTGCAGAAATCCTAGGTAAGCATTTCAGCCATATCACCATTTTAAGAACGAATGTGTTTTGAAACTAACATGCGAACATGGTGTTGAAGCCCAGGCTGGCTATTAAGTTATCATCATAGACTCTCTATAAACTTCTTCAAGCGGTGAAATATCCAGAAAAAGAAGAAAAAAAACTTCAGTTACAAAAGAGAAGAAGATGAAACAAACTTTCTTTGTCAAGCCAGTCTCCATAGTGCTCATCTTACTCCTTTCACAATGCTGTTTTGATTTGATGGGGAAGTCATTAGGGAAGGCTGAAGCTATGAGATCAATCTCAGCGCAACAAAAAACACCATGGGAGATCAGAAATAAAATGTTGGTGAACCTGGACAACTATTTTTGCAGATGCTACAATCACAATGATTGTACGAACAACCAGGGATGTGGGAACTACTGCAATTGGATCAAGATTCCTATATTTGGTCAGTGTGTACAAGTTGGAGCAGCTGAAGCATAATTTAGCAGACTAGCGGATTATTTTCATGTATATTATCGATTCAATCTTCTGCTAAATCTGATGGTTTCTTTTTAACAGATTGACTGTTTTATTGTAATTTAGTTAACTTAATATCATGGAATATTTAGAAATATAAAAAAAGTGACTGTCACATCTACTATACACGATGACAAAGAGCATTCATATGGCATTTCTGACACTTTGACAAACAACTTGGTACCATCATTTAGCTACAATACACATGAACCTCAGATCACGAACTTGTCCCTCATCCCCAAGATAAAACAAGTAATTTTTTATTAGCAGTAACTTCAGAGTTTTCAATGTTACAAGTATATATTTTTGGTTGGTTGTATGTACAAGTTTTTCTTATAGTCTTTTCTATTTGATGGTTTTCAAGTTCCATATGGCCTCCATCTATCTGTTGTTTTAACTTGAATAATTTGCAGTAGAAAATGGGGAGTTTAATCTTACATCTACTTCAAAGTTGATAGAAAACTTGTATAAAAGGGGTAGTCGGGTGAGATACTCGGATGCGCCAGTTCTTTGCACCGGTTGTGGAATGAAAACTGAACCAGATATCAAAGACTCAATGAGGTTTAGCTTTTCAGAGATACAGGTCGCAACAGACGACTTTTCAAAGGATAAGTTGATTGGAGAAGGAGGGTACGGGCATGTATATAAAGGCCGGCTCAAGGATGGGCAGCTCATTGCTGCAAAAGTGAGGAAAGAAGCAAGTACTCAGGGATTTGAAGAATTCCATTCTGAAATTTTTGTCCTGAGCTTTGCACGCCACAAGAATATCGTTATGCTACTGGGATATTGCTAGAAGGAGAACACCTTAACATCCTGGTGTATGAGTATATATGCAACAAATCTCTTGATTGGCATCTCTTTGGTGAGTTATTTGATTTAGCAGAAAAGTATCTAAGCTACACCTGCTCCAGTTGCAGAACTTTTATCTCATATTTCAATCAAATTGACACGTTCTTTATTCAAAAACGTATTTATATGTCCCAAGTTCTCATAGATACAGAGATCATCCTTAATAGATCAATGCTTTGTAAGATAAAAAGTTCCAAGCCCTTCATCTCAACTAAAATTTTCAGATTTTGAGATGTTCTTTAATCTTAGCCTTAAATTAGAATAAAAGTCAAAAAAGTGCACTCAAATTCTAACATTAAAGACAACTAAAAGTTTATAATCATTTGGTAACTAACCTATAATGTAGAGGTAATATGCTTCTGTACAGCTAAAGATCCTTTAGTCTTCAATCCATTCATAGTCAAACCTTGCTGGCATATTGAACCAAAAAAAACACAAAGACAGGAATTTTAGTAAATTATCATGTACGTACACCAAAAAAATATACACTACAGCCTGCCAAAAAACTCGCCTTGCATATATCAGTTTCACACACTGCAGCCTACAACTTCAGGATATCCAAAAGCCAGAATAAATTGACAAGTAACAAAGTGCACTGCTATTAGAAAACAATGAACGAGATCGAGGGAAGGAAACCTGTTGAACAAAAAAAATGAAACACTACTATTAGAAAATTATAGTCAACAAAAAGATATCCAAGCAATCAAACAAATGAATACTACTTATACAAGCAGTTCAGACAAAAAGAAGGGAGAGCTCATAAAGGCGGAAACTGATGAAAGTAAAGTTCACAAATTCGAAGGAAGACAAATAAATCAAGAGTTTGCTATGTTAGTCAGCCATCATGAAAACAAAACATCACAACTCCACACAAACTCCTAACAGTAAAGGGGTTGTAGACTAATCTAGTAATCAACAGTTCGATCCATAAAAAGGTCAACTTGACCAGCCCTAATACCATACCTCTACTATCTTGCCCATAAAATTAACTAATAGAGTCAACAATTCAAAGCATTTGCATATCCTGCAACCTTGTTATTACAACATGCATTATCATTATTATTAACAAACATGCCTCTCACTGATATCTCCATCTCCATCCTAACGCATCACTTTTGCTTGCTATAAAACTAACCCCAGTAGAAAACAAAAGCAGAAATAATAATTTCCAAAATCAAATTGCTCAAAGCATGGAGCTTTAATGAAAAGAACCACTAAAATCATAAAACCCTACTAAGCCAACGTATTCTACCACACATTAAGAGCGCAAAAAACAAAACCCATAAAAAAATCGAACTTTTTTCATACCTCGAACTTCTCCAGGTGCGCTCGTTGAGCCAGATTACCGAACGGAGCTGCTTCTTTAACGGAGCTGATTTTTCATACCGGACGGAACTGAAAAATCCGATTAAACTATCCTAAATGGGGATTGATAAAGTTGGGAGATTTAAAGCGAAAGATGACGAACAACAGGGGAGGAGAGATTGAATAAGCAGAGGGTGGAATTGAAGGAAAAGCAATGAAGGGGAAATTGGAAGAGGGGGAAGAAAGAGAAGTGAGGAAATTAGGGATTTTATATAACTAGACTAGTTACTCCTATATTAACTTTCCATGGACCAATTAATGAAATATGGTGTGAGCGGGAATTGAGAAAAAAGAAGGCCGCCCAAAACATTTTTATGGCCCGCCCAAAATTTCACTTTCCAAAATCAAAATTACAACTCCAAAACGTGGTTGTAAGCCTTAGTCAACCACCAAAACATGTGGTCAATGATGCACAAATATTTTACAACCTCTTTTGTATTAATTACAATCAAAATTATAATTCTTGTAGTTTAAATTACTTCCATTTTCAAACTGTCATTGTAAATGCATCTACTACAACCTTATTATCAATGTTTTTGTAAAATTTAGTTGTAAAAGCTAATTTTTCTTGTAGTGCATGTTGATGATTTTTTAAGTCCTTTAACTATATATAGATAAATATCATGCCTGGGTTAACGATGAATTTTTGTTAGAGAGGTGCCTTATTGGTATTTTAGATGATAGCAAGTAGTGATCAATCAGTCTTTATATCAGGTTTGAAGAAGCTCCTCCATTAATTATGCATGTAAAAGACACATTGTACCAGACACGTTTCTGTGAAGATGCATGCGCGCGTAGGGCTGGATAACACTTGCAAGTATTGGATAAGAAGATAACTTTCAGTTGAGATTGTTTCTACTGTACAAATGTAACACTGAGTACAACTATTCATACACAAGCTGTCCCAAGACCATTTATGTTTTTTTCCAATTACGAAGGTTGTGTTGTATTTGTTTGTAAGGTACATTCATTTTATTCGTCTTAATTAACGTCTGTAGTGTATTTTCAAGATATTATTACCATTAATTTATAATTACCAATATACTATTACCATAAATTTATATTAATCAAATCTAATCAAATACCGACTTTAACGTTCTCAGTTTTAACCTAGAAACTACTCCCAAAAACATGTCTAATGAATTGTATGATTGTATTTCAGGTGGGTTATAGTAAAAGACAAGAATGTTTATGTAAGAATGGTTAATCACATGGATATTAATACATATGGCGTTTCTAGAGAAACACAATTGAGAACTTTGAAACTTCTAAACGTGGTCATGGAAGAAAATGCAAGAAAACTGTTTGATTTTGGATACAAGTCAATGTAATCCAGATGGGAAAAGCTAAGCAAGATCTTTCCAGGGTCCAAAAGATTTTCAACGAAAAGAATGTAATAAAGAAGATGGAAAGTTTCATTGATAATCCTTTTTTAATCTCAACAACTTTTTTTTATAAAAAATGTAATAAATATATATTTCCCTTCCAAAAAGAATAAATTTTTTTAATTTTTTTGTAATATTTTCTTTGCTGATATTTTGTATGGGATAAGTCAATTTAATAAAGGGTTTAGCAGTTTTATTTACAACACTGCGTATTTACAGTATTATAACTAAAAATATAAATTTTTATTTAGATAAAAGTATAAAAATATACGAAATTATGAGTTTATAATTTTCACAAGTTTAAAAATACGGATATACCTACGAAACTACTTAAAAATATTATAAGAGTATAAAGAGAAGTATCTCTTCTCATGTTTTTTTTAATAGGGTAAATCAAGATATACAAAAGCATTTTTGGTTTATGACCGGATTTTATATATATGTATATATTCCTGTTTGAATAGGAGACAATTTGTAACATTACAGGAAATTTTATGACTGTGGCATTACAATATATTTCCCTGCATCAACCAAACAAGTAGCGACCTAAGCTAAATAGTGAGATAAAATATAGAGGGTGAAAACCATAGGTAATCAGCCAAATATTGGTTTCTAACGCTAATAGGGTATGGGCCATAAAGCCCATACAAGGTCAAGTAGCTCATATAGGATGAGAACCCTCGACTTGTCTGATAGCTCATACAAAGTATAAGCACGTGAGACCCCGTGCTCAACATGTGAGATACGCATGGAGGAACACAACAGAATCAATGGAGACGCCCACACCGAATGAGGCTCCCAACAGGTATAAAGGAAGGAGAGCTTCCTCTCTCTTTCCTCAGATTCTCTCAACCTGTCACTCAGATTTCCTCTCTCTAAACACCCTAAAACTAACTTGGGTGTCGGAGCGGGCGACGGCCGAACGCCGCCCGCCTGAGCTCACTTTGCTCATTGTGCAGGTTGGAGAAGAAGGCTATCACCTTGCTGGAAGTTCAATCAACACCAGAAATTCAGAACCATATCATTGACACCGTCTGTGGGGAGTGTTGTTCTAACTCACTCACGCAGCTCGATTCACTGATCGGAAACGTATGGAGCAGACCCCAGTTGCAGAGGGGAGAATCCTCGATGTCACGCCGCTGGCAAATCCACCTGTGCGGCACACCGACCAAGAGCTCATGACTCCTGAGATGTTTCAGGTCATAATGGCTCCGTTCTTAGCATCCCAGGAGTAGGTGCTATCAAAACTGAAGTCCTTGGAAGAGAAGGAGGAAGCCCGACAGCTCAGCCAGAAGATCGCGCCGACAAAGCTAAATTTCGACGCGAGGAGCAAGAAGTGGCGTCGCACCTCCCGGCGAAGAAGCAGATCCAGAAGAAGGGCAGCAACAACGACGCTGCCAGTTCAGATGGGCGCGGATCCTGCCAGCATGGATGGAAAGGCCATGATCCAGATCTCAACGACTGGAAGTCGGGGTATGTCTACTCTAACGCCAGAGAAGCTCGCGTGGAGGACAGGAGGCGTGAGGAGTATGAAGATAACCTTTCGGAGATCGAGAAAGGGTCACTGTGGGTGAAGAAGATCCGGCTAGCTGTGGCTGATCCCAAAACCAAGATCCCCCAGAACCTGGGCACGTACAACGGTGATGTCGATCTTGAGGACCACATGCACACGTTCATCACCAACATGTCGACGTACGCCATTCCGCAGGTGATCACCAACTCGCCCACCTTGCCAAGGAGGCCAGAGCCCACAACAAGGCCACCTGGTCGACCGAAGCATCTGGACGGACGGATTTTCGAAGGGATACAAGAGGAAGAGCTTGGACTCCAGAACCCTCTCGTCCCAGCTTCAAGAGGAAGGAGGTGGCACGAGTAGGGAGGTATTCGAAGGACGATGATGAACACTACGAGTAGCGGCATCGTACAGACTGGGAAGACACCACGGACGAAAGCAGAAGGAAGTCAGCCATTACCAACATTTACACCATCATAGGTGGAAGTGCAGGTGGCAAGACGGTATCCTAGAGGAAGGCTCGGTGTAGGAAGGTACCAGAACCAACACCGAAGGAGAGGAAGTTGGTGGAAGATGAAGTCATCACGTTCAGCTCAAAGGACTCAATCCCGGATCGTCCTGCTGGAGGTTATGCGGTGGTAATCCAAGTCCAGATTGCAGACAAGCTCATTCACAGGGTGTATGTGGATGGGGGAAGCTCAGCCGAGGTGATGTACTGGCACTGTTTCACGCAACTGGACGAGGACATGAGAAAGAAGCTGAAGCCGACTGCCACCCCTCTTGTGGACTTTACGGACAGGGAGGTGTGGCCGGAAAGTACAATTTACATCCCCATAACTGTTGGAGAACACCTATATAGCAAAACCATCGAGGTGGAGTTCATTGTGGTGAAAGATAGCAGTCCCCACAACATGATACTTGGGTGTCCTGCACTAGCGCTTGTGAAGGGGATAGTGTCGACCCTGCACCTGTTACTCAAGTTTCCAACCAAGGCGGGCATCGCTACGGTTAGAGGAGATCAGCAGAAAGCGAGGGAGTGTCACTGTATTGCTCTTAGCAATAAGAAGAGGAATGTGAATGACACGGGTGAAGAAGCAGGTCCAGGCTACCGCCGACGTGTTGTGGCCATGGTGATGACCGCAGCACTACGTGAGGAAGAAGACCCGGTAGGCGAGACTGCACCTGTCGAACTGGGGCGCAAGGGGAACCAGGTCGTACAGGTTGGAGTATCTCTACCTGAAGATGTGAAAGAGAGATTAGCCGCAGTGCTATGGGATTATGCAGACGTGTTCGCATGGGAGTCCAATGACATGACAGAAGTGTTAGAGGAGATTGGGTGCCACGCCCTCAAGATCTCACCGGACTATAAGCCAGTCGTCCAGAAGAAGCGAGCACTCTGCAAAGACAGGAACGAGGCAGTCAACAAGGAAGTGGATAAGTTGATCAAGTCGGGTATCCTGGTCGAGGTGAAGTATCCCACCTGGCTAGCAAACCCCGTCTTGGTTAAGAAACCAAACGGATCATGGAGGATGTGCATTGACTACACCAGCCTCAACAAGGCCTGTCCCAAAGATTGTTACCCGCTGCCAATGATTGATCAAAAGGTGGATGCATTGGCAGGGTACAAGGTGAAATGTTTTCTTGACGCCTATAAAGGTTATCTCCAAATCCCCATGAAGAAGGAGGATGTGGAGAAGACAGCCTTTATTACGGAGAGAGTAGCATTCGGGTACCGGATGATACCGTCCGGACTCAGGAATACTGGAGCAACATACTAGCGTGTGGTAGACAAAATCTTCAAGGAGCAGATAGGGCGCAACTTGGAGGTCTACGTCGATGATATGGTGATCAAGAGCAAGGACTTCAACACGCTGACTGAAGACGTGAAGGAAACCCTGGAACGCTTTCGAAGCACATGGCTAAAACTCAACCCTCTCAAGTGCCAGTTTGGGGTCCAAGAAGGCCGATTCTAAGGTCAAGTGGTTACAAATGAGGGGGTACGAGCAAATACAAACAAGGTCAAGGCGGTGCTGGACATGAAACCACCAAGGACAGTGAAGGAAGTGCAAAGTCTGAACGGTCAAGAGCGGCTGAACATGCACTCCCTTTCTTCAAGGCACTGAAGAACAGTGTCAACAAGAAGAGAGATGTCAGCTGGGGACCTGAACAAGATGAAGCTTTCAACGACTTGAAGAAGCGCATGCATAGCTTGCCCTTGTTGACTTCACCTCAACAGAGTGAAACCCTCTACCTGTACGTGTCGGCTGGAGTGGAGACCGTCAGTGCAGCCCTTGTACGAGAAGAAAAAAAGGTACAGAAACCTATATACTTTGTAAGTAGAGCTTGCAGGGAGCAGAAAAAAGGTACACGGGAGAAGAGAAGCTGGCCCTGGCTATAGTACATGCAGCTCGATGGCTCAGACACTACTTCCAGGCGCATCCCGTGGTGGTGCTGACAAATCACCCCATGAAGGCCATTCTCACCAGACCAGAAGCGTCAGGCCGGTTGGCTAAATGGGCAGTAGAGCTTGGCGAGCACTCCATCGAATACTCACCAAGAAAGGCCGTCAAGGGTCAAGTTGTTGCTGATTTCCTAGCAGAAATGCCAACAGAAGTGAAGAAAGCAACACCCTCACCTGAAACCAGTGCAGCTGGAGAAAAGAGAAAACGTTCTCCAAGTGACGAGTGGCAGCACATGTTGACGGAGCCTCTGGAGTCGAACACACCGGCGCGGGTTTAGTTTTAACCGACCCAAGTGGAGTTGAGGTCACGTATGCCTTGTGTTTTGAATTCCCAACATCAAACAATGAAGCTAAATATGAAGCTTTGATTACGGGAATGGAGATAGCAAGAAATCTTGGCGCAAGGAAGCTGATGGCACATAGTGACTCGATGCTCGTGGCAAAGCAATATGAGGGAGCTTACCTAGCGAAAGATCCTGGCATGATGAGGTATAGAGACAAGGTGAGATTGTTGGCGCCGGAATTCGAGGAATTCGACATCATCAACGTGCCAAGGTCAAAGAACACCAGAGCTGATGCCTTGAGCAAGTTGGCGTCCTCAACACGGGCACACTTGAACAAGATGGTGTTGGTGGAAACCCTCACGCACAGGTCAACAGACAACAAGACAGTGGGAGCGGTTGATGTTGTAGACAGAACCAGCTGGATGAAGCCGATGATGGATTTCCTTACAAGCGGAGTAGTTCCTGAATGCAACAAGGAAGCCAGAAAGTTAAAACTCAACGCCCCCAACTATGCGCTGAAGGATGGAGTTTTATACAGACGGGGCTTTTTGGAGCCATGGTTGAAATGTTTGACCCAGACTGAAGCAAGGCGAGTAGTCCAAGAAGTGCATGCAGGGTGTTGTGGAAGCCATTAGGGTGGTAAAGCGCTCGCATTGCGAATCACCAGAGCAGATTACTATTGGCCTTGCATGAAGGAAGATATCGACAATGTGGTCAAGTGTTGCAAGAAATGTCAAACACATGCAAATATACCAAGGCTACAGAGCGAGAAGCTGACGCCCATACAGTCTCCGTGGCCCTTTGCAATGTGGGGAATTGACATTGTAGGCCCTTTTCCAGCTGCAACAGGAAGACGCTGATTCCTTGTGGTAGCGGTCGACTATTTTACTAAGTGGGTTGAGGCCGAAGCCTTGGCAGCCATAACAGGGCGAAAAATGACAAGCTTTGGGTGGAAGAATGTGGTTTGCCGCTTTGGAATCCCACAAGTGTTGGTAAGTGATAATGGCACTCAGTTTGAAGGTAAAGTGTTCAAGGATTGGTGCAATAACCTAGGCATCAAGCAGAAGTTCACATCAGTGGCTCACCCGCAAGCCAATGGGCAAGTGGAAGTCACAAATCGAACCATCGTACAAGGACTCAAGAAGAAACTCGAGCAACGCAAGGGAGCATGGACGAAGGGGCTGCACAGCGTGTTGTGGTCTTACAGGGTGACCCCTCGAACCAGCACAGGAGAGTCTCCCTACAGACTGTGTTTTGGCACTGAAGCCATTATACCCCCTGAGATACTTGTAACTACCCTGCGAGTAGAAAAACCTCTGCCAGTTGCTAAAAATGATGAAGGTTTGAGGCAGAACCTGGAGGAGTTAGAATACGAGCGGGAGAAAGCGTCGCTCAAGGAGGCAGCATACAAGTCCTAGATGGAACAAAGATACAACAACAAGTTACGTCCTCGCAGTCTGAGGGTTGGTGATCTGGCCTTGAGAAAGAATGAAGCATCAAGAGTGGAAGGACAACTCAAGTTGGATGCCAACTGGGAAGGTCCCTACCGTGTTGTTGAGGTACTGGGAAAATGAGCGTATAAGCTGGAACACTTGGATGGGAAACCAGTTCCAAGAACTTGGCACATGAACAACCTCCGCAAGTATTACATGTAAGGAGTAACATGGATCTCTTCTCTCGCCTTACTTGTGATTTTTCCTTCGTTTTCTTCTTTTCTGTTTTGATGCAGTAGAGGATCCCAACAGAGGTCAGGCAGCTCGTTAGAGCCTGCAAGATGATCTTGAGGGAAGCCTAATGAATGAAAGAACCCCCAACAGAGGTCAGGCTGCACGATAGGGCTTGCAAGATGATCTTGAGGGTGGTTCCAGAATTTACAAGATGAATGCAATGAGAAGCTTTTTTAAGTATATTTTGCCAAGACACGAACCAGTCACCTGGTAGATGTCCCTTTTCTTGTTTTTCTTTTATTATGCACTGACACAAGCCAGTCAACTGGTAGATGTCGTTCTACGTGTTTACGAAAATGCAGCAACAAAGACAAATGTTGCTGAAAAGTTCAAAAAGAGAGAAGTACAGAGAAAATGGATTTCAAAGAACTGAGAACCCATAATAAATGCAAACAGTTTCAGAAAAGAAACTCGCATATAAAAAATGACAAGTAAAAGGCTTTATGATGCCTAAGTCATACAAAAAGACAAGTTGAAGACTAAATTCAACTTGTCACATGGTGCAAAAAGCTACATGATGGAGACGTCCATCATGCCCATAAACTTGCACCAAATAAAGCTTATTAAAGCGAGAAAACAAACAAGTAATAAACACTTGTGTAGATTAAAAATATCCCAAAATACGACCCAAATACCCAAAAGGAATGAAAAGATGGCACAAGCGCCATAAAGAAAGAGCATGCAAGCTCATCAATAAATCCTAGAAAAAGTAAAAGAAAAGTCAAACGCCTTCACAACTTTTCCTTTACTTGTTAGCAGGGGCAGATGGAGCTGGCTAGGCTGGCTGCCACTTCATCAGATCCTCCAAGACCAAGTCAGGACCAAGGGTGGAGAAGTACTCCTGGAAGTCATACTGCTGGAAGGGAGTGTGCACACGACCAAGCTGAACTTTCATCTCATCATCATCTGGCACATTAGCCATGATATGGTTAGCTTTAGTAAGAGCTTCATCAAGAAGGCGCCTGGCCACCGGGCTCCGATCCACACTCGCCCGAATCTTGCTGAAACCTTCATCCCTGAGCCAAACCCTTTTCCTGAGATGCTCCCTGATATGGTTCTGTTTCCGGTGCAGATTGGACTTCCAGCAAGGTGATGACCTTCTTCTCGTTCCTGCACAAAGAGCAATGTGAGCTCAGGCGGGCGGTGTTCAGCCATCGCCCGCTCCGACGCCCAAGTAAGATTTGGGTGTTTTAGAAAGAGAAAATCCAAGTAACAGGACGAGAGAATATGAGGAAAGAGAGAGGAAGCTCTTCTTCCTTTATACATGTTGGGAGCCTCATCCGGTGTGAGCGTCTCCATGGATTCTGTTGTGTTCCTCCATGCGTGCTGCACATGTTGAGCACGGGGTCTCACGTGTGTGTACTATGTGTGAGCTGTCAAGCAAGGTGGGGGTCCTCATCTCGTGTGGTATGCTTGACCTTATATGGGCTTTATGTCCCATACCCTATCAAGTCCCCCTAGTCCTGTCCATGGTTCTCATGGTGCAGGACTATTTGCTGTGTTGTTCATGGGCGTCAGTCTGATTATGGCTTTGCGGAACTCGAGATGAAGCTTCTGAACATGTTGGAGTGGTGAGACATGTTGACATGCTTCATCTTGATGGCGATTTCCTTTGCTTCTTTTTTGGCGGTTCATCTTTTCTGAACGGTCATGTCGTTTTGGCGTGTCTTGGAGAAAGGGTATGTCTTTATTTGAGAAAAGGCATCATTTATTAGCCTTTTTTACCATCAATCTATCATTGATGTGACGCGTCCTTCCGTGATGAAAAGGCACGCCTCTTTTCAACCTATTTAAGCTGCCATTTTCAGCTTTTTATTCCTTTCTTCTTACTGTTTTTTCTCCAAAATATTTCCTTTGTTTCTTTCTCTCCCTCCATGATGAAGAGCACCATTGAAACCCTTTTCTGTACTACTACCGAGGCGGAGTTGTCACTTCTTCGCTGTCGCTGTGAAACTGTGGCCTCCATGCAGGCCTATGCCCTTCTTCCTGAGGAAGCAGATCCTGTTCAGGTGGATCTTGCTGACTGTTTTGCCTTGCCGGCGGCTGATGTGTCGGCTGACCAAGTTAAGGATGGGTTCTGTGTGATTTACTTGGAGTGCTTTGACCATTGTGGTCTGCGTTTCCCGCTTTCCCCTTTTTTCCAATCAGTCCTAGGGTTTTACGATCTGAACTTTTCATTCCTAACCCCAAACTCGGTCCGTATCTTGGTGGGCTTCGAGGTTCTGTGCAGGGTCCACAAGGTTGAACCGACCTACCAGCTGTTTCGCGCCTTCTACCATCCATGCAAGGAGCCGCCAAGTTGGTTCTTCTTGAAGAATTGGGAGGGTTCAAGGGTGGTGACCGAGTTGCCGACTCGGGTTGATTGGACTCGCAAGTTTGCATTTGTGAAGAAATCCTTGGTTTTTGGTGAAAACCCGGGCATCTACCCGCCAGGGCCCCTCCGCAGCCGCACTAAGTCTCCTGATGAGGGAGAAATGGTCCCTTTGTGCGCTTCCGTCGACTTGCTGAGGAAGAATCCCACTCCCACTTACTACTTGTGCTATGATGCTCTTTTGCAGGGATCTGGGATGTCCTTCCTTCCCATGGCTTACGAAACAGTGACGGAGCCTCTCATTGTGTGCAAGTATCTCACCTTTATGTTGTTAATGTCATTGTGCAGTTACTGAATTCTTATCTTGTTCCTTCTTTTTGTAATGTAGTTTCCCCTACTCAAGTTGAACCTCCTTCCTCTGCGGGAACCAGACGTCGGTCATATCGTCTGAGTCGGGGCCTGGGCAGAGGAGCAGGAGAGGGGTTGCCTGTTGAGTGATTGACTTGACTAGCGACATACCATCTCATTCCAAGAAGAGGCCCTCATCTTCATCAGATACTGGTGGCAAGCAGGCTCGTGCTAAGACAGAGAAGATGTTGGAGGAGCACAAGGTGCCGAACATGCTGGAAGCAACCAAGTCAGAGGATGTGACAGAGGTGGATCAAGGTGAGCAGCGTCACCTTGCTAAGGATCCTCATCTAGAGGAATGTGTAGCCTCTCTGTTGGGAGGACTTGGGCATGTGTCGGGGGATGAGCCTTTGGATCCTGCCTCCGAGACCCAGGTTTGTCCTACAGCCTCCCTTCGTCAGCTCCTGTTGCAATCCATCCCTGATGACCACATGGAGTCTTGGCGTGCCAACCCACTCATCAACCTGTCAGGGATGAGCATTATAGGAGATAGGATGGCTGCTACAGCTATGGAGGTATCCCCTGGCTTCTTTTGTTTTTCTTTGTTTTGTTTTCTCGGTGTTCTTATTTTTTACTTCCTTCTTGCTTGTTGCATAGGGTCTGTGTGCTGCTGTCGCTATCCAAGCCTGGGAGAGGGATCTTGGAGGTGACCTTGGCAAGGCGAAGGAGATGTTCGACAAGGCTGATGCCAACATTGCTAGGATTCGTGAGCTAGCCAGAGAGAAGGATTTGACTCTTGCCCAACTTCAGTCTGATAAGGAGAAACTGCTTGAGACCAAGCTGGGTCTGACTGAGGAGGTAGCTCGTCTTGCTGACAAGAACAAAGAGACAAATGAGAAGCTGAACGTGGCAATGACAGCTAACCAGGATCTGGCGATCAAGGTCAAATCTCTGGATGCAGACTTGGAGTTAGAGCGTGGGGTGAGTGCTTCTCTGCGTGGTCAACTGGACCAACGTGATTCTATCATTGGGGAGCATCTCAGGACAAGGGTTTGGCTCAGAGATGAAGGTTTCAGCAAGAAAAGGGTGCAGTGTGGATCAGAGCCCGGTGGCAAGGCGTCTTCTAGATGAGTACCTAACTGAAGCTGATCATATCATGGCGAATGTGCCAGATGATGCTGAGATGAAGATCCAACTTGGTCGTGTGCACGCCCCCTTCCAGCAGTATGACTTCCAGGAATACTTCTCCGCCCTTGGTGATGAGGAATGGAAACAACTATTTTCCAACACTTTTCATGAAAAGTGAATTTTAGTTTGGAAATGATTATATTTTTTTTTTAGTTTTAGAATAGAATTAGGACATATGTTATTTTCCTTTTTTTTTTTTTACTTTCATAGCTATATATTGTAATCCTTATAGAGAAAAGAGGAGAAGAGATTTTGGAAATTTATAAAAAATTCAGAGTATGAGTTTTAAACCAGTTTTCCCGGAGGTGTGATTGCCAAAGGATTTATGTATATTTTTCTAGGTGTGATTGCCAAGATTAATTATATATTTTGTTACGAGTTCTTTTCCAACAACCTAATCATCAGCGCACGAGCACTACATCATTTTTGGTATCTAGAGCAAGGTTTCGACAATGACGTTGAAAGATTTGGAAGAGGTCATTAGCAGACATGATACTATCATTGCTAAGTACGGTTCAGACATTGCTGAGATCAAGGAATCTTTAAAACAGTTGATTGCTCGCCTTGACGCAATGGATGCGAATAATCCGTCGCCACCATCACCTATGAATCCACTGACAACCATAAAAACATCGATTGCTTGCTTCGAAACTATTATGCAGAATTTTATGCCGATATTGAAGCCGTAGCAGTTTTCGCCAACAGAGACGCCAATGAATGAGCAGAATTCACCATCATCTATGAAGGTTCAACAACAGAAGTCATCCTCACTTCAAATGGATGATCAATCACAACAACAATGGGAAGATCAAGTTCAAGGACACCATCAATATCAAGATATGGAGGTGTTTAATCGAAGATCAATCAAGCATATTCGACCAAGGATGGAATGTATACATCAACGTTTGAAGAAAAGAGAACTGAAAGTTCATAAATTCATTGTTAGACCTTTTGATGGGTTTGGGATTCAAGCATGTCTTTTACGTTGGAAGTATCTTATTCATTGGAAAGGACAACCACGCAAGGAGTCAAGCATTTGTTCAGATTTGCAGAGTTCTTCCACAAAGATTATTTGTTATAATTCGCCGGAGTCAAATTTTTTCAAGAGGGGGAGAATGATGAGGAATGGAAACAACTATTTTCCAATACTTTTCATGAAAAGTGAATTTTAGTTTGGAAAGGATTATATTTGTTTTTTTTTTTTGTTTTAGAATAGAATTAGGACATATATTATTTTCCTATTTTGTTTTTACTTTCATAGCTATATATTATAATCCTTATAGAGAAAAGAGGAGAAGAGATTTTGGAAATTTATAAAAATTCAGAGTATGAGTTTTAAACCAGTTTTCCCGGAGGTGTGATTGCCAAAGGATTTATATATATTTTTCTAGGTGTGATTGTCAAAATTAATTATATATTTTGTTACGAGTTCTTTTCCAACAACCTAATCATCAGCGCACGAGCACTACATCACTTGGTCCTGACTTGACTTTGGAGGATCTAATGAAGTGGCAGCCAGACCAGCCAGCTTCCTCCTCCTCTGATAACAAGTAGAAGAAAAGGTGGTGATAGTGTTTTACTTTTCTTTTGCTTTATTTTGGACTTGTTGATGAGCTTGCATGCTCTTTGTTTTATGGTGCTTGTGCCATCTTTTTATTCCCCTTTTGAATATTTTGAATTCGTATTTCTGGGATATTTTTAATTAGCACAAGCATTTATTACTCGTTTGTTTTTCTTGCTTTAATAAGCTTTATTTGCTGCAAATTTATGGACATGATGGACGTCTCCATCATGTAGCCCTTTGCACCATGTAACAAGTTGAATTCAGTCTTTTAACTTTTTTTCTATTGTTAAGGCGTCATAGGCCCTTTTTAGATGCAAGTTTCTTTTCTGAAACTGTTTGCACTTGTTTTGGGTTGTTTTGTTTTTTGAACTCCATTTTCTTGCACTTCTCTTTTTAGACCTTCAAGCAATATTTGCTCTTGTTGTCACTGCATTTTTATACAAAAAAGAAAGCTAGTATAATGACCCCTACCAGCTGACTGGTTCGTGTCAGTGCATAATTTAAAGGGAAAACGAGAAAAGAGACATCTACCAGATGACTGGTTCGTGCCTTGGTGAGGTATACTTAAAAATACTTCTCATTGCTTTCATCTTGTAATTTTTGGGACTACAAAGGCCACCCTCAAGATCATCTTGCAAACCTTATCAGGCTGCCTGACCTCTGTTGGGGGCTTTTTTCATTTCATGAGGCTTCCCTCAAGATCATCTTGCATACTCTAAATGAGTTGCCTGATCTCTGTTGGGATCCTCCACTGCATAAAAAATAAAAAGAAGAAAACGAAGGAAAAATCACAAGTAAGGCTGGGAGACGAGATCCATGTTGCGCCTTACATGTAATACTTGCGGAGGTTGTTCATGTGCCAAGTTCTTGGAACTGGTTTCCCATCCAAGTGATCCAGCTTGTATGCTCCTTTTCCCAGTGGCTCAACAACACGATAGGGACCTTCCCAGTTGGCATCCAACTTGAGTTGTCCTTCCACTCTTGATGCTTCATTCTTTCTCAAGGCCAAGTCACCAACCTTCAGGCTGCGAGGTCGCAGCTTGTTGTTGTATCTTTGCTCCATCCAGGACTTGTTGGTTGCCTCTTTGAGCGACGCTTTCTCCCGCTCATACTCTAACTCCTCCAGGTTCTGCCTCAACCCTTCGTCGTTTCTTGCAGCTGGCAGAGGATCTTCCACTCGCAGGGTACGTACAAGTATCTCAGGTGGTATGATGGCTTCAGTGCCAAAACACAGTCTGTAGGGGGACTCTCCTGTGCTGGTTCTGGGAGTCACCCTACAAGACCATAACACGCTGTGAAGCCCCTCTGTCCATGCTCCCTTGTGCTGCTCGAGTTTCCTCTTGAGTCCTTGCACGATGGTTCGGTTTGTGACTTCCACCTGCCCATTGGCTTGTGGGTGAGCCACTGATGTGAACTTCTGCTTGATGCCCATGTTGCTGCACCAGTCCTTGAACACTTCTCCTTCGAACTGAGTGCCATTATCACTGACCAGTACTTGCGGGATCACGAAGCGGTAGACCACATTCTTCCACACAAAGCTCGTCATCCTTCGACCTGTTATGGTCACCAGTGCCTCGGCTTCGACCCACTTGATGAAATAATCAACTGCTACGACAAGGAAACGATGTCTTCCTGTTGCAGCTGGGAAAGGGCCGACAATATCAATTCCCCACATTGCAAAGGGCCACGGAGACTGTATGGGCGTCAGCTTCTCACTCTGCAGCCTTGGTTCATTTGCATGTATTTGACATTTCTTGCAGCTCTTGGTCATCTGATTGATATCTTCCTTCATGCGAGGCCAATAGTAATCTGCTCTGGTGATCCGCAATGCGAGTGCTTTGCCGCCTAGATGACTTCCGCAACATCCTGCATGCACCTCTCGAACCACTCGCATTGCTTCTGACTGGGTGAGACATCTCAACCAAGGTTCTAGAAAACCCCGTCTTTACAAAACTCCATCTTTCAGCGCATAGTTAGGAGCGTTGAGTTTCAGCTTTCTGGCTTCTTTACTGCATTCGGGGACCACTCCGTTGGCAAGGAAATCCATCATCGGTTTCATCCATCTTGTTCCCTCGACAACATTGACAGCTCCCACCGTCTTGTTGTCAGTTGATCTACGTGTGAGGGTTTTCACCATCACTGCCTTGTTCAAGTGTGCCCGCGTTGAGGATGCTAACTTGCTCAAGGCGTCAGCTCTGGTGTTTTTTTACCTTGGTACGTTGATGATGTCGAATTCCTCGAATTCCGATGCCAACAATCTCACCTTGTCCCGGTACTTCATCATGCCAGGGTCCTTAGCTAAGTAAGCTCCTTCATTTTATTTCGCCACAAGCATTGAGTCTGTGCCATCAACTTCCTCGCTCCAAGCTTCTTTGCTATCTCCATTCCCGCAATCAGGGCCTCGTACTCAGCTTCATTGTTTGATGCGGGGAATTCGAATCGCAATGCATAAGTGACTTCAACTCCACTTGGGTCGGTCAGAACAAAACCCGCGCCGGCACCTTCCACACCGGATGCTCCATCTACATGTAGCTGCCACTCGTCACTTGGAGCTCGCTTCCTCTTTTCTCCAGCTGCACTGCTTTCAGGTGAGAATGTTGCTTTCTTCACTTCTGGGGGCATTTCTGCTAGGAAGTCAGCGATAACTTGACCCTTGACGGCCTTTCTTGGGGAGTATTCGATGGAGTGCTCGCCAAGTTCCACCGCCCATTTAGCCAACCGGCCTGATGCTTCTGGTCTGGTGAGGATGGCCTTCATGGGGTGGTTTGTTAACACCACCATGGAATGCGCCTGGAAGTAGTGTCTGAGCCGTCGAGCTGCATGTACCACATCTAGGGCCAGCTTTTCTTCTCCCGTGTATTTTGTTTCTGCTCCATGCAAAGCTCTACTTACAAAGTATATAGGTTTCTGTACCTTGCTTTCTTCTTGTACAAGGGCTGCACTGACGGTCTCTGCTCAGGCCGACACGTACAAGTAGAGCGTTTCACCCTGTTGAGGCGATGTCAACAAGGGCAAGCTGTGCAGGTGCTTCTTCAGGTCGTTGAAAGCTTCATCTTGGTCAGGTCCCCAGCTGACATCTCCCTTCTTGTTGACACTTTTCTTCAGCGCCTTGAAGAAAGGGAGTGCGCGCTCAGCTGCTCTCGACAGGAAACGGTTCAATGCCGCCAACTTGCCATTCAGACTTTGCACTTCCTTCACTGTCCTTGGTGGTTTCATGTCCAGCACCGCCTTGACCTTGTCTGGATTTGCTCGTACCCCTTCGTTGTAACCATGTGGCCTAAGAATCTTCCTTCTTGGACCCCAAACTGGCACTTGAGAGGGTTGAGTTTTAGACCTGTGCTTCGAAAGCGTTCCAGGGTTTCCTTTACGTCTTCAGTCAGCGTGTTGAAATCCTTGCTCTTGATTACCATGTCGTCGACGTAGACCTCCAAGTTGCGCCCTATCTGCTCCTTGAATATTTTGTCGACCACACGTTGGTATGTTGCTCCCGCATTTCTGAGTCCGAATGGCATCATCCGGTATTCAAATGCTCCTCTCTCCGTAATGAAGGCTGTCTTCTCCACATCCTCCTTTTTCATTGGGATTTGGTGATAACCATTATACGCATCAAGGAAACACTTCACCTTGTACCCTGCCAGTGCATCCACCTTCTGATCAATCATCGGCAGCGGGTAACAATCTTCAGGACAGGCCTTGTTGAGGCTTATGTAGTCAATACACATTCTCCATGATCCGTTTGGCTTTTTAACCAAGACGAGGTTAGCTAGCCAGGTGGGGTACTTCACCTCGACCAGGATACCCGACTTGATCAACTCGTCCACTTCCTTGTAAACTGCCTCATTCCTGTCCTTGCAGAGTGCTCGCTTCTTCTGGACGACAGGCTTGTAATCCGGTGAGATCTTGAGGGCGTGGCACCCAATCTCCTCTGACACCCCTGTCATGTCGCTGGACTCCCATGCAAACACGTCTGCGTAATCCCTTAGAACTGCGGCATATTTCTCTTTCACGTCTTCCGGTAGAGACACTCTAACCTGTACGACCTGGTTCCCCTTGCGCCCCA
Organism: Sherardia arvensis; assembly: GCA_948330725.1. Classification (NCBI taxonomy): domain Eukaryota; kingdom Viridiplantae; phylum Streptophyta; class Magnoliopsida; order Gentianales; family Rubiaceae; genus Sherardia; species Sherardia arvensis. Next base: position 17,996,090 of record OX415235.1, read on the forward strand.
GTTCGACAGGTGCAGTCTCGCCTACCGTGTCTTCTTCCTCGCGTAGTGCTGCGGTCGTCACCATGGCCACAGCACGTCGACGGTAACCTGGACCTGCTTCCTCGCCCGTGCCATCCACATTCCTCTTCTTGTTGCTAAGAGCAATGCGGTGAAACTCCCTTGCTTTCTGCTGGTCTCCTTTAATCGTAGCGATTCCTGCCTTGGTTGGAAACTTGAGTAACAGGTGCAAGGTCGACACTATCCCCTTCATGAGCGCTAGTGCAGGACTCCCAAGTATCATGTTGTAGGGACTACTTGCTTTCACCACGATGAACCCCACCTCGATGGTCTTGCTCTATGGGTGTTCACCAACAGTTATGGGGATGTAAATTGTACCTTCTGGCCACACCTCCCTATCCGCGAAGTCCACGAGCGGGGTGGCAGTAGGCTTCAGCTTCTTCTTCATGTCCTCGCCCAGTTGCGTGAAACAGTGCCAGTACATCACCTCGGCTGAGCTCCCCCCATCCACATACACCCTGTGAATGAGCTTGTCTGCAATCTGCAATCCGGGATTGGGTCCTTTGAGCTGAACATGATGACTTCATCCTCCGCCAACTTCCTTTCTCTCGGTGTTGGTTCTGGTACCTTCCTACACCGAGTCTTCCTTTGGGATTCTGTTTTGCCACCTGCACTTCCACCTATGATGGTGTAAATGTTGGTAATGGCTAACTTCCTTCTGCTGTCATCCGAGGTGTCTTCCCGTTCTGCATGCTGGCGCTTCTCATAATGCTCGTCCTCATCTTCCGAATACCTCCTTACTCGTGCCACCTTCTTCCCCTTGAAGCTGGGACGAGAGGGTTCTGGAGTTCGAGCTCTTCCTCTTGTATCTCTTCGAAAATCCATCCGTCTAGATGCTTTGAAGGACCAGGTGGCCTTGTTATGGGCTCTGGTCTCCTTGGCAAGGTGGGTGAGTTGTCAGGATCTTACACACTTCTCAATTGCAGCCCGCAAGTGGTAGCAGTCGTTGGTGTCGTGTCCATGGTCGTTGTGGTATTCACTGTAATACGCCTTGTTCCTCATGTTGGCTGGCTTCTTCATCCTGCTCGGAGCATCCAGCAGGTTCTTGCCAGCTACCAGGTTGAGGATCTCACGTGGTGACTGTGTCCGCGGGGTGAAGGAGGTGTCCTTCATCTTGTTGAACTTCTCACCTTCACCCTTCTTTGACGGTTGCGTGTTGGGACCGGTGTTCTTCTTGTTCTTGCTACGTGCGACATAACCGCCATCATCCCCTTCCAGGTTCATCTCGTCAACGCGTGAAAAGCTTTCAATGCGTTCCATCAACTCCTCCAGGGTCTTCACCTTGCGGAGATAGCACTCCTGCTTCATCTCCTTGTGAATCAACCCTTTCACAAAAGAGTCGATCATCAGCTTCCCGGTGAGGTTCTTCACCTGGTTGGCCAGACTCGAGGCCCGTTCCCAATACTCGAACAAACTTTCTCCTCTTTTCTAGCAAATCGACATGATGTCGGTGCACTCCTTGGTGAACTGCTTCCTTTGCATGAACCTGCGCAAGAACTTCTCCTCAAACATCTTGAAGCTGGCGATGCTGCCATCTGGTAAAGCCTTGAACCACAGACGAGCTACTCCAGTGAGGGTGGTAGCAAACGCCTTGCACCAGATCGCCTGCGGGATGGCGTACGTCGACATGTTGGTGATGAACGTGTGCATGTGGTCCTCAGGATCGACATCACCACCGTACGTGCCCAGGTTCTGGGGGATCTTAGTCTTGGGGTCGGCCACAGCAAGCCGGATCTTCTTCACCCACGGCGACCCTTTCTCAATCTCCGGAAGGTGATCTTCATAATCTCCGCGTCTCCTGTCCTCCACGCGAGCTTCTCTGGCGTTGGAGTAGACATACCCCGACTTCCAGTCGTTGAGATCTGGATCTTGGCCTCTCCCTCTCTGCTGACAGGATCCGGGCCCATCTGATTTGGCTGCATCGTCGTTGCTGTCTTTCTTCTGGGTTTGCTTCTTCGCCGGGAGGTGTGACGCCGCTTCTTGCTTCTTGCTCCTCGCCGTCGAAATTCAGCTTTGTCGGCGGAATCTTCTGGCCATGCTGTTGGGCTTCTTCCTTCTCTTCTAAGAATTTCAGTTTTGATAGCACCTTCTCCTGGGATGCTAAGAACGGAGCCATCATGACCTGAAACATCTCCGGGGTCATGGGTTCTTGGTCGGTGTGCCGCACGGGTGGGTTTGCCGGCGGCGTGACATCAAGGATGGTCCCCTCTGCAATTTGGGTCTGTTCCATCGGATTTCAATCAGTGAATCGAGCTGCGTGAGCGAGATAGATCAGCGCTCCCCACAGACGGCGCCAATGATATGGTTCTGGATTTCTGGTGTAGATTGGACTTCCAGCAAGGTGATGACCTTCTTCTCGTTCCTGCACAAAGAGCAACGTGAGCTCAGGCGGGCGGCGTTCAGCCGTCGCCCACTCCGACTCCCAAGTAAGATTTGGGTGTTTTAGAGAGAGAAAATCCAAGTAACAGGACGAGATAATCTGAGGAAAGAGAGAGAAAGCTCTCCTTCCTTTATACCTGTTGGGAGCCTCATCCGGTTTGAGCGTCTCCATGGATTATGTTGTGTTCCTCCATGCGTGCTGCACATGTTGAGCACGGGGTCTCACGTGTGTGTACTATGTGTGAGCTGTCAAGCAAGGTGGGGGTTCTCATCTCATGTGGTATGCTTGAACTTGTATGGGCTATATGGCCAATACGCTATCACTCCCCAATAACAGAATCACGCTGGTCCAACTGATGACGCAGAGAAGCACTCACCCCACGTTCTAACTCCAAATCTGCACCCAGAGACTTGACCTTTGTCGCCAAGTCCTGATTGACCGTCATTGCCATGTTCAGCTTCTCGTTCGTCTCTTTATTCTTATTAGCGAGCCGAACAACCTCCTCATTCAGACCCAGTTTGGTCTCGAGTAGTTTCTCCTTGTCAGATTGAAGTTGGGCAAGACCTAGATCCTTCTCCCGGGTCAGCTCGCGAATCCTAGCAATATTGGCATCAGCCTTATCAAACATCTCTTTCGCTTTGCCAAGATCACCCCCAAGATCCCTCTCCCAGGCTTGAATAGCAACAGCAGCACACAGACCCTGTGTAATAAGGAAAGGAAAGTAAAAAACAAAGACACAGAGAAAATGAAACAAAGTAAAACAGAAGAAGCCAGGGGATACCTCCATAGCCAAAGCAGCCAACCTATCTCCCATACTACTCACCCCCGCCAGGTTGGTGAGTGGGTTGGCACGCCAAGATTGCATATGGCTATCAGGGATGGATTGCAGCAGGAGCTGACGGAGGGAAGCTGTAGGACAAACCTGTGCCTCAGGGGCAAGATCCAAAGGTTTCTCTCCCGACACATGCCCAAGTCCTCCCATCAAAGAGGCTATGCATTCCTCCAGATGAGGATCCTTATCAGGGTGACGTAACTCATCGTGATTCACCTCTGTCATGTCCTCTGACTTGGGTGCCTCCAGCATGTCCTGCACCTTGGGCTCCTCCAGCGTGTTCTCTACCCGAATACGAGCCTGCTTACCACCAGCATTTGATGAAGATGAGGGCCTTTTCTTGGAGTGAGATGGTATGTCGCTAGTCAAATCAATCACCCCAACTGGCAATCCCTCTCCTGCTCCTCTGCCAAGGCCACGACTCAGGCAAGACGGCCGGCGTCTAGATCCTGTAGGGACAGGAGGTTCAACTTGAGTAGGAGAAAATACATTACAAAATGAAAGAACAAGATAAGAGACTAATGGCCATATATCAACATAAACAACACAAAGATAAGATGCTTACACACGATGAGAGAGACTCCTCCACTGTTTCGCAAGTCATGGGAAGGTAAGACATCCCAGACCCCTGCAGGAGAGCATCATAGCAGAGATAGTAAGCAGGAGTGGGATTCTTCCTCAGCAAGTCGAAGGGGGCGCGCAGAGGGATCATCTCCCCCTGATTAGGAGATTTCGTGCGGCTGCGGATGGGGCCTGGCAGAAAGACGCCCGGATTCTCCCCAAAAATCAAGGATTTCTTCACAAATGCGAACTTGCGAGTCCAATCAACCCGAGTCGGCAACTCGGTTATCACCTTGGAACCCTCCCAATTCTTCAGAAAGAACCAACTCGGTGGCTCCCTGCATGGGTGGTAAAAGGCACGAAACAGTTGAGGGGTTAGCTCAACCTTGTGGACTCTGCACAAAACCTCAAAACCCACCAAGATGCGGATAAAGTTTGGGGTCAGGAGTGAAAAGTTTAGATCATAAAACCCTAAGACCGACTGGAAAAAGGGGGAAAGCGGGAAACGCAGGCCGCAATGGTCGAAGCACTCCAAGTAGAGCACGCAGAACCCATCCTGAACTTGATTAGCCGACACAACAGCCGCCAGCAAGACGAAACAGTCAGAAAGATCCGCCTCAACGGGATCTGCATCCTCAGGCAGAAGAGCATTGGCCTGCACAGAAGCCACGGATTCACAACGACGGCGAAGAAGTGACAACTCCGTCTCAGTGGTGGTACAGAAAAGGGTTTCAATAGCACTCTTCATCATGGGAGAGAAAGAAAGAAAAGATAATTTGGCAGAGAAAACAAAAGTGAGAAGAAAAAAAAATTAAAAGCTGAAAAGGGCAGCTTAAATAGGTCGAAAAGAAGCGTGCCTTTTCACCACGAAAAGATGCGTCACATCAATGATGAATTGATGGGAAAACAGGCTAATAAATGATGCCTTTTCTCGGGAAAAGACATGTCTTTTCTTCAGACACGCCAAGCGACATAACTGTTCAAGAAAAATAAACCGGCAAAAAAGCAAAGAAAACCGTTATCAAGATGAAGTACATCTACATGTTCTGCTACTTCAACATGTTCAGGAACTTCATCACGAGATCCTCAAGACCATAGCCGCCTACCACATCATACCGACGCCTACAACCACACAGCAATAGTCCTGCACCATGAGAACCATGGACAGGACTAGGGGGGACTTGATAGGGTATGGGCCATAAAGCCCATACAAGGTCAAGTAGCTCATATAGGATGAGAACCCTCGACTTGTCTAACTGCTCATACAAAGTACAAGAACGTGAGACCCCGTGCTCAACATGTGAGATACGCATAGACGCCCACAACGGATGAGGCTCCCAACATGTATAAAGGAAGGAGAGCTTCCTCTCTCTTTCCTCAGATTCTCTCAACCTGTCACTCAGATTTCCTCTCTCTAAACACCCCAAAAACTAACTTGGGCGTCGGAGCGGGAGGCGTCTCCCAACAGGTATAAAGGAAAGAGAGCTTCCTCTCTCTTTCCTCAGATTCTCTCAACCCGTCACTCAGATTTCCTCTCTCTAAACACCCCAAAAACTAATTTGGGCGTCGGAGCGGGCGACGGCCGAACACCGCCCGCCGGAGCTCACTTTGCTCATTGTGTAGGTTGGAGAAGAAGGTTCAATCAACACCGGAAATCCAGAACCATATCAAACGCTCTAATTTTACAATCACATCTCTAGGTCATCTCATTAAACGTTATTTGCTTCTCCCCTCGGTTTATTTTCCATTAAAAAAAACAAAAAAAAACACTATAATGAATGATCAAAAAACAAAAATAAAACTACAAATATAATCTCTCCACCATAATAAAAATTTCAAACGGACTCATTAATCGCTAAATTAAACATATCATCTTCCATATCAGAATAATCACTTATAGTAATGGCATTGGACCATGAACCTGCAAAAGAATTCTAAATTTAAAATAATATCCAAATAGATGAAAGGGGGAAAAGCAATATAAAATATTATAACACAAACCTTTCTCTTCGGGTACATCGGCAAAATATCAGTACCATTAGATGCATAAAACATGACCTCAAATTTATCTTCTTCCTATAATTTAAAAACACCAAATGCTGCACGACTAACTTCATTAGAATCATAGAAATTTTTTCAAGTAGTACCACTAAACTTTACAATATCTCCTCCATCAACATCTCCCTCATAAAATGCGTACGCATGAAAACCGCGCAATTTGGTGATAAGTTGTGTCACTCTACCACGATCGTCTAGCCTTCTACGACCGAGAATTGTCTGAAAACAAGTGGCATAATATAGTATTTGCAATACCGTTGTATGAAATATTTACTTTGAATTGATATGCATCATAAAACCACGCAACGCGCAGTCTGATTAGCCTAGTATTTGAAAAACACGGGGCAAGTTAAATACTTTAAATGGCAATGCATTTTGCCCATTTTCACAAGAAAAGTGAAAGAGAATTACACCAGAGGCAACTGCTTTTGCCTGTATCTTAAAGTTACACATTGAGGATTTTGAAATGAATCAAATTTCTCATCTACATGATTTGGACCCACATTGCCTGGCTGGGGACGCCGCGGTGAACCACGAAGAGCATGTAATACCCAGGCGGAGCAATCCTGCCGGACTCTGGCGCCACCGCCGTAATCCTCCCACTAGCCACCTCCGACAGCTTCAAAATGAGCAGCCTCTGCCCCTGCGAAAACCCGTGGGTGGTGAACGGCGGCGGGTACATGGTCACCTTGACGTCCCTTTCCCCATACGTATCCTCCAGGGCAAAGCTCACCACGAAGTTCATCCCGTAGCTCAGCTTCTTGTCAGACTTACCCTCCACAATAACAGGCCGGTGCACCTCGAGCTCCGGGTCAAGGTACGGCGGCATGAATTTCTCCACCCGGAGCTCCGTCGGGTACTCCACCCCGTAGGTGTAGAATTGGTGCGGGTTGCTCCCCGCCACCAGAATCTCGCCGCTGGGGAGCAACGCGCTGGAAGAGTGATACATTCTGGCAATCTTCGACGGCTTGAGCTCTGTGAATCTCGCCCCCCAGGGTGCCCTAGGTCGGTACAGCACCGGCGTGTAATTGGCGTCATTGGCGGCCTCCCACGCGGATGTGCCGGCCTTGGCGCCACTGAGCATCAAAACGTCGCCGTTTGGGAGGATCAGGGCGTCGCTCATGACCCGAGCCGACGGCATGATCTCCGTTTGCCAGGTGGGGAAAAACTCCGTGGGGATGATCCTGTTGCAGTCCCGGAGAGCCGGGATGAACCTCCTGGGAGGGAACTCGGAGTACTTGAGGGCGTCCTTGGTGTTTCCTCCGCAGACCATGATCTCGACGGTGGGGTAGCCGGTGGCGAGATCGAGCGGGAGCATGACGGACTGGCCGGAGGCAGGGTAGTTGCGGGCGCCGCCTGGGAGCTCCGGGAGCCTTTTGATGGTTATTCCGGTGAAGGGGCTGAGGATGATGGACTTGGAGTTTGCGAAGACGAAGAGGTTTCCGTCGGGGAGGAGGTAGACGAAGGGGTACAGATTGTTCTCCTTCTCGTCGCTGGTTTCCTTGAAGAATGGGAGTTGGAAGACCTTGGGCTTGAACTTGAGCGTGTTTGCTGGAAACAGCTCGTAGCTGAACACTCCGCGCCCACCCAGCACCGCAAAGCTCCCGTCTTCCAGCATCTGCTGCGACGAATACCTGAGAATCGACAAACCTAATTAATACATGCAAATGATAAGTCATCATCCTGAATGTATATATGATTACCATCTGGCTTCTCCGAGACCGATAACATTTTCGCGAAAATCGCAGTTGTTGCAGGACTTGTAGAGCCTTATGGCTTTCAATGCTTCGAGGGCACCTCCTATGTTTATCAATTCCCCATTGGACGCCAATCCTCCGCACGAGCACCATGGATCAGACATCAACTGAATAACAAATTCACAAATATGATCAACTTCTCATACATGCATCCATTAAACCACAAACATCAACATTTTCAGTGCATGTTTGGTACCTTCAAAGGGCGGACATGGCCGGAGTCGGAGTCGTACTCGACGGCATGAGCGAAGCAGTCGAGCTCCTTTTTTTTGTTAGGAAGTGGGCGACAGAATTTAGGGTTGAACTCCAATGCAGAAGGGCCGAGGTTGGTGGTATCAAACCAGACAACCTTGTTATTAGGCATGAGCTGCAGTTGCATGGCAGAAACTCCAGCGTTCTTGTTATGGATCTTCCAGGTGCCCTTAAAACCCGTCTTGAAATCGGGTTTCGGGACCGTGCGACCTAAAAAGCCGCTCATCCCGGCTCCTTCTCCTCCACCGAAGGATATCCTCGGCTCGCCGTGGCGGCCGAAGATGTTTCTGAAGTCGAACCAAAAGCTTTCCGTGGAAACGGCATCTTCTTGGATCTTCGCGTTGGTCCCAACGACGACGATGGTGATTAGGAGAAGGAGAAGGAGATGGGATGATAATTTCGCCATCCCCACAAATTACAACCCCGGTGTAGGATGTAAAGGGAAATGGTGCCCTCTCTTTTCCCATTGCACCATTCTTATAGTCTTTCCTCTTTGACCTGGTCAAACACCTCAACTGTGAAACACACATTTGTTATCCCAATTCCACCATTAGTTTTTTTGTTTGTTTTTGTCAAATATTAAATATGTTGTCTTTTGCCCAATTTTGCCGTTAGCTGTTACCCGTTACGATATTATATTAGTTGTTAATTATTAGGATATTGTATGAGTTATTTTGACTAGCGCTATTTTCACTAGATGATTGTTAACGGAATGATAAAAGATAAATAGTTGTTAGATGTTTTGTTATGTTAAATGTCAGATAACACCAATATAATTTACAATTTTTATTTTTATTTTAGTGTTTTATCTTATTTTAAAGTAAAGAAAAATATACGTTTTAATTTATAAAGTGTACCTTTTAATTTGAACTGTATATTTTATTATTTAATATTTTAAAAATTTTACATAAAATTTCTTAAAATTTTGCATTACAACATGTTTTACTATGTGTTTACTTTGAAATGATCCATGTTTTAACACCAAATTTGTACCGCTTGAGTCTAAATATATAATGGTAGTTCATAACATTTAGGAAAATTAGACTTTCTTGAGAGCTTGTCAATTTAAACACTAACTTGAAAAACACTTACTTGAAAATATGACGTGTCACCCGAATCTATAAGAGAGTGTGGCTTATTGTTGAAGATGCTCTAATGGAGAATTTCTAGGGCTAACATATTTCCTGCAATTTTACGGTACAGATAGATTTTGAATGGCAGAAAACATAAAAATATGATGATTGATGATGCTTGTTGATCTAAATTGCTTAATTTTGGAAATTGACACACTAAAATATTTATCATGTGACTAATTTATTTTCACATTCGTTGTAACTTTTTCATTACTGCTAACAAGTAAATATAGTTAAATATATTGATGAATATTTTTAATTATACAACTTTAACTGAAAAAGTATCGTATGAGTGGTGAGTATCTGAATAAAATATCTTTTAATATTAAAACAAAATCATTTTAATGTAAATGCTAGTTTGCTGGATTTAGTTGGTTGTGTGGCAAATACGGCAATTGTGTGGTAAATAGGGCAAGTTTTGCGCGTACATATGGTGGATTTCCAGGTCGAATGTTGGCAACGGGCGGGCATCCATGCATTTCGGCAGACTTCAAGTTTGGCCACACAAAAAAAAAAGTAAATTAACGTTCAATATATATATAAAGTTTTCTGGGTTTTAAAACATAACACTTATCCAGAGTTTTTTAATGCCCAAAAATGAACTTACACTACTAGAAAAAACAGGACGTTTCAGCGGTTATTTTGTGTCCTTTCAGCGGTTTTTTGATTTTCAGCGGTTATTCGAAATCAAAAAACCGCAGTCTATGCTCACGGTGAAACGTAATGGTCGTATCAGCGCTTTACCGACACTGGGACCCGTCAGTGTCATGTGGCAATACTTAGTAGACTTTCCACTTATTTTCTATTGGATTGGACCTAATTGAAACCCATCACATTTCAGCGATTAATAAAAACAGCTGAAACGTTTAAATATTAAAATTAAAAAAATTGAAATATTTGAATTTCCAAAATTCTCAATAAAATAAAATACTGCAAAAATGAAAATACAAAATATTAAAATTATATTAAAAATCAAGAATGTCAATCAAATGTCATAATACTAATTCATATCTAACAAAAAAAAATCCAACATGAAGGCCTAGTGTGTTCTATCTAACTAGATGCTTTAAAAATAGTAGCCATACACATGAATTGCAATTTAAAGAAGCACCTTGGTCACACAAGAGAATGATGATGCTAACAAGGTTTCTTCATTGTGTTCGAGATCTCAACATATAAATCTTCTTCCTTTCGCTCTTACTAGATGCCATCATGGCTGGGGCGGGAAAAGACTGAAATCATCTCAGCAAGGTCGACAAAAGCTGACAGAGGTAGATGAGGACCCAAATTTCAAAATCTCAACATGCCAATATAGTAAAGCTAATTGAAAAACAATAATCCAGCAAGTCTAAACACTTAAGGGAAATTGTTTTGGCCCAAAAATCAAGAGATAAGTAAGTTTATCATGTCTTCAATTCCATTATGTAGCTACATCGACAATTCACATACCAAAATACCTAAAAACATCTGTTTGAATTTCAGTTTAAAAAAACATTCTACATAGAATTTCTCAAATGGGGAATCCAGCACAAGGAACACATGACGGCAATATAGCATTAAATTTCTTGGGGGAAGAATCACATTCAAGTGATCACACGTTCTGTGCATAACAAATCATGATACAATTTCACTGACCTGCAAAACTGAAACTCGGGAGATTGAAGTCCCAGAAAGTGATGGAGGGCTGGACAATTTTCCATTAGGATTAGCAGAATATGCTATGTTGTGGAAGAAGCTGTAAGAACCTTCAGAACCTACAATAATGAGAATCCTGAAAAAGTCAGAGACCAGCCCCAAAATCATAACAATTTGTTGAACACACACTGAAAATATTGCTGTTTAACGACTACTTACTGGTACAGCCGTAACTAATTACACCCAACTCAAACAAATCTGAAATTTGGACAATTGCAAACTACACTGTAAGAGCTTCCAGTAGACATATTAAACTCTAAATTTCACAAATTTTATCTCCCTCAACTGATCGTTTTCATGTGGCTTAACTAAATTGAGAATCTTAACCCTAAGCCAACTAATCCATATCCAAACTCAACTTTGAAGCCATATGCCGCAAAATACGCATACTGAAAAGAAATCATATCCCAATTTTCTAAATCATAGTGCTAATGTCATAAAAGTCATAACAAGATAGAGCCAATATCAGATCATAAATGTGAGTTGGTTGTACATGAAAATAATGAAACATTCAATGGCTACTATCCTAAAGGGCTCATACTTACAGTAATCTTCCAAGCGCATCAATTTGATTACTTCTAGCACCACCACTGCTGCTATTGCCACAACCACAGCGCCACCTGCCTCCATGCCTCTCTCTGGTGTTTTCATCCATAGTCTCTGTACTACCTCCCATTCTTCAAACAAAAAAAACAAACCTTCATCACACAATCAGAAGCTAAGAAGAGGCACAATCAAACCAAACCAAAGAGCCACAAAATATACAAAACAACAATTACTATTGCTACTCATTAACTCAGGCTCATACTTACACTAATCTATCAAGTTCATCAACTTTGTCATCAGCAGCACCGCCACTGCGACCGCGGCAAAATACGATCGAATTAATCAATCAAAAATCAAACTTTGTGCAAAAGAAAAGGGCAAGAGATTGTTATTGATACTAACCCGCGAGAGGCATGAGTTGAGGCAGAGAATGAAGAGGCGGGTTTGGGGTTGGGATCCATGGAAGTCAAGCCGATGACAAGCCTATGTCCACCAATGAAGATCTCGACGAAGAGAAGGCGGTGATGCAGGAGCGATTGAATAGCTCGAGGTAGAAATCTCCGCGCTCTGCCAAGCCGCGAAGCAGCTCACCGAGAGGAACGATGACGCCGCCCCTAAGAGCGAAGCTTGATCGGTCAGAAACTTCACGGGCAGGTGAATAGAGCGGCGATCAGAAGAGGGTTTGCGATTAGGGATAAGATTTCATGGCGAATCGCAGATCGGGTTTCATGGTTTGCGGCGGATCGGAAGAGGGTTTCATGACAATACGGTCTGGTTTGAGATTAGGGATTTGCAGATCGGTTACAGAGTAAAGAATAGAGATGGTGAATCGGAAAAGGAAAAGGAAAAGGAATGTGATAAAATCTCAGACAGGGAATTATATAGTTAAAGATTAAGTCAATTAAATTAATTGATGGATTAGATCAATGCAAATAAATAATATTAAAAAGAACTCTGAATTAATATGCTTATTCTTATATATTTATGAAAATTTCGTAACAACTATCGTATACTTAATAAAATTAGGGTGGTTCTAAATGCAGGTCACTTTACTTCTGCAGGTCCAAATTAAATCAGAAATGACAATAATGTCCCTCTTAAATATTTATTATAATTCACGAAAAAGTAATTTATAATTTGAACACTTGTTCAATCATTACGTAGACGGGTTTATGCATTCAAGGTTAGGGTTTTAGAAATATATTTGTAAAAATTAATAAACGAATGAAGGGTAATTATGGTATTTTCCCACTTTTATTGGACCTGCAGAAGCAAACAGGACCTGCATATAGCAAACATCTAAAATTATCATAGTCATAAAAAAACTAGTATAAAAGTCAAAATTTGATGTTTTATGACATCTTTCAAAAATATTCATATCAGTGATACTCCGTGGAATATATCTTATAATGTTATAAAAGCACTCAAATATACTTAATTTCATTTAGTATTTGAAACAAATTGATCACAATTATAATTGAATTATGTATGACTCCAAATTATATGTATTTAACTACATGTTATAGTTTTTGTAGTGCTTCTCAGGTTCTTACTACTAAAATTCTCACTACACGTACCTTTTATCGAGCCAATACCAGAACAAATTTTCACAAAAAGTGTCTTGTACACTATAAATTAACATAATCATTAAAAAAATTCAAGTTTAAAAGTCAAAATTTGATGTTTTATGACATTTTTCAAATTTTTATTAAACTAAACATTCATATCATTGATATTTCATGGAATTTATGTTATAATGGCATAGAAACACTCAAATATACTTAATTTCATTTAGTATTTGAAACAATTAGATCACAACTATGGGTGAAATATGATTGCAAAGTATATATACTCAACTAAAATGTAATCCCAGTAGTACTTCTTATGTTCTTGCTTCTAAAGTTCTCACTTAACGTGCCAAACATCGAGTCAATACCAAAGAAAATTTACATAAAAAGTGTCTTATACATTATAAATTACCATAATCATTAAAAAAAATCAAGTTTAAAAGTCAAAATTTGATATTTTATGACATTTTTCAATTTTATATACCAAGAGCAGCAGTTAGTTGTTGCTATGCATACGTGGAGCAACCATTAGTTGTTGTTATGTATACCTAGAGCAACAGTTAGTTGTTATGTATACTTATAGCATAATTTTTATATGAATTTGGTCCACTAAGTCAATATTTCAAATTCATTTGTTGTTAAACACGTCAAGAAACTATCGTATACATAATAAAATTATCATATTCATAAAAGAACTAGTTTAAAAGACAAGATTTGATGTTTTATGACATCTTTCAAAAATATGCATATCAGTGATACTCCGTGGAATATATCTTATAATGTTATAGAAGCACTCAATTATACTTAGTTTCATTTAGTATTTGAAAAAAAATGATCACAATTATAATTGAATTATATGTGACTCCAAATCTTAATAACTACTAAAAGAGGCCATTTTTGCCACGTGGCGCTCTCACAAAATTACCCCAAGCTTACAAAAAAAATTAAAATAAAAATTCTTTTCACTCCTAAACTCTTTCTCTTCTCCTTCCGCATTTAATTTACTACTGTTTCAATTTTTAAATTTTTTACTTTCCCAACTTAATCAATCACAATTTTCTAGACACGTCTAGGTTCATTCTATTTTACCTTTTCTATTTTTTCCTTTTCCGTGCAAAGCTTCCTCCGGAATTTTCTCCTCCATTTTCTTCCATTCCCAAAGCTCCCTCCATATTCCTTCTATCAAAACCCTTTCTTCTTCTTTTCTTTTATAAATTTTCGAAGAAAAGCCAACTTCATCAGATTCTTCCAAAACACCCCTTCACCTTCTCTTCTCACCAACAAGGATTTTTTGAATTCGCCAATTTCACTTGACGGCCTTTGCAGCAGCCGACTGACGATGACGATGAACTCTCAGCTCAACCCGAGCCCAGCAGGCGTCAGGTGCTTATGCTGCCTCTCCTGGTGGCCAGAGCCGATGATAAACCAGCGGAGATGACAACACCAGTTGAGACGGATTCAAAATACCAGGAGAATGAGAAGGCTCCGGTGGTGGAGGAGTTGATAAGTTCTAGAACTTACGACGCAACGGTGATTGGAGAGCTGTTAGCGGTGGGGAAGGACATGACAAGTGGAAGGTGTAGGAGAAGGTTATGAACGCGAGGATTGTGTATTTAGGGGAAGCTGAGCAGGTTCTGATTGGCGGCGACGATGAGTAGGTTTCGATTTCCATAATCTCTTTTTAATTTTGAACGCTATTCTTCTTCTTCTGATTTCAAACCCCCTTTCTAATTTATTATTCACTGGATAGATTAGGATAAACAATATTTACAGTTGCTGGAGCAATACTTCTCTTTTGTGAGCATTGGTTCAAATTTATACATATGAATGAATGCTTCAGTAAGGTGTTTGATAAAATTCCTCATCCAAAGACACATGATAAACAATGAGATTTCAGGTGAGGATGATGCTAAACAATTCTTCAATGATATTTTGGGCATTCATTCGTCCACGAAGCTATCAACGCAATCCCCTTCTCAGTTTTGCCTTTTCTCCTCAATCGTAGTTTTATAATTGCTTTAAGGTTTCGATTGCAGGTGAGGATGATGCCAAGTTTCTTCCAGAAACCAATTGACCAAAGAAATAATTCCTCACATGTGCATATCAGGTATTCGATAAAATAATTCCTAATTTTTTAAACGGTTAGTTATTCTATTAAATCAATTCTGATTTTGTGATTTCGTTCAACCACCATTGCATAACTTTTCATTAATTAGTTTCACTTTCCAGATTTACGATTCAATAAAGTGATTGTCCGATGTACTTCAAAATCTGCACTTTCTGATTACTCTGATCTATGTTCATGAATGGCACTTTTTTCTTTCTTAGCTTAATGGGGTTTTTTGCATCTATGCTAATTGAATAGGTTTTCTAATTGTTAATATAAGCTTCTTCATTTTGCTAGCAGCTGCTTCTTAGTTATACTTCTTAGTTATATATTCTGTGCTACAGTTACTTTTGTTGTTTAACAATATACTGATATGGTCAAGAACTCTCTTCTCTATATTTTTTAGTCTGAATAATATATATTATTGAGTTGAAGAAAAATACAAGTATGACCTCAAAAAACATTTCAAATATGACAATGATCTATGACGATATTGTGCATTTTAGTTGCGGTAATTTTGATGTCCATTTAAAGTGCGTTCTCAAGTCATACTTGTGCAAAATCCTGAATAGGATTTCAACTGCAATACCAGGACTTTGATGCCACAGGATGATGTTGAAAGAGATGGTATAGATGCTGCTTTGTTAGTCGGAAGTTGTATACCAAGACTTCAGTTGAGCATATGTTGCTTTGCGAGTTGGAGGCTGCTAGGCAATAGTTGGTGAAGCTTAATGAGGACATCATAGAGTGTAATGTGATTCATCGACAAATCGGAGTTCAATTAGCTAAATATTCAAAGTGATTGAATTCTATTATGTTGGGAACCCATTGAGTTTAACTATATTAGCAATTTTCCAGTTTCGCGACCAATTTGATGACATTTGAGTTTTAACCATTCACTCAAACTTTATATTTGGAAAATAAATTCAATGACTTAATAATATCATTATTTGACACTAACAAGCTATCAGATTACTTAAACGTCACATATCATTACAATTCATAATTACCTTAGTAGTATTTATATTAATTATCATGTATAATCTATTCTTAGATTAGAATACTTTAATGTGAAATTTTTTGTATTTCTTTCGTGTCCTTTAGGTTTCCATATAAATATTTGAATGTAAATGAAAATTTGATGATTAATAATGTATTTGAATATGCATATTATAAGGAAATATTTAATGAGATTAAACTGTGACATTGTTTTAAAAAATTCATACTACTCTAATTATATTTTTGTTAAAAAAAATTCTATTCAAATAAAATGTTAGGAGTAAGATATTTAGATTTAGATTAAAGAGCAAAGACCGTGCAAATGCACGGGGATTATCTAGTTATATATATATTTAACTACATGTTATAGTTTTTGTAGTGCTTCTCAGGTTCTTACTACTAAAATTCTCACTACACGTACCTTTCATCGAGCCAATACCAGAACAAATTTACACAAAAAGTGTCTTATACACTATAAATTAACATAATCATTAAAAAAATTCAAGTTTAAAAGTCAAAATTTGATGTTTTATGACATCTCTCAAATTTTTATTAAACTAAACATTCATATCATTGATATTTCATGGAATTTATGTTATAATGGCATAGAAACACTCAAATATATTTAATTTCATTTAGTATTTGAAACAATTTGATCACAACTATGGGTGAAATATGATTGCAAAGTATATATACTTAACTAAGTTGTAATCCCAGTAGTACTTCTTATGTTCTTGCTTCTAAAGTTCTCACTAAACGTACCAAACATCGAGTCAATACCAAAGAAAATTTACATAAAAAGTGTCTTATACATTATAAATTACCATAATCATTAAAAAAAATTCAAGTTTAAAAGTCAAAATTTGATTTTTATGACATTTTTCAATTTTATATACCAAGAGCAACAGTTAGTTGTTGCTGTGCATACGTGGAGAAGCCATTAGTTGTTGCTATGTATACCTAGAGCAACAGTTAGTTGTTGCTATGTATACTTAGAGCATAATTTTTATATGAATTTGGTCCACTAAGTCAATATTTCAAATTCATTTGTTGTTAAACACGTCAAGAAACTATCGTATACATAATAAAATTATCATATTCATAAAAGAACTAGTTTAAAAGACAAGATTTGATGTTTTATGACAAGTTTTCATTACACATATCATTTATTGAACTAATAGCAACGTAAATATACATTAAAAGTGTCATATGCATAATAAAATTAAGAAAATTATCAAAACTTTTAGGTATATAAGTAAAAAATTATTTGTTTTTGACATTTGTTTCAAAATTTTATTTAGCCTGACAGTCTATCAATGCTATTTCATGGAGTTTATGTAATAATGTCTAAAAAACACTCAAATTTACTTAATTTCATTTAGTAATGGAAATAAATTGGTCACAACTATGGTGAAAATATGACTCCAAAGTATATATACTTAAGTACCAAGTAGTAGTCTTAGTATTGTTTCTCAAGTTCTTGATACTAAAGTTTTCACTACACGTATCTTTCAATGAGTTAACATCAAAGCACAAATTTACACGAAAAGTGTCTCATACATACTAAAAGTATAATAATCATTAAAAAATTTGGTTTAGAAGTAATAAATTGATGTTAAATGTTTTTTTTTTCAAATTTTCATACGTTTCAACGCTTAGAAACAAGCGTTGAAACAAGAGAGACGTGGCTCTTCTCCTTCATGACACGTGTACACATTTTACAATTGGGCTATGGGTGAATTCGTATAGTGTTGGATATGGGCTATGGGAGAATCCGTATAGTGTTGGATATAGCCCAAGAGCGGGGTTTTTTGCCATCAAATGTTTCGACGTTTAGTGCTAATACTTAAACCGCTGAAATATCACTTGGGCCTTTGTAAATCACGATCCATTTAATATATCTGTGAAATAGGCCCAACATAAGCCCAATAATTTGGACTGCAAACTAAGTCCAATTGTCGAGTCAGCATCTGTTACAGCGCCTCCCTCATCTAGCGCTGAAATATTGCGGGGTCCAACCACAAATTCAACGCAAGCTCTCGGTCAATTGGTCCAGTCAGCATTCGTTACAGCGCCTCCCTCACGTAGCGCTGAAATATGGCGGAGTCCATCCACAAATTCAACGACCAAATTCCGGTCAATGCGTCCACTCAGCTTCTCATTCAGCGGAATGCCTGGCAACGCTGAAAGCTGATTAAGCCATGTCTCATGGTTTCAGCGACATTTGGGGAAACCGCTGAAAGGTGATAGTCAACACTTAAATTCTTGGTCAGACTCCGCGCCCAAAACAACAAATAACCGCTGAAATGGTTATTTCAGCTGTTATTTTACACGTTATATCAGCGGTGTGTGCAAACACCACTGAAACGGCTCCGTGTTTTTCTAGTAGTGTTAGTATATTATCACTCTGAATATTTAGTCAAAGTAATGCTACTCTGCCGTTTAATGGTTATAAAAAGATTACACACAAAATTAAAATTAAGAGAGAGGTTGAATATTCTTACTCCCTTCTCCTATTTTTTCTTTTCTCATTATAATCTTGCCGACATAAAAACCTGTTTGTTTTATCAACTATGTCCCATTTGGAAATTAGCTGTTAACTGTTAACTGTTAGCGGATTGTATGAGTTGTTAGTTGTTATCAGATTGTATTAACTGTTTGACTTTCTGATTTGACTAGCGGTTCGAAGATGGATGTTTGGTAAATAATAAATAGCTAATAACTGTTTTGTTATGCTAAATGCCATAAAAGGACACCAACACAATTTATTATTTTATTTTACTGTGATTCATATTTAGAAGTATGAAAACATATTTCGAATCATTTTATTTTTATTCATTTTTGGTGTTACTCATTAAAATATATACAATTTTTTAGTTTAGTTCAGTATTATTAAGGTCAATTCAGTTCAATATTTTTCATTCTAGTTCCGTATTTTTCAGTTCAATTGTATTAAACATGCCCTTAGATGTATCATTTTATCTTCTTCCAACAATATTAATACCATACCATTCCACTGATCAAAAATTATAAGGAGGTGTTATACTTCATGTATTTTTGGAAGAATATAAATTAATACATCTAATTATATTCTTCCAAAAAATAAAAATCATGTTCCAATTTATCCGATTCACAAGGAATCGAACTAACCAAAATATGGAATGAAAATACTCATAATGAGACTTGATAGAGGGGAAATTTCGATAATAGAGGTTGTGTATTATTCATCAATATATAAGCTATATAAGGGTATAAAAGTAATGTGTAAAACCATAAATAAACCCCTTTCCGCCTTCAAGCCCCTACTACGGATGCCGTAATTCGGTGCTTTACGGTCGATCAGTTCTTACTAAAGTAAGCCCAAACCGCGGGATTCATTTTTCGTGCTTTGCCAAGAAAATGAACCCTTGCCCCCCGTCGTGCCAGTCTACAACATCAATCAACTCCTTCACCAGGTTGGGCTCAAGACCTAATACTATTCTTTAACACCCCCTCAAACTAAGCGTCGGATTGACTGAGTCGCAAAACTTGGATCTAAAGAACTCAAATAGGGGCTTAGGAAGACCCTTGGTGAAAATGTCCGCCAACTGCGACGATGTAGGAACATGACTAACATGGGATCTTAGTTGAGACAACCAACTCAAGAACAAAATGGTAGTCGATATCGATGCGGTTGGCCCGCTTATGAGCCACTGGATTCTGAGCTAAGAAGATAGCACTGTTGTTGTCACATAACAACAATGGGGAACCATCCAGAGGAATCTGCGAATCCCGAAGAAGATGGCAGAGCAGACAACTTCCATAGCCATATTAGCAAGGGAACGCTACTCGGACTCCGAACTTGAACGGGATACTGTAGGTTGTTTCTTGGCACTCCATGAAACCAAGTTACCACCTAGAAACACTGCATAGCCGTAAGTCGATCATTGAGTCTCGAGCCCATTCAGCATTCGAATAGGTACAAACATCAGCACTAATATAGAAGAACCTCCTGAGCGAAAAGTGAGACCGTGATGAGGTGTGCTAGCAATATAACGAAGGATTCGGGTAACAGCAGCAAAGTGATCTTCACGAGGGTCTTGAAGGTTTTGACTAACCTTATTCAATGCAAAAGCTAGATCAAGGCAAGGGATAGTCAAATATTGAAGTGCACCAACCAAAGACTGATGGAGGGTTGAGTTGCCGAACGGTGCACTAGTGCTGCTATGGAGCTGCGAGAGTGGTACAAACGGAGTCATCACCGGAGAAGTATCAATCATGCCAGCTCGACTCAATATACCCCTAACATACTTGGTCTGTTTAAGAAAAAAGCCATATGGAGTAGCAGACATCTCAAGACCAAGGAAATAGTTAAGGGAGCCTAAATCCTTGATTGAAAACTCCTTATCAGTCCTGGTGATGAACTGCCTGATGGCACCAGCATCATTTCTGGTCAGAATGATGTCATCCACATAAATAAGGAGATAGATCAAGGTGGTACCCCTAGAGAACACAAAGAGAGATGTATCTGAAGTGCTACACCGAAAACCAAGTTGTCAAAGGTAAGAGCTAAAGCGATCAAACCAAGCCCGAGGAGCTTGTTTGAGTCCATATATCACTTTCTTGAGACGACAAACATAGTCGAAATGAGCCGGATGCTTATATCCCACTGGTTAAGCTATGTAGACTGGAGAATCAAGAAACATCATTAAGAAAACCATTCTTAACATCAAGCTGATATAGAGGCCAACGCTCGAGAGTGTCGATGGCAAGAACTGTACGAACAGTAGCCGCCTTGACCACTGAGCTGAAAGTGTGATCAAAGTCAAAACTAGGAATATGAGAGTATTCCTGAGCAACCAAATGAGCCTTTTAGTGCTCAATGGTACCATCTGGTCGATACATCAAGCGAAATACCCACTTCGACCTTACAATGTTGGAATCTGAAGGACGAGAAACTAACTCCCAAGTATTCTGATGGCGAAGGGCATCCATCTCCTCATCCATAGTTCGAACCCACTTTGAATCCTTAAGAGTTGTACGATAGACTCGAGGATCGGAATGCTTCATAACCTGACCAACAAGACCGGTTGGAATAAAATCAGGATATGTCTTTAAACATCGAATACCAATCTAATTCCGAGTAATCATCTGATGAGCACGCCGAGGAGGTGATTCAGGACTCAATGAGGATCCAGACTAGGGGTGCTAACTGAGATCGTCAATTCGCGAGTACTCGAAACTCGAATCGCTTCAAACGCGAGATGATCAAAGGAAGTACTCGACTCGATAGACTCGCGAGTAACTCGATCACACAAATATGGTTATTAAAATTGATATTTAATTCATTAACATGTTTATAATACAATCATTTTGTGTGTTTTTACATAATTTATACCAGTAAATTCATATTTCATGTAAAAATTACTTTTAAAAATTTATCATATTATCAATTATTTATGACTTTGCTTGAAAAAAACTTAATCGAAATAACTCGTAATTCGACTCGAACTCGATAAAAATTAGTGATAGCGAGTTGAATTCGAGCGATACTCGAACCGACTCGCTCGATAAGCACCCCTAAATCCAGACTATGGAGTGGGCGAAACTTGTGGAGGAGATGATGGTGGAGTAATTGACGGTGATGTCAGACCGAATGAGACTGGTGAAACTAGAGGAGATACTAACTAGGCGACTGGAGTACGAATCACGTCGTCGGAGTCACAAAAAATAAAGGAGTTGATACATATGATGGGGTATGTGATGAAGACACCATCGATGATGTGACCGCAGGCTCAAAAAAGGAAGAAAGTTCTCAGACGCTGGTTTCTTCTCGGATCCCTCAATCCCAGACTTCGTCCCCGGAGGGACTATCGTTGGGATAGGGCTTATCGCTGTCAAAAAATCACATTAGATAGCGGCAAAAAACCCAAAAACTGAGAACTAAGAGGTTATACTTACCGATGCCCCGCATCAGGCTTAGACGCCGACAGGTGAACACATGGGGAAGGTACGCTTCCTGCGGGAACTTGTAGGCACTTGATTTCTTGAAGTCTTTCAGGCTCACAAAGACTTCACCGACCTTGTGGTGTGCATCTGCTACAAGCCGGAAGTGCGCTGGAGGAAGAGATCCTTTCATCTCCGGAGTCCCGTGTTGATTCCATTCGTGGACTAGGCAGACCTCGGTATCGAAGGAGAAGTAGTTCCTCATCCTCTCGATGGTCTTGATGGAGTCAATTCGCCCGGAGTAGATCATCTTCTCCCTGTTAGGGTGCTGAATGGTGAACACCCCAGGAACCTTGGTGCCATCCAAGTAGTGTAAGCTACGGAAAAATGCCACGTTCCCCACTACCCTGCTAAAGTTGTAGGAGTACAAGAAGGCCATCATAACACACACCATGTTTGGGTGTACTGGAGCGGGAGAGATGTTGTAGTACTTTAGGAACTCAGTAAATAATGGCGGGAGGAGAAAGGTGAGCCCGTACACAAATAGAGTCTGGGGAACGCAGGCAGTCGTCTCAACGTCGCCTTTGAAGGGAGCTAGACCGACATTATAAGCCAGTGGAACATATATTTTCCTAACCAGCTCTCTTACTTCCTCACTTATCGGGGTCTCACCCGGGTCATTGGGATCAGGAAAAGAGGGAGCCCCGTACTCCACTTCCACGGTTGCCTTTATTAACACTTTTCCGCCAACAGACGATGGGGGAGGCTGATCAACCTCACTTTTGATGTCTAAGGAGTGATCGTTTTTGGCCATCGGAGTACGTTTGCCCATTTTCGGATGAAGATGAGAGAGAAGATGAAGATGACAAGGAGAAAGAATCGATCCATTTAGAAAATAAGTGAGTGGGAATGAAGAGAGGACGAGGTATTTATAGAAAAAGAGAGGCGGAATTTCTCAGGACCAAAAAAGCTTTGCGAGGCCCAAAAAGCAATAATGAGCATTAACACGATTTGGAATTGCGAGGCGCCACACGCGACACGCGTGTCGTTATGTGCACCAAGCGAGGCAAACTTGGGGTAAAGATTTGTGTGGAGACCTGGGACCTCGGACACACGGAAGGATCCCATTACCTCGGGGTCCAAGGTCTCGGGGGTCTAGTGGTGTTATGGGCTACGACCCATCGAGAGGACGAAGGCAAAGCCCAATTCGAAGGTGGTCCTCCATATAACGTCAACTATATTGGTTCTACTCGGGGACAACAAATACATGATGATGACTCCTCCCCCCCCCCGGGTACGCGACAAAGACAAGACCATCCAATTGGACCTTTCCCTCTCGTGAGCACTATAAACAGAGGAGGATCCAACAGTTAAAGGTATGTTCTATCATACCAAATACTCTCTGCTTATGCATATTCTCTCTCCTCTGCAAAGGCCCTATTTTCATCATCACGCCTAGGGCTGTACATGAGCCGGTCAACCCGGAAAAATGGCCCGGCCCGGGACCGGAATTGGTGGCCCGGACCCGGATTTTTTGCATTCCGGACCGGGCCCCCGGTCACCATTTTTGTCCATTCTGGATTCCGGGTTGATCCGGGTCAAACCCGGAACTTTTCCGGTCAACCTGGAAGCCCGGTTATATATCATAGTTATGCAATTATTAAACACAATTAATCTTTGTTCTAGTGGTAAGACTTGCCATTTTGTAGTATACAACTAGAGTTTAAATCTCACCAAAAGTTTTACTTTAGTATTTTGTTTTTAAAATAAATTTAACATCTGTATATATTTATTAATCTTTTTTTAAAAATTAAACCACACCATGGTGGAGTGATTTTATTAGGCTCACCACACCGAAAAGGACCAAAAAAGGTCATTGTTGTTATACAAAGTAGTCTAGAGAGACATCTAGAAATAAGTTCTAAGGTGTGCTGCTTGATACCAAAAAAGAAAAATCTTGACCACTCATGAACCAACGAGCAATTTAGCGAATCGATAATCGAATCACAATTTAGCCAATTGGAGTGAGTTAGTCAAGACTTTGTATCAAGCATCACTTACAAAATGAATAAGGAAATTGATACGATCCACTTTTTCCGGTCGATCGCTTGCTCTAACGAACACCTGCACAAGTAAAGAACATGAGCTCAGGCAGGCGGCTTCCGATGATTTTTTCGGGGATTCTATGATTATTGAGGATGATCTTTTAGATCCCCAACTACCCATAACGCGATTCGGAGCGGATGATAGAGATCGGAATTTCTCCGGCGTCATGGGTTCTTGATCGATATTCCGGTCAGCAGTTGAGCTGCGTGAGCAATCAGAATTGCGTCCCCACAGACGGCGCCAATGATACGATCCGCTTTTTCCGGTCGATCGCTTGCTCTAGCGAACACCTGCACAAGTAAAGAACATGAGCTCAGGCGGGCGGCTTCTTGCCGGTGCCCGCTCCGACACTCAAGTCAGGGAGCTATTCTAGAGAGAGAATATATGTGTGTTCAGCTAGAGTGAATGTACCTTGAGGTGAGGGTAGTTTAAGGTATATATACCTGTTGGAGTTTCTCTCTAGTGTGTGCTATTCCACTGGTTTACCATGTGCATCCGCTCGTGCTCCTCACATAGGGAGTCACGTGTGGTTGTACTATGCATGGGCCTTGAACAGGTTGAAGGTCGTGAACTGGTATGGACTTATGTTCTTATGGCACACATCTTATCAAGTCCCCCTAGTCATGTCCATGACTTTGTCATGGTTCAGGACTATAACCTGTTGATCATGAGCGTCATCTTATAAGCGTTTCTTGCCTTGTTGCCGTGTTGGAGTTTCTATGCATGTTGATGTCATCTCATCTTATCGGCGTTTCTTGCCTTGTTAGCGTTTTTTGCCTTGTTGATGTCATCTTATCTTATCGGCATTTCTTGCTTTGTTGGTGTTTCTTGCCTCGTTGGTGTCACTTCACCTTGTTGGTGTTGCTTAACTTGTTGGTGTTGCTTAACTTTTTGGTGCCGCTTCACGTTGGTGGCGTTGCTTGCCTTGTTGGTGACGCTTCACCTTGTTGGCGTTGCTTGCCTTGTTGGTGTTGCTTCACCTTGTTGGCGTTGCTTGCCTTGTTGGTGTTGCTTCACCTTGTTGGCGTACCATGCCTTGTTGGTGCTGCTTCACCTTGTTGGCGTACCATGCCTTGTTGGTGCCGCTTCACCTTGTTGGCGTACCTTGCTTTGTTTGGTTGTTATCAAGACGTTCTTGTCTTATTTAAGCCTTTGGTGAGTGATCATTCGTGATCAACAACACTTGATGCCCTTTTTGTTCAGGCCACAAGGCCCTATTTGAACAAGTGTATGTACCTCATTCTATCCGTGGGAATAATGTCCTTTAGGACATATCTTGTACTTATGTACTTTTCGTTCCTGGCCACTGACATGGTTCTGGATTTCCGGTGTGGATTGGACTTCAGCGAGGTGATGACCTTCTTCTCGTACCTGCACAAAGAGCAACGTGAGCTCAGGAGGGCGGCATTCCGCCGTCGCCCGCTCTGACGCCCAAGTAAGATTTGGGGTGTTTTAGAGAGAGAAAATCCAAGTAACAGGACGAGAGAATCTGAGGAAAGAGAGAGAAAGCTCTCCTTCCTTTATACCTGTTGGGAGCCTCATCTGGTGCTAGCGTCTCCATGGATTCTGTTGTGTTCCTCCATGCGTTCTGCACGTGTTGAGCACGGGGTCTCACGTGTGCGTACTTTGTGTGAGCTGTCAAGCAAGGTGGGGGTCTTCATCTCGTGTGGTCTGCTTGACCTTGTATGGGCTTTATGGCCCATACCCTATCAAGTCCCCCCTAGTCCCGTCCATGGTTCTCATGGTGCAGGACTATTTGCTGTGTTGTTCATGGGTGTCGGTGTGAACTGTGATCTTTATGAGATTTATGGTGAAGTATTTGGACATGTTGCCGTTTTACCTTCAGCATGTACAAATATCTGACCATGTTGAAATCTTTCGCCTTGACGACGTTTTGTCTTCTTCTCTTGCTGATCTCCTTGCATATATTATTTTGTTTGGTGGGATTTTAAGAAAAGTTGTGCCTGTTCTTCTTGGGAATATCAGTGTTATGTCTTTTCATCAATTCCTCATTGATGGGACGCGTCTTTTTAATCTGAAAAGGCGTAAATTACCTTGCCTATTTATACCATCTCCTCTTTTTAATCTTTTTCGTTTGCCTTCATCTTTTCTGCTCTTTTTTCCTCACTTGTTTCTTTCAATCATGAAAACAGCCATTGAGACCCTGTTTTGCTCCATTTCTGCGGAGGAGTTATCTTTGTTTCGGCGTCTTTGTGAGGTGGTTGCTTCTGCTCAGGCCACTGCACGAAACCCGGCCGAAGCGGATCCTATAGATGTTGATCTATCGGGCATTTTCACCTTGCCTGCTGCCAACGTCTGATACGAGTATAGATGGAAAACTAGATTGATTTAGGAATTATTCTCTTACCAAGAATATTCCTATAAAAATGTGTTTTAATTCTAGTAAGATTTTAATTATTTTCCATTATAGTTATAGAATTAGATTTATTATTCCCAGATTAAAGTTAGGATTGTGATTTTTTTTTGAGGTTATATATATAAGCCTCAACCTTGTAATTTTATACAGAGATTTATTATAAAGAAAAAATGAGGTTTTCCGAATTAATTGACAGTTGTTCAATTTCAAGATTCAGTTGAGTCGCCCATGATAGGTGTTCGTGGTTTCTAGTTAATTGGCTGACAGCTGTTCAAGCGGTTTTCATATCCCAAAAAACAATTTATATATATTCCGCTGCAAGAAAGTAAATTACCAAGAAAATACGCATCAGCGTCTCTGCTGATCAGGTTCCAGAAGGTGAATGCGTGGTCTATCTGGAGTGGTTCGATAGCTATGGGCTACGTTTTCCCCTTCCGCCTTTCTTCCAATCAGTTTTAGGGTTTTATGAACTAGATGTGTCCTTGTTGACCCCTAACTCTGTTCGTAATCTGGTGGGTTTTGAGGTGTTTTGTCGAATTCATCGCTTAGACCCTACTCCTCAACTGTTCATGGCCTTTTTCCACCCATGCAAAGAGCCGCCGAGTTGGTACTTTCTGAAGAGCTGGGAGGGGATAAAAGTGGTGACGGATCTGCCTACCCGAGTAGAATGGGCCCGAATGTTTGTCTTTGTGAAGAGATCTCTGGTGTTCGGTGATAGCCCAAATACATTTCCTCCTGGTGTTGTTCGCAGCCGCACCAAGTCCCCTGATGATGGAGAGATGATCCTGCTTCGAGCTGCTTTTGATCTGTTAAGTGCCAGCCCTGCGCCTTTCCATCTGCTGTCTTATGAGTCTAACCTTCAAGTGTCTGGGATGTCCTATCTCCCCATGGGTTGTGTGCATGTGTCAAGGCCTTCTGTTGTAGGTAAGTGTTTCAGATTATCTCCCCTTATTTGTTGTTTTTCCATGTTATTTTGGGATTTTTTATTTATTTCTACTTTTCTTGGTTTGAAGTTGCTACTCCTTTGGTTGAACCTGTTACTGTGGTGAGGTATTCCCGTAGGCCACCTCGTTTGAACTGAGGTTTTGTGAAAGGGTCTGGGGGTTCTACTGCCGTAGGTGGTAGCGAGGTGATTGACTTGACTGCAGACGGTTCCTCTAAGGGGAGGAAACGACAGTTGTTTCCTCCTGACCATGGTGATGATGATGCCAAAGGCTCACGCCTCAAGATGGAGCAAATATTTGATGCTATGGTGAAACGTCTTGCACCTCCCGAAGAGACTAAGGCCGCTCGGAAGTCTGTCCCTGCTTCAGTTGGAAGCTCGCTGCCTGCCTCTGATCACCCGGGTGTTTCTCCTTCTGACTGCGTCGCCTCTTGTTGCAGTCGATCCCGCAGCCCTACCTGGAGTCTTGGCTAGCTAATCCGCTCACAAACTTGTCTGGGGTGAGAAATCTGGGAGATAGGCTGGCTGCCTTAGCTGTGGAGGTACTTTTTATTTACCTTCTATTTGTTCTTGATGAGTATGTTCTTGTGAATTAGGCTCATATTGCTTTTATGTGTAGGGCTTGTGTGTGGCTTCTGCTGTTCAATCTTGGGAGAGGCAACTTGGTGGAGATTTTGGCAAGGCCAAAGAGCTGTTTGATCAGGCTGAAGCTAACATCGCTAGGATCAGCGAGCTGGGTGCAGAGAAAGATCTTGCCCTGGCTCAACTCCAATCTGACAAGGAGAGTCTACTTGAATCCAAGTTGGCACTAGCTGAAGAAGTTGGCAGGCTCTTTGACAAGAACAAAGAGACAGCCGACAAGCTGAACATGACGATGACAGCTAACCAGGATTTGGCGGCTAAGATCAAGGCTCTTAGTACAGATTCGGAGCAACGTGACGCTGTCATTGGGGAGCACCTCAGGATAAGGACCTGGCTTAGGGATGAAGGCTTCAGTCAGATTCGAACCAGTGTGGATCAGAGTCCCGTGGCTAGGCATCTTCTCGATGAGGCTCTGACTGAGGCTGATAACATCATGGCCACTGTGCTAGATGATGCAGAGATGAAGCTCCAACTTGGACGTGTGCATGCTCCTTTCCAGCAGTATGACTTCCAGGAGTACTTCTCCACTCTTGGCCCTGACTTGGTTCTTGAGGAGTTGATGGTGTGGCAACCAAGTCTATCAGTTCCACCTGCCCCTGCTAACCAGTGAAGATGTTTGCTTTTTGTGGATGAGCTTGCAAGCTCTTTTTTATGGCGTTTGTGCCATCTTTTTATTTCCCTTTGAATATTTGAATTCGTATTTCTGGGATATTCTTAATTAGCACAAGCGTTTATTACTTGTTTGTTTTTCTTGCTTTAATAAGCTTTATCTAGTGCAAGTTTATGGGCATGATGGACGTCTCCATCATGTTGCCCCTTTTTTCCATGTGAAAGGTTGAATTTAGTTTTCAACTTGTCTTTTATGGCTAAGGCATCATAGGCCCTTTTTAGATGCTAGTTTCTTTTCTGAAACTGTCTGCATTTATTTTGGGTTCATTTTGTTTTTTGAACTCCTTTCTCTTGTACTCCTGTTTTTAGACCTTCAAGCAATATTTGCTCTTGTTGTCGCTGCATTTTTATGAAAGAGAAAACAAGTAGAATGACATCTACCAGTTGACTGGTTCGTGTCAGTGCATAATGAAAGAATAAACAAGAAAATAGACATCTACCAGTTGATTGGTTCGTGCCTTGGTGAGATATACTTAAAAACACTTCTCATTGCATTCATCTTGTAAATTCTGGAACTATAAAGGCCACCCTCAAGATCATCTTGCAAACCTTATCAGGCTGCCTGACCTCTGTTGGGGGCTTTTTCATTTCATGAGGCTTCCCTCAATATCATCTTGCAAACTTTGGCGAGTTGCCTGACCTCTGTTGGGATCCTCATCTGCATCAAAAAGAAAAAGAAGAAAACGAAGGAAAAATCACAAGTAAGGCGAGAAGATAAGATCCACGTTGCGCCTTACATGTAATACTTGCGGAGGTTGTTCATGTGCCAGGTTCTTGGAACTGGTTTCCCATCCAAGTGCTCCAGCTTGTACGCTTCTTTTCCCAGTACCTCAACAACACGGTAGGGACCTTCCCAGTTGGCATTCAACTTGAGTTGTCCTTACACTCTTGGTGTTTCATTCTTTATCAAGGCCAGGTCGCCGACCTTCAGACCGCGAGGTCGCAACTTCTTGTTGTATCTTTGTTCCATCCAGGAATTGTAGGTTGCCTCCTTGAGCGACGCTTTCTCCCGCTCGTATTCTAACTCCTCCAGGTTCTGCCTAAAACCTTCATCGTTTTTTGCAACTGGCAGAGGATCTTCTACTCGCAGGGTAGGTACAAGTATCTCAGGTGGTAAGATGGCTTCAGTGCCAAAACACAGTTTGTAGGGAGATTTCCCTGTGCTGGTTCTGGGGGTCACCCTGTAAGACCACAACACGCTGTGCAGCTCCTCTGTCCATGCTCCCTTGCGTTGCTCGAGTTTCTTCTTGAGCCCTTGCACGATGGTTCGATTTGTAACTTCCACCTGCCCATTGGCTTGTGGGTGAGCCACTGATGTGAACTTCTGCTTGATACCCAAGTTGCTGCACCAATCCTTGAACACTTCTCCTTCAAACTGGGTGCCGTTGTCGCTGACCAGTACTTGTGGGATTCCGAAGCGGCAGACCACATTCTTCCACACAAAGCTCGTCATCCTTCACCCTGTTATGGTTGCTAGTGCTTCGGTTTCAACCCACTTGGTGAAATAATCGACTGCTACGACAAGAAAACGACGTCTTCCTGTTGCAGCTGGAAAAGGGCCGACAATGTCAATTCCCCACATTGCAAAGGGCCACGGAGGCTGTATGGGCGTCAGCTTCTCACTCTGCAGCCTTGGTACGTTTGCATGTGTTTGACATTTCTTGCAACTCTTGGTCATCTGGTTGATATCTTCCTTCATGTGAGGCCAATAGTAACCTGCTCTAGTGATCCGTAATGCAAGTGCTTTGCCACCTTGATGACATTCGCAACATCCTGCATGCACCTCTCGAACCACTCACATTGCTTTTGACTGGGTGAGACATTTCAACCAGGGTTCTAAGAAACCCCGTCTGTACAGAACTCCATCTTTCAGCGCATAGTTAAAGAAGCTGGGAGCAAGAAAGTTGATGGCACATTGGCGACTCGATGCTTGTGGCGAAACAATATGAAGAAGCTTACCTAGCTAAGGACCCTGGCATGATGAAGTACAGGGACAAGGTAAGATTGTTGGCGTCGGAATTTGAGGAATTCGACATCGTCAACGTGCCAAGGTCAAAAAACATTTGACATCGTTGGAATTTGAGGAATTCGACCACTTGACCCTTGACTGCCTTTCTTGGTGAGTATTCGATGGAGTGCTCGCCAAGTTCCACCGTACATTTGGTCAACAGGCCTGATGCTTCTGGTCTGGTGAGGATGGCCTTCATATGGTGGTTTGTCAACACCACCACGGGATGCGCCTGGAAGTAGTGTCTGAGCCGTCGAGCAGCATGTACTACTGCCAGGGCCAGCTTCTCTTCTCCCGTGTACCTTGTTTCTGCTCCCTGCAAAGCTCTACTTACAAAGTATATAGGTTTTCGTACCTTGCTTTCCTCTCGTACAAGGGCTGCACTGACGGTCTCCACTCCAGCCGACACGTACAGGTAGAGAGTTTCACCCTGTTGAGATGAAGTCAACAAGGGCAAGCTATGCAGGTGCTTCTTCAAGTCGCTGAAAGCTTCATCTTGTTCAGGTCCCCAGCTAACATCTCTCTTCTTGTTGACGCTGTTCTTCAACGCCTTGAAGAAAGGGAGTGCGCGCTCAGCTGCTCTCGACAGGAAACGGTTTAACGCCACCAACTTACCGTTCAGACTTTGCACTTCCTTCACTATCCTTGGTGGTTTCATATCCAGCACCGCCTTGACTTTATCTGGATTTTCTCGTATCCCCTCATTTGTAACCATTTGACCCAAGAATCGACCTTCTTGGACCCCAAACTGGCACTTGAGAGGGTTGAGTTTTAGACCTGTGCTTCGAAAGCGTTCCAGGGTTTCCTTCACGTCTTCAGTTAGCGTGTTGAAGTCCTTGCTCTTGATCACCATGTCGTCGACGTAGACCTCCAAGTTGCGCCCTATCTGCTCCTTGAAGATTTTGTCGACCACACGTTGGTATGTTGCTCCAGCATTCCTGAGTCCAAACGGCATCATCCGGTATCCAAATGCTCCTCTCTCCGTAATAAAGGCTGTCTTCTCCACATCCTCCTTCTTCATGGGGATTTGGTGATAACCTTTATACGCATCAAGGAAACACTTCACCTTGTACCCTGCCAATGCATCCACCTTTTGATCAATCATTGGCAACGGGTAACAATCTTTAGGACAGGCCTTGTTGAGGCTGGTGTAGTCAATACACATCCTCCATGATCCGTTTGGTTTCTTAACCAAGACGGGGTTCGCTAGCCAGGTGGGATACTTCACATCGACCAGGATACCCGACTTGATCAACTCGTCCACTTCCTTGTTGACTGCCTCGTTCCTGTCCTTGTAGAGTGCTCGTTTCTTCTGGACGACAGGCTTGTAGTCCGGTGAGATCTTGAGGGTGTGGCACCCAATCTCCTCCGACACCCCTGTCATGTCGTTGGACTCCCATGCTATCACGTCTGCATAATCCCTTAGCACTGCGGCTAATCTATCTATCACATCTTCCGGTAGAGATACTCCAACCTGTAGGACCTGGTTCCCTTTGCGACCCCAGTTCGACAGGTGCAGTCTCGCCTACCGGGTCTTCTTCCTCGCGTAGTGCTACGGTCGTCACCATGGCCACAGCATGTCGGCGGTATCCTAGACCTTCTTCTTCACCCATGCCGTCCACATTCCTCTTCTTGTTACTGAGAGCAATACGGTGACACTCTCTTGCTTTCTGTTGATCTCCTTTAACCGTAGCGATGCCTGCCTTGGTTGGAAACTTGAGTAACAGGTGCAAGGTCGACACTATCCCCTTCATGAGCGCTAGTGCAGGACGCCCAAGTATCATGTTGTAGGGACTGCTGGCTTTCACCACAATGAACTCCACCTCGATGGTCTTGCTATATGGGTGTTCACCAACAGTTATGGGGATGTAAATTGTACCTTCTGGCCACACCTCCCTGTCTGCGAAGTCCACGAGCGGGGTGGCAGTAGGCTTCAGTTTCTTCTTCATGTCCTCGTCCAGTTGCGTGAAACAGTGCCAGTACATCACCTCGGCTGAGCTGCCCCCATCCACATACAACCTGTGAATGAGCTTGTCTGCAATCTGGATTTGGATTACCACCACATCACCTCCAGCAGGATGATCCGGGATTGGGTCCTTTGAGTTGAACGTGATGACTTCATCTTCCGCCAACTTCCTTTCTTTCAGTGTTTGTTCTGGTACCTTCCTACACCGAGCCTTCCTCTGGGATTCCGTCCTGCCACCTGCACTTCCACCTATAATGGTGTAGATGTTGGTAATGGCTGACTTCCTTCTACTGTCATCCGGGGTGTCTTCCCAGTCTGTACGATGGCGCTTCTCATAATGCTCGTCCTCATCCTCCGAATACCTCCCTACTCGTGCCACCTCCTTCCCCTTGAAGCTTGGGCGAGAGGGTTCTGGAGTCTGAGCTCTTCCACTTGTATCCCTTCAAAAATCCGTTCGTCCAGATGCTTCGGTCGACCAGGTGGCCTTGTTGTGGGCTGTGGCCTCCTTGGCAAGGTGGGCGAGTTGTCAGGATCTCACACACTTCTCAATTGCAGCGTGCAAGTGGTAGCAATCGTTGGTGTCGTGTCCATGGTCATTGTGGTACTCACAATATTATGCCTTGTTTCTCATGTTGGCTGGCTTCTTCATCCTGCTCGGAGCATCCAGCAGGTTCTTGCCAGCTACCAGACTGAGGATCTCACGTGGTGATTGCGTCAGCGGGGTGAAGGAGGTGTCCTTCAACTTGTTGAACTTCTCACCTCCACCCTTTTTTGACGGTTGCGTGTTGGAACCGGTGTTCTTCTTGTTCTTGCTACGTGCGACATAACCGTCATCATCCCCTTCCAGGTTCATCTCGTCCACACGTGAAAAGCTTTCAATGCGCTACATGAACTCCTCCAGGGTCTTCATCTTGCGGAGGTAGCACTCCTGCTTCATCTCCAACCCCTTCACAAAAGAATCGATCATCAGCTTCTCGGTGAGGTTCTTCACCTAGTTGGCCAGACTCGAGGCCCGTTCCCAATACTCGAACAAGCTTTCTCCTCTCTTCTGGCGAATCGACATGATGTCGGTGCACTCCTTAGTGAATTGTTTCCTCTGCATTAACCTGCGCAGGAACTTCTCCTCCAACATCTTGAAGATGGCGATGCTGCCATCAGGTAGAGCCTTGAACCACAGACGTGCTGCTCCAGTAAGAGTGGTAGCAAACGCCTTGCACCAAATTGCCTGCGGGATGGCGTACGTCGACATGTTCGTGATGAACGTGTGCATGTGGTCCTCAGGATCGACAACACCACTGTATGTCCCCAGGTTCTGGGGGATCTTGGTCTTGGGATCGGCCACAGCTAGCCGGATCTTCTTCACCCACGGTGACCCTTACTCGATCTCCGGAAGGTGATCTTCACACTCCCCGCACCTCCTGTCCTCCACGTGAACTTCTCCGATGTTGGAGTAAACATACCCCGACTTCCAGTCATTGAGATCTGGATCATAGCCTTTCCCTCCGTGCTGGCAGGATCCGCGCCCATCTGATCTGGCTGAATCGTTGTTGCTGCCTTTCCTCTGGGTCTGCTTCTTCGCCGGGAGGTGCGACGCCACTTCTTGCTCCTCGCCGTCGAAATTCAGCTTTGTTGGCGCGATCTTCTGGCCGAGCTGTCAGGCTTCCTCCTTCTCTTCCAAGGACTTCAGTTTTGACAGCACCTTCTCCTGGGATGCTGAGAACGGAAGCCATCATGACCTGAAACATCTCCAGAGTCATGGGCTCTTGGTCGGTGTGCCACACGGGTGGGTTTGCCGGCGGCGTGACATCAAGGATGGTCCCTCTCCAACTGGGGTCTGCTCCATCGAATTTCAATTAATGAATCGAGCTGCATAAGCGAGATAGATCAGCGCTCCCCACATACGGCGCCAATGATATGGTTATGGATTTCCGGTGTGGATTGGACTTCCAGCGAGGTGATGACCTTCTTCTCGTACCTGCACAAAGAGCAACGTGAGCTCAGGCGGGCGGCGTTCGGCCGTCGCCCGCTCCGACGCCCAAGTAATATTTGGGGTGTTTAGAGAGAGAAAATCCAGTAACAGGACGAGAGAATCTGAGGAAAGAGAGAGGAAGCTCTCCTTCCTTTATACATGTTGGGAGCCTCATCCGGTTTGAGCGTCTCCATGGATTCTGTTGTGTTCCTCCATGCGTTCTGCATGTGTTGAGCACGGGGTCTCACGTGTGCGTACTTTGTGTGAGCTGTCAAGAAAGGTGGGGGTCTTCATCTCGTGTGGTCTGCTTGACCTTGTATGGGCTTTATAGCCCAAACCCTATCAGTCACAATGCTCTATTTGACGAGTGGAATTCTACTTCTTTGTCTGGGTGCGGTACCCCTGATTGTGCATGATGCACTGTGATTCTTGGCCTCTCGTGTACCAAGGTGAGTTATTTTACCATTGTGTAGGATGTACCTTGATACTTGGCCTTTCTTAGCCATGTCGAGTTCGTACACCTTGTGCGAGATGCACTACTTGGTTTTTCTTGTCATGGTGAGTTATATCACCTAGTGCAGGATGCACTACTTGGCTTTTCTTGCCATGGTGAGTTAGTTCACCTTGGTGTGAGATGCACTGCTTGGCTTTTCTTGTCATGATGAGTTCGTTCACCTTGGTGCGAGATGCACCATGATACTTGGCTTCTCTTGCCATAGTGAGTTAGTTCAGCTTAGTGCGAGATGCACTACTTGGCTTCACTTGCCATGATGAGTTAGTTTACCTTGGTGCGAGATGCACAACTTGGCTTTTCTCGTAACGGTGAGTTCGTTCACCTTGGTGCGAGATGAACCATGACACTTGGCTTCACGTAGCTATCATGAGTTCGTTCACCTTGTTTCTTGGCTTTTCTTCACCATGGTGAGTTTGTTCACCTTGGTGCGAGATGCACCATGATCTTGGCTTCACGTAGCCATGGTGATTTTGTTCACATTTTTCTTGGCTTTTCTTTGCCTTGGTGAGTTCGTTCACCTTGTGCGAGATGCAAAACTTGGTTTTTCTCGTGATGGTGAGTTCGTTCACCTTGGTTCTTGGCTTTACTTAGCCGTGGTGAGTTTGTTCACCTTGATTCTTGGCTTTTCTTCGCCCTGGTGAGTTCGTTCACCTTGATTCTTGGTTTTTCTTGCCATGGTGAATTCGTTCACCTTTGTGCAAGATGCACCATGATCTTGGCTTTACTTAGCCATGGTGAGTTTGTTCACCTTGTTCCTTGGCTTTTCTTTGCCATATCAACAGGTTCATCTGGTGCAAGTGTCAAACTTGATGAACGTCTTCATCATGTTGCTCTTTGCAACCAGGTGAAAGATGGATTTCTTCTCCATATCACCAGGTTCGTCTGGTGCAAGTGTCGAGCATGATGAATGTCTTCAACATGTAGATTTTTGCAACCAGTAGCAAGTTGGATTCTTGTTCCAACTTGCCATTTCTCTTGTTTTTTTGGATGCAAGTTTCTTCTTGAAACTGTTTTGCATCTTTTCTTGTTGTTTTGGATGCAAGTTTCTTCTTGAAACTGTTTTGCATCTTTCTTGTTGTTTTGGATGCAAGTTTCTTTTTGAAACTGTTTTTCATATTTTCTTGTTGTTTTGGATGCAAGTTTCTTCTTGAAACTGTTTTGCATCTTTCTTGTTGTTTTGGATGCAAGTTTTTTCTTGAAACTGTTTTGCATCATTCTAGTTGTTTTTCATTTGGAGATTTTTCTTTCCTCACAAACAGACTTAGCTGGTGCAAGTATATGAGCATGATGGACGCCTCCATAGTGTGGATCTTTGCAACCAGTAGCAAGTTGGTTTCTGGTTCCAACTTACTTTTTATGACTTAGGCGTTGTAAGCCTGTTTTGTCATTTTTGTTGGATGCAAGTTTCTTCTTTAAACTGTTTGCATTTTTTTTTAAGCGTTGTAAGCCTGTTTTGTCATTTTTGTTGGATGCAAGTTTCTTCTTGAAACTGTTTGCATCTTTTTATGACTTAGGCGTTGTAAGCCTGTTTTGTCATTTTTGTTGGATGCAAGTTTCTTCTTGAAACTGTTTGCATCTTTTATGACTTCAGGCGTTGTAAGCCTGCTTTGTCATTTTTGTTGGATGCAAGTTTCTTCTTGAAACTGTTTGCATCTTTTCTGGGTTCATTTTTCTTGAACTCCTTTTTGTTGCTCTTTGAGCTTGTCAGCAACATTATCTTTGTTGTTGCTGCTGTTTAGACATAGAAAACAAGAAGAAAGACAGCTACGAGATGACTGGTTCGTGTTAGCTCATAGTATATATCAAACAAGAAGAGAGACAGCTACCAGATGACTGGTTCGTGTCAGCGCATAGCTTATCCAAAAACACTTCTCATTGCATTCATGGACTTGTATGTTGTTTCTTTGAGTGACGCCTTCAAGGTTCTTCCTTAAGCACTTGTTATTTTTGGCTGCAGGTAGCGGGTCGTCAACTCGCAAAGTCGGGATGAGCACTTCAGGTGGTGTGATTGCTTCTGTTCCGAAACACAACCCGTAGGGTGACTCCCTTGTACTTGTTCAAGGTGTCACCCTGTAGGACCACAACACACTGTCCAAACAAGGAAACAACAATAGCGCTTCCAACCGTATATGGTTAGTTTAGCCATTTAGAACAATCACATTCATTTATTTCTACTTTAATGGGTGATAATAGCATGTTTATACAATACTCTTGATATAGTTATGTCTATTTAACACCCACTTTCACCAAAATATTCTAATTTAGTGTTTCATGCAACTTTCTTGTCTCCATAAGTGACTAGCCTTATGTCACAAAGGTTTTTTATTTTTCTATTATTGTCATATATTTATTAGTTCTATATGCAATACCCTAAAAAGAAAACTGAACAAGACCAAATCGAGTATGCAACTTGTTAGCATGTGTGTGGAATTGTTACTAACCTGGAGCAGTCAAGCACTTAGTATGCTCGTATGCATATATGCACTCGGGGTGTCTTGGTGACTTGTTGAAGATACCGGCTTGTTGAAACCATTGACTTATTGCCGACCTTCATCTTGTTGCC
Organism: Sherardia arvensis; assembly: GCA_948330725.1. Classification (NCBI taxonomy): domain Eukaryota; kingdom Viridiplantae; phylum Streptophyta; class Magnoliopsida; order Gentianales; family Rubiaceae; genus Sherardia; species Sherardia arvensis. The sequence continues at coordinate 18,033,717 of OX415235.1, forward strand.
AGTTATCACATTGTCACCAACTTCTTCGTTGTAGTCGACTTCTTCTTATTGCCGACTTCTTCTTTGTGGCCGACTTCATCTTGTAGCCGACTTTCACTTGTCGTTGCCGGCTTCTACTTGTTGTCGACCTTCTTTCTGTCGCTGACTTCTTCTTGTCGCCGACTTCTCCTCGTTGCTGACTTCTACTCGTCGTCGATTTTCTTCTTGTCGCCGACTTCTTCTCGTCGCCGACTTCTACTCGTCGCCGACTTTCTTCTTGTCGCCGACTTCTTCTTGTCGCTGATATTCTACGTGTCGCCAACATCTTTGTGTCGCCGACTTCTTTTGGTCATCGACTTCTACTTATCGTTGCCGACTTCTACTTGTTGCCGACCTTTTTTTTGTAGCCAACTTCTTGTAACCGACTTCTTCTTGTTGTCGACTTTTTCTCGTCGCCGACTTCTTCTCGTCGCCGAATTCTTCTCGTCGCCGACTTTCTTCTTGTCACCGACTTCTTCTGGTCACCGACTTCAACTTGTCGTTGTCGGCTTCTACTTGTTGCCGACCTTCTTTTTGTTGCCAACTTCTTGTAGCCGACTTCTTCTCGTCGCCGACTTCTTCTCGTCACCGACTTCTTCTCGTCGCCGACTTCTACTCGTTGCCGACTTTCTTCTTGTCGCCGACTTCTTCTGGTCGCCGACTTTTTCTGGTCACCGACTTCCACTTGTCGGTGCCGGCTTCTACTTGTTGCCGACCTTCTTTTTGTTGCCGGCTTATACTTGTTGCCGACTTCTACTTGTCACCCTCAACTTGTTGATGACACTCGACTTGTTAAAGACCCTCGACTTGTATGCTTGTGCAGCGTCATCTTCTTCACAGAATCTTCTGCACTTTGGCACCGGAACCTGCAAATTCCGGCGAGTTCACCTCCAAATCTCGATCTCAGGTGATAGAATGAATCGGTCAACGAGATTTAATGGGTTTTGACGCCCATGAGCAGGGGAACAAGAACATTGCCTCCGATTGCGTCGAATCACCGTCAAGGGAGCTGGAGAAGCTTGACATTACCGGCGAGTTCGCCTGATCTTGATTTCCGGCGAGTTCACTGGTCAATTCTTAGTGGGATTTGATGCTAATATTCAAAAGAACAAGAAAGTGAGGCCCTTCATCATCGACTCACCGTCGAGGGAGGTGCAGAACCTCTCAGATTCCGGCGAACTTTAAACCACCGATGAACAGTGACGGGGTCTTCAGAAGTGATGATTTGAGGCCGGTGCTGTAGTGGGTTTTGTTGCGGACGTCGAGAGGAGTAAGAATCTCCGATCGCCCGGTGTCAAATCGCTGGAAAACGGCTCCGGCGGCCAAGAGTTGACTTTTAGGCTGGAATTTGATTTGCTCAATCGGGGGCTAATTTCGACGGATTTTGATGATTTTTTCGGGGATTCTATGATTATTGAGGATGATCTTTTAGATCCCCAACTACCCATAATGCGATTCGGAGCGGATGATACAGATCGGAATGTCTCCGGCGTCATGGGTTGTTGATCGATATTCCGGTCAGCAGTTGAGCTGCATGAGCAATCAGAATTGCGTCCCCACTGACGGCGCCAATGATACGATCCGCTTTTTCCGGTCGATCACTTGCTCTAGCAAACACCTGCACAAGTAAAGAACATGAGCTCAGGCGGGCGGCTTCTTGCCGGTGCCCGCTCCGACGCTCAAGTCAGGGAACTATTCTAGAGAGAGAATATATGTGTGTGTTCAGCTAGAGTGAATATACCTTGAGTTGAGGGTAGTTTAAGGTATATATACCTGTTGGAGTTTCTCTCTAATGTGTGCTATACCACTGGCTTACCATGTGCATCCGCTCGTGCTCCTCACATGGGGAGTCACGTGTGGTTGTACTATACATGGGCCTTGAACAGGTTGAAGGTCGTGAAATGGTATGGACTTATGTTCTTATGGCACATATCTTATCAGAAATGTTCTAAGAAATACAGGGATGGGATATGATTGCAGAAAGCTACATCATCCATTTTAGAGTTCCATTGAGTGAGTGTGCCCTGGATCTTGATCATTCTTGGTGCAAAGCTTGGAACGGCTACCTCCATAGCTAAAAGCTACGGGTCTTCTGTACCTGAGTGTAGTAGTGAGAGAAGTAAGTAGTTCAAATGATCCTCAAATTTGGGATTCCCATTGAATCAGTGGCCAGGAATCCTAAAAGTGCTGGTGGAGCATCAACTAACATGAACAAGCCAGTGTAATAGAGGGAAAGAGCTCTCCTTGAGAGGAAGTCAGCAACATAGTTACACTCTCTAAAAACATGTTTGATGCATAAGTGGACACCTAAAGCATGAAGATCATGAAAAAGACTGAAAAAAGTTCCCATTGTGACTGGAAGGGGTTCTGAATCCCATTTACTGCACTAAGGCAGTCAGTTTCCAGCACAAAGGGTGTTGACATGGAAGTTCCTACTGAATATCCAAATTGGATAGTAATAAGTTCAGCATGTAGTGGGGATGAGGCTTGCACACATTTCAAGTGCATAGATGGAACCACAATGTTTTCATTTCTCACCACTACTCCAAATCCAGCAAGTCCATTAGCATAGGAGGCATCAATGTTTATTTTTTGACCAGCTACTGGGGGTAACCAACTAACCACCTTGACTAGGTTAGGTCTCTTTATTTTCATATAGGGAATTAGGCCAATGTTAAGTAGGTCTCTGTGTTTCTCAATTTATCCAACTAGTGGAAAAACTGAAAATACAAGAAGGTTTGTATTAAGCAATTCTGAGCAATAACAGCCCCATCTGTTTTGGTGCTATCAAAAAGAATCCTATTTCTACAGGTCCACAAGTTCCATAGCATGGTGCATAAAGTTATAGAGTGAACCTTTGTGTGTGACTTGGTCCTCCCTTTGTAGTCTAAATAAAATGAGATTCTATGTTTTACAGACTGAAAGGAATGGACAGAGATATGGAGCTTATAGTGCAAAAAATCAAACAAGTTTACATTGAAGGAGCACTCATTGATAAAATGATCTAGGGAATCTGAGTGGTTGCAGTGAACACATTTTGAGGGGAAATTAAAGCCCATTTTACTAAGCACATCATCAAAAGGCAGCAGGCATTTATACATTCTCCAAATGAAAACAGCTATTTTTGGTGGAGTTTTGTTTTGCCATACCTTGTGGATAGTTGGATCTTGTATGTGAGATCTCCTACCTGTAAGCTGATTTCACTGTGAACTGCCCATTCTTTGCAGGCTTCCATACCAGTGTATCATCATGGTTGTGTTGGATTGTGAATTCCTGCAAAAAAATTCAAAATATTGGTAGCTAGTAGAGGCTCCAAGAGGGTTAGATATTGAGTTTTTTTCTCACAAAATTCAGAAACAGTTATATCAAAGAGAGGCAATTCAGTAAAAGGGTCAATCATATAAAATAAAGCCCCCTCCCCTGTCCAATTAGCATTCCAAAAAGGAGAAATTCCTTTGCCTATAATAACTTTAGAGTTGTTGTTAGCCATTTCAGTGACAGAACAGATCCTTCTCCAAGTGTGTGAGATCCTGTATGTTTTTGGTAGTGACCACAAAAAAGTTGACCATATGGTATCATTCTTCTGCAATTTCTACCATAGTTTGCAGGAAAAGGCCTTAACAATGGCTCTTATATCCCTGAATCCTACCCTATTTTCATATTTAGGCAAAGCCATCTTGGTCAAACTTCTCCAGATTCTCCTTTGTCCAAAATCAGATTCCCTCCAGAAGAATTTTGCTGCCATGATCTCTATTCTCTTTATCACAGCCTTTGGTGGTTCTATAACTGAGAGGATTAAAGTTGGAATAGCCAGAAAAACATGGTTAATCAAGACAAGTTTCCCAGCCATAGATAGCCATCTGTTCTTCCAATTATTTATGAGATTGACCATTCTTTCCAGCATTGGCGGGTAATAGACAACTTTATTTCTACCTGTAAACACTGGAACCCCCAAATATTTGAAGGGTATAGAACCATTTTCATCCCTGTTACAGCCCTTATTTTTCTTTTCATTGCAGTGGTTGCCTAGGATTGAACATAGTACTTTGACTTACTGTAATTCACTTTCTGTCCAGAGACTGCCTCATAGGCTTTGAGAAACCTAATTGTTCTTCTTAAAATTTTCCTCCCAACATGTAGAAAAATGGCAGTATCATCTGCATACATGAGGTGTGAGACCTGGCTCACACCTCTGGGCATTCTGAAACCCTGAAGAAATTGTGTTTCCAACAGTAGCTTAATGCTTCTTGAAAATGCTCCTGTAACTAAGTTATACAGAAATGGAGACAAGGGGTCCCCTTGCTTGAGACCCCTGTTAGATTTGAAAAAACCAGTTGCACCATTTATAAGCACTGAAAACCAAGCAGATGAGATATTCTGGTTAATCAACTAAACTATTTTGCCATGAAAACCAGATTCTAGCAATACAGTATTAATGAATGACCTAGATACCCTGTCAAATGCCTTTTCCATGTCAAGCTTTACTATGAAATTTTGATGGTGGGGGTTCTTGTTCAACAATCTAAGCATTTCCTGCATCTGTACCGTGTTATCAACTATATCCCTCCCACTTTGAAAAGCTGTCTGCTCCAGTGACAAGAGCCTAGGCATTAGGGGCTTTATACTTTCCATGATTATCTTGGAGAAAACCTTGTTAAGGAAATTGGACAAGCTTATTGGTCTAAACTGTTTGAACTGGCTGGGGGTAGGGACTTTGGGGGATGAGAGCCAACCATGTGCTGGTAATTGCTCTTGGCTGTTGCTTCCCTTCAAGAAATTCAATTGCTGCCTCCATTAGGTCACATCTAATGATTTCCCAGCAATGAGTGAAAAATACCCCTGAGTAACCATCTGCACCTGGTGCAGCCTCCTTATTCAGGTCAAATACTGCAAATCTTAACTCCTCTATCTCTAAAGGTTTGAGTAGAGTGTCATTATCATTCTCTGTGACCAGCCTAGGTATGCACCTTTTAAAATGCTCTAGATACTGGCCAGTAATGTCAGATTCCTCAGAGTATAGCAGATTCTAGAAGAAATTTACACCCTCCTCCTGAATCTTGTTTCGTTCAGAAATCCAAACACCTTGGCTATCTTTGATCTGATTTATCTGACTTCTGCATCTCCTCTCCTTTACTGAATGATGAAAATACTTTGTATTTGCATCCCCATCCTTAAGCCATCTTAGCTTTGCTTTCTGCTTCCGGAAAGCAGTAGGCTCTTTTTGTGACCTAGTGAGAAGTGCCCTGTGCAAGTTTAGTTGTATCAGATCCATATCTGCTCCTGTATTCTGATAGACAATCTCCAACTGAGCCACCTTGTGCTCAGCCTCCTTGAGATTTTTGTGCACATCCCCAAACTTTTCTTTATTCCATTGTCTCAAGACATTTTTCAATCTCTTAAGCTTGGAGACCATTCTTGACATACCCCTCTCCTCACATTGGCTCTCCCAACTCTCCTGAACCAGTGTCATATAATCCTCCCTCTATGTCCACATATGCTGAAACCTAAAAGGTTTTGACATTTGTATTTCACATTTTTGGATGGATAGTACTAGGAGATTGTGATCTGATCATAGTCTACTTGGTATTTGGATGGAACTGTGAGGGAAGAGTTCATGGTAGTCTGCATCACAAAGGCCTCTATCTAATCTTTGTAGCAGCAAGTCCTCTTTTCTCCTATGGTTAGTCCAGGTAAATTGATTCCCAACTGTGGGAATTTCCATCAATCCTAGACTGTTAATACAAGAATTAAACTCCCTAATGCTACCTAATGGGGGGTTTCTTTTCCCTCTTCTTTCAGATATTGAGGTGACAGTGTTAAAATCCCCTATATACACTGTAGAGGACTTAGGCAAAGCCTCTAGATCAGCCCATAGTTCCCTTCTAAGAATTTTGGTAGTCTTAGCATAGATAAAAGCATAGTTCTAGGAAACATTAGAAATGACATCATAAACTAAGGTTAACACATATTGAACTTATTGAGATGTTATATTAACATTAAAATTTGAGTTCCAGAGAAGCCAAATCTTAGCATGTGTAGCACAAATAGCATTTTGATAATTTAGTTGTAATTGTACATTGACTATATCAGTTTTATCATGCCAAGGCTCAACTAAACAGACAATATCAATTTTATGTGTGATAGTAAGGGTTTTAAGTCTATCCATTACTTTTGAGTACCCTCTAACATTCCAAACTAAAATATTTCTAATGACTTTATAAATCATTAGAAGTCTTTTTAGTTTTTAGTGAGGTTCTCAACCACTTGTCCAGTGTGATACCCCCTGTGAATGTGTGTCTCTTTCTTCTACCACTAAGTTCTGGTTTTTCACCAGACATGACATTTTCAATTATGCTAAGTGGTGAGATGCTGAGTGGTGTACTTGGAGATTCTTCCATCTCCTGATCATTTGACCTCCATTCAGGTTCACTCTGAGCCTCCTCATATTCTGAGCAGTCATCTTGCTGCTCCTGAAGTACCTGAAAGGAATTGGATGTCTGGATTGGTTGGTAAGAAACTATTAATTGGTTTTGCATCAACCTTTGCTAAAGTTTCCATTCCTTTAAATTACTGATTTGAAGATCATCAAATGAGTAAAATGGGACATGAGAAGGTTTAGTTAGGCCTTTAAATAAATTTATAGGCTCAGTCACCTCAGTTGAAATCAAAGTAGGATTGTCAACTGAGGTTGGGGGTGGCTGGCTTGCTATTGTAAAAGGATACTGGCTGGCCTCCTTGGGGGTGGCCTTTATTGAAGTGGTATGGTTTGGTGTTACAGACTGAGACTCCTTCTGAGAGTGAGCCTCCTTCTGCTTCTGACAGGGGGTGATATCTGAGGAGGCTCCATCATTGGGGGTCACCTTCCTCCAGTGTTGATCAATCTTTTGCTTTCTGACCCTCCTAGTTGCAGGTGCTTCATACTGAGTCTGCAGCCTTTTCTTTCTCAGCTCTGGATGGAGGATCATACAGTCCAACTCCGTATGTCCAATCTTTTGACAGTGAGTGCAGAATTGGGGGATTTCATCATATTCGATCCCACACTCGACATTTTTACTAGCCGTGCCAATCACAATTGAAGATTCAACTTCTTGAAGGAGATCGATCTCCACACATACCTTTATTGCCGACGGCCTAGAGAGAGTGCTCGTTGCCAGATCCATCTTGAGGAAGGCACCTGTTTGATTACCCAGGTCTTCAATTGCAGACATGTTATAGAACTGGACCGGAGGATTGAGACAGGTGGCCCAGACTGGGACGATGGATGACTCCTTCTTGGTGGAAAAGTCAGGAGTCCACTTGAGTAATCGCATGGCACTGCCGTTGATTTGACAGATTGACTGCATCCAAATCCTCTGGTAGTCGTCTTTCGATTCCAGCCTTATCGGGATGTGCCTGTGGTCCAAAGACTCGATCTGATACTTTCCGGCGAAGCCCATCAACTGGAAAGCCCTGTTGATTGTCTCCATGGTTGGTTTTGCATTTGTGAATTTCCCTATGAGGGCATTTTGGTAGTGGGCAGAGAAGGTTTGGACAACCTCTTCTGAGTAGATACAAGCTAATTTGCCCTCGAACCTAGTGGCTATCGGTCTAATTTTTGGGTTTGTATGCAGTGTGTTAAAGAGGGGTTGGCTTTTTGGTGCCAGAACATGTGAATACGACATTCCCACGGCGTCACCGCCATGGTTTGATGGCGGATCCACCATCTAACTAGCCGTTTGTAGCCGTTATCGTGACTGTGATGGCTGAAAAGTGTGTCGGGAAAGTAGAGAGAAGGGGGAGAGAAATTTTAGAGAGAGAAAGCTATAGTTGCCTCAAAACTATATGTTAACAAAAAGATTTTTGGTCTAGTGGTAACGAGATTGCTACACAATAGTCTATAGTTCCATTCTTATTGGAAGCATTCTTTTTATAAAAAAAAGGTGTAATAGAGGTTGTAACCGGGTCAACCGGTCCGATCCGGGTGAAACCCGGAAAAATTCCGGACCGGGTCTGGTTCAAGAAAAAGTCCAACTGGGCCGGGCCCCGGTCCAAAATTTTTAGATATTCCGGGTCCGGGTCATTCCGGATCCGGGCCGGGTTGACCCGGTTGTACAACCCTAATCACACCGGAGTGGCTACTCTCGGGTAACTCCGGGGTCTCTGTTTTGCAAGACATATATGAGAGACGCACAGGCTTGGTCTCTAACGCTTCTCGGGCTAGACACGGCACGAGACTAGCTACACTCAGAGCAGACTGATAGCATAAGTAATCATCATCTTGTAATTATTTCCTTTGATAATATATTTTAAATGCCTATTATATATTATTATTTATTTTACAGATGTGCTACATATGGAATGTTGAAAGTTGGAGCACCAACCTCATCAATCTTCCACAAGTCTACAGACAAGTTACGAAGTTGATGTTGTTCTCACAATGCGTGGAGCTTTCTTGACAAATAAAAAACATGGTGCGGCTTGTTGGTCTATTCGGCCATTAACATGAGACTCTTTCATAACTCAGGACTGCTACACATTTCCCGTCATCATCTGGACTGCATGGGGAAGCTATGCAGTGCTTTCATGGAATACAAGGAGCAATAAACAAACACATCTCCAGGTTATTGATCAACACAGATTCCATTATTCTGTGAGATTTGATCATGGAGGAAGAGCGTATAGCTCTCTGGGAACTAGGTGCCTGGTTAATGATCTTAAGAGATAAAAATCTATTTTTACGTTTTCTGTATGTGTAAAGGTTCAAAGAGAACAAGTCAAGTAAGAACATGTAGTAGCTAATATGCTTTTTTTTTAAAAAAAAGTCAAAACCATCCAAGTGGACGGGAGGATTCTTCACGGCTCCTCAGCCGTTCATAAAAGCAATAAAAATACATGATGGAGTTTGGATAAACCCAATGATACACATAAAATCTTTTTGAGGTTTCTGTGATAATTTGAGTGAGGTGCAGAGTGATTCCAGTGTACACCGCCTCGGTGAGACTACATGTACTACTAAAAAAAGAGGATACATCGTAAGAAAACCTAAGTCTAATACTCGAAGGTATATAAACTACCAAACATGCATATCCTTAATTCACAGTATAAAATACTCAAAGTCTACGCCTAGCATGCATAGACCAAGCCCAAAGGGTCTTCCCTCCTGCCAAATACACGGGTTAGGAGGGACATGACAAAAAAATAGGCAAGGATACTCCATAAATTAGTCAGGACAATTTGCAAAAAGACCCACTCCAAATCATATCCCTCTAAAAACAGATATAAGTAGTTTAATGTCAGTACTAGAGCAATCCCAACCAATCATGGTCTGATTGGCTAGTGGCCAAATATTGAACAAAAACAAATGCAATCTAACACGATCTATAAGCAAAAGGTTAACCGGTCTAAAAATCTAGTAGTAGTATTGCCAACAGTATGGATTCAATCTACTGTAACTCGGATTTCTCCTATACATACCAAATCGGAAGCTAATTCAAGTTTAACTGAACAAAAGGACCCGTCAGAAAACTAGAATAAGCAGATCACATTTAGTCCAATATTTTAGTACAAACACCAAACCACATACACCCTAAAAAGGATTGAAAGTAAAATTTAAAAAGAAAAAAAGAATTAAAACCACTTTCTCAGTATAATTGTGCCAGCTCCGATATGAATCTGTCCAAACCAAGCCGATCCGACCCGGCCGGCCCAACCAAAACGGCCAGACCCGACCAGGCCAGCCGAACCGGCCCAATCCCCTTAAATGCAGTCGACCAAGCTGACCCGAATCTGAGCAACTCCCGCCTGACCGATGAGCAACTCCCGTTGGTGTCGACGTGCGGAGGCCGAAAAAAACGGCATTTTAGGTCGGATCTAAGGAGATCGGCCGTCCTTCGGTGTAGATCGGCTCCTAGAAGGCCGGTTCCGAGGAGATCCTGTGTGTTGGCCCTTGACAGCGGTAGATCTCTCTAGATGAGGGGTTTCTGTGGTGGTGTCGTGCGGTGGCGATTCGCTCGGAACCACCAATGGAGAGGGAGGTCGGAGGAAAACAAAAGGGGCTGTAATTTTGCAACTGGGATGAGGGTTTTCGGGTTAGGGGTAGAGATAGGGGTGGTAGAGACGAGTAAAGCTATGTTCGAGGGGTGGGAGGGGTGACCAGCCCGACGGCAAGGCGCCGGTGGCCACCCCGTCAGTGGAGACGTAGATCAGTTTCTGTGGAGAGAAAAGGGGGAGGAAAAAAGGGGGGAGAAAAAGCGGGAGGAAAAAAAAGGGGGATTCATGCATTATATATTATAATAAAAGGAGTAGCTAATATGCTAAAATGTAATGTGTATGACCGTAACATCTAATAGTAATGAAAGTACTTAATTCTAAAAAAAGGATAGCTAATTTATCATTTAAAAACTGCATAAAATTCTAAGAAGTCCTTCGGAGTACTAACATATCTACATTACATAAAGATAATTTTATTTACGCCACCTTAATTTCTATTCACCATCGTACCCGTCTTTACTCAAATCAATGTGCACCAATAATTAATTAGATGACTTTTATTATTTTTTCATTAGTTAACTTGAACTTGTTTCTTTTAATATTATTATTTTTTCACATTTTAATGTATAGATTAAATATATTTGAATAAAAATAAAATCCTTTTTATGCAGATTAATCTACCATTGCACTATAATGTGCGAGATTTCCTAAGGTTTTGGTTGACCATGACCAGTTTCGTAAATAAGGCTACTAAGGGTGGTTTTTTGGGAATTTTATCTGTAAAGAAGACCTGTGAATCTCTGTCATTGCGTTCACAATTTATCCACTTATTTGGTTTCTATTCTCTCGATCCACCACCGTTAGTGATAAGGCTGAGATTTCAGTAAAGATCCGCCAGCACGAATCTGATTAGTAAGAAGTCGCCTACGCTGTCTTCTTGTCCGGTTGTTTGCTTGGAATCCACCAAAAAGATTAAATTCTTGAAACGTAAAATATTATTGATTGAAAAGTGAGAATTAAAGAATACAAGATGCCCTATAAATTCTAAGACAATGCTTAAAAGTAATCCTAACTCAAAACTAAAACAAGATTATTAAAACGTGAATCTAAACTTGAAAAGGTAAAGCATTCCTTTTCCTTGCTAGGAACGGAATCCCTTTTCCATCTTGGATTATTATCATGGCGGACGCTTGCGTCGATCAATCTCCTCTTCCATTCTTGACACCAGCTGCCCTACATCATTCTCCTCCTCTATCGAAGAACCCGACCCCGAGTTCCCTTCTGGATAAAGAACCTCATCTTTATGATACTCAAGGATGTCAGCAACATTGAAAGTGTTGGATTTGTTCATAAACTCAGGAAGAGTTATAACATAAGCATTATCATTGATTCATCGCAACACTTTAAATGGTCCATACTTACGCGGTTTTAGTTTGTTGTAAGTACCTACAGGGAACCTCTCTTTGCGTAGGAAAACCATAACATCATCCCCTTCAGTAAAAATCTTGAGTCTTCGTCTTTTATCAGCTGCAGCTTTGTTCTTTTCTCTAACAGCTTCCAATCGAATCTTGACAGACTCCGTAGTGTCTTGAATGTCTTTCGCCATATTTTCAGCCACCTTACTAACTCCAGGAGCTTTAGGAAGGCTAACCAAGTCAACCACGTGTCTAGGAGGAGTAGTATAAACCAAAGAAAATGGAGATTTTCCCGTGGCTGAATGCACAGCGCTATTGTAGGTAAACTTAATCTGAGGTAAAGCCAGATCCCACTGCCTCGGTTTTTCACCACAAATGCTTCGAATCATATTACCCAAAGTCCTGTTTGTCACCTCGGTCTGTCCATCTGTTTGGGGATGTGTTGTTGAGCTTTTGTTTAATGCAGTCCCAAACAGTTTCCATAGAGTGATCCAAAAATGACTGAGAAATTTTGTATCTCGGTCCGATGTTATGGACTTTGGAACACCGTGAAGTCGCACCACCTCTTTGAAAAATAACCGCGCTATATTCGAGGCATCGACGGTCTTCCTACAAGCAATAAAATGTGTTTTAAAACATTCTTTATTTTTGAATGTTGTCTCCCATTCATCTCCAGGTCTTATCCGAATCTGGTGATAACCACTTCTAAGATCAATTTTCGAAAAGACTTTCGATCCTGTTAACTCATCAAGCATGTCTTCCAATCGGGGAATTGGAAACCGGTACTTGATAGTAATTTTGTTGATGGCCCTGCTATCAACACACATTCTCCATTGATTGCCTTTCTTTGGTACCAAAAGAACAGGAACTGTGCATGGGCTCATGCTCTCTCGAATAAATCCTTTCTTCAGCAAATCCTTAATTTGTTCTCGTGAAATCTCATTTTCTTTTGGACTCATTCGATAATGTGGAAGATTTGGCAAACTAGAACCAGGGATCAAGTCAATATGATGTTGTATATCACGCAATGGTGGTAATGCTTTTGGTAAGTCATCACTGGTTAAATGCTCAAAATCTTTCAAAACCTATTGCACCTCCTCAGAAATAACTGGCTCTTCCTTTTCCGTGCTCAACAATCCTTTTATGACGACGGGATAAAAACATTCAGTTTCAGCGACATGTTTTTCCAGTTCCTTTTCACTTTGTGTAATAACTAAGAAGTTTGATTTATTGTTCTCCTTAGGAGGATCAAACCTCAAAACAGGGGCCATTTTAACCACACGATCATTCCATGTAAATGATATAATATTATCACGTCCCTTATGTGTGACATCATTGTCAAATTGCCAAGGTCATCATAGTAGAACATGACAAACATCCATATTGAGAACATCACATATTACATTCTGTCTGTAATGCTTCCCGATAGAGATAGGTACAGTGCACGTCTGGGAAACCTTCACCTCATTACCCTTATTAACCCAACCTAGAGTGTAGGGTGATGTATGTGGTTCTGTGGGCAAATTTAGATAATCCACCACTTTCTGGGAAATGAGATTCTCGGAACTACCGTTATCCACAAACAAGTTAAAAACTTTCTTGTTGATTGTACAATAGCTTCGGAAGAGGTTCTTTCGTTGTCCTTCCCCCTTGGATGAAAGAAGTATCCTTTGCAGTACAATGTTCACTCTCTCGTCCAAGTCTTCTTCGGCAAATTTATCTTCATCCTCTTCAGGATCTTCTGGAACATTATTTTCATAATTTTCATCTACAAGAGCAACAGTTCTCCTCGAGGGACAGACACTGGATTCGTGACCTTTGCCACCACAACGATAACATGTATCCCCACGTGGTTTAGCATATGGATTTGGGGGTATCTGTACGAATGTTCTATTCTGTCGAGTTCCATTATTGCTACTGCTAGCTGCTTGTCTGAAATCTTTTGGTTCCGGGTTGTCTCTAGCTACTGTTGGATCGACATTTCCTTGTGAGGTCAATTTGCAGTATGGGATAAAATTAGAACGAGTAGATTTTGCCATCGCTTCTGCTCTCATAGCTAAAGCAGAAGCTTCTTTCACAGTCCACACTGTTTGCAATCCAATCTTTTCTTGTATGGATGCATTTAAACCACTAATGTATCGAGCCGCTTTTTGGCTCTCTTTCTCTTGAAGATCGTTGCGTTCACTGTAGCGCATAAACACAGTTGTATATTCTCCAACCGTTTTTCTCCCTTGTTCACACTCAATGTATAATCTATACAAAGTTTGCTCATAGTCTGCAGGAAGAAATCGATCAATCATATATTCTTTCATCCGCTTCCACGATCGGATTGGAGGCTTGTACTTTGTACGCCTTTCTACCACCAAGTTATCCCACCATAAACCTGCAGAGTCCTTCAATTGAAGTGCCACCATCTTAACTTGCTTGTGTTCTGGAATCTCCATGACTTCAAAACACCTATCGACTTCAATTTGCCAATCGAAAAATGTTTCTACGTCCATTGTTCCATAGAACTTTGGGATATCCACCTTCATACGGTAATCAGATGAGCGGTACTCAGATTTATGCTGATGGCTACCACGGTTGGAATATGTGTCATCATAATCCTCCTCCTCCGAGCTATTCTCATACTTTTCGAACGTCTTCTTCTTATTACTTCGACTATGCTCCCCATTTTCTTTTTTTATAGACCTTTCGTCATCTTCCGCTTCAGATGAATTTTTATTGTGTCGAAATTTTTTCTGATTTGATTTCTTGGGAAAGGTTTCTTCTCCTTCCTCATTCAGTTTGAGTTTTTCAATTTCCATCTGTAACGCCTCAAACTTTGTATCCATGGTTGAGGCGAACTCCTCAGCCCATTTTTCGAAGTTTGCTTGAGTCACAAACTGTTGATCTCCCATCTTAATCAACGATAAAGAACGGGAGAAAACCACGCTCTGAATACCACTTGATAAGGCTGAGATTTCAGTAAAGATCCGCCAGCACGAATCTGATTAGTAAGAAGTCGCCTACGCTGTCTTCTTGTCCGGTTGTTTGCTTGGAATCCACCAAAAAGAATTAAATTCTTGAAACGTAAAATATTATTGATTGAAAAGTGAGAATTAAAGAATACAAGATGCCCTATAAATTCTAAGACAATGCGTAAAAGTAATCCTAACTCAAAACTAAAACAGAATTATTAAAACGTGAATCTAAACTTGAAAAGGTAAAGCATTCCTTTTCCTTGCTAGGAACGGAATCCCTTTTCCATCTTGGATTATTATCATGGCAGACGCTTGCGATCAATCTCCTCTTCCATTCTTGACACCAGCTGCCCTACATCAGTTAGTTGCTCTCTGGCGATATTTCAATACCTCTTTCTTTTCGAGGGAATTCCAGATAAGTGTTTTGATCATGTGTTCCCCTATATGGATTCTTCTCAGTTCCTTCTTCGTTCTGTAAAGAAAGCGGCTATGTAAATGGGGCATGTATCATAACTATTTCGATTCAAACGCCAGAACAGTGGGTTTAGGAATTGTCAAACCCTAAACAGTGGCAGAGCTGGATAATGATTTCACTCTAGGTAAGGTGCTTTGACTGGCATCTTCCGGGTCTTTGTGGTTGTTTTTGTTTTATAATTCCGCACCCTCGTAAGTGATTGGAATTCGAAATATTTTTGAATCGTTAATATATTTGGTTGGGTGTTATCTTGCAAGAAATCGGGTTTTGTGTAAATTTTTGGATGATTGATCGGTTATGTAAATTCTACATTTTACATTTGGTTTGCTATAATGAATTTACTCTATTTTTGCAGATATTTGGAAGATATTCCCATAGGAAATGCAGCAATGGATGGATTTGTAAGCCCATTGTTATCTCAAATCCATTTCTATTTCAATTTTCTGATGGCTCTCTTTTGCATTCATCAGGTTCCCTATTGTAAATCCATAAAAGCCTCGGGGATCCACCTGCTCTTAACTGATGAGGCTGTACTTTCTCATGGAGGAGGTAATTACATCTCCCAAGTCCCAAAACTTAGTTGAAAAGATTAGAAATGGCTGGATTGCAGTTCATGTTGAATTTTGTTGATTTTGTTGATTCTTTGTATTATATGCCTTGATCAGCTTAGCTATATCGTGCTCTTTAGTGCTCTTCACCTCTTTTTTATCATTACTTTTCAAGTTTGTTTATTTTTTGTATCACAAGTGATTTAGAAATGAGTTTCATGTTCACTCAATGTTTGTTATCTTCTTATTCCACTACAATCACAGCCGTCCCAACCGTGCATAAATCAAACACATAGCAACTTAAATTAGCCTTGAAATTTCCCTTCTGCATCTCTTTCTTGTGGGTATAAGAAATTTCCACCATTATCAGTCTTGAAATTTTATTTTTCCTGCTCCACATTTTCAATCATGACTACGAACAACTCAGCATTGAAGTTGAAACTGACTTGCCTGGGTCTTCTGGGCTTGTGTTGGTACTGGCGGCGGTTCCGAGCCTTGAAGCGGCGATCACGTGTAGCACAATTTGCGGAAGACAAACGCCGTGTTTGGGTTACATCAGTGGCGGCGCATTGAGTTCCGGTTGCTGCCCAGGAATAAGGTCCATTGTCGAGAGCACTAGAACGAAGCCAGATCGTCAGAGTTTATGCGGTTTCCTGAAAAGCCTTGCTGCTTTCTACTCTTCTAGAATTGAAAAGGTCAATTCCCTAATCAAAACTTGTGGCGTACGCCTCTCTTTCCCTCTCAGCCCTAGCTTTGATTGGTCAAGGTACATGCTCTCTTCCCAAAATTTTTAGTTTTTTTTTTCACAATTTATGCACAGAAATAAAAGCAAATTAGAAATTGTAGTTATAGCATTTTCAACGGTAAGCTACAATGTATTGTACCTAATATTAATTCAACCTAATTAACTAGCAAATTACAAGTATCTCCAATGGTTATTAATATCATAAATTAGCTTGTATGATTTCATTCATTTCTAATACACATCTAAATACATTGAATTATTGATGTGGGGCCTACTCAAACTAGTTGCTTGCCAAGGCTAGTTGCTTGTGAAGCTAGTGCTTGTAAAGGGTAAAACAATGGCAAGTTAGTGCTAAATATTTTATAAAAATTGCCAAGCAAGTCCAAAAATGAAACCATTGGAGATGCTCTTAAATACTCGTGCTATATCTTAATTAACAACAAGCAAAATAATGAAAACAAGACAATTTTTTGTTTCCTCTATTTTTCATCAGTTTAAGAAAACAAGATTATAGCTAATTTATTTTTTAAGTTAATTAATCATAATCAATTAGAGAAAAGGGTGATTCAGTTTATATATTAGTAATTTTCTTTCTTTCTTTTTTGTTTGCTGTGATATATAATTTCTTTCTACGTAGTTTTTCTGACCGGGCGGTAGCAACAATTGATATGTTAGGAGGATTATTATTAGAGTGATGATGTTAAATAGTTTTGATACAAGTGATTTAGAAATGAGTTTCATGATAACTCAATGTGTGTTATCTTTTTATAACACCTAAATCCGAAAGTGTCTCTAAGACCCTAAAGTAGGCTCTGACCCATAAGAATCTTTAAGGTTGTTATAGTTACTAAACCTGCACCAAATGCCTAAATAAATTTTCATGGAAAATGTTGAAGATCTTTTGCGAAATTATAAAGTGTTTAGTTTAAGATGAATGATAGATGATAGGGCATGGGTCATAAAGCTCATACAAGGTCAATCAAACCACACAAGATGAGGACCCCCACCTTACTTGACAGCTCACACAAAGTACGCACATATGAAATCTCGTGCTGAACACGTGCAGGACGCATGGAGGAACACAACAGAATTCATGGAGACGCTCACACCGGATGAGGCTCCCAACAGGTATAAAGGAAGGAGAGCTTCCTCTCTCTTTTCTCAGATTCTCTCGTCCTGTTACTAAGATTTTCTCTCTCTAAAACACCTCAAATCTTACTTGGTAGTCGGAGCGGGAGACGGCCGAACGCCGCCCGCCTGAGCTCACGTTGCTCTTTGTGCAGGAACGAGAAGAAGGTCATCACCTTGCTGGAAGTCCAATCCACACCGGAAATCCAGAACCATATCAATAGACACACAATTGAGCTACTTTTTCATCACAGGGAAAGATCAGAAACATCACAATAAGGACTGCTTTCATTAGAAACATCATAAACTTATTAGCCGATGAGAATAGAAAACTTATTAGGTGATTTTGTAGCCATCCTGAGTTGTCTTCAGTTCAGACAATTATGCTTTGTGTCGTGTTTCGGTACAATAGACATTGCATTAGCTTTCATATGTTGCTGTTTCTCCGACCATCCATGTGTTTAAGATGCAATTTTTTCTTTATATTCTACATCCTTTGGTCCTGCATTCACAGTATCCTAAAATGCTGATATTTTTCGTATTATCTTGAGACTTGATAATTTGGAAGATGTCATGCAGTGATTATAATACTGTAACATCTTTATAGTTCTTGAGTCTGTTGCAGGAGGAGATTTTTTTTCTTACCTGAATGAATAAAATACTTAAAGAATATGTGCTGATACACATAGGAATGGAAAGAGTGGAAAATGGTTACATGGGTTCTAGATTCTCATTTTTGTTTCCCTTTGTGTCTTTTCGCAAATGTGCTTCCTCTTTTTAATGAAATGGCGGTGCTATTTACATGATTTATTTAGTTATTAGTTTGTGGCTTCATTTTGGCAATACGCCTGGTGTGCTAAACCTAATGTATCCATCTATTCTTTATGTATAATCTGTTGACAAGCATATGGGGTGTATAGATTATCTATTTACATGAGCATTGCGCGATTGTAGCTTTGGTCAGGTTGCAATCTCGAGAGTTTCGGATTCTATTCAAATTTTATATTCAGATGAAATTGGAATTCAAATAGAAATATTATTATTGCTAAAACTGGTTAAAGGGGATATCTTACTTTTATATACTGCAAAATTGAAAGCTTACTTTTAGTTTGTTGCGTTACTTGGTGGATTCATGAATAGATCTGTTACACTTGGTTTTTCTATTTTGTATGTGCTACATTTTTTTGGGATATCTGTTAGATTAATCAATCTCAAAAGTACATGGATATCTAACTTCCTGTTTTTATTTGAATAGTTTAGGCTTGATATGGTCTTTAACACGAAGCGGATTTACTTTTAAAAAAAATGAAATTACAGAAGCTCTGCTCCAACAATGGTCTAACTCACCTGGGAAGTCTTTGAAAAGTTTTATGTGTATATGTGCTCATTGGTTGTTGAAATCAAGTTTGCAAACTTCCGGATAATGTTTTAGCTTTGTATAGGTACAAAAGAAACACAGGTTAGTAAAATAGTTTAGCAGTTAGTAATTAAAGCCAGTGGCAGAATATCAAAGTGCTTATCCTAAAAATATGTATTCAGATAAAATAGAATCAATTCTAGGTTCATACCAATACATTGATCATGTTCTGCTTGATGTTGGTCTTTATGGCATGATTTCTTTCCTTCTTTAGTTTTAGGCTTAGGTAAAAGTTTGGGTTTAGGTTTTGACGCAGGTTTGAGTGACGCCTTATTTCCACTTTTGGGTGTACTGTGCGTAATAGAGTTGCTTGGATCTTTTACGGGTGGTTCGACAATGTTGTCGGACACCAGAATAGGTACAGAGTTGCGGGGGTCTAGACAGTCTGATTAGCATATATAGTCATCAGGGGTTGCAACGGTACCAGAATTTTAGACACCTGTCCAATATTTTAAAAGGCAATATTCATCGGATGAGCCTGAGGGATGATCTGGAGCTGTAAAGAATTCTGAGTTGTAATAATAGTCGGTGGAGCAACCTGTAGAGCATATTGTGACATCTCCGGAGTTGTAGGAGCAGCAATAATATTTGTGGAAGGAGCATTAACCGGAATGTATTCCTGCATTGGCAACGCTGGAGGACCATTAACCATTGTTACTGCAGAAGCCAAGACAAGTAAAACTAAGGAATTGAATATTTCCATTCAACTGGTCAAAACATTACACATTTTTTAGATTTTGAGAATGATTATATATTTAGACATGTATTTTTACATTTGGTAGAAGGTCATTAACAATCCCCAATACCTCATTGGCTCAGCATAACTATATCTTCATGATATAGTGTTATTTTGTAAAGATAATTTTTATTTTACTAGATTCCGGAGATAGTAATAAGAAATCACAACCATTCATGAGTACATGGTTTGAAAAAGTGTGATCTTAAAGAGAAAATGCAAAACGGAGTTCTATGAAATTCAAAGTTGAGTATAATATGAGTATTTTTATAATTATATATTAGTACAATAGAGAATAAAATAAACTAACCATATTCCGTGCTTTGCCGGTAGTGGTTTTGCCAGTAAAATATTAAAGCAAGCATTTTATAAAAATAAATTTATTCCTTCTTTTGTTATATTCACTTATAAACACATTTAGATTATAATTATAACTTTACATTATTTATGTTATTCATAATAGATTTTTACTCCTTACATTGTGCACCCTAAAATATTAAAAAGTACTTAAGTTAAAATACACAAATAAAATTAGACATCATGCGTAGTAAATATAATATTTACAAAATAATTAATTACAAAAATATTTAGTATTATCTTATTAGATGTCTAAACAATACTCACACATTTTTATACGAGTTTGGTTGAATTACACAATCTAATTTTGGTGATATATATTTTAAAAATACAAATAATTTTTAGAACTTATCTAGTGATATAGTATTTGTTAATAATTATAAGTGTGTTTTATTGTGTCATAAATCAGATTTAAATAAAAACATTCCTATTAAACATATTGTAGCAATTTATTAAGTATAATTAGAAACAAATTGAAGTGGAACTTAAGATTTTAATAATTAAATATTAAAGATTGACTAAAGAGTGGGTCCAAATAGTTTTTTCTTATTTACATGATCATGACTAACATTTTATTATTTCTAAATTATTTGCACATCTAAGGCGGATATAAATAGCAACACCCATTTATTTGCATTTGACTTGAGTAGAACATAAAACAATCTCGCTGCTCACCTTTTACCCAAACCCAATATGCTATGGTGTGGCCTAAGGAGCTAGTGGCTAAGAACATACATTGGAAAGTGGCAATTGGTAAGAAAATCAGGACCACTGATCAATGAATACCTACAACCCCTAATCCAATCCAGAACACAACTGTCATTGCCACACACATTAATCTGAGAGTGGAACATTTAATAGATCCTGACCAAACTAATTGGAGATTGCACTTGGTCAGAACTATCTTTCCACCAAAATTCAATTTACACATAAAGACCATTCATCTAGTGATAGAGGGACAAGATCAACCTTTGTGGAGATGGTCAAAAACGACATTTATTGATCAAAGTCAGGCTATCATATAGCAATGCAGGAAGTTGATGTGACTGGAAACAGACCGAGACTGAGTCCATTAGCTAGGAAATTTTGGGCGAGGATCTGGAATACGAAGATCCCTCATAAGCAGCTAATATTTTTCTGGAGGTTAGTGTCAGGATGCCTCGCCACATGAACTAATAGACTACGTACGCAGAAAACGGGACACTTCTGCACTTTGCCCAAGATGCTCTCAAGATCAGGAGGATGAGTTGCATTTATTTCTTAACTATGTCGAATCCAGAAAATATTTGGACAGCGGCAGAGGTTGACTTGGACAACATCAATCATGCAAATTTTAGTTCCTGATTTTTTCAGCTAATACTCAATACAACACATGCCAAAGAACTCCTGAAAATAATTTTCTTACTTTGGGAAATATGGAAACAGCGTAATGGAAATATTTTTGATAATGAAGCTCAAGCACCAGTAGGATGTGTTCAACAGGCACAAGGAGCATTGGAGCTCCTTCTACGAACTCAGAGAGGATTGGCAGGAGGATATTAGGAGCAGGCAAAGGGCGCTTCACAAGCTCAGAACTCCAATAGACCTCTACAACCATTATCAGTGGAACTCATAAGAGATGGCCAGGCACCAGAAGCTCTCCATGAAGCTTTTGTGGTCAGTTTTGATGGTTCTTTTCGGAAATCAGAGCTTGTGGGAATGGGGGGATGGAGAATTTGGAAACCAAGTTGGCAGCTGGAAAATGATATTTCAGACTCTGATTTCTTTACTGCAGTATAACCGCTACAGGCGGAAGCGGAAAATTATTGGAGAGCAGTAAAAGCACGATGAGAAGAGGAATGAGAAGGCTTAATCTGGTCATCGACTCAGCAGTATTGCAGTCATATATCAAAGATCCTTCCACAACATCATTGGAAGTAAAAGGTATAATGTCAAGTATCAGGCGATTGTTGGATTCACTATCTGAATTCGGAATCTTAAAGGTCAATCGCTCCTTCCTATCGAAGGAACATAGTTTGGCAACCGGTTTTAGTAAAAATATTTGTAATAACTATCACATTTCCGTTTTATCTTAATAAAATAAATGTAATGATCAAAAAGTAAATATGCTATGGACTCTCATGAACTTACAATGGGATAGTTAATGAATGTGAAGTCTTATTAAAAAAATAATCCCGTACAACATATTATAACGTTAAAGGAATTATTTAATAATCCAATATCATAAAACTATTGGGGACAAGGCCAAAAACATTTTATATGTGATTTGGAGAAATGGAAATGCATGCATCTAAAAGCAATAAAAGCAACAAAAATTTGGGGATTATTCATGTGTTGCAACAAAAAAGAAATTTGGTAATAGTTTCATATCTAGAAAAAAGATTAGGTAGATAATATAATTGCACTCTCTTAGTCTTAGTAAGTAGCATCATATTGTCAAAATTTCATATCACATGACATAGTTATACATCAATAATATGGTACACATAATCCTATCAATTGTTTCAGATTATATATTAAGACTATGTGCAAAGATATCAGCTGAGACAAATATCCCTAATTTAAGCTAAATTGATCATCCCTAGTAAACTTTGGTGTACTGTTCCCACTTTTTATATCATAAAAAAACTCCAAAAGATACCTGGATAATCTAAAAATATAGGAGTTTAAAATTCAGATACGTTCATGATGACAAGAAAGATTTTTCTTAAGCACTCAAGGAACAAATCAAACCAAAGCACAGATATCGATCCCAGCATAATTTTCTTAAAATTAATTGAGAAGATAATTAAACACGAGATTCACGACCACAATTTTCAGTTTCAATTCTTAATTTCCATTCCAAAAAACATTGTAAATCAATCCCAGCATGTTACAGTATTTCATTTCATGCATCAAGAAACAAGTAAAAGAGAACCAGTTCATAAAATCATGCTAGAATTATACTGATTTAAAGAGAAAGCCTAAGCTCCAAGTCTAAATCTTGGTTGCCACCGCTTGATCCAGAGTTCTGACTGCTCGACTCGCTCCCATGCTTGTTAATCCTCTGCCCGTACGATTCCTGTAATAACAATCAAACGATTTTATTATCTACATGCGTAATTATTAATAATAAACTAAATTATTTGAGAGAAATATTAATCGTAATCAATTAGCATGTGCTAATGTGGGTAATTACCTCGGCCTGTAGGTCCATAAGCTGTCTAGTCATGCCTGCCGGTTGCGCATAAGGCTGGCTGTAGTCTGAGAATAATGTGTTGCTGCCTGGTGCCCATCTGAGATCAATTCAAATTTAAATCAAATCAATCACATTTTAATTATAAGGTTTTGTGAAATTGTAATCAGGAATGTCAAATTTGTCAATATTTGCAAAGAAATTAATAGATGATACCTTGTGGCAGCAGTAGCCTGGGAATCTCCATATCGCAGATTCGCAATCCCCTCATAATCACCATTTCCATTATAAGCAATCTGCAAAATAATCACAAACATGATTGATAAGCAAGAGACATGAGTATGATCCACACAACCTGCAGGCCTAGATTCTGCCATTAGATTGGTGATCATCTTTGATGATCAAAAGATCCCTTCAATTTCACTCAAAGAGTTATCGATCGTGTTAATAACTAGATCGAGAACAAAACACGAATGAATACAGTAACTATGCATTAGAGTGAAATTATGAAAAAGATTATAATTAACCGGAAGAGAGAATAGGCTATGCTAGGGTTTCATCACATACAGAATTTAATCTATAGACCTCAAACCCCAAAGATCAACTTTTCCATCACCATGTATATCCACTTAACCTATCTGTACGAATCTTATTCAATCTTCTTAAAATCAAAGAGTAATTATATGGGAAATCTGTTAAAATCTGTTGAAAGGAGGACAGAAGAAACGAGTTTGCACGTTGTGTATATGATCAGAATGAGGAATCCTTACCGGAAAATTCTGCTGGGCTGCAGGAAAACCATAAGAAGAGGGGGAAGGAGTTGGATATGAGAAGGAAGAAGACGATGGATAAGCTGTTTGCATTCTCACATCCTCCTGCAATTGCACATAAGTCAACTCATCAAATCAACCCCAAAATCTCCAGTCTCCAGTAAAAAAACACACACACACACAGTGATGAACAGAGAAACATACATATATGTATATATACACAAAAGAATATATGTTCATACCTGACTGAGATTTTGAGAAGGGTAAGGAAGCTGGTAGCTTGAGCAGCCCATCTGTTGTTGCAACCTAATCTTCTCCAACTGGGCAACCCCAAGCCCTCTCTGAGGCTGCTTCGGCTTGTCTGAATTCCCCTTTTTGGAACCGCCTTTTCTCGACGAACCAGACGAAGAAGACGACCTCTCATTTCCCAACATGTTTGGATTCCCGATGTAGCCGCTCCCCATGAATCCCTCTCTCTCTTCTTCTTTTGCAGAAGAAGATGCAGAACAAGAACAGGAACAAGAACCAGAGAGAGAAAGTCGTGGTTTAGAGAGAGAAAGAGAGGGTCGAGAGAGAATCAAACTGAGAGGAGATCTTCAACAACACACCCTTTTTAAGCTGTCAAAAAAAACTCTAAACTTTGAAGAGCTCCATTAGGATTAATAATTTGATGCATAGCTGGATAGGATTGTATCTAGATTTGCATGCTTCATTTAAGTATATAATTATAGGCTTGGATTTTATGCTTTCTCCTCAATCTTTTTTATTTACTCACTCTTTCTATACATAGCTGCTTAGCTGATTATTTGCAGTTATTAAATAATATATTCCGGACAGTGGACAAAGACCAAAAGAAAGTGATTGTTTTTTGATTTCTAACTAATATTATATTTCGCTTCTGTGATTTATGGATTTCCCCCTACGCGCCTTCTTGGCACGTTATCATCATCCATGATTAATTTTCTTAATTTTCCATATTTGATATTTTTATATTTCAGTTTCTTTCCTGTTACACGCTAATATTTTTCCAAGTACAGCTTCATATCAAATTTTTTCAAATCAATATCATAGGTAATATACTAAAATATTGCATAAGATGCCGTTCTTTTGAATTAGACTTTATTATATGTTTGACAAAATATTGTAAGATTAGTTTGGGTTTTTATTATGTATTAATAATTGATATTTTGACTTTGAGGAATGGCAAATTAAATGGTAAGATTATCTACCATAAGAGTCCTAATGTGTGTATTTCAAATCATACGTTTCTTGTTATCCTTTGAAAAAAACAAATCATACGTTTCTTGTTATTATATATTTAATTTAATTATTTAATAATTATATACTAATTAAAGAGATATAATAACATACACTCAATATATACGATAATATAAAATTATTGTACCCTATAGAGATCAGGTATCTGTAAAAATAGTTATGAAATATAGATGATCTAAATTAAATTAAATTAAACTGCATGCGATTAAGATTCGAGCTTCGTGGACCAAATAATGGCTAAATCAAAATATATCTTGACAGTAGGATTTATCACAGATTCTTCACATTTCATTTCCCTGTTTATCAGAATATATTCAAAATAGTGTGTTGGAGAAATGGGTTACTTCTTTGATATGAAAAATAAATAGATATAATTGCACATATATTCTACCAGATAAAGAGAAGATTTGCTGACTTAAATAACAGCAAATGCCAGTGAATTTAGATGAGTGCATAATTATTAGGGTACTGCAGTTACAATTTTTTACTCCGCAATTTTTATTAGGATATATGCACCTGAAATAGAATATACAATATCTTACTAGTAATTTTGCTGCTCTTCGTGTGAACATAGACATTATACATATGCAATTTAATCAAAATTCATCATAGCAAAATAATTATATGCTATGTTCTCGAATCTCGTCAACGCTGAATAACATATTATATTAACCTTAATTGGACCAATCCCAATCAACAACTTTCACGTTTTATGGTCACAATTTTTGGCTGTGTTTGGTTGGGCAAGTTTTTGTAAAGTTTGGACTATCCAAGTCCAATTTTATAAAATCTTGTTTGGTTCACCAAGTTTTCCAAAATCCTGACTTACAAAATACTAAAAACCAATCAAAAATTTTGTTTCATATTCACAAAATCCAATCCAACCAAATAAGAATTTTTCAAAATCAGACTCTCAAAATTCCAAACAAAAACTCAAACTTTCAAAATTTCAAAATAAAATTCAGACTCTCAAATCTTACGAACCAAACACCCCCTTCATTTCTATACTCTTGCTCATTTTCTAATGGCCAGAAAATAGTTATGTGTTTTCATATTGGGCAGAAAATAATATATAGTAATTATTTAAAGGTTTATTTTATGTTATGAAATATCATAATGACCTCCTTTCTCATTTGACCGAGATGGAAGACACAACAGCTAGAGCTTTATTGCTAACTAGGGCATGTTTAATATATTTTGTTGGAATATTTTTCAGTTCAGTTTAGTTTTGCTCAATTCAATTCAATTCAGTTTTATATTTACCAGTTTAGATCAGTGTTTTTAATTCAATTTAATTATGTTTAGTTCAGTATTTTTCAGTTCTATGTAGTATACTTTTTAATTTTATAAAAGCAAATTGTATATCAATAATTAATTTCAATTTATTCAAATTTAGAGATAATATAATTTAACTCCTTTTAGTTCAGTAAAAATATAATATAAAGATTTAAAGTTTATATCGAAAATTCGGTTTTCTTCAGTTAAGTGTAGTTCAATTCAATTCAATTTTCTATTTTTGTGTTTCAGTTTCTCAACCATTAGGTAGAGATTGCCAAATTTTATTAGCTATATCCATTCTAATTCAAACAAATGCATTAATTTGTTTCTTCAATATCTTTTTGTTCAGTTAAGTTCTTTTAAGTTCAGTTCAATTTATTTTTAAAGCTAGGTTCAGTATATTAAGTTCGGTTATGATGAAATATGATATGATTAAATAATAAAACACAGCTTCATATAGTTATCTTAATTGCACTGATTATATTCTTCAATTCATTTAAATTAATTTCAGTTTAGTATGATTCAGTTTAATAAGGTAGACCCAATTTATTAAATTCAGTTCTGATATAATATGATTTGATAAAATTTAGTTAATTTACTTATATCAATGTAAGGATTTGTTTCTTGGAAAAATTTCTATTAAGGATGTCGGAAGATTCAAAATCATTATAAAGGGCATAATTATTTAATATTTGTTATGGAGGGCCTTCTGATTTTCTTGAGTTGGTCTCTTGAGTGACGGTCACTATATAGTGACGAAGAACTATATTGGAATATGGAAGGAAGGAGGTCCTTATTTGCAATTTTGACAAAAATGCACTATTCACTCACGCGCACTGTTCACTCAGTCTAAAAAACAAGAATTTTAGTCTAAAAATAGACGTTAGCAAACATATCCACACAGTCTAAAAAACAAGCATTTTATTCTAAAAAACAACCCGTTAACCGTGAAATACAATCATATTCTAAAAAACTACTTTTTTGGTCTAAAAAACAAACATTCAAGGGTGAAATTCAAGCATGCTCTATAAAACCATCTTTTTTTGCTTCAAAATACATGAACTCTAAAAAGCAACCTATTAACTGTGAAATGCAAGCATTCTCTAAAAAACAGCCTGTTAAGTGTGAAATGCAAGCATGTTCTAAAAAACAACCTGTTTAGTCTAAAAAACAAGTATTCAAGTGTGAAATTCAAGCATGTTGAATGCAATTTGCATAAATTGCAGAAAAATCCTCGTCCCAAATTTTTTTGCATATAAACCCCTTCACTATATAGTGACCGTCACTTCCTCCAAGACTAATTATTATTTTAATGACTATTTACTTGAAAAATGATAGGTATATACTTTATTTTTAAAATCTATATTAAATATCATTAAAAATTCAAACCCTTAAATTAAGGATCCGTTTTCCCAACTTATACAAAATTTTATCAATTCATTTCTGTTAATTTATTTCAAATCAATTCAGTACCATTTTGATTGAATATGATTCAATAAAATTCATTTTAATTTGGTTTGTACTTCTAATTTTTACTTTGATTCAATACATTTCGTTCAGTTCAGTTCAGCTATGATTAATTAAGTTAAGTTTATTTTCAAATTCAGTTCAAATATATAGATACTGATAAAATTAAGCTTAATTTCGTCAAACTATGATTATACATTGATTTCACACCAGTTTAGTTTAATGTATTTTATTTCAGTTCAGTCATCACCAAATAAGATGTGTGTTAAAACTAGATTAAAATCTTAGGAGAAAGGAAATTTAGAACCTAAATTAAAAAAAATGATAGTTAAGAAATAAAGGTTATAGATGTAATTTTCCAAATAAATAATTATTAAAACAATTAGAATGTCATTCACAATAAATATTAAATAGTTAAACCCTTTTTGATAATTTTGAATGTTCCCATGCCCTTTATAGAAATTTTCTCTAGTTTTCTCAACTAAGCTTTGTTCAGTTAAGTTCAATTCAATATATTTTAATGGTTTGTTTTGAAATCAAAATTTTGAATACAAATATATTTTATCAAAACATTCATAAGAATTTTAGTTCATTTCAATTCAAATTTAGTTTGTTCAATGTTTTTCAGTAAGTTAAATTCAGTTAAGTATTTTCAATTAAGTTAAATTTAGTTCAGTTTAGTTCAGACCAATTCTGTTAAGTTCAGGCGTATTAACATGCTTTTAATCGAGAAACTTCTCTTCGTCTGGTCGTTTGAGATTATTTCTTACAGAAGTGATATAAACTAGATAAAATAAAATAAATTTAATTGTAAAATAGAATCAGGATAACTAATAATATTTAAATTCCATCAAATTATATTTTCGCTTAATTGAACTGAACTAATTTACTAGATAAGTTCAAGAGAACATGACTTTAGTGTTTCTTTTGACACTAAGGGCATGTTCTTTCTATAGCATAGTTAAAATAATTGAAATTATTCAATTAAATGCACTCCCCCCGTCTCAGCCTAACGTGCACTTTGACTTTTTGACACTATTTTCTTGTAAACTTTGACCGCTTATTTAAATAGATATATAATCTTGAATATTATCATATCTGATATCGTTAGATTAATCGCAACATAAAGTATTCAAATATCAAATTTTTATTTTTCGATAATATAAGTAAATAAAGATACGGTTGGTCAAAGATCCGTGTTGGATAATGTGAAAAATCGACTGTGTTGATTTGGGTGAGACAGAGGTAGTAGTATGTTTCAGTTTAGTTTTAATGAAATATTATTTGATAAAATTCAGATTAGTTTAGTCACATTATTATTATTTTCAATGCACGCATTGATTTTTATTTCAATTCATTTTAATTTAACATTTTTTATTGAGTTGGTTTTTGGAGTTATACTAGAATATGGAAGGAAGGAGGTCCTTATTTGTAAAATTTGGAAAAAGTACTGTTCACGCGCACTGTTCACGGTTACTGTTCATATTTCCTTTTAGAATAAAATGCTTGTTTTTTAAATTGCTCTAGTTTCTAGCATAAAATGTCTGTTTTTCATACTGTCTAAATTGTCTAGTTTTTAGAATAAAATGCTTGTTTTTTATATTGCTCTAGTTTCTAGCATAAAATGTCTGTTTTTCATACTTTCTAAATTATCTAGTTTTTAGAATAAAATGCTTGTTTTTCATATTGCTCTAGTTTCTAGCATAAAATGTCTGTTTTTTCATACTGTTTAAATTGTCTAGTTTTTAGAATAAAATGCTTGTTTTTTATATTGGTCTAATTTCTAGCATAAAATGTCTGTTTTTCATATCGTCTAAATTGTCTAGTTTTTAGAATAAAATGCTTGTTTTTTATATTGCTCTAAGTTCTAGCATAAAATGTTTGTTTTTCATACTTTCTAAATTGTCTAGTTTTTAGAACAAAATACTTGTTTTTATATTGCTCTAATTTCTAATATAAGTTGATAATTTGGGAGAGGGTTTTAGATGGGTTCCCGCCCAGAGAGTGCGATGGGGACTAAAGAGTTGCAGGTAACGAGTGAAGGTGATGTAATCCTTTCCTGTAACTATAATTTGGGAATGTAAATTGGGTAATCCCTTCCTACGACGGGGAATTGGAGAATTGCTCTAGTTTTTTAGCTTTTGCAGAATTGGGGAAGCTTTGTCGATTGCCGCCACCGGCGATAGTATTTATGATTCCGACAACTCTCCGGCTCAGCCTCTCGCCATCTCTCAGCGCTCCCGCCTACTCTTCATCGCCCCACTATTGGTGGGCCCCACTATTTTTGTTCATTGTATTGTGCCCAGGCGCAGGAGTAGGGAAAATTGTGGGTACGGCGCTTGTAAGGTGCGTGAAATAATTAATAGGAACAAATTTTGAGAAATTGCAGTATAAGGACCTCCTTCCCAATCTGATTTATAGTTTCATCCTTTTTTTCTAATTTTCTTTGTAATTAGGTCCGGTCTATGTTGGTGAATAAATATAGACGGTCTATT
The DNA here is from genome assembly GCA_948330725.1 of Sherardia arvensis. Classification (NCBI taxonomy): domain Eukaryota; kingdom Viridiplantae; phylum Streptophyta; class Magnoliopsida; order Gentianales; family Rubiaceae; genus Sherardia; species Sherardia arvensis. The sequence continues at coordinate 18,063,951 of OX415235.1, forward strand.
TCAAGACTAATCTTTTTTATTTCAATTTAATTTAGTCCAGTAAATTAAGTTAGGGAGAACATGCTCTAAGGCGGAAAAAATTCAATGCCATAAGGCAAATATCCTCCAATACTTTTTTTTTTCGAAAGGAATATCCTCCAATACTAGTTATACTACGATGGTTGGTGCATAAAAAAAGATATTTGACTTGAAAATCTATACATATATTTAAAATAGATGATTGCTTACGTATATATTTTTTAAATTGTTAGAGTTTTTTCGTTTCGTCTACTGTCTACGTTTTTTCCTAATTTTAATATTTAATTTAATTTAATTTTGAGTTGGTCTCTTGAGTGACCGTATATATTATAACTATAATATAGACCAAGGACTACATTAGAATATGGAAGGAAGGAGGTCCTTATTTGCAAAGTTTGGAAAAGTACTGTTCACGCGCACTGTTCACCGGCACTGTTCAAACACTATTCACCTGCACTGTTCACGCAAAGAATATGTACTCAAATCAGCTAATATTTCACATTAAAAGCTACAGTTTTCAACCTAAACAATCAAATTTCACAAACACCACAGTTTTCAACCTAAAAAATCAAATTTCTACAATCACTGTAGTTTTCAGCCTAAATAACCAAGTTTTCAGGCTAAATAACCTAAACAAACAATGACAACAGTTTTCAGGCTAAATAATTAAATTTTCACAATCATCACAGTTTTCACAATAAATAATCAAGTTTCACAAACACCAAAGTTTTCAGCCTAAACAATCGAGTTTTTACAATCATCACAGTTTTCAACCTAAACTATTAAGTTTCACAAACACCACAGTTTTCAGCCTAAAAAAATAAGTTTCTACAATCAGTGTAGTTTTCAGGCTAAATAACCAAATTTTCAGGCTAAAAAGCCTAACAAACAATCACAGCAGTTTTCAGGCTAAATAAGTAAGTTTTCACAATCATCACAGTAATTTTCACAATAAATAATCAAGTTTCACAAATACCAAAGTTTTCACCCTAAACAATCAAGTTTTCATCCTAAACAATGAAGTTTCCACAATCACAGCAGTTCTGAAAATTAAACACACAGTTCCAGCATCACAAGTTAAAAAGTATCAAAGATTAACGAAGAAAGGATCGACAGTTCAATATTCATCAGGTTGAACACATACAAATACACACAGAGTTCCAGCATCACTACATAAAAATTCAACAAGGTTTTGAATCATGACATGAAATCACAGCAGTCAGAGCATACATAGAGATCACATAATCGATCAACAGCTAAAAATGAGAGATCCTAACATTCGAAACATCGATGATCAGATCATTGAATCGAGAAGTTATCAGGTGCAGGAGCCGATCAATCAAAACGCCGATCAGAACAAAACGTATCTGAACAAAATGCCGGGAGAGCGACGGGAGAACGCCGGGAGATCGACGGGAGAACGCCAGGAGATCGGTGGGAGAACTTCGGGAGAGCATGGAAAATTTGGGGAAAATTCGAAGCCCGATCAGAATGGAATTGGGAATGTGATTCAACTGTATTTATATATTTATGAATTGGGAAATTGCAGAAAAAGGACTTGCCCAAAATAATTTGCAAAGAGGGGGCCGTGCATAATTTATATTGCAGAAAGGGGGCCGTGCATAATTTATATTGCAAAAAGAGACCGTCTATATTTTATAGACGGTCTATTCCAAGACTAATATTTTAATTTTAATTATTTTCTAATAACCATTAAAAATTCTATTAAAGGCGACTATCAAATATATTTAAATGAACTAAACTGAACTGAAAATATATAAATGTAATGAATAGAAATTTATATTAAATTTCATTATTTTTCCAACACACATTAAAAATATTATTAAAGGTGTCCATGACATATATTTAACCGAACTAAATTGAACTCATAAAATCATATGATTGTAATGAACTGAAATGAATGAACCGAACTAAATAATTTTTACGTTTTTATAAAATCATTGTATATGGTAGAAATATAATAATTCTTTGCGTAAAAAATAATCTACTGAACTATACTCAAATGAACTAAAGTGAACTGAATGAACATAGTTGAAATATAAAAATAATTGATTTTTTTGCCTAATTAACCTTATTTTTGAAACTAAATCCCAAAGTAACACTCTTTCGAAAATAATTCCAAAAGTAATACTCCTATTTATATGTTGGGGTTATATTATAAATTACAAGTACTCTTGGACTAAATTTAAATAGCATTATACCCATAAATATTTATATATTCCAATTAGACCCACTAATTTATAATTTTCCCAATATTATCATGTTTATACGAGGAGAGAGAGGAGAAAAAAGCCTAAAAATCAAAACTTTAGATCGGGGCAATAGCACGGGAAAATTTCAGTTGTTCCATTAGGATTAGGGTTACTGTTTTGTCACTGCACAGAACATCCATCCCTGCCACTTCCTCAATAGCTGGCATTCTTTTAGTTATAGCGCTGAAAAATCTAACACAACACAATTTATTACTATACTAGATAACACCCGTGCAAAACACGGATATGAATTTCAAAAATATATTTTTTAAAGTATATATTATCATAAAAATATTTCAAAAAAATATTTATATTTATATACATAAAATTTTTATAAAAGAACGTGATTGTAATGCAATTATTCCTAGTGTAATCTTTTTTGAATTAAACGGTTTATTTTAATTTGAAATTTATACATTTATTTGAATGAAAAGGATTTTGAACACTTTTATGAAATTTGACATTCAGTCTTGTTCAATTTTATGTTGTGCATCGATATTTAAAAGCAACGTCTCTTAAAATTAACAATTGGCTGAAAAAAACAATTAATGTGTTCATATTATATTAATTCAATTGAATGATAAAATATTCATAAGGTAATTTTAAAATACAAACATAATGTGAAATATTTACAAATTTTGTTTTGTTTGTATAAATCTATTTACAAATCAGGTAATTTACTAATAATAATATAATAGACATCACTTTCATATGGTACAGATTAATAATTTACATACATACTTTGTTAAAAAAACATATACGTGTGAAGATTTCGATTTGTGGAGGTGAGAATTATTTTGTTAATTCAAGAATAAATAGTAAAATTTTCAGAACAATACGTAAAAAAATTTCAAATAGGGCTCCCCCTTCTTTATTCTTTGTCAATAGTAGAAGGTATTGCCAAAACTAAATAACAGTTTGCAAAGGAAATTAATATCGAAACTTAATAACCACAGAAGTAAATTGACACCAAATCAAATCAGGACACTCTCTCTCTCTCTAGAAATATGCTCTGCCTTCTCTCTTAGTTTGTAACACACGCGCCGCACTACTTCCTAAATTTCAGCCCCAATTATTGTCGTTATCAGCCAACTGACAACACAAACGACTACCTAACGTCTCTCTAACGTCTACCCATGACGGAACCGAATTGATATGGCAATCATGCTTTAACGCAACAAAGAGTCACATCCAAGCATATGTGGATATGTGATATCAATAATAATCAGGGAAAACTTATGATCATCTGATACAACAGCTAAATTCAGCTGGATGAAATGAGTACCTGAAATAAATAACTCACATCATATCGCAGCACATGATACAATCATACCGGTAAAATGTGAGAAAGAAAATATTACCCTTCTGAACATGTTTAAGCAAGAACTCCAGGAGCCATCATGAAGCTGAGTAGCCACCATGTCGTTTTTGGACCAAATCTGTTTGATAAACAATACATGAAGCATTTTAGGATCTATAGTCAACAATATATTATAACATATTTTAGGTTCCAAAGATGAACAGTAGCCATCACCCAACAAACACCCTGCATATTGCAACAGCAGAAGACTCACACAATAAAGCCAATAAATCTTCCAAGTAACAATTTTTTCCTCAAATAAATAGAAGCAATGCACATTGTACCTTCCCTATAGCAACTTCTTACAGCCTTTTAGAAGTTTCTTCTAATGCTAGCCGGCCTCGAATAATCTTTTCTGTCCAGTTTCTGCAAAATTTAATCCTTTATCTGCAGTATTTCTGTTAGTTATCTGATTCAAATTAAGGCAGTAAGTGACTCAAAAATAGAAAATATGGAGAAATCATATAGTAATCACAAATCACCTAAACAACAAAGTAGTGAAGTTTCGTTCAATATTCATTATGTTCATCTCTTTTTTTTGTGCCATTGACACGCTAATCGAAAAATTTGAAAAGTAGCAGAATTTGGACAAAAGAAACCGCAAGAATCAAGTGCAAACCAAATACAAAAAAATATACACATACAGGAAAACCAAAACACATTAAGTGATATGTAATACAAAGAAGGAAACTAATAGAGCTATCACCTCGAGGGATAGGTTTCAGGTACTCGATCTTAAACATCATAAGAATGCGATGAGATGCTTCCGTTTATGACTTAAGTACCATAAACATCATATCCTGTCAGATAAAAATGAGAATTTATTTCAGTAACACTTAACTGCTCAGGAACTTGTTTGGGTTAGGGATTTATTTCATTTTTTATAGTTCACTGATTAAATTATAAATGTAGTGTCTGCAGATAAGGTTGCAATTACATGAAATAATGGCAAAATATACTATTTAAGCCATCACTTAAAAACCACAATGTAGGAAGGCAGCCAAATATCAATATTCCTGAGCTGTACTCGCTCATAAGTCATAATTCCCAACAAAGAGCCAAAAATTGTCTGAAAATGCTATTCCAAATTTAGTGTGAAATGTTACTCCAACCATAATCATAACAAAATCAATCCATTTAGAACCTAATCTTTTCATTCCTAACATCTTTGCTCTACAATATCAAATTTTAAGACAAAAGAATCCTTGAAAATAGAACCAACAGCTTCATCAAGAAGAGATTTATTTCAAGCAAACCTTACACCACCACGGCCGTCTGCATATCACCTGAGATCTCGCCGCCGTCTGCAACCATGATCAACACTGAATCAGCCGCCGTCTACAGCCACGATGGTCTTCCTGCTTATGCACACTCTTCGGTCACCACTTCGCCTCTTCACACTAATATGAAAAATGATTTTTGAAGGATTTGAAAAATGATTTTGAAGGAGAGTTCTGAAGGGTTGATCAAGGCGAGAAAAGGGAGAACGAAAAGACAGAAGAAGAGCTTCGAGGCATGCGTTAAAGAAATGTATTGAAGAAGGTTATAGAGAAAGCTTGAAAGAATAGGAGTATTGAATACGAATGATTTTTCCAAGGTGAATTTAGAGATAAGTAATCGATGTAATTAATTAGCAATCTGGAAAAAGGGAAAGGCGGATAGGGAGGATTTGTAAAGAATATTTTTTTATTTATTTTTGGTAAGTTTTGGGGAATTTTGTGAGAGCGCCACGTGGCAAAAGTGGCCTCTTTTAGTAGTTATTAAGATAATTAATCACCGAATTGAACTAAATCGAACTGAAATACTATAGTTGAGCTGAAAAAACACATACCTGTGTAGATAATTTATGCGAACCGATGGCCACGGTGACAGAAAATGGTTGGCATCGCGATTCGGATACCACCAATGAGCAAAATAAGAAGATTGTCAATTTCTTCAGTGGCTTTCCTACGTTGCAACCCGAACATGATTATCATTTCCAAAACCATGCATGTTGCAATGGAGCAGATGCAGAAATTTTCAGTAGCTTGCAAAACCTGAAACATCAAACCAATATATCAGAAGTTCGAAACCTTAGGTTAAAAATGTAAAAATGAAAATGAAGGTTGCTATATAATTGGAAGCTTATTTACCTTCTGAAAATTTCCAACATGAGTGGTGTTCTCAACCAAATGAGCAGCTTTCCCAAAGAAAGTATGGGAACCAGTTGCTATAACCACAACCTCAATCTCACCTTGCTTGCACGTGAACCCGAGTATATCCCCAAGTATATCGATTCCCCGGAAGTTTTGTTACAGGAACTGATTCTCCTGTAAGAGCAGACTAAAAAAACTGCAAAACAAGGCGTAAATAGATTTTCAGTCTATGTTGATGAACAGACTATATATTTCATAATATTGGGAAAACTATAAATTAATGGGTTTAATTGAAATATATAAATATTTATGGGTATAATACTACTTAAATTTAGTCCAAGAGTTCTTGGAATTTATAATGTAACCCCAACATATAAATAGGAGTATTACTTTTGAAATAATTTTTGAAAGAGTGTTATTTTGGGATTTAGTTTCAAAAATAAGTTTACTTAGGCATGTAAACTGTAAAGTGTTGTTGCATGATCAAAAACATTCGAAGACGTAAGTTGTTACAATGTCAGATTTTCGAGATCTTAAATTTAAAGGAAATTAGTTTTGGAAATGAAATCGTTTTAGGGTAAATATTCTAGTGGCCTATGAAAGGCAAATTTAGTGCTTTTCTAAAACGAGAAACTTGAATCTGTAAAATATGGTCACAAATTTACGTGCATATCGTTTCACATGCGTCAAAAGTCTATATGGCGATATCCAAACTCCAAAATTTGAGTTAACATTCTTAGAATGATGAAAAATCAAACACATTTGTAGCAAAATAGGTAACATGTCTAGGGCATCATACCCGTCTATAGGGAATGTTGATAAGATCTTGCTTTGACGCATAGGAGCCGCAAGTCCTAATCCTCCCGGCATGCTCACCACGACCCAAACTCTCACTTAGGATGTCATATCCCGCCTTGGATGGTTCAAAAATGCCCTTCTCGGAATTCTCCTTGTTTGAACCCTAGTCATTATAATGAAAATAACATAGAGGTCATTGATAACTAGCTACAAAAGAGGTAAAATGTATTTTCCATACAATCGCCAATTGAAACTAGATAAACTTACAAGATCTCTTATGAAGGTTGTCATTTCTTCCTTGTCTCCATATTCACCATCCTTCTTCTCCCGTGCCTTGAGATAGAGTTCAAAATTCTTAATATCGTCCACATGCATGGGTAGGGTAGAATCCCTTGCCTCGGCCTCGGGCATTCCATCTGCAATTTTCTCTTGGATTCTTCGTTCTCTATCATCCCTCACGAAACTCTCCATCGCTAAAGGCATGCCGCCGTGACTCATTCGATGTGGTAATTTGTTGGCTTGGGCATTCCTGCTTTTTTTCTCGCATGTGTACCCTAATATGAAATGTCGTGCACACTAGTTAAAAAGTATAGCATCATCATCACATTTAAAACAAGCATTACAGTTTGTGTAGATATTGTAGTTATAGAGTTGACTTACATTGTCAAAATAGCCTTAGGCATACTTCTTGAAGAACTCCCAACTTTGCTTGGGAATGGTGGTATATATGAGTCTAGGGTTCAAGTGCTTCTTCACTCCAAAGACATAGTCTCGCGCTAGCATAGCACGAAAATCTCTTGCAATCTTCCCTAATCTTTGCATAGTCTTTTCTTGGAGAAGTTCCATATTGGGTGCATCGATGAGAAATGGTCACTTCGACATAAAAACACATAAATGTGGTTGGGTTAATAAATGCAATGATGTACTGATTAACTTGTGTGTGCAGGAATCATACAAAGTACAAGTCATAGAGGCACCTAATATTGTGTGAGTATTGAAAGTCACTTACCATGCATTCCTCGACAAGCCTTTCTTTCATGGGACGAGGAACTAGACGCCAATCATTGTACTTCATATCAATTTGAGTTCGGGACGTCTTTCCTACCCAACCTGCCCACTTGCTTCCCACTTGCTTCTTTCTTTTGAGATTGGCTCGCCAACTTGGTTGAATTCAATGGGTGTTAGAATAACTTTCTTCATGCGTCACACAAGCTCTTGACAATAAATCCGTGGTTGCAAGTTGCCGTCTCCTTGGTCTTCCACAAGAGGCGTCCTTGTTCTTTTCACGAGCTTTTTTGTTAGCTCACTAGTGGACGGAACATGGAAGCACGACGGGGAAAATGGGGTTGCACGGCGGGGTTGTCCCGCCGTCCTACACATTTCCGATTTCGGTAATCCCTCGCCTCATCCGGAAATAAAACTTTTCGAGCTCGTAAACTTAGATTTAGGTTTAGAATTGTAATCACTTTCCCGAAGTCGTAAAGATGAATCACTGGCCGTAAACTCAAAAATACGGTATCGGAAATTGATTGCAGAACAAAGTTTACGGTGTCGGAAACAATTTTGTGTGTACCAATTTACCAGATCGGAAAACAAGGCCGGAAATCCTATTCTGGTTCAGTGTCCGAGCTCGTAAACATGAATTTTAAGCTTTCTCTAAATAAGTTTCCGAGCCCATAAATGTAGGCCGGAATTGGTGTTGTTTTGTTGTTTACGATGGCGGAAATGGATCTGAAGCGGTTCATTTCCGACGTCGTAAATGTTGTTGTAAACAGACCATTACAGTGGTCTGTTTACGAGCCGGACGACGTGCTGGGTTTCCCACTGTTTTTTTTGGGCAGAGAAAACCAAACTAGTTATGATGTCGGAAAGCACCCGGAGAAAGTTGTAGAATTTTTCTTTTGGTTTCCGAAATCGTAAATGCGTCGGGGTGTGTAATTTTTTTTTTCAATTTTGAATTTTCTTTATGCGATCGATGAGCGTCTAATAGAAATTAGATATAATACCAAGAATAAAGGACCTAATCCCTAAATATTGGCTTTAACGAGCCAAAAAATGCTTAATAGCAAATGTATACACCTAGTAAAGTTCATAACACTATCTAGTGCACAATCAAAAATGATGCAGCTATGACGACTCACAATTCTGTCGTTGTAGCCGGGTGCTCTATGCATGAAGCACACTCATCCAATATGAAGCTTGCCAATGCACTCCTTGCTGCCTTCAACTCTTGCAAGGTGTAAGGGGCACAATCATCGTCGAAAATCTGTGATTTGAAAAAGTAGAGCATATTGGTAACATATTACAAAGATTTACATTAAATCAAATAAGGAATGGAAGAGTAAGCTCACATTATGAATGTTAAAGTGTGAAAGCCTTGCACGTGCAACCACTCTCCATGCAAACATCATCGTGTAGTAACCGCATATCCAATCATTATCTTGGACCTTGTATTAATAATGACAAAAGATACACAATTTAGGTCCTAATAAGGTTCAAATTTGTGGAATAATAAGAATAGATTACCTTAATTTGGTAGAACCTAAATTTGGATGGTTTTGGATTTACGAAATTAACGGCTTCCTTGATAATATCGTTAATGACTAGATTGGAGGACGGTTAAGTGGATCTATCCAACATGCTACTCTGGAGTTTGTGTTTATCGTCACCAAACGCTAATGTTCGCTAATCCACAAGAAAATTTGTACATGAGAGTATAATGTTTGGTAAATACAAAAAAAAATCATTGTAACATATACAACTTACTTACTTTTCAAGGTATGGACAAATGAAGAAGTATTTCGTTCGATCTCCTAAGGCAACCTTCAAAAAAGCTAGCCTTTCCTCTATTGAGTGGGTCCCCACTTGTACGGAGTCGGGGCATATGAAGCCAAGAAATGCCATTGAACAAAATTGTGCCAAATGATGCATTTGTCTATGATAAATTGTAAAGAAAGTGTTACTACCTATTCAATTGTAGTTGCAATATAAAATAATTATATTTGGAAAATGGAGACTTACAGTTGTACGAGGCACATTATCGTGGAGAGTAGCCTTTGAGTTCGCCATATATTGTCAAAGTCTTGCTTGCATAGTACTACTAATTTTTCAACACCAAAAACCTCTTTTGGTGAGGGAAAATTATATGTACTAAGTTCAGGATGTTTTGACAACTTGTCAAAGAGTTGGCGGATTGAAGATGAAGGTTGGCTATCTTCAAATGGATGTGAAGGAGATGGAATTGTGGTTGGCGCCTTGGATTTAGTATATGGAGTTGTGGTTGGCACCTTGGATTTAGGAGATGGAATTTTGGTTGGCACCTTGGATTTAGGAGATGGAATTGTGGTTGGCCCTTTGGATTTATGAGATTGAATTTTGGTTGGCACCTTAGGTTTCTCATTTCTAGTTGGTGGGCAAGGATTTTGTGGTTCCTTATCGCCTTTACTAGGAATTTGTACTAATCTCCTAGGCCATAAGAGAAGTTCTCCCCTTGATTTGGAAACTAGTTTAGGTGGGCCTTTTTGAATCGGGACGTGGGCATCACCACATATCTCTTTTGTTATAGACACCTTAACCAAACCTATTGGAATCTTCTCCCCATGGTGTAATTTAATGGCCTCCTCATAATTTCCAATGGCTACTAATTTAGGGGGTTGGGTGGTACTCACATCGATGTACAAATTGCATGGACAAGCTACCTAGATATTGAAATTGTAAGAGGAAATACCAATTAATTTTACACTAGATTATATGTCGGAGATTAAAATCATCTAATTTTAGAAAATTGGAAAATAATAGCAAATACTTGGCACATAAGCACAAAGACTAACCTTTTTGGGAGTAGAATTCTCGCCCCCACTTTCCGCGTCCATGTACGGGTGTTGTGACAAAGGGTGGACTAGCCACATTTAGTGGCTCATCAAGGTCATCTTGTAGAGGTTCGTTGTGCGACCCCGAAGAGAGGGGTTCCCAATCTTCACCTAAATCCTCGAAATTGGCGGGTAAAATGATTCCATGTTTGTGAGCAAACCACTTAAAACCATTTTCCATGGTTGTTTTAATGGAATCAATTTCCTTCCCGCACGTTCTTTTACTTGGCATCTTGCGCATTATTCGAGGCTAATGGTTGTTTACCATACACATCCTTAGGTCGGACATGAGAACCATACCCCCTAACGGTGCCGGGATGATCGTCCCCCATCGCCTTGTTCAATATGTCACACCTTTCCGTAGGGGTGAATTTTCCATCGGCTTCCTCTTGTTTAGCCAATGCCTAATTTTAAAGTGGTTGAAACCATGACAATAATTTGATTAGATAGATAAAAAAACATTTCTCTCCTACATATCATACAAACACATTTTCTAATTGACTTACATTTTTTTTGGCAAGTTCAAGAGTTTCGTCGGCTTCATAAACGCCACTAGGATTTTGTCTCAATTTAAGGAACGACTCCCACCTCTCAATTTGGTCGGGATTCATCCTAGTAGTGGTCTCCCTTTCCTCCTCTTCCGACATGCCCTTGTCCATTTTTTGTTTGACACCATCTTCATATTCCTCCTCTATGAAGTCCTCCCCCGCTCCATAATATCCCGAGCGACTATAGTGACTAATCATTTTTTTTGATATCGCTAGTTCTACCATATCTTCATGAGTTCCCTATTTTAAAAGCAACCAACATAAGTAGCAACATCGAAGACTATAGTATAATTTGAAAAGAAGAGAAAAAATCTTACATCGTCTAATAGCCCTTGTGGATGACTTGACCTTCTTCTTTGTAGGAATTTTCTTTTTGTTTTGTTTACATGCAGGAGCCATGATTAACAAATTAATCACTAATACAAAATACAAGCACTTGTCCACTAATTCACCTACAAATAAGAACAACTAAAAAATTTCCATTTCACCGACAATAAAATAGCTAGGGTGAATTTAACAAAATAAGAAGATATTAGTATAAAGATTTAGCTAATAAAGAAAAAGACAATAACATAAATGAACCCTAAAATAGATAATTAATGCATCAACTAGATTAGGGTTTGGATTTGATAATATTTGGTTACCCCATAACCCATATGTTTGTTTGCATCGCACGTGACAAAGCAATACAAATGGGTTAATAAAGATAACCAATTGTACCTCTATTTTGGAATGAAACACCCCCAAAATAGTCGAACTTGTAGAATAAATGTAGAATTTCAACTTTTTGTGAGGTTCTTTAGTTGGATTCTTGGATTTGGGTAGTGCGATATTGTACAATTGATAAGATATTGAGAAGGAAGAGTGGTGTAGGAGGAGAAATAATGAGGAAGAGACAAATGGGTTGGAAAGATAATGAATGAATGAACCCACATGGTGGGTTTTAGTCTGATCTAATGCCGAAACAGGTGGTTTACGAAATCGGAACTGTCACTCTTTTTAAATATAGATTGATTTCTGAAATCGTAAACTAACTTGTCCGAAATATTTACGATGGCGGAATTTGACCGGGTTGACTTTTTTAATCAGGCAGATTGCAGCCATCTTCATCTTCCCTTTACGAGATCGTAACTTGATCGTAACTTGCAGCCATCTTCATCTTCCCTTTACGAGATCGTAACTTGATCGTAACTTGCAGCCATCTTCATCTTCATATACGAAATCGTAAACCACCCGAAACAAAAATATTTCCGAGCCGGAAGTGTAGCCGGGTTTGTCACTGGATTTTAATTCTCATAATTTAATTTGTTTCAGCTTATCAATTCTGAAATCGTAAATGGGCCGTAAAAATGTTTTTCGGATGAGGCACTAAATTTATGAATTCGTAAACCACCCGAAAGTAAAATGTTTATGAGCCGGAAGTGTAGCCGGGTTTTTCACTGGATTATAATTATCAGCATTTAATTTTTTAGATTATCATTTACGAACTCATAAAGTGTCCGGTTAAATGCAATTTTCCCCAATTCAACTTATCTCCGGACCTGTTTCCGATTTCGGAAATAGAAAGAATGTGGATGCGGGTGAGTTACGAAATCGTAAACCCTGGATGGTATATATAGTCAACTGCGTTTTTTGTGATTCAGAAAAGCCCCAAATCACAAAATCACAAACCCTACCACCCCATTGAATCAATTCCGGCGACATAATCATGCCTCCAGCCAGGCCGAAGCACAAAGCTAATAGGGGCACCCCAACATCACCTGAATCCCCATCCCCACCACCCAACCCTAAACCAAAAAAACCGAAATCGAAGAAGCCACCCACCCCACCTGAAATTGAAACCGAGTCAGAATATGATGAGTTGGCTGGGTTGGAGACTAGCAGTGAGGAGGAGGCTGAGGGTACCCATGGAGAGCGTGGGGGATTTGTGGAAGAGGATGAGGTGGAGGAGGAGTCGCTAAGAAGGCCGGTAATGAGCGAGGTGGGGATGAGCACCAAAGGGAAGGTCACAGCCAGCGATTTTACGTCAAGTGGATTAGGCGTGGCATGTGCGACTCAAAGGTGCTAAAATCCAACTCTGTTTGTGATTTAGGTTTTAATGAGTCGATTAATTATTTTCGTCCTAGTTATTGCATAATCTAATCATGCTAGACTAGCCTACCTAAAAAGATGAGGTTAGACAGTTTTATGCTAATTTAGATGCACAACCACTAGGATGTCGAGTAGGGTGAATGGTGTGTTAGTGCCCGTTGATGAGTTTGCGATTAATGAGGTGCTAGAGTGCCCGTGGGTTGATTCTACTCATCTGAGGCCTCAAAATAAACAGGGGCCCTATAATGTTTTCACATTCAATAGGTGGGCGACGAAGTCTAATAAACAACCTTTAGACATGGCTGAAATAGGCCGTAAGTACTTCAAGTTAGATGAGTCGTTGAGCAAAGGGACTGCAGAGACTGATTATAAGATAGATGTGTTGACCCTAGAGCAGAGGTTGGTTTTTGAATGGGTTTGTTATAATGTTCTGCCCACGGGAGGGCATATGCCACCGAGCCCACCACTGGTCGCCTGCTTGTATTCTACTACCTGATGGAGGGCATCCCAATCAATCCTGGATATACCATCTATGAGTACATGAGAAAGTGTGCTCCTTTGTTGGATAAAAGGTTTCCGTACGGTGGGCTTATCACTGCGCTGTGTAGGAAAGCCAATGTGCCTCTCTTGGATCGGCCGGTTATGCAGTCCTACTATGATGACAGGTGGATCGACCTGAAGAATTGGGTGTTTGACAAGGACACATGAAGATTCAAGGAAAAGACTCTGAAACCTGGGGCACAGGCAAAGGTGGCGAGGAGAAAACAAGCTCGCGAGGAGGCTGCCACTCTAAAAACTGTTGCGGGTGAGTTTCACTAAATTCAGTCTCTATAGCACTAGTGGACTGCCTTACGCTTCTCGGCGGTTCAGTCGTACTCTTTAAGGCGTTTTGGAAATGCCATAACGGGTTGTGCCGTAAAATGGAACTTTTTCTCGGCGGTTCAAAAACGCCTTAAAAACGAACGCTGCGCACAGCGGTTTAAAACGCCGTGTGCAGCTGTTAAAAAACGCCCTGTATTATTGTTACGAGTTCGCCACCTCAGGTCGCTTGTGTCTTTAAATGTGAGTGCTACGAACTCGCCTCCACTTTTCGCCTCCTGAGGCGAAATCGCTTCTGTCGGTCGCCTTTGTCTAATAATGAAGATGCGAACTCGTAACAATACTCGCTTGGGTGAGGGAGGCGACACCGCTGGCGTATTTGCTGGAAGAAATGGGAATATTAAATTTGAAAAATGTGGAAATGGCTATGGAGTTACGGTCTCGTGCACTATGTCGCTTGTGGTCGAAAAGGAAAAGCGACATCGCTCTGTTGGGGTGGCGAAAATGTACAGCGAACTCGCCAGCTGAAAATGTTGGTCGACAAGAGGGACACAGGCGGGGTGGGATACGAGATCGCCAGTAGAGGCGATTGTTAGGCGACATCGTGTACTTATTTGTTGTAGGGAATGTGGCTGACGAATTCGCCTATTAAATTCGTCTATGGAGGCGAATATTGTAGGCGAAATCGTTTGAGCCACGCCAGGGGCAACCGAGTCTAGCAAGCGAGTAGCCAGGTGGTGTCGCTTTTGTGGGCGAATGTATAGGCGAATATTGGAGGCGAAATCGTTTGAGGCACGCCAGGGGCAACAGAGTCTAGCAAGCGAGTAGCCAGGCGACGTCGCTTTTGTGGGCGAATGTATAGGCGAGGCCGTGTGTATGACCGCTTGTTATATTGTAGTAGAAGGCGTGCCAGGTAGCGATCTAGCTTCTGGATTCGACTTGAAGCGAATAAGGAAGCGAATTCGTTTGCTTGCAAGACAGAATTGTGTAATTATTTGTTAAAATTGACCCGTTTCTTTCGAAACATGAATCGGGATACCCGACTCAACATAAACCTGTCAAATTCAAATCCAACACCCCTATACTAATACTAAAGATGCATAACCTAAGCACACAAGTGCGATACCAATGTCAAGCCCCTACCAAAAAGAGAGACAATACTTTTTCATGCCTTGGGGAGGTTAGGGACCTGTGGCCTTGCAATGGTAAACGCACGGTTGTGGACCAGATTTTTAGCCATTTGGTCTCTTCCGTCGTTAAGTTCTTGCAAGGAGAAAGGAGTGATATCATCCACGAATACCTATGATTGAAAATAACGCTTATTAGGAAATCTCGACGAATATAAATGAGATTAGACGCGTGTAGTGTACCTTTAGAAGATCTAGCATGTCTTTTTGAACACCATCCACCACCATCAAACCAAACATCATTGTGTAATAGCCACATTCATAGTTCGATGATTGCTTCCTAGACTACAAAAGTGTTTAAAACATAAAACATTACTATACTTATGGTACTTTAAACGCAAATGTTGATTTTTGAAAGGACGTGATAGCATGAGCACAACATCTTACCCGAATGTTTATAAGGTGGAAGTCGAGGAGTGTTTTGTCGTTCACTTGAAGAATTGCATTATCAAGGAGATCGGCGAATGTTCGTGATGGAGGGCGGTGGAGTGGGTCTATCCAATATACTTGCTTTAAAGCGGGTATTATTGCAACAAAGCTCCAATGATCACTACAAATCACATGAAAGCATAATGGTCAAAAAAAAAAGAATGCAGTAGAGCAAATACAATATATTTAGCATGAGTATAGAGCAAATTGTAAGGTATACCTCTCGAGATATGGTCCGATCCATATTTTCTTTGATTTGTCGGAGAGAGTAGAATTCAAGTAATCAAGTCTTTGCCTATTGCTCTCCATACTAGCTTGCAAATGCATTGGATGCAAAAATCCAATGAAATGCTTGCTCCGGTGATAGGCATGGTGATGCAAGAACCTGTGAATGTAGTAGACAATCATGACGAGGATGTAATCATATATGGTTTGATAATTGAGTATTCTCATGAAACACATACAAATGTCTTACATTTGATTGAGGCAAAGAATGGTGGCGGGAAGTTCATTGAAATTCCAGAAATATTCAAAATCCCCCCATGGTACGTGGATGTCCTTTGTCATGGTAAAGCACCTTTCATTTCCGAGAAAGGCATAGCATGCATTCTTGTCGTGCGAGGATATCAAATCATAAAAGACTCGGACGAAGGGTGGAAGGGCTTTCATAAACTCCACGAGCATGGGGTCTAATGTTTGTCTAGCTATAGGCAAGGCATGCACGGGTATTTGTGGATTTTTTGGAGTTTGTGGTTTCCTACGGGGTATGGAGGTGGATTTTTCATCAAGCACCAACCATTTTGGCCATAGAACAAGGAAACCTTTAGCCTCCCCAACTCTCACCATCGGTGACTCCTTCACAGGTAGCATTTGTTGTTCTATCAAAACATTGGTAATGCGAACACTAAAAAATCCTGCGGGGATGTCAACACGATTGTGTTTCACCGCACTTGGGTCGCATGTGCCATTGGCGACATGGAGTGGTTTTGATTTGGTACCTTGCGAAACATATAGCTTGCAAGGGGGGTTCTATCATAAATGAAAGCACAAGAGAAATCATCATCCAACTATTTTTAGAAAGAGATTAGAAACCAACGATGTTCTAAATTAGCAAAATTTGTACTAACCTTATCAACTTGAATGGAATGCGCCGCATTCAACTTGATGGGTGATGAAGGTGGAGTAGGAGGCACTAGTTCCTCGTCCATTTCCACATTCTCACCTTCATCCTCCACAATTTGAGGTGATGCTTGAGAACCCTTTGATGATGGTGGAAGATGTGGTTGTGTACCTCCTAACCTCTCAATGTGGGGATAGTTGGTGTGTTGTGCAATGTCTTTCATCACCTCCCTCAAATCCTTCATTTCCGCCTTTGTCGCCGCCACCTCGCTCAAACGCCTTTGTCGCCGCCACCTCGCTCAAAGCTCGTTGTAGTTGTGATGGTTTAGGATTGCCCCAACCTTTCTTAATCCCAAAAACCTCTTCTTGTGTCGCGTAACCTCCAACACCTAATGCTCTTCCCGGGTGTTCCTTTTTCTTCCCAAGAGCAAAAGCCTCATTCAAGACATCCTTCTTCCCACACGGGATAAAGGTACCCTCCTCCTTTTGGCGCTCAAGAAGTTCCTATTATCAAATATGTTGTACTAGGTGAAAGTGGTTGTGAAGAATATTTGAAAGCAACAACAAAAATAAATAAGACTACAATAGATAGTAAGATAATGTAAGATAGATAGACTAACCACCCTCTTTGCACATTTTTCGGCATCCTCCGAAGTGAACTTACCATCCGAGTCTCTAATTCGACCCAACACGAAGAGTTTTTTTCTAGTATAATCCTCGGCGTCCTTTTCCACTACGACATACCGAGCTTCCGCCTCGTCCATCCCCCCTAATACCAACTCCTTCACTAGTTCCTCCTTCTCCCTAAGCCCCTCCTTCTCACCTACACCCAAATACCCCGACCTACCACCGGTGTATGGCATTGTTATTGATTTCACCGATGTGACCTTCTTGTCCCATTTCCCCTTTGCACAAGAAGATACCGTATCACATGTCATCATTAATGTAATAGATAAGAGGAGGTTATGTCACCGAAGTTATAGTTTGTGACTCACCGAAGTCTTATTTTCAAGCGATGCTTGCTTGAAGGCCTCCCACGCATCGGTTGTAATATGATTGTATTGGTCCCTTGGATCTTGACCCAGCCTCTTTCCCTTCTCATACAAGTAGTCTTTTCTTAGAGCATGCTTGTGCTCGCGAAAAGCTTTGGAGACGATGTTGAATGCCTTCTTTCTCACCACTTCCATGTCATTAGATTCTATTTCAAAAGGTCGCTACGCCAAAATATGTAGCATGTATTATGTCTATATATTATGAAGATGTATAATATTGAGTAGATAGATCATTGAAAGGTTAAATGTTACTTACTTGGCATTCTACCCAAACTTCTTCCTTCTTTTTTGATGGGACGGTTCTCCAATTATCCTCCGTTATCTCAATAAAAGTTCTTCCAACTCGGCCACACCAACTTGACCATTTTGAACGTTCTTTTTTTGGTCGGTTGCATACACCCTTAGCATTAAATCCTATGTGTGTTAGTTCTCCTCTTCTCATTCTTCTTTGTAGAACTTGACAATGTGAGCGGACTTGTAGGCCTTTCTTCGAGTTGCTACCTCGCTTCTTTGGTTGGGCACTTGAAGTGGTTGAAGTGGTCACCATTGCTATCTAAGGATGGATAGAAATAGAATCTTAACTAATTAGCACTATTATGACTAGGTAAAACAACAACAAAACCATGTTGAATGAGTTGTAGAAGTAAAATAACACAAGCATGACTAGTTAAAACAAGGAAAAAACGGATTTGTTGAATTGTATAACCAAAGTGAACCTAAGGTAGGCTAACATGTTAGAATGCCACATGAAAGTAACAAATAAAGGGAGCTATGGCTTCTAAATTTGATTTTAACATAGTCATGAAACACATATGTTATGGATAGGGACTAAGCATGGATAATGTCTACTCAAGCATGCCATTCAACCAATATATCTCAAAAAGTAACTAAATAAGATGTGCTTTGAATAATACTTCAAATTTGAGTCTCATACCTTAATTGTAGAAGAATATATTAGTTGTTTGTTGCTCTTAGACACACAAAGTAGCGAGATTTGTAATATTCAACCAAAGTTGAAGGAGATTTTGGGGTTTTTGGTGGGTTACAAGCTTTATAGGGTTTAGTTCTTCACACAAAATATATGTGCTAGATTTGAGGGTGAGTTTGTGGTTGGTTTTGATGAGATTTCACCAAGAAATGAGGCAAGAATGGATTTGGAATGCAAGGATTTGAGATGGAAGTTGAGGGGGGGATAAGGTGAGAGAGAAGGAGGGGTAGATGGGAATGAATGGTGAAAATGGTGAAGAGGTTAGCAAAATCCGGGATAAAAGATATATATAGTATGGTAAAGTTGGACAAAACATGCCTGAATAGTATATTTGGTCGGTTACTGTTTAACCAGGTTACGATACCGCAACCTGCATCGGCTAGAGGCGAATACCCCTTGCGGTATCGCTAGCTAGCAAGTTGATGAACCCATAATAATTATTTTCTGAATATTTGCTACTTTGTTATGCAATTAATATTAACATTGTGTGTTTCATGAGATGATGTATATTAAAATTTAATATGAAAACTTATAAATGAAATCAGATTTTATCTGCACATAATATTACTTGAGTTGGTTGCAACGATGACGTCTGTTATGAAAGAGAATTGTTGTGACATGTTATATATAGTCCTATGAAGAGGTATCTGAAATTGTTAACTCTAATCCATATCCATGTTTATTGTAAAGCATTTGGCATAAACTGTTTAGATACGTATATGATGGGACTACGGGTTAATACCATTAGTTCGTTAACCAAATGTTACACTAGTGCAGACACGAGCAATAGGACTTTCTACATTAGCCACGTGTTGATCACCATCGAATATACATGTATTTGACAACTTCAGACTGAAAGTGTAGACATTTAGTTCTTCTGTAATGCATGTGGTATTACTCATAGTCTGGATGATGTTATACATACAGGCAACGTCGTTACCCCGTTAAAGAGCCGACTTCGCGATCACACATCTCGGGAGCTAATGAACGAAAAGTATCCAGTTTTAGATGAGAATAGGGGTGGTAATTGAGTCAACACGCGAGTAATTCGAGATCGACTCGGTCAAAACTCGGACTAAACACGACTCGATCTAGCTCGACTTGAAAAACTCGTGCGTAACTCGGTAAGTATAATCAGTTGCAAGTTTATAATATTATTAGGTTATACTATATTAGTTCAATCATCTAATCTAGCTAGTTTTCTGTTACTACTCAATATTGAATAAACTAATTAATTGCATTGGTATTTACATTAATAATTTCTAAGGATGCTATTAATTTCAATATTGAACAGGTATTTAAACGCACATATATATAATTAGAAATTTTCGTAGTATAGAAGTAGTAAAATTTTTATTTAAAAAGAGGAAAAAACAATTCGAGTTCGAACTCGCAAGTAGTGTCGATACTCGATAAATAATAACGAGTTCGAGTTGAGTATTATTAACTCGCTAGTTCTCGAGTCGACTCGAACATGGTTAATATAGTTCTCGAGTCTAGACGAGTTACGCACTACTCGCTTGATTGAAGGTTGTCATTCCCAATCTCGATGATAAATGGGTTTGGTTTTTATCGTGTGGGTTGCCGGGCATGGGTTCAGGGTTTAGGGTTAAGGGTTTGATGATTGTACAGAAGCGAAATCGCTACAACGTTCGCCTACAAACAAAATTGAGGCGAGTTCGCCAGTTGGTTGAAATTATAGGCGAACACACAGGCGAGTTCGTTTCATAGTGAAATCCACGCGCGACGTTCCTGACACGATTTTGTAACCAATTTCGCCTACAGGCGAATGGAAGAGGCGAGTTCGCCAGCGTATTTTAATTTAAAAAAAAACAAGTTTTGCGGGTGGCGATTTCAGAACCCCCCAACTTCCACCCGCAAAACCCTAAATCCCCAAATCGGAAAATCCCTGCAACACCATGGGCCGGAGCAAATCAGCCGGTAAAACCCTCACCCCACCAGCCCCCAAGCGCCAGAAGACCACCCCCACTGCTCAACCCGAAGCAGAGCCGGCCGGAATGCGTGAAGAGACACTCGCCGACCTTCAACCTCGCCGGAGACGCGATCGCCCGGCCGGTGGATCTACAGGCGGCGGCGGCGGCGGCCATACTTCTGGAACCTCCCATCACCGCCAACCCGCCACCAGTCCGTCGCCGCACCGCCACACCGCCACCAGTCCGTCGCCGCACCGCCGCACCGCCACCAGGAACCCGCCTGAAACTGGCGGCCATACTTTTGGAACCTCCCATAACCGCCAACCCGCCACCAGTCCGTCGCTGCACCGCCACACCGCCACCAGTCCGTCGCCGCACCGCCGCACCGCCACCAGGAACCCGCCTGAAACTGGTGGGCCAGCCGAGAATCCGGCGGGTAACCCTGCGACTGAGGAGGATGAGGAGACGACTCTGTTCGTCAGCACAAAGGCCGAGACTAGGTACGAACAATTTTCTCGTCGCTTCTTGTTGAATGCTAGGGTTTTTGATGAAGATCGGATAGAGTCGTTAGGGTTTGGTAAAATTGTAGACTATTTTAAGGCGACGCATCTAGAAGGGATGTTGATGTCGAGAGAGCCGGTGCATAAGGATGAGTGTTTACAGTTTTATGCAAATATGACTTTTGCAAAGGACGCCGAAGAGGGGGAGACAATGGTTAGGGGAGTAAGGTTTAAGGTTGATAAGTATTTGATTAATGAGGTGATAGGTTGCCCGTATGTGTCGGTTGACCACTTAAGGCCGTTAGATCCAAACGGTCCTTACGAGTGTTACCACACCCAAAACTTCCCATCTTTGTCTAGTTGAACCCCCTAGAACCCGTTGCTATGCGTAGAAAATACTTTAAGTCGCGTAGCAAGGTGGAAGGTACTCCAAAGAAGTACAATATTGGCGTTCTCACTCAGGAGCAGAGGTTGGTGTTCGAGTTGATATGCTCGAATGTCATGCCATCGGGTGGTCACCCTTGCGAGCCTACTATTGCCAATTTGATGTTGTTCTATTACATCATGGAGGGATTGAAGATCAATCCAGGGTACGCGATTGTGAAGTACATGCTGAAGCGTGCCAAGGACAAATCTGATGAAACGATCCCATATGGCCAGCTTATCACGGCGATGATAAAGAAGAAGGGTATTAGACCGGTTAGTCGGCCAGAGCCAGTTATGCACTACACCGAGAAATGGCTGCGTAGCAAGGGATTGGCACTTGGCGCTGATGGGGTCATAAAGAAAAAGAAGGATGGTGCTTCGAGTTCAAGTGCGCGTGGTGTTTTGAGTCCGGGTAAGTCGATTCTACCCAAACTTTATATTTTATTAGATTTATTTGTTTGCGCCTATACAATATTCTAATGGATTTGATGTGTTTTGGCAGGACGGGAACTTCAGTGGCGTGAGCGAATGGTCGTGATGATGGGACAGCTTTCTGCGGAAATAGAACAGGTGAAGTTGGAACAAGCCAAGGAAACGGAGATGATATTGGAGTTTGGCAGGATGCTAGACTTGGAACCTGAGCTTAGCGACGAGGAAGGGATGCCAGACTTTTCCGTTCAGCCTTTGCCACCAATGGACGCGGAGGCGGATGACCCTGAAAGTGAAGCGGAACCAGAAGAGCAGGATCCAGAAGAGGAGGAAGCACAACAGCTTGACGAGCCCGAAGGTGCTAAGGATGGAGAAGATCCCGTTGGTTCAGATGGTGGCCCGTTTTCTCTGGACGAAGATAATGACGAAATGTTCAAGGTTGTCTTCAGAAACGAACAAAGCCATAATGAGGATGCGCAAGAGTCGTCGGAAGAGGAAGTACAACAGCCGTCCGAAGAGGAAGTACAAGAGTCGTCGGAAGAAGAAGATGACGAAGACGGGGGCAAAGAGGAGGGTGGTCATGACGACGGTGATAGTGAAGAGGACGAAAGTGATGACGCTTAGCATATTTCACCGTTTGTTGATTTTGTACTTAAACTCGCAACATCGTTTAGTTGCATTCTTTTGAGACTACTATTATTGTTAGCCAATCAAATATATTTCAACTTAATTAACTTCAATCTTGACAAATAAGACAACTAACCTTGATAAAACATGAAAATTCGTATGAAAACAATATTTCATAATATTATCAAGCGAACCTGGAAGCGAATTCGCTTCACATATTTCCACAAGGCGATATAAGGAAGCGTAATCGCCTACTCTGCCGCCTACAAACATTTCCACTTCACGAACTCGCCACCAAGTCCGCCGTGTGGAGCAGAAGCTAACAAGCGTGCCAAGAGGCGAACTCGTAAGAAGAGGCGAACGCGGCAGAGATACCGCCTACTCTAACACCTACAACCGTATATGTCTTGCGATATCGCCACCAAGTCCGCCGTGTGGAACAGAACCTAGCAAGCGTGACAATAGGCGAACTCGTAAGCATTGAGGCGAATAAAGAAGCGAGTTCGCCTCTGGAAAGAAGAATTTTAAAAAAACACAAGTACAGAACATGTATATACGACGCCGTTTGACACACAGGCGTTGAATAGAGGCGAGTTCGCTACCACGGCACATCAATTTTCCCACATCGGTGGAGTAGCGTCCAATTGATCAGCTACAATATGTGACCAAAACTAAATGGTTCAATAATTAGAGGTTACTCTAACCGCAACTAGAGTACTGAAATTGTAATTACAACTAGAGTACTGAAATTGTAATTAATTACAGTAACCTCTAATTATTTTTTTAAAAATGTGTAATTTCTATCACAGATATGTTTTTTAATATATAAAATTAACAAAAGATCATATTAAATAAAATATAAAATATTACTATTAAATAATAGTTTGACTATTTATGTGCAGAAGTTTTGCGTTCGGGACTCCGGAACAATAGAACCAAAAGGCCAAATTACACTAGTGGTCGTGTTATTGTGATGAGTGAGTTCCAAGTTTGATCGGCCAAAGGCCAAATTATATACCGAATTGATATATTAACCATATACCGAATTATATATACCTAATTATATATATATATATATAATGTAACAACTCGAGTCGACTGCGCCACATACTCGAACGAGTTCGAGCTCGAGATCTAGCTTGGTCAAACCGTGAGCGATTAAAATAAATTGGACATGAAAGTGTATACTACATCCAGAATTCGACCTACCAAGTTCATATTTGATCGCAAATGTGTACAAAAAAACAATTTGAAATTACATAAAGATTCATATATACTCCTATTTCAATATTAGTTAAAGAATTTATTTTGTTTTAATACTGGCGAACTCGCCTATCCAATTCGCTTGGAGGCGAGTTGCCAAGCGAACTCGCCTCCACGTCACATCAATTTTCCCACATCGGTGGAATAGCGTCCAACTGATCAGCTTCAATATATGACCAAAACGAAATGGTTCAATAATTAGAGGTTACTGTAATTAATTACAATTTCAGTACTCTAGTTGCGGTTAGAGTACTGAAATTGTAATTACAACTAGAGTACTAAAATTGTAATTAATTACAGTAACCTCTGATTATTTTTTAAAAAAATGTGTAATTTCTATCACAGATATTTTTTAAAAAATATAAAATTAACAAAGATCATATTAAATAAAATATAACATATTACTATTAAATAATAGTTTGACTATTTATGTGCAGAAGTTTTGCGTTCGGGACTCCGGAACAATAGAACCAAAAGGCCAAATTACACTAGTGGTCGTGTTATTGTGATGAGTGAGTTCCAAGTGTGATTGGCCAAAGGCCAAATTATATACCGAATTGATATATTAACCATATACCGAATTATATATACCTAATTATATATACCTAATTATATATATATATATATATATATATATATATAATGTAACAGCTCGAGTCGACTGCGCCACATATTCGAACGAGTTCGAGCTCGAGATCTAGCTTGGTCAAACCGTGAGCGATTAAAAGAAATTGGACATGAAAGTGTATACTACATCCAGAATTCGACCTACCAAGTTCATAGTTGATCGCAAATGTGTACAAAAAAACAATTTGAAATTACATAAAGATTCATATATACTCCTATTTCAATATTAGTTAAAGAATTTATTTTGTTTTAATACTGGCGAACTCGCCTATCCAATTCGCTTGGAGGCAAGTGGCCAAGCGAACTCGCCTCCACGTCACATCAATTTTCCCACATCGGTGGAGTAGCGTCCAACTGATCAGTTTAAATATGTGACCAAAACTAAATGGTTCGATAAGTCGCCGACCCGCGCAAACTGCCCATGAAACACCATGCATGATATACACATATACTATACATACACTATACATATACTATACAGTGATGAGTGATCAGAGTGTTAAGTGCATCTATCAGATCCCTGGCCCAAAGGCCTATATTTTTTAACAATGAAGCGAACTCGCCTGCCAGCTCGCCTGTGGGCGAGTTACAAGCGAATTCGCCTCTTAAATCGCCTGCAGGCGAGTTACAGGCGAATTCGCCTCCACGTCACATCAATTTTCCCACATCGGTGAAGCAGGGTCCAATTGATCAGTTTAAATATGTGACCAAAACTAAATGGTTCGATAAGTCGCCGACCCGCGCAAACTGCCCATGAAACACCATGCATGATATACACATATACTATACATATACTATACATACACTATACATATACTATACATATACTATACAGTGATGAGCGATCAGATTGTTGAGTGCATCTATCAGATCCCTGGCCCAAAGGCCTATATTTTTTAACAATGAAGCGAACTCGCCTGCCAGCTCGCCTGTAGGCGAGTTACAAGCGAATTCGAAACAAGATTGAATTGTTATAATAACAAACAAGCGAACTCGCCTCGTAAATCGCCTGTAGGCGAGTTACCAGCGAACTCGTAACGTTGACAAACATAAATAGTCAACTGCTGGGCCCTGTCGATCAAAACTCAGATCCCCAATTTTTCCCCCAAACTCACGCAAAATCGCTGCTTCCTCTGCTCACCCACCGCCGACCAGCCACCGTCAAGCCGGAAATTTGCTCCCCCACTGCCATATTCCATACATCTGGTAAGTTCCTGACCCGTTTCATCTTACTCATTGTTAATCTGGATGCCATGTTTTCAAATTTTTAAGTTCATCAGTATTTTAGCTTTCTGTTGATTTTCTTTGTTGAAACTGGGGTTCAATCATAGGAATAGGATTGATGTTAGGTATTCTTGATAGGTACTTTGGTTAATTAGAAACATGGCTCCGAGGGGAAAGAAGAAGGTTGAACAATCGAGCGAGGTTATAGTTTTTGATAAAACTAAGTTTGTCAGTGAATCTGCTTACCTCAAGTATAGGAGTTTTGAGGATGCTAAGTCGCAGTTGAACACCTTACTTGTGGTGGATGAGAGTAAGGTTGAAGATCTAGGCTTGAAAGGGGTGTGGGGCTTGCTACATTATTCGGGTGCGGACACATTGATGAAGGTGAAGGACCCGGGTTATCTAGAGGAGACAATGCAATTCTACGCTAATTTCCGACAGGTGGCTGATAAGTGGAAGACCAAGGTCAACAAGAAGGAGTTCGAAATAAGTCCTGAACTGTTCAATGCAGCCCTCAAGAACATGTACGAGGACGAAGATGAACCAGTTGACCTTTACATAAGGGGTGACTGGCCAAGTGAGTCGATCTTTCCAGCCGCGAATTTGCAGAAATTGGGGTTGGAGCACTTCGGCCGCCAGTTAGGTCCGCTTGGAAGGCCAAAGGAGTACAAGCTGGGACAGCTTACACCCGAGCGAAGGATCTTGTATGAGATGGTGGCTACCAATATTGTGCCCAAAGGGGGTTACCTCCAAGAGCCAAACTTCACCACTTTGGTCACTTACTACTTGTTGGCTTCGGAAGTGATGATAAACCTCGGGTACACCATGTTTCAACACATGAAGGACAGCGTGGTTGAGAACAATACGGTGGCTAAGAAGTTGCCCTACGCAAACTTCATAACAATGTTCCTCCGGTCCAAGCATCCGAAGTTGAAATTCTCCAACACCGCCAAGCCGTGTGAGTACTACACCAAGGAATACTTTGAGAAGAAAAAGTGGTCATTGGTTGGGGGGACTTGGCAGCCAAACGGAGAGAAGGCCGTGGAGCCGGAACCTGAGCAAATCGGAGGTAAGGGGATACAAATTATATTTAAGTTCCATTATATTGTGTTCAATATCTAAATTTAACATTTTCAATGTTCTCCATTTACTAGTGAGTGCGGAAGCATATTATAAGGGGCTTGAGGAGTCGAACTTCGCGATGAGGACAGAGCTTGCTAATCTCCGCAAGACGGGGTGGAAGAACAGCCACTTGCTTCGTGGTTTTCTAAGAGCATATGCCCGAAAAAATCCTTCGGCGGCCACTCCTGACAATGAAGACCAGACAGGCGGAGACAACTCTTCCTAGACATGTGGATGTAGTCTAGGGACGTTTTTTCAAATTGTATTGCTACAATTTAACGATTTTTTCATTTTGATTGCATTATTCAATAAAATTTGGTGCTTACAGTTCATATGCGCTTATTGTTTAAATTACATATAATTGTTCATGTGTTAAACCGGTGTCGATATAGTCTTTTATAGTGTTGCTAGTACTAAAATACTATTTATGTCAAGTCAGAAACGAACTCGCAACAAAATTCGCTTGTGGGGTTATAACTGAAGCGAGTTCGCTTCTAATCTCGCCTATTTCAACAGAGTCTAACAGACGACTCAAGAAGCGAACTCGCCAGTAACAGGCGAGACGGCTTACGGAACCGCCACCACCTAAATGCCAAGGCATAAAGTAAAACTACAAAAACGACGTAGTTTCAAGGTTGGCGAATAGGGATACGATTTCGCCTATAGTAACGCTTACAGGCGATTTGTACAAGAGAAGTCGTCTTTATTCACCCCTATGCTATGAGTGAAACACGTTTCAAGCATACATGAATACTAATTCAGTCCATACCAAATGTATATGCTGAAAACTTAAGGTTTTTCCAATTACATACTAATGTTTACATATTCTTTGGTTGATTCCTCTTTCGCTTCATTGGTTTTCCAGCATTGGTGATCCAAATGCCCTCCGTGTGATCGTTCCGCGCAAAATACCTTTTCAAACTCGCCTCGTCTTCAGTTAAGGTTTCGTTAGGTTCTAAACCCAGAAGGTCCCCGATATCTGTTCCAAAGCTGCGATCCTCGTCACTGCCATTGTGAAGAAGCGCCTGCTTACCATTCACCACAATCTCCCACCGGTTATCCTGTGGATCCGTCACATAAAACACTTTGTGCGCCTGAGACGCCATGATAAACGAATCACCTTCAGAGCCAAGAACACGGTGATTCACCAGGGTTGTGCCGTAATCCTCTTTCCGCACCCCGCCACATTCTTTCACCCACTCACACTTGAACACTGTAATTGTGGCACTGATAAAGTCAATCTCCCAGATGTCGGTGATCGTCCCGTAGTATGCTTCGCATCCATGAACTGCCTCACCTGGTACTACCACACCACTGTTTTGGTTAGTTGACCTCTCATCCGACCATTTGGTTCCAAAAGTATAACCATTTATGTCGTACCCACCAAAAGAGGAAACAGTGCCGAGGGGTCTTCTACATAACAGCTTGACAATATCAGGATGGTCCCCTTGCTGAATGTGAGCTTGCAGCCACCGAACGAAATTGGCACAATGCTTTTCCAGGATCCTCACATCACCGACAGTCCATGCATTTGACACTCTAATCTGATCCATGTGTATGTCAACATAAGGGGTCACCGCCTCGTGATTTCTGAGGATATATAAATGGACAGCATCCATGTCGGCGGCGGTAGGACTAAACAAACTATGATGCTTGAGCCCGTGCCCGTCCACTCTACCATCGTGCCTAGCATTTGGGATCCCCACTGTGGCAACATATTTCATATAGTTGGTACAAAACTCAATAACCTCTTCTGCGACATAACGTTGAACTATACTAGCATCAGGCCTATATCTGTTCTTCACGAAATGCTTAAAAATCGACATGTACCGCTCAAATGGATACATCCATCTCAAGTAAACTGGGCCACATAATTTTACCTCCCTCACCAAATGGACAATCACGTGGATCATTATGTCAAAAAAGGCCGGGGGAAAGTACATCTCCACCCTACACAAAACTTCCACCACCATTTCCTGCAACTCATCCAGCTTCTGCCTGCTCACTCGCTTACGACATATGCACTTAAAAAAGTAACATAGCTTCGATATCGCCTTCCTCACGTGACGAGGCAATGATCCTCGTAGAGCGATAACATTCAGCTCCTGCATAAGATTATGACAGTCGTGTTACTTCAATCCCGCCAGTTTCAGTTCTTTGGTATTAACACAATTACGGATGTTCGAAGAATAACCTGTTGGAACCTTAACAGACTTCAAAGCATTACAGTAACGCTTCTTCTCCTCGGTCGACATAGTGTAACAAGCTGGAGGTAAATAAGATTTACCTTCTTCCTCTACAGGGGCTAGAGACGATCGGATACCAAGCTGTACAAGATCTTTCCGCGCTTTTAAGCCATCCTTTATCTTTCCAGGGGTATTCATCAGCGTACCTACAAGTGCTTCACATACGTTCTTCTCAATATGCATCACATCGAGACAATGACGTACGTCCAAATGCTTCCAGTAATCTAGTTTGAAGAAGATCGAACACTTCTTCCAACTGCTATTCGACGCCTTCTTCTTCTTTCCCTTACCAAATTCATGATCCATCCCAGTAACCTTTTCTAGAACCTCCTCTCCAGTTAAAGGGATTGGGGAGGGATCATGCTCTTCTCTCCCGTTGAACCAATTCTTTGCTCGCCTCCAAGGATGTCCCGTCGGAAGAAATCTTCTGTGCCCGAGATACACCGGCTTACCACCGTGTTTCAATTGACAATAACTAGTCTTGCTCTCACATATGGGACATGCAAAGTGACCTTTCACTGAATAACCCCCCAAGTTACCTAATGCAGGAAAGTCATTTATACTCCACAACAACATTCCTTGCAGTTTAAACTCCTCATCACCTCGACTGCCATCAGGTATCCGAACACCCACATCGAATAATTTCTGCAAATCTTCGATCAAAGGCGCTAGGTACACGTCAATATCGTTACCCGGTTGCTTAGGACCAGATATCATCATGGACAATAACACATACTTACGTTTCATCATCAACCACGATGGCAGATTGTAAATCACAACCATAACTGGCCAAGAACTATGGGTGCTAGACATGTTACCAAAGGGGTTCATGCCATCAGTGGATAAGCCTAGCCTCACATTCCTGGGCTCAGCAGCAAATTCAGGGTACCGCTCATCCATTTTCTTCCACTGATCTCCATCTGAGGCATGTGAAATAATGTCATCGTCCTCCCTAGCCCTATCTGCATGCCATGTTAGCAACTTTGCATCCTCAGGATTTGCAAACAACCTCTTCAGTCGAGGAATCAGCGGATGGTAATACACTACTTTAGCCGGCGTTTTACATCTAGACGGCGTCACACTCTCGCCGCATACCTCTACGGTCCCCACCTTTGACTTGTACCGAGGTTCATTGCAGACTCGGCATGTATCTCTATCCTTGTCATCTTCCCTGTACAACAAACAATCGTTAGGGCATGCATGAATCTTCTGCATCTCCATTCCCATAGGACATAATATCTTCTTAGCAGCATATACTCGATCAGGACACAAGTTGTCAGTGGGTAGCAACTCTTTCACCAACTCTAACAATTCAGTCATCCCCTTGTCAGATATTCCATGGCGCGCCTTTAAATTCATCAACAACAACGTAGAACCAAGAACGGAATGTTTGCAACCCTTGTACAATGGTGTCTCTTTATCATTATACATCGCCGCTAACATGCTCGGCTTTCCTACCCAATCCATTGCCACGTCTTCCGCCATTTCATCAAGACAACCATCATAACGCAATCCATCTGCCCCAAGCTTAACATCAAACTCTGCATCATTATGACTTGCACCTTCTCCATGCCAAACCCATGTTGTATATGTAGGATCAAAACCTCTACAAACCAAATGTTCGCGCACAACGTCTACATCCTCATAAATCGCGTTGTTAAGGCAATCTATGCAAGGACATCTTAGCCCACCCATTCTCTTTTCTACACAATCCTTCCAACCAACATCAATAAACTCTTGAATCAAATCCGTATAACCTTGTGAGAGACGCTGATTCTCCAACATGATTTCACTACGACCCATGCTTAACAAGATACTATCAACAACGGTTTTGCTACAATCACTCAAACATTCCACAAATTTAGCACCCTAAGAACTCTACAAATCCATATAAACAAGCACATACACTAATCAAAAACAGTTTGCCCATTCCACAACCAATCAACAAAAAAATCAAAACCTCATACCTTTGTGTTCTTGGGCAAAATCAAGGCCTGAAAATGTGAGCAAAACTTGAGACAAAACAAAAGGAGAGTTCTTTTATCTACTTCTTTTATTTTCATTCCCGCAAAAAATCAGCTTTTATACACCCAGCTACGACACTGTTACGAATTCGCCACCTAATTCGCCCGCTACATTTTAATACAAGCGAAATCGTAAACCGAAACGCCTCTGGTCATAACTATAGGCGAGCTCGCTTCATCAGTAACGCCTGCAGGCGTCAATACAAGGCGATTTCGCAACTACAACGCGTCTTAGCATGTATGGGCGAACAACTATTCTTATTTCAGGCGGGTAATGCTGGCGAATTCGTCACTTTACTCGCCTATCAGCGAACACGGTTCAGAGTTCGCCTAGTATTGACATTTTTAATACACTTTGGAAAACGCCTTGTTTTAATTGTGAAACGCCGTGTTTATTTTTTTTGCCCTAGGCGAACGGCAGGTTACGAGTTCGTAACCCAGTTACTCGGCGGTTCCGCCAAAATCTGGCCAAAACGCCGTGAAATGTGTGCCGAGAAACCTATGCTTGTGCACTAGTGTAGTTGTTTATGAGTTTGATTTTTATTTTATTTTTCCTAACCAATTAAGTGTCTGAGTTGTAGGTGAACAGGAGGGGCTTTTTGAAAAGATGTCGCACTTGTTTTGTTGTTTTTCTAGCCAGCTAGAAACGATGAAGAAGAGACTGGATGCGATCAAAGCTGATCAAGAAGCGTACATCCAAAGAAGGGTCTTCAGATCGTACTAAGTGAGGATGAGGAAGAAGTGTACTATGGCGACCTTGCGCAAGTGAGTGAGCAAATGTCCTCGCGTGCTCTTCATGGACATATTCAGGTTCTAGAAGCAGCATCAATCTCCTTATTTCATCCATGTGAAGGCCAACATAGGGAACCACAGCCTTATGGTTACGAAGCACATATAGATGTGCAACCTTCAACTCAGCAGTAGTGGGCGTGACATATTTTCCACTACCAAATGCATGGCCTTCAATCCTGTTCACATGCCTGTTCTTCGGGACACCAACAGTCTCAACATCATCGAGGTACGCGGTGCATAATTCTATTGACTCTTCAGTTACATATCGCTGAACTATACTGGCATCAGGCCTGAATCTGTTCTTCACAAAATGCTTGAAAATCTTCATGTAGCGCTCGAAAGGGTACATCCATCTCAAAAACACAGAACCACAACACTTGATCTCACACACAAGATGAACTATAAGATGCACCATTATATCGAAAAATGAGGGCGGGAAGAACATCTCCATCCGACACAAAACTTCGACAACCATTTCTTGTAGTTTATCTAGTCTCGCTCGGCTAATATTCTTTCTGCATATGGACTTGAAGAACATGCACAAGCGGCTTATGCAGTGTCTAACATGTGGAGGTAGGGACGTGCGCAGAGCAATGGCATTCAATTCTTGCATCAAAACGTGGCAGTCGTGTGATTTGAGTCCCGCAAGTTTCGCCTCATCAACATTCACACACCGACTAATGTTGGACGAGTAGATACTAGGTACTTTAATATCCTTCAGACTTTGACAAAATTTCTTCTTCTCTGAATCAGACATGGTGTAAGAAGCCCGCGGCAAATATGTCTTGTCATTTTCCTTCACGGGGACCAAACCCGGTCTAACACCCATTTCCTCCAAATCTATCCTAGCTTTCAAGCCATCCTTACTCTTCCCCGGGATGTCTGGTAATGTGCCAATCAGACTCTTGCAAACATTATTTTCTATGTGCATAACATCCAAACAATGTCTAACCTCCAAGTCTTTCCAGTAAGGCAACTCGAAAAAAGATTGAAGATTTTTTCCATACACCATTCACTACTGGCTTCTTCCTATTCTTTCCAAAGTCATTGGGAATGTCCTTCACAGATTCATACACACTCTCACCAGACACAGGCGTCGGTGCATCCCTCTCATCAACCGCTCCATCAAACCACTTCTTACACTTACAGAGGGCATGCTCGTGATTTAGAAATCTCCTGTAACCTAAATAAACTGTTTTCCTCCCGTGCTTAAGTTGAACATGACAAGTGTCCATCTCACAAACCGGTCAAGCAAAATGCCCATTAACAGAGTAACCTGCCAAATTACCTAATGCAGGGAAATCATTAATGGTACAAAATAGCATCGCTCTCATGTCAAACCACTCTTCCCGGTATCCATCATAAGTCCAGTTCTCAAAATAACACAACTTCCTAAGATCTTCAATTAGGGTATCAAGATAAGCGTCAATGTCGTTACCTGGTTGTTTTGGACCTGAGATCATAAGTGATAGCAGAACGTACTTAAGCTTCATAGTTAACCAAGGTAGTAAATTGTAAATCGCAACCATCACGGGCCAAGAACTGTGGGTGCTTCTCAGATCTACAAAGGGATTCATACTATCAGTCGACAAACCTAACCGCAAGTTACGCGGCTCATTACCAAATTCAGGGTACAACTCATCAATATGCTTCCACTGATCACCATCAGAGGTATGGCGAATCACATCGTCATCGAGCCGATTCCTATCTGCATGCCAAGTTAAAGTTTTCGCATCTTCCTTATTAGCAAATAAACGCCTCAACCTAGGTATGATGGGGAGGTACCACACAACTTTAGCAGGACTCCTTTTCTTTGCCCCAGGTGCCGTCTCTGCACAAACACCTATTGACCTGGACCGTTTCGTATACCTAGACTCGTTGCAAACGCGACATGTATCCCTTTCAGCATCTTCGCCCCTGTATAACATATAATCATTAGGGCATGCGTGAATTTTTTCCAATTCCAATCCCATTGGACAAATAATTTTCTTCGCGGCGCAGGAACTTTTTGGCAACAAATTATCTTTAGGAAGCATTTCCTTAAAAGATTCCAACAATTCCGTCATTCCTTTCTTCTTCAAACCATGTTTCGCTTTCAAATTCATCATCATCAGCGCAGAATTGAGAACAGTGTGCCTAGCTCCCTCATACAACAGAGTCTTTTTATTATCATACATCGCCTCCAGCACCTCAGGTCTACCTTTGAAATGCATGGCCACATCTTCCGCCAAATCATCATATTCAAAATCACGATCCATATCACCATTAACACTATCCTCTTCAATCAAAACTTGGTTTTTTGCGACGATAGTACGAGCCTCGCCATGTAATGTCCACCTAGTATACGCTCTTGAAAATCCTCTCACAATCAAGTGTGACTTTAAATCACGCACATCATTCTTACAATCTCTACAAGGGCATCGAATTAGCGACTCATTCTGTACTCTTGCATACTCACTTGCCACATTCACAAACTCTGTCACGAGATTCAAATATTCACGCGATGTCCTAATATTCTCTTGTATAATTCTAGACCGTTGCATTGCAACGTGCCAAATCTACAAACAAAGTCCTAAATTGAAAAAAATACAAACTTAATCAACCATAACATCACTAATTAATAAAGCCCAATCATTGAATTACAACATTATCAACTTCTCTCATACATCAAAGACATGCTTGTCAATGTAAACTCCACATGCCATTCTTAACAAAACAATCGAGAACATCGATTCCACAATTTAACAACGGAAGATTTATAGATGAGATGACATACCTTATCGATGCAAACTTCAATCAATGCACACAGACAAGAATTTCCCCTTTTTCAAAATTTTCTAAACTATCTCCCTACATAAAAAATGCAGAGACCAGACTTTAAACGACATCAAACCGGCCTATTTCTGATTTCGTAAACAAGTCTTCCACTTTATGCGGATAGTATCCGATATCGTAAATAATGCCACTAATTCTGAGTACGATCTCAGGTATATTTACGATTTCGGAAACAAGCCGGTCGCATGTATTTAAAACTAGAAATACCGGCACGTGCTTTGCAAATGCCATGGCCAAAGTTCAGGACCGTTTCCGACCTCGGAAACGTTGGCCAGCACGACGGGAAATCATTCCCGCCGTGCATTCCCAACGTCGTTTGTCATCATGCACAGCGGGTTTTTTCTTCCCGCCGTCCTTCACGTCAGGCAGCGGCTGACCTGATTTTGACATCCGGTTTCGGATAGTTTACGAAATCGGAAACCAGAAGCACGGCGGGAGAAATAAGTTTTCTTCCCCCGGCCGTGCTTCTGCGCTGCGCTTCTGCCAATTTCCACTAGTGGCTTCTTCTTTTGGGGAGCCATGTTATACCTTAGACATGAGATAGACGTTAGACTTAATGTAAGGCAATGTCATACAAAGTAAAAAAATATATGAAATCATATAGATACTCTTCCCTAACATAGGTTTATACATTGGTATATAAAACATAGGGTTAAAACTTAATTAAGTGAATCAAAGGCACCATAAATGCTCTATCATAATCATACCTAGGGTTTAGAAAGATGTTTGTATGTATATAATGTTTGGCTTGGGTTTTAGGGTTTCAACTTATAGTTTCTCAAAGTAAGCTATATTGCTATTTCATCATTTCATAAGTATGATAATCCCAACAATACTAATCACACAAACATGCCTCCAAGCGAGGTAAATGAAAGGAGTCTAAGACTCTAACGTAAAGTTAAAATGCAAGTTCACATATATAAAACTAATGGGTATTTGATATAGAATAACTACTTTCAAAATGAGATTCATTCCATAAAGAATCACCAAATGCAAGAGAGATATACTAAGTGTTTATGTGAAACCCTCATTGAAATTTCTACATACACAAATCAACACATCGTTCATGCAAACACAACAATAATTAAAACCTCACCCAATGACTTGATATGGTTCGATGATCAAGAAGAGAAAAATGAGGGTAGAGTAGTGATGTGGTAGAGTAGTGAAAAAATATGAGGGAAATAAGTGTTGTGTATTCCCACTTCAACATAAATAGAGTGCTGAAATTTGATGGGCAATCCTGTTTCGAGTTCGAAAGAATATGGAAACATGACAAAATATGAGGGTTTACGAAATCGACCTTATATGTGAAGTAGGGTAATATTGGTTCGACATTTAGAACTGTAGGGTAATATTGGTTTACAGCTACGCTAAATGATTTTTATATTAAACGGAAATATTCTATATTACATTTTACATATGCCATTAATTAACTTATGTTATAATTCGCTTTATATACACATGACATTTAAATGTGTCAAATTGTCTACTTGTTACTTCTTGGTCGTACTTATATTTTATTGAGTCGGTTGAGGGGGGTGGAAACTTAAATAAACAACTGTGCTTGGAATTTGTTCATATCATACTTGAGGGCAAGCATGACTCAAGTGTGAGGATAATTGATGTGGTGATTATATGTTGTTTATTTCATGGTTTTGTATTGTGCTTTTACGAGATGAATGTGCACTTTAGGTGTGTTTTCTATGCAGACTTGGTTAATGGAAGAGATTGGAGATAAATGCACAAAGGATGCGGTTATGACGATTTTTGGAGCAATAAGGAAGCTAAAAGGATGCAAATCCAGTTGACCCTTATTCCAGAATCCTTCGTTTGGCAGAGTTGTGCTTCGTGTAACGATCACTAAATTACTCGGTGAAGTCGACCCGGACTGAGGTGAAACTGAAGGAGGATTTAGAGTCTAAATGAAGTGGATTCGTTATACTCATTTTTCCCACCGGGTTTTTAATGAGGTAGCGATCCAATATCTTCAAAGAGGAGCATTAATAAACTGGCAATATTGAAGAATTAGAATGAAGATATTGAAGAATTTCAGCTCAATTTAATTGGGCTGAATTATTGCTAGTTATAATTATTATTATTATTAGTTAAATATTAAATAAACCTGTGGGCCCTGTAGTATAAATGGGCCTGTGCGTGTGGTTTTGGATTTGGACTTTTCCTTGCTGAGTATATATACTCCAGCCGTGTGATTAAGGTTTTAGAGGTTTTTAGGTTTAGTTAAATAAGGGCCATGCTATATGCATGCAGGTAGTATATTGCTTTTGCAGACCGTATTATTTTAAGAAAAGACGAATACACTCTTGGTATTATTAACTAGGGAAAATTCTCATAAAGGGCGTAATAAGAGTTGATATTCCTACTTAGGGCGTAAAATTTTTGATATTCCTATTTAGGGCATTGAATTAGTTTTAAGACAGTTTCATCCTTTATTTTATTATTTTCAGTGTACTTAATTTTTTTTATATCCTAATAAATCTTGAATTACCTTCTGTCTTAGGCTTAGCTAGGTAGAGCAGAACCGCGGCTTTCAGAAATAAACTGGTGTTTCTCAGTAACCTCGAGAAGATATCCAGCTGTGGATCAAAACTCATCGTTGTGCTAGAATTGAGATTGCAAGTTCTAGAACCTCATCGTTGCTAGATGCTGACAAAACCACTAATACTGCTTCAGTCAGCTGTGCATTCGTTGCCCCGCTTTCAATTATAAAACACCATCAAGCAAGGCCTTTGTAATGACCCGGATTGCTGTTTCGCACTCATTCAGACTTTCTGAGGTGCATACAGTTCTAATAGCTCAAGCTCCTTTCTTTCACCACTGAAGGAATTCTCAAAGAAGTCTCCCTAGAGACAACAGCCTGTGATGCATCGCCCCTACAACTCAAGCCGCGCAAGTAGTCTGATTTTTTATCATCGTTTCTTCGACTGATGCTTGATGATCTTTCTCTACCTAATGATCTCCTCTGCAGCCAATTAATGCAAAGCCAGTTACTCACCGATATGAAATCATTGATCAAAATTCATGATATTTGTGAAGATTCTGGTTACCTACTTCCATGTGAAGCTCATTATCTTCAGCTGAATGATGATATAAACCTCCAGTTTTATCAATGGACTACAGCTCAGGCCTCGCCATTCATAACAATGGACTACAGCTCAGGGCCGCTCGATGATTTGGACAGCCGGTTGGGGTCGATGTCTAGTTTGGTCGGAGATAGAGCCTCTGGACGTGAGCTTTGTTCAGAAGGATGTGGCGGCGACGACTCTGGACGCCATGAAAAGGACTATCTCGGGGATGCTAGGGTTGCTGCCGTCCGATCAGTTCCATGTCTACATTGAAGCTCTCTGGGAGCCTCTATCCAAGCTGCTAATTTCTTCCATGATGACTGGGTATGCCTCCCGTTTCAATCATAACTGTTTCTTTAATTGCTTAGCTAAGTGGAGATGAGGAGAATGTTGATATGCATGTTGTTTTAGTATTAGAAAGTGGACTGTGATTATATAGGAGGGAAGGAGGACTTGATAGAATGTAAATTAGCTTAGTTTTCTACATTGAACTATTTGTTTGGGTTTAGAGTTGCTTATGGTTTGATCTTTGTGCAGGTATACTTTGAGGAATGCTGAAAATAGGATGTGCCTTGAGAAGAACCTTGAAATATATGATATCGATAGATACTCTGACAAAGCAGAATCTGAACAAAATGGTGCTACAGAGAAGGTAATTCAAGAATTTAGGAGATAAAAATAATTAAGTAAACTGAAAATAATAAAACGAAGGGTAAAACTGTCTTAAAATTAATTGAATGCCCTAAATAGAAATATCAAAAATTTCAGAACCTAAATAGGAATTTCAACTCTTATTACGCCCTTTGTGGGTATTTTCCCTATTAACTATTGATGAGGAGTCTTGTCCGTATTGTACTCATCAGCTTTTATGGATCGGACAGAGGAAAGTTTTCCCAATTTTTTCTGCTTTTTGGCCGAAAACATTCCCCCATGAACACCTTCCAAATCGATGGTTCATGTTATGGGTACCAAAAAATCTGAAAAACTGTAGCATAATACATCAGATTCCCAACAAATCCCATCCAATTTCATCACTTTTGGAGGGAAATTGATCCGACCGACGAAGTCAACTCCTCGCCGGCGCCGTTCGCCGGCAATCTCTGGATCTCTCGTCGACGGCCATCACCGGCGATTCGACGCCGCCGACTACCACCCCCAGCCTCCCCGAAACAAGGCGACCAAAACCCACTACCCACGGCCCCGAACTCACTCCGCCCGACCGCCGATGTCAAGTCTAGGCCACAGACACAAGACTTGAAACTTCTCCCGGCGATTCTGACCGGAGTTCTGGAGTGGGTGAACATTCCACAGACTCAGCCACACCACAGCAGCAAAAACCCCAGCACCAACATGAGGATCTTCACCGACGGGAGTGGGTTTTTGCAATCATGATAGATTGATAGGAGTTGGGATGATTGTAAAATAGTTCAATTTGTGGACTTGATTGCAAATACTCTGGTCTAATGGATCAAAATCTAACATGTTAATTAAAAAGGGTAGTATAGTCAGTTCAACACCAAATACAGACTGCAAAAGTATAATTAAACCTACAAATAAGAATTCCGTTAAATAATAATAAGATTAGGGTTTTCTTCATGTTTTGGAGACCGACGGCGGGCCTGGGATTTATTCAAGATTTTCATCGTTCGACTAATGCAATTCGGTTTGATAATTTCTTTTCTATTTTATTTTATTATTATGTTTATCTAATTGTTTGTTCGGCGTAGAATAATGAATTGCTAGTTTTATGATTTGTGAGATCTAAATGTGTTTATAATGATATCCATGAATTCTTGATTGTTCTTGTATGAATTTTTACCTGGTGTCTCGAGTTTGATCAACTTGAATACTATTAGGTTATAGCTAATTTAAATAGCGAAATTCCTGTCTATACAATAGATAACTGATACAGACTATATAATAACAGGGATGTGGAACAATTAAGTGAAAAAGGCATTAGTTGTGAATACTTGGGTGATTGTTTATATTGGGTCCTTTTCGTGCTTCATGCTATTGAGATGTGTATTCAGTTTAGCGAATACTTTCTGAGGACATCTTAATATGAGAAATAGTGGGTTCAGCAAATACTTGCCTGCCATTGAGAATGTAAGGAAGGATTGGGATGGTTTAGCAAATACTTGCTGTCCTATAAGTGATAGATTCGTGGGTGTTAATTTATTTCTGAATCAATGATCGATCATAATAACTAGTGAGGAATTATTCGAAGCCGAATGTCTTTCGTGTGGTTATTTGATATTTTATTTTAGTAGTTAATTTAATTTATTTATTTGATTCTATTTTAGTAGTTAATATAGTTTATTTTATTGCTTAGTTATTAGAAAATCAATCTTGAATTATAAAGTGTGGTGACTACACCAAAATTGATCTTAGGAAATTGATCTTTTTATTACTCCGTTTTCTGTGAGATTCAACCTTGCTTACCACTGTGCTAGGATTTTATCCTTAGTGTATTGCAGGTATTACTTGTGTGAGTGAAACGACGCTCACCAAATTGGCGCCGCTGCCGGGGAACGGTTGTTAGTATAAATTTTTCTTTCCTATTGGTCTTGGTTACCTTGTTTTTGTGTGAACAGATTCTGCAGACCCTCAGTTTGCCCAAATCGAGCCTGTCATCTGGTAGAATATTTTGAGGAAGTCTCACTTGATCAAGTTGTTATGGCGAGCTATTGGGAATGTTATGGAACACCTCCATCTCGAAGGTTCTACAATACTTGCCGTTACTATGGGCAATGGAGTTATGAATGTAATTATTCTCCTCAATACCCCATTACACCATACTCACAGTGGGAAAATCCAAATTACTTTCATGGTTACGAGGATAATCGAGGAGCAGCTTATGGCCAAACTTTCCAGGATTTGGAGTTTCACCAATCTTGTTAGAATCCACAGATGCAAGATGAGAACTCAGTGCATGAGAAGTTGGATGAGATGCTTGATTTGCTGGAAAGCATGAATGAGAGGATGAAAGAAGGTAATCAAAGGCAAGAAAAACAAAAGGAGTTGTTGGATCCCCCAGAGCCTCTATTCCATGCACCCGTTGAAGAGATCGAAAATTATGAAGATAGTTTGGGATCACTAGATCTTCACAGTAGCAGCAAACTTGAGGAAGCCTATTTGGTTGAACGTGGCCTTACAATGGATGAGCAGAACTTGGAGCCTGGTACAGATAGCCTCTGTTTGCCCAAACAGAGCCCTGTTCCTGAATAATCGCCACCAATCTATACGGAGTTGGACTATGCTCTTGAGTTTGATGACTTTTCTGAGGATGAAGAAAATGGTGGGACTGATTTGGTTGCCTTAGAGCATGGAAAGGCTGAGTCGGGTCAAGAATACATGGAGATGGAGTTGGATGAAGAAAGTGATCTCGATGATTTTGATAGAGTGGAGATGAGCAAAGAGGAAACCAAAGAAGATGCTCTAAATTTTCATTCGATAGTGGAAATCTCCAGTATAGAGCCGCCAATGGAAGTGTTCAGCCAAGGCCAGCTTGATATAACTCTCACTCATCCTACATGTGAATTGATCTTGCCTAAATTCTTCGAGCAACCTAACCCGTGGCATCAAAATATTGCGACCCCTTCGAGAAAGATGTGGGATACAAGGTTGGATTGTGCTTTATTGATGTTGTATAATGCCATTGGAGAGCTACTTGGCTATTTTTCTCTTGGAGCTGTGCATTGGAGATTTTATCATCTGCCTTTCAAGTTGACCGATACAACCTGTCAGTTTAGAAAAAATGTAGTTGTGGAATCAGCCAAGTGTGAGGAGGTTGAGAAGTTTCAACTTCAAGAATTGAAGGAATATCACTTGGAAGCTTTCGATCAAGATTTGTGGTACAAAGAGCAAACGAAAATGTGGCAAGAAAAGAATATGATGTCCAAGGAGTTCAGTGTGGATCAGAAAGTATTGCTCTTTATATCTAATTCTTGTTTAAGGCCTGGAAAGCTCGAGTCGGACTGGACTGATTCATCTAAGGTGGCCTCTGTTTGGCCAAATGGAGCTTCTGAGATCAAAAGCACAGATTTTGAGCAAGCATTCCTTCCTTAACGTCATCATCCCAGGCCATATTATGGTGCAGATCAGATTGCAGTAGTGAAGGATATTTCTTCATGCAAGTGTGAGGAGAAGAAGTTTTGTTTTGAAGATGATCGGATGGATGTTCCCGATATCATCACTTGGTATAAAGATAGAGGAAAACAATTTCCTCAAGATCTCCAATGATCGCACTAGAAAGTCTAGCCAAAGACTATAAAGAAAAGCGCTACCTGGGAGGCAACCCAGATTCTTTCTCTTTTCTCTTGATTTTTATTATTAAAAACCAAAAAAGAAAAAATTTGAAAAACCTAAAAAAAAAAACACGTTACTTAATTTTGTTTTATTTTCTTATGACTTTATTCCTTGATACTACAGGTAATTGTACTGAATAACACCCACTCGGAAGGAGTGGCGGACCTGTACAGCCTCTATTTGGCCAAACAGAGGCATCCTGGCAGCAGATCAAAAAGTATCCTGGCAGCAGATCGATACATCCTCGTGCTCAACTGATAGCTATTCTGCATATCCTGGACATATATGATCCAGGATTACCCTCGATAAGTCCTTCCCTCCATCCCTTGTTTTATTTGTTTTTAGTTGCTACTTGTTTTGTGTCCTCCTTATATTTTTGCTAAGCTTGCTTGAGGGCAAGCAAGGTTTAAGTATCAGGAGATTTGTGTTATTTGAATCCATTTTTTATCAATAACAAAAAAATATCCTGAAAATACAAAAATATTTTGTTTCTTGAATCGAGTCGGTCAAATTTTCAGCATGATAATGAGTAATGGAGTTGGCTTTGAGATGGATGAACTTTGCATGTTGAGAGAATATGATTAGTAACCTCGGTTGTTTGATATCTCCCTAAGAGTCTGAAAAGAGAAACCCTTGAAACCATCTTCACTTGTTTATATGATATTGGGATGACGAAAGGGCCTGTGAAGAACAAAGCCAGGTGTATAGTGAGGTCTGAGCCTAGAGTAGAGCACTCTCTACATCAATCTTTTTTCTGAGTGTTTTGGCAGTTGAAATTGATACATGTTAAAATGATGAAAGGCAAACAGGTTTACCCATACATCGTATATAGCCTACCCCTTTATATCCCTAGTAAACCCTCTTGAGCCTCGACCTTTTTCTTTGTTTAACCTAC
The DNA here is from genome assembly GCA_948330725.1 of Sherardia arvensis. NCBI lineage: Eukaryota > Viridiplantae > Streptophyta > Magnoliopsida > Gentianales > Rubiaceae > Sherardia > Sherardia arvensis. The sequence goes on from OX415235.1 coordinate 18,106,975, forward strand.
TCAAAATGTATATAAAAAAAACCAAGCTTGTTTATACCAGTCTCTTAACCCTATTATGCATGTTCCTGGGAATAAGTTGATATATTCATCCATTGTGTGACTTTTGGATACATGGCATTGCTGAATATACGTGTTGTTTGACAATAGAGCAGTTCTAAATATATTGCCCAGAACTTAAAGAAAGGTTTTAGTTCCAAACAAAACCTTACTCTGGAAACTGCAGGCTCTATTTGGCCAAATCGAGGTGTTCACCGGAAATGAAAATTGTGTTACTTATTATTATGTGAGTTTTCCTTGTCACATGTACAATAGAGCTTCAATATGTAAATGGTGCAGAAAAAAAAACAAAAAAAAAAAAAACAAGAAAAAGAAAAAGCATCTACATTTGAAGTGAGCTTGATTTGATGAAAAATGCTTACTCTACATGATGATGGTTTGAGATAGAGCATGCATAATATATTGTTCAAAAATATAAACCTTAGAGACTTTAGGATCATACCTTGAACCCTAGCCCACCTCAATTAAAAGACCTTTCTGATTTTCATGTATTATTTGATGTTGCCACGTTGATATTATATGAGTGATTGTCCCACTTTACTGAGTGCATTGAGTGAAAACCGTGAGGAGATTCTTCTTATCTGTTTTGAACATTGATAGGCAAGTGATTGCTGATGTAGGGGAGATTGATTGAAAGGTTCAAGGGGGGATGATACGAACTTTGTTTATGAAAGGAAACTTGATATCAAGTTTGGGGAGTCTGTTGATTAGCCGAGGAAAAGAAAGTTTGATATGCAAAAATTTTCTACCAAAGTCCGGGTAGTAAAGTCTTTAGTTTCGTATATTTGTTGGTTTGTTTAATTTTTTTCGATTTATTTTCTATTGAGTCAGTTGAGGGGGATGGAAACTTAAATAAACAACTGTGCTAGAAATGTTTTCATATCATACTTGAGGGCAAGCATATCATACGAGATTAATGTGCACTTTAGGTGTGTTATCTATGCAGATTTGGTTAATGGAAGAGATTGGAGCTAAATACACAAAGGATGTGGTTATGACGATTTTTGGAGCAATTAGGAAGCTAAAAGGATGCAAATCCAGTTGACCCTTATTCCGGAATCCTTCATTTGGCAGAGTTGTGCTTCGTGTAATGATCACAAAATTGTGCTCGGTGAAGTCGACCGGACTGAGGTGAAACTGAAGGAGGATTTAGAGCCTAAATGAAATGGATTCGTTATACTCATTTTTCCCACCGGGTTTTTAATGAGGTAGCGATCCAATATACTCAAAGAGAAGCAATAATAAACTGGCAATATTGAAGAATTAGAGTGGAGATATTGAAGAATTTCAGATCAATTTAATTGGACTGAATTATTGCTAGTTATTATTATTATTATTAGTTAAATAGTAAATAAAGCCCGTGGGCCCTGTAGTATAAATTGGCCTGTGCGTGTGGTTTTGGATTGGACTTTTCCTTGGTTGAGTATATTGTCAGGATTGGGCCTCAACAAAAGGGTAGAAATGACTTTCTGAAGAAGGAGTTAGCTAAGATGAATCAGTTAGCTGGGCAGTTAGCTAGTTAGCAAATTAGTTAGGATTTTAGCTGAACCACTGTTTACCTATATAGCTAGTTTGTTAGGATTTTGATCGGCATGCTTTTTACTGTAAACATTCATCACTTTGATGATGCTTCCAACCCCAATTTCTGTTATCAATCTTAGCTCAATTCTTTCTCTCCCTACTCTCTTTCCCCTCTATTCTTCTGTTCTTAGTTGCCGGATCTGTGAACTCACAGTTTTGGCACAACAATCGGTACCAGAGCCGGCATCCTCCGGCCGGATTCCGTTCAAAATCAACATTTTCCGACGAGTTCATGGCCGAAAAGCGCCTGCGTGTAATGGAGTCTGAGATGGATGGGAAGTTCCAGGAATTAGCTCAGAAATTGAGCGATGATTTGTATAGCGCCATTGACACCAAGTTTGCAGCGATCGGACGGGAGTTTGAGAAGAAATCCGGCGAGCAAATTGCGGCGGCAATGGAACGAGTTACGTCAGTTCAGACGGATCGAATTACAGCTCAGTTGAAGGATATGATTCTGGAGGAAATTCAGAACAAGAATCCACCACCACTAACGGTGACACAACCTCAAGCTCCACCTGTAACAGTCATAGATCGAGCTGTTCCGATCATTGATGTGAATGACAGACATGATAATTTGGATCATCGTGATGCTAGGATTCCAGGTACTTTTCGAGCTAGGATTGAACTGCCACAGTTTTCTGGTGATAATCCACGGGAATGGTTGCGCCGTTGTCAGAAGTTTTTCTGTTATCACAAGATAGCTGAGGACAGGAAGGTAGAAACAGCTGAGTTTTTCTTGGAGGTAAGGGCTGAGATCTGGTTCCAGAATGAGAAGTTATCCAAACTGAAGTGGACTTGGAAGGATTTCAATGATGCTGTGTTAGTGAGATTCACTGATATAGAAGAAGTTGATGCAGTGGAAGCTTTCAACAAGCTATATCAGAAAGGCACAGTCAGGAGCTATCAAGAGACGTTTGAGGACCTGAAAACACTGATGTTGGGTAAGGATTCTAGACTGCCTAAGTCCTACTTTATTTCTAGTTTTATTAGTGGGTTGAAAGATGAATTGAAACATTCTGTGAAAATGTTTCAACCTAAAACACTGAAGGCTACTATTCAATTAGCTTTGCTGCAAGAAACGAATCTGGAAATTATGAACATGAGAGTTAGGCCTCAAAGTTTTCCAGCTAATACTCCTTATACCAAGCCTAATATGGGACAAAATGCCTTGCCTTACCCAAAACCTAACCAAGACAAAGGCAACTGGAAAAATCACCAGGATATGAATGGTAGCTCTAGTGGTTTTGTTGGTGGTTATAGGAGAATTTCACCTCAGGAGGTTCAGTATAGGAGGGAGAAAAATTTGTGCTTTAAATGTGGGGACAAATTTGGACCTGGCCATATATGTAAATTCAAGCAAGTCAGTATGATCAAAGGATTAGAGGAGGTAGATGATGAGACTGGAGAAATTGTGGTGGTTGAAACTGAAGAATTGGCTCCTCTAATGGATGAGGTGGATCATTTTACTTTGAAGTCTGTGGGAAATAGAGCTCAGAGGATGAACACTATTGCAATTCATGGTTGGATGTGGGTTAAAAGGATCAAGATATTATTTGACATTAGAAGTGATTAGAGCTTCATCAATTCTGTGTTTGTTAGGCACATGAAGATGCAAGAGATCAATACTACTCCTTTTATTTGGAAGTGGCAGAGGAGCTAGGGTAAAGGGAGACACTTATAGCCCCCATGTGCAGTGGATAATACAGGAACACCATTTCAAGTATGACCTGAGAGTAATGAAACTGGGAGATGTGGATGTGATCTTAGGAACTGATTTTATGGCCCTTTTCAGTCCTCTTATATTTGACTTCACATACAATTGCATTACTATGCATGATGAGATAGGAGGATGGACTTTCCATGGCAGTCTTGATGCTGCAATTATGCAAATGGTGAGGGGACAGCATGCCAAGCAACTTTCTGAGCATAAAAAGAGGAGAGTGTGTCAACTGAGCATTCTTCCATTGAGGCCCTGTCCAGTTCAACTTATTTGGTGCTGTGCTGTGCTGACGAGTGCTGTGCTGTGCTGATGAGTGCTGTGCTGTGCTGATCAGTGCTGTGCTGTGCTGATGAGTGCTGTGCTGTGCTGATCAGTGCTGTGCTGTGCTGATCAGTGCTGTGCTGTGCTGATCTTGTGCTGAATAGTGCTGAAAGTGTTGAATAGTGTTTATTTGAGCTGAAAAGTGCTGATGAGTTTAAAAATTGTTGAAATGTGCTACTAAATTGAATAAGTGCTAAAATAAACTGAACTAAATTGAAATAGATAGTTATCATAATTTGCTCAATTTTATAATATTGACATTCATCAAGTTAGTTGAGATGAGTGTGAAACATAATTATGGTTTCATCTGCATTACACGACATGATTAGCACAACCGTGTTTCTCAAATGAACGAAAGAAATGCATCAAAGATCATTTTACATTCATGAACTATTATTCAAAAATAATTAATGAGATGCATAATAAGTATATGCTTTCTTGAAACTATTTTTTTTTGAAATAATTTTTACTTATATTAAAGCTTATATTAAAGTGAATTTATATTAAAGCTTATCAACTTTTGCTAAAGAAAAGTTAAGATTGATCAACGATTGATTCTTTCTTTATTTGAAATTAAAGATTGATTCATTTAGATATACTTTGTATAATCAAAAGGACTCCAAATCGAAGTCCAATTCTTTTGTTTACAGCTATAAAGTCCATATTCATCTCTGCGAAATTTTGTAGGGAGTTGCGCAACATCAAAAAATAACGCGGACTCTGAGCAGGAGAATAATCCAGGTATCCTCTGAATGCAGTTTTTCATGTTCTTTATGTTCATGTGCATCTCCTCACTATCCAGATGATTTGATTATATTGTTGTGAGACCATGGAAATTAAGAATTATTGAACATAGGATTTGGAGATTGAAAATTTATTTATTTTTAATTTATTTGTGTTTGTGTTTATCAAACTGGAGGTTCATGGAACACATTGCGTTTGGTTCCTAGATTGATTTAGTATGTGAATGCTTAATGGACAGGGCCTTACTGGATTTATAATCAGTTCTTTTGTGTTAAAAACTTATATTGATTTCACTTCAAAAAAAAAAAAAAAACTTATATTGATTTGCAAATTTTAATGAGCAGTATATATACGGGTGAGTGTATGGCTGGTCTCTTTCAATGATTACATATGAGCATTCTTTTTGTATAGTTTTTGTAAAGACTTTCATGTATTTTAAGAGAAAATTACATTCTGCTCATAATTTTTTATCTAATGAAATGAAACTTTTTTTTGCATGACTTAACTTTTTTAAGTTGTATGAAAAAGATATGTATTTTATAGTACGTGAAAATATTTCTGTAAGGAAAAACTCGGTTGTCATTCAAAATATACATAAGCATGCAATATGATGTTCTGAATGCTATTACTTTTGTTCAACAATTAGTAATGGGGAGGTCTAAGAAACCAGTGAAGTCTGTGGCAAAGTGCGTGAGAATATCATGGGATGAGACTGAGAATGATTATTCAAAAAAGTTGTTAAAAATAGTCATCAATGAAGTGGCTAAGAAGGGAGGTACCAAGTATAACTGGAAAAATATTATCCAGATGTTTAATGCACAAACAGATTTGAATGCTATTCGAAGCCAATTGCGAAATCATATTGATGGCTTGAAGGAGAAATACAATTGCTGGTTGGAATTGCAAAAAATGACAGGCATATCTTTCGACCCTGATACCAATGAAGTTGATGGTCCAGAGACAAGTTTGGAAAGATATGCAGCCTTTTTAGAGGTAAAAGTTTTTTTCAAACAATAGTTTGAATTTGTACGTTTTAATTTAAACATATTATATCGACTGACATTTAAATTTTTCCAGAGAAATCCAAAATATGGTCATACTGTGGGTAAAAATGAGCTACCAAATCATACTTTACTGGAGACCTTATTTCGAGGAAAGACTGCTCAAGGTGTGGGTGGTTGCTTTTCTTCGGCAATGGGAAAAAAGACTTCATACATAGGAAAGGGGAAAAAAGTGGTGGATTTGAATGTGGATTTAAATATGGATATGGATGGCCATGATACTGAAGAAGAGTTCGGAGATAGTGGAGACGACAATGGCAATGTTGGGGGATATAACATCATATCCAGTGATGATAGTGATTCTCCCAGAGTTCATGGTACCGGTGCTAACAAAAGAGGTGCTGAAGCAGTCAATGACCCAAGCGAGCTGAAAAAAATCAACACCGGTATTAATGATATGATTCAGTTATTGTCTAAAAGTTCCCAGACAATTTCGTTGGCTCAACAGTGCAGCAATGAGTTGGCAAGGATGAGAGTGATAGAGGAGCAAAGTGATATTTTCTTTGTGACGGTCATGAAATACTTGAAGGATCCGGGAAATGCAGAAACATTTTTGGCACTTCGAAATGATACCCAGAAATGGATCTTTTTGGGAGATGTGTGATGAGTTCATTGCAGTTGGGTGCATCATTTGCTATTTTTTTCTTGATTTGAATGTTGGATGTTTTGATTTTTATGCCATTTGATGACAATACTTTTATGTTGCACTTTGATTTGTGATGTGATACATTTGTTGGTAATAATTTAAGCAGGTAGTGGCTTGTATTCAGATTCTTATGTATCCAGTGTTTTTTAATAATGCAGAATGGATGATAAAATTAGACGGGCAATTACAGTTATGGCGTTACAAATACTAAGAATGTCAGTCCGGTTAGGATCATCAAGTGAGCAGAGGGAACCATCAGAGTCATCATCAAGACAACGTTCGAAGGGAGGGGAAAGTGGCGCTGAATACGTACATAGATTATTAACTGAACATCCAACCGCATTCAAAGTGCAACTTCGACTTAGTAGGGAAATGTTTGTCCAACTGGTGAATTTGATGATTGATAGAGAGCTATTGAAAGATGGCAGATTTGTGAAGGTGCCCGAGCAAATAACAATGTGTTTATACATATTGGCTAAGGGCCAAACTTATCGTGATGCTGCTGGGAGATTCAAATGTTCTCCGACAACAATAGGCTTCTATTTCAAGAAAGTGGTGGATGCTTTGGTGATATTGTCATATGATATTATCAGACCACATCGTGATTTATCAGAGGTGCCTCCAGAGGTGGAAAACGACGCACGATATTGGCCTTATTTCAAGGTAATATTGTATATCATATTCATTGTACGTATATTATACATGTTTATTCTTCAATTTATATTGACTAATTCATCATGTGATAATATTATTATCTAGGATGCAGTTGGCGCTTTAGATGGAACTCTCATAGAAGCATTTATAAATGATGAGGATGGTGTGCCTTTTCGAACTCGTAAAGGTGGTAAAAGTTGGAATGTATTGACTTGTTGTTCATTTGACAGACTTGTCACATATATTAATGTCGGATGGGAAGGAAGTGCCCATGATATTAAAGTATGGAGGGATTCACTTACTCAAGCAAAATATGTTTTTCCTCACCCTCCTCAAGGTAACGTTTCAAATATATGTTAGTTTATAATTTATTTTTACAAATAATAATGTTTACCGTCTAACTCGCAAATGATTTCACGTAGGGAAATATTATTTAGTGGATTCTGGATATCCAAATACTCTTGGATACTTATCTCCGATCAGTGATGTAACAATCAGAAGACATACACCGGAATTCAGAAATGCACCACCAAGAGGTAGAAATGTTGTTTGGTCAATTGAAGCGTAGATGGAAGGTTCTAAAATCAATGTCAGAGACATCTCTCGATTTTCAAATGGCAATCATTGTTTCATATTTCACACTTAATAACTTCATTAGAATGCACGAGCTTGGGATACCTGTTTTGGATCATGAGGCAATTGGACAAGGAATTGTAGATTTGCATATGTTTGATTCGGAGCGAAAAAAAGCTATGTCAGAAGTCCGTAACGATATAGCCTTACAAATTTGGAGCTCCGTTGGAGGCAACAATGAAGTGCAAAGCAGCGATGAAGAAAATGATTACATGGATGACAGCGATTAGTTATGTGCTATTATTTTATTTTTCATATAATATTCAACTCTTCTATATTTTAGTTCCATGAACTTGTAAAATAGTTGCACTATTATTTAAGTGCAATTTGAAGTAATAAAAAATAATGTTTATTACTCAAAAAATAACAATTTTACTTAATTAATCATATTTTACAAAATATAAAAATAGTGTTTATTAGAGCTGAAAAGTGCTGAGCTGAACAGTGCTGTGCTGATGAGTGCTGTGCTGTGCTGATGAGTGCTGTGCTGTGCTGATGAGTGCTGTGCTGTGCTGATGAGTGCTGTGCTGTGCTGAAACGTGCTGCAATAAGTTGAACTGGACAGGGCCTGAGACTTGAAACTGAAGATGAGGAACTGGAGGAAATAGCAAGGGTACAGTGTAACCGTTTGAAGGAGGACTTGGTCAGAGAAGCATCAGACAATTCTGCAACCACTCTTTCTGAAATTTCTAAGCTGGAATTACCAGAACCTATCCATCTACTGCTTAACAGGTATGTTAACATTTTTGATGTCCCTAAATCTCTTCCACCACAGAGAGATATTGACCATCAAATTTTGTTAAAACCTAATGCAGAAGCTTTCAAGCTAATACCCTACAGATGCCCTCATGCACACAAATCAGAGATTGAAAGCCAGGTTGCTGAGATGCTGAACAACAAAATAATTAGACCTAGCAATAGTCCTTATTCTTCACCAGTACTTCTTGTCAAAAAGAAAGATAATTCCTGGAGATTATGCATTGATTATGGGAAATTAAATGACAGTACTGTAAAGGATAAATTTCCAATTTTAATAATTGATGAGCTATTGGATGAACTCCATGGAGCTACTGTCTTCACTAAGTTGGATCTTAGAGCTGGATATCATCATATCAGAGTTAAAGAAGAAGACATTTCCAAGACTGCTTTTCAGACTCATTATGGACATTATGAGTTTCTTGTAAGGCCATTTGGCTTAACTAATGCTCCAGCTACCTTTCAGGCTCTTATGAATAGTGTGTTTAGGGATCAGTTGAGGAAAAATGTACTTGAGTTCTTTGATGATATATTGATACACAGTCAAAATATTTCTGATCATGTACAACACCTTGCTACTGTTTTAGAGTTGCTTGCCAAACACCAATTATTTGCAAAATTATCCAAGTGTGAAATAGCCAAAGAAAGAGTTGAGTACTTAGGCCATGTTATCTCTGGAGGTGGGGTGGAAATGGATCACAAGAAAGTTAAGTGTACAGAATTGTCCTGTCCCTACCAATTTGAAACAACTGAGAGGTTTGCTTGGATTGGAAGGGTATTATAGAAGGTTTATAGAGGGTTTTGGGACCATTTGCAGACCTCTACATGATTTTCTCAAAAAAAATGCATTCAAATGGCAATCTGTAGCACAGTCAGCTTTTGAAGCATTGAAGGTGGCCATTACTTCTGCTCCAGTTTTAAAAATGCCAGAATTTGAGAAAGACTTTGTAATAGAAACTGATGCAAGTGAGTGGGGCATGGGTGCAGTACTGATGCAAGATCAACAACCTATAGCTTATCTCAGCAAGGCCTTTTGTCAGAAACATAGAGGATTATCAACCTATGAAAAAGAACTCCTAGCTATTGTCATGGCTGTGGATAAATAGAGACATTATTTGATTGGAAGCCATTTCATCATAAGGACTGATCATCAATCTCTCAAATTTTTAATTGATCAGAAATTAAATCATGCATTGCAGCACAAGTGGACCACCAAACTGTTGGGACTGAATTTTGAAATTCAGTACAAAAAAGGAACAGAAAATAGAGCAGCTGATGCTTTATCCAGGAATCCTCTCGATACTCATGATCACATTAGCCAGGTTAGAGCTATTACTTCTTTACAACCAATGTGGTTAGTACAACTAGAAACTAGTTATTTGGAGGACTCTATCTCACAAGAATTAACGGCCAAAGTGGTGCTTGCTGACCCTTCAGTAGCTGAGTATAGCTATGTGCAAGGAATTTTTAAAAAAGGATTGAAAATATATGTGGGAGCAGCTGGTCAGATCAGACAACAAATATTAAGTTCTATGCATGCCCCAGCCTTAGGTGGCCACTCTGGATAGTCTGCAACACTCAAAAGGATTCTAGCTCTTTTTTATTGGCCTGATATTAAGAGTGACATCATACAGTTTATTCAACATTGTGTTGTCTGTTAGAAAAATAAAACTGAGCACTGTCATCCTCCTTGATTGCTCCAACCATTACCTCTTCCCACTCAGGCATGGAAGCATATTTCTATGGATTTCATAGAAAAATTACCAAATTCAAAAGGAGTGGATACAGTTTTGGTGATTGTTGACAGAATGACTAAATATGGACATTTTATATCCTTGTCACACCCTTTTACTTCTCAGACAGTGGCTGCAAAATTCTTTACTGAGATTTTTAGACTACATGGACTTCCTGAATCCATTGTTTCAGACAGAGACAAGGTGTTTCTGAGCCATTTCTGGAGGGAACTGTTCAGCAAGTTAGGAGTTTCTCTCAACTATAGTTCAGCCTATCATCCTGAATCTGATGGACAAACAGAAAGATTAAATCAGGTCCTGGAAACAAATCTGAGATGTTTTTGTGGAGACAGACCTGATTCTTGGTCCCTTTGGTTAGCTGCTGCAGAATGGTGGTACAATACTACCACCCATTCCAGTCTAGGAATGACTCCTTATGAAGCACTGTATGGTGTTAAGCCATTATCTGTACCTCTTGGTCCTCTGGCTGATTCCATTTTTCCTGCTATTGTGGATATAGCTGAACAAAGAAGAAAGGTTCGCAGTCAACTTCAAGCTAAACTTGCAAAGGCTCAAGAAATGATGAAAACTTTTGCAGACACTAAGAGGTCTGAGAGATCTTTTGTTGTTGGTGACTGGGTGTATCTAAAGCTTCAGAAGTATAGACAGGCGACTCTCAGGAAAAAACAACACATGAAATTGTCTCCAAAATATTATGGACCTTTTCAAGTTCTTCAGAAGATTGGTTCTGTTGCTTATAAGCTACTACTTCCAGATCATTCTAGAGTTCATCCTGTTTTCCATGTGTCTCTACTCAAAAAACACATAGGACCACCACCTGTACAAGGAACTACTCTCCCTCCTCCTTATAGTGAGTTGGTTGAATCTACATTGCCTAAAAGAATACTCCAGGGAAGGATTATCATGAAGGATAACAAGCAAGTGACCCAATGGCTTGTTGAGTGGCAGGGACTTCCCATTGAAGATGCTTCTTGGGAGGATAGTGATATGATCAAGTTACAATTTCCTTCATTTCAGACTTGATTGTTGTGCTTGCCAAGTTTGGGTTGCTGTGCCATCACATGCCAAGACTTGTCTGCTGTGCCGTTCCATGCCAAACCTTGTCTGTTGTGCCATACCATGCCAAGTCTTGTTTTGCTGTGCCAAGATATATCATTTTTTTTATTCTCAGCTTGAGGACAAGCTTTCCTTTAAGGGGAAGGGATTGTCAGGATTGGGCCTCAACAAAAGGGTAGAAATGACTTTCTGAAGAAGGAGTTAGCTAAGATGAATCAGTTAGCTAGGCAGTTAGCCAGTTAGCAAATTAGTTAGGATTTTAGCTGAACCACTGTTTACCTATATAGCTAGTTTGTTAGGATTTGGATCGGCATGCTTTGTACTGTAAACATTCATCACTTTGATGATGCTTCCAACCCCAATTTCTGTTATCAATCTTAGCTCAATTCTCGCTCTCCCTACTCTCTTTCCCCTCTATTCTTCTGTTCTTAGTTGCCGAATCTGTGAACTCACAGTTTTGGCCTTGTGATCACGACATATATATACTCCAGCCGTGTGATTAAGGTTTTAGATAAGGTTTTTAGGTTTAGTTAAATAATAATAAGATTAGGGTTTTCTTTATGTCTTGGAGACTGACGGCAGGGCCTGGGATTTATTCAAGGTTTTCATCGTTCGACTAATGCAATTCGGTTTAATAATTTTTTTTCTATTTCATTTTATTATTATGTTTAGCTAATTGTTTGTTCGGCGTAGAATAATGAATTGCTAGTTTTATGATTTGTGAGATCTAAATGTGTTTATAATGTTATCCATGAATTCTTGATTGTTCTTGTATGAATTTTTACCTGATGTTTCGAGTTTGATCAACTTGAATACTATTAGGTTATAGCTGATTTAAATAGCGAAATTCCTGTCTATACAATAGATAACTGATACAGGCTGTATAATAACAGGTATGTGGAACAATTAAGTGAACAAGGCATTACTTGCGAATACTTGGGTGATTGTTTATATTGAGTCCTTTTCGTGCTTCATGCTATTGAGATGTGTATCTAGTTTAGCGAATACTTTCTGGGGACATCTTAATAAGAGAAATAGTCGGTTCAGCAAATACTTGCCTGCTATCGATAATGTAAGGAAAGATTGGGATGGTTTAGCAAATACATGCTGTCATATAACTGATAGATTCATGGGTGTTAATTTATTTCTGAATCAATGATCGATCATAATAACTAGTGAGGAATTATTCGAAGCCGAATGTCTTTCGTGTGGTTATTTGATATTTTATTTTAGTAGTTAATTTAATTTATTTATTTGATTCTATTTTAGTAGTTAATATAGTTTATTTTATTGCTTAGTTATTAGAAAATCAATCTTGAATTATAAAGTGTGGTGACTACACCAAAGTTGATCCTAGGAAATTGATCTTTTTATTACTCCGTTCTCTGTGGATTCGACCCTGCTTACCACTGTGCTAGGATTTTATCCTTAGTGTATTGCAGGTATTACTTGTGTGAGTGAAACAACGCTCACCAAACAATATAATATGAATAGTGTACTATTATGAGACAGTCATGTTTCTATTCTTAGGTTTGATCATCACAGACTCACGAAATAGAAAATCTTTGATCTGTACATCTTTTCTCTTCTTGAACAGATGTCTGCACCCGGCCACACCATATTCTTCAATTCATTTCTACTTCTCACAACATTCTAATTCTTAAACATATTCCAACAGTGTATCTTGAATTTACGTCGTTTAAATTTTCCAGAGCATTACCCGACTGGTTTTCGAGTTCGAAAACTTATACAAGCTGCGAAAGGGTCAGACCGCCGTGCACCGGCGACGTCTCGGACGATATTCCCAGTAGTGGCATGTTATTGAAGCATATGAAGAGTACTACGATTTTTGATTTGCCCAGCTTAATTTTTTTGATATTGTTAAACCTACTAGCTTAAATGGTAGAATTATATAACTGCACAAAAATATTGGTTCAAAAAATCACATAGGTTTCATTTACTTGACAGCATATTCAAGTTGTTCGTAATTCTATGTCTTATTTCTTAAATTATATTATCTATCATGTAGGTGTGAGAACATCTTCTATCAAGGTGGAGTTTGGCGGTGCATTCGAATTTTCATTAATTTCGGGCCTATTTATAGTGATGAGGTGAACCTACTAAGTATAATGACACTATTTAATACGTTTGGAACTGAATTGAGCTAAATTAAAAAATACTGAATTAAATTGATCTAAAATTCATTAGATTTTTTTGATAAAATATATTTATATTCCGATTCTTTATTACAAAATAAGTCATTAAAATATATTGAATTGAACTAAACAGAACAAAAGTGAATCAAAGAAACAAATTAATCACTACATTAATAAAACTAAATTAGCTAAATTTTATCATATTATACTTCATCAGAACCGCACATGATAACATTATCCTAGATGATAAATATATTTCATAACTGAACTTAATATACCGAGCCTACTTCATAAACTAAATTGAATTGAATTTAAATGAAGTTAATTTAACAAAAAGAAATTACATGAATAAAACAATGCATTGTTTAAAATATGAAAGTTTAATGTGCATAATCTAGGATTACAAACTAGGCTGGTATGTATTTTAGTTGCCTTTAAGTTTTAATAATTAATTATGATTTCATAAATATTTTCTAAAAATGTTATTTAAGTTGGTATTCTATAAAATCAATCCCTAAATTAATAAGAATTTAAAATTTTATATTCGTAAATGGTATAGAAATAAATTTAATATAACATGATCCAACTTCAGTAAGTTTCAGTCCATTTCAAATGAATGCTTGGCTCTTGATGGTCATATTTTATTCAGTTTATTTCTAATGAATTGAATTGAATTTAACTAAACTAATTAAAGTGAAAATTCACGTATTGATAAATGGAATTGAAATAACTAACTTTACCTAAGTTTTATAAAATTCTATTTTTGTTGAACTGGACTAATTCACTGAAAATGTTAACAGACAGTGGTTTAGAGATAATCACAACGCGACTTCAAGGAGAGGAGAGTCCAGGAAGTTTCTAAAATTAGGGGAGTGCTCTCTTATAAAGAAGAAGTAAAGTAACAAACATATTTTAAAAAAATATTTAACATAACGAAAATCTAAATATATAGAAACGGTTGGAATTGGGTGAAAAAACTATTACAAAAACTGTTGGACTTGCTATGAATTTATTGCGAAAAAGAAGGATCCGTCTAAGACCTCTTAGCTCACACTAGCGAAGCATATGAGTCGAGATCTAGTAAGTTATGGCTAAATATAATATAATATTATAAATTACTTCATAAAACCTCGCAGCGCGCGGTCCGATTAGCCTAATTTATGCAATTTGACAAACTGACTGGTCTAAAATCATGGTAAGAAGAAATGACCTCCTTTTTGGGTACAAGAGTTATCCAGGTTGCAGAAATTCCTGCAGGAATAATAGATTCATCATAAAACCTGAAACATCACTTAGAAGTTCTATCTTGATAATGTCCCAAGCCTTTGTGTAAAATTTTAGAAGAGAAGTCATCCGGGTCAGGACTACTATTTTTATTGAGGTTAAAAACAATATCCTTTAGCTCTTCAATAGTTACTGGTCTAAGTAATTTTCCATTATTAGAATGTGATATGGGCCTCAGCCCATATATAGGCCCGTAAAGTATATTCACTGGAAAGAAGAGAGAGTCCAGCCCACCCGTGGTCCTCCCATGACATCAGCTATCTTGGACACACCCGGGTACAAGAAGGACATGATAATGATACCTCAACCCCGAGTGTGCGACAAGAGGAGGACCACTTAGCCTAAACCCTCTCTGCTCATTACTATTATAAATAGAGGAGTGACCGACAGTAAAAGGTATGTTCTATCAGACTTAAATAGTCTCTGTATTTCTTCATATTCTCTCTCCTCTGCATAAAGCCCAATCTTCATCATCACGCCGGAGCGTCTACCCTTGGGTGACCCCGGGGGCTTTGTTTTGCAGGATATAGGTGAGAGATCCGCCGCGGGCTTGGATTTCAGCTCTCCCCGGACAACTCATACCGGGGCTGGTATCCCGGAGCTTACTAGTAGCATCAAGAATCAGACACTAATTTAGGTATTTGGTTTAAAAAATGATGATAGGAATCACATTTTTTTATGACATAAAGGCTCTGATAGCAAATCTGAGTAATAATGAATTGCTTCAGACTCAATTCAGAAGGGTTGTCAATCGAAATACCATTTTTTTTTTCATTTTAGTAACACTAAGATTTCAAGGATCTTAGTAATAATTGTCAATCTCATCTCCCTCCTTAAGCCACTTAATCCTGGATTTCGGTTTCCAGAACTTTTGTTTCTCCTTAAGGGATCTATGGTGAAGGGCTTTAAGTTCTTTAAGCTTGAGTAATTCATTGGGTGAGGTATCATTGTCAAAGATGATCTCTTGCTATCTCAGTGCGTCAACTGCATTGGTGACATTGGATTCTATATCACCAAAGACTTTGAGCACATGATGGTCTGTATAAGTCTATGGAGTTATATAAAGAAACCAACCATTCCAGATGCATGTAGAGGTAGATTCCAATTGTTAGCTATGAACACCACGAAATCATCTCTAATGAACCATACATTAATGAATCTAAAAGGTCTAGGAGAAAAAGGTATGGTACCGCTTACTCTAAAAGGCAAAGTAGCATGATCTGAGGTGTCTCTCTTTTGTACTAGAAATAATGATGTAGGAAAATTCCTCAACCAATTCTGAGTAGAGTGACCTCTATTAAGTTTTTGTGTGGTGGGAATCAACCAGTTGTTGGACCATGTAAAAAGATTACCAACATTATTAATATCAAGCAAAGCATTGAAGGAGATAAAATTATTGAAATCTAACATACTCCTTATGCCTGATCTAGATGGTCCTTATACTCAAAAGATGATATTATTGTGTTAAAATCACCAATCTAAAAACCATTATCCACAATTTTGCCTGATAGTTCATCCAAGAGGTATCTACTTCCAGGGATAGTTCTAAGTCCATGGATAAAGAAAACTTCCATAAAAGAGTTCAATGAACTGAAAATGTCAACTTGAAGAAATTGAAGGTAATTTTGCTTTAAAGTGACTTGGAACTGGCCATTCCACATTAACCAGATCTTGCCACTTTGAGCACATAATGAATTAGTAAAATGTAACGGTCTTATAACAGCAAAACATTTTTTACTCTTATGCCATGATTCAATAAGGTAGAGGAGTTCAAACCTGTGATTATTAACTAGATCAATCAGTCTATCTATTGATTTTCTTATATTCCCCTAATTTTTAATACCAAAAATTATTTTTCAGTGGATTTATCATTGGGAAACTGTTTTGGTACTTTTGATCCAATGAGAACTTTGTTAAGTGAGTATTTTGGGATTTTATTTTTGGATGTGAACTTCTTATTGAGTTGACTAAAGAAATTTTCAATTTTAGATTTATCCCTAAAAGGAGGTAGGGAGGATCCAACGTTCAAATGTTCTTTAGTCAATTCATTAAAAAAGGGATTTGAAGGACTAGCCTGTGTATGGGAGTCAACAATGTTATCATTTTCAGATGATTCGGACATATTATCTCATCCAACATTGTGAGCTAAAAGGGAGAATCTGCTTCCTGATTTACCTTGGCACAAAATTTTTTTTTAGGTGATAAGGACATTTCAAAGAGAGTAGTTGACTTACTAGTGCCAATGTTGAATGTCATCAACTACTGCAAAATTTTTATTTTTAGTGAGCTCAGCCTGTTGTAGTAAGACAACATCAGAGTCTTGAGTTGAGTTGTTCTCCAGGAGAGGAGTGATAGTAGGATAGAGAACGATGGGGGAAACTAAATTGGGAAAGCAAATCATTATGTTTGATGAAGACAACGGTCCATTTGGGGGACTTCTTCTTCTTTTTGTTTTTTTGCTTGCGCTTTGATGACCTAGCTGTACAAATGAGAGTCTTTTTATCCATATCAGTAGCAAGCAAACTAAAGGGACCAATAGCATTTGTAAAAGTGTTAGGACCATCAATACGTATAAAATTATTGGTGTTAGCCTGTTAGGGTCAACTGTCACCTTAACCTGACTAGTTCCAGCAGGAGAATTTAGGTTAGGGTTAGGAAGTGAAGAAACAATAGGTGGTACAACAGCAGCAAGTGTGGATTTTTGTTTTTTCAACTTTATCATTCTTAAAAGTGGAAGAAGCAATCTTAATCTAATTGATATTCTAAGAGGTTTTGAGGTTTTGTTTAATCTCAGGATGAAAAATGCCACAAAAATAATCTTCACAGCCTATGATACTATAGTGGTGGCAGTATTCTCATACTCAACAGGGTATGTAGAAACATTCTCATCTTCTATGCCCGACTTAATTGAAGTCTTAAGTTTCTTTTTCAGATCAACTTCAACACAAATTTTTACAGTAGAAGGCCAAGTAACAAAAGCAGTGGCTAGATCCATCTTGATGTAAGTACCAATCTGATTACCCATGGCTTGAACCATAGTAGCATTGAAGTAGATGAAAGGTACCTTTTGAATTGTAACCCAGACTAGGACTATTGAGGATTCAGCATCAGGGGGAAAGTCCAGAGTCCATTTCAGAACCTTTCATTTGGGATCCACAGAAAATCCAATGCCGCCCCTTGAACGATCATCGTTGATAGTGTTCGGAATTTTGGAAATCTGATGAGGATATGCCTATAGTTAATTGACCCAATCTGAAATTTACCTTTGGAATCAGCATAATTTAAAGTTTCATTCAACTTCTCCATTGTTGGTTTTCACGGGCGAATTTACCGATTAAGGCATTGTTTTAGTGTGAAGCAAGGATTTCAGCTAGTTGGGGGGTAACTACACATGAAATTTCACCTCTATGTTGTGCAATTGGTTGGAATTCTGAGTTGAAAGGCAGTGAGGATGATAAAGATGGCGGCCGATTCAATAAAGCTTGGGAAAAGCTTTTGCCCTGAGCTATTACACCGCGTTAAAAAAATGGCGGCGTAGCCTTGGGCGCCAGTACAGAAATGACAATTATTATCTATCCTTTGGGGGATGTGATGGAAATAATAATGAAGTAGGTGGAAGTAGTTATATGTTGGAACTTTAGGATTAGTAAGTTAGTAGAGAGAAGGATGAGCAGATAGAGAGAAACACCCTGAACTATTTAAGGTGTAAAGTGTTATTTTATGCACAATCTTATCAAAAATTAAAGAATAAAAGTTAATTTGTCAAAAATGACCCCCCAAGTTAAAATTTCTATATTCGTCTCTGCGACTACGGCTAACACCAAAATATTTAAATTAGTCACAAGTTTTATTTTATTTTATAATCAAGATTTGTAAAAATTAAAAGGGTAAATAACTAAATATGACATAAATTAGAGACTAAAGTGCAAAAACAAGACCAAACATTGGTCAAAATACCCAATTTCTAGACCCAACATTCGAAGTGCTCAATTTCTAGTACTCTACTTTCTAAAAATACCCAATTTCTAGACCTTGGTTAATTTTCTCCGTTAGTTCAGTTTGTTTGAGGGGTATTTTAGTAATTTACATTCTAAAAAAAATCATACTTCACTTTTTTTTTTCGTATATCCCACATGAAAATCATCAATTCCTCTTTCGCTCTGCAACTCACAAGCGCCCGACGTAGGGGTACTGTGCCAACCCTAGAAAATTGATCCGGCCCGGCCCGGATTTTTTGTCCCAGACTCAGACTTTTACTATTACGGGCCGGATCCCGGACAACACTTTTTTCAATTTTTGGGTTTGACTTTCCGGGTTCTGGGTCGGTTAGGGTCAAACCCGGTTTTTCCCGGGTCAACCCAGTTATTTTTTGTGGAGATACGAAGAAAAAATGGGAAGTATGATTTTTTAGAATATAAATTACTAAAATACCCCTCAAACTAACTGAACTAACGGAAGAAATTAAGCAAGGTCTAGAAATTGGGTGTTTTTAGAATGTAGGGTACTAGAAATTGAGCACTTTAAATGTTGGGTCTAAAAATTGGGTATTTTGACCAATGTTTGGTCTAGTTTTTGCACTTTAGTCTAAATTAGACGTTCAAATTTGATATGCTCGATGAAAACCTAATAATAATATTAGACATGTAATTCTATTTACACCTACATTACATTTTAGTGGGTGTGGCTATTTACAACCTCTCTCATCCGACGCACATATGTATCAGTTGTTGGAAACTGAAAAGTTGAGAGACTTAATTATTGTCATTAACTTTGTGGAAAGTTGAGGGGTTTGCAAATGTTTCAGAATAAGTTTTAATGTGGGCGTGGGCCCATCGTGCGGACACGCATGCAGCACCGTTTCTAGGGCTGTTTGCCGCCAAATATTTTGAACTTTTACAGTCCTATTTATTTCTATTTTGATCTCCGAAAGCCCATGTTCTAGAATAAAAAAGGCTGAAATTTTCGAGTTTCAATCAGTATATTTTCGAAAAAATTTCTTTTGATCAGCAATATTACAGATCACCTGTCCATAAGCTAATACTGGAAAGATTAGCTCATGGATGAATTCGTAAATATTCTTAATACTTCATATAAGAGCAAATCAGTCTAACTGTGAAGGGTTTAGCTCATGAATGATTTGCAAATATTTTTCCAACTCGAGATCAACCTAAATTCGGCAAGGAAAAATATTTTTCCAACTCAGTACATGACCTATTTGGCTGATTGCTATGCTCAAAAATATTCATGAATATTTTTGAGTTTCACCAAATTTCCACGTTCCAAAAAAAGGAGCATGTCTAGATCTGTATAAATTTCCGATCGTCTTGACTTTTTTCTTCAGTTCTGGTGCTGATTTCCATCTGAGATTAGATGCCGCCCACTGGGAAAACGGGGAGCATCAAGAAGAGAGGTCGGAACAAGCTTATTCTACACAGGCATGATGATTTCTCAGTTACGTCATCGGGGAAGTCGAACCTAGCTGCTTTGTTGACGGATCTGGAGCAAGCCCAAGCTTCAGTGAGGGAGGAATTGCCACAAAAGAGTGGAAGTGTGGATGAGGGGACGAGCCAAACCCCTGTGAAGGAAACCCAGAAGCTGAATTTGATTCTGCCGGTAACACAGGCTAGGGGATCGCCCAAGCGCTGGTCGGATCAGATGGAGGAGCCAAAGGATTCTAGCTTGAAGCAACACCTATTCCGGGCCGAGGAGGTCCACTACTTTGCTCCGGTCACACATGAAGGCATCCAAATGGCGAGAATTCCGAGAGAAGAAGTGGAAAATAGCTTGAAGACCTAGGAATCTACAGTGGTTTGCAAGGTTTTGGGTGCTTTTCCGCCACATTGGGTCATGGATGGCTATTTCAGAATTTGGGGAACAAGCAAGGTGCAGAAAGTTTGGAGGATGAAGGAGGGCATTTTCCTTGTTCGGCTCTGCAACAAACAACAGTGTGAGGAGGTGCTTGAAAGAGGTATGCTTCTATTAGATCAGAAACCTGTTTTTCTTAAGCCTTGATCTAAAAACTAGATGGAGTTTGAATCTACTAAAGTGCCAATCTGGGTCCAGCTCCCTGAGCTCCCTCTCCCTTACTGGAAGCCCTCAATCCTTAGTAGAATTATTAGTCTTATTGGTAACCCCATTAAGATAGATGAATGCACCCTGAATCATGATAGGCTTGGTTTTACTAAAATTCAAATAAAAATGGAAGTGAAGGATTCTGTCCCTACTGCTGTTCCATTTTTAGATGAAGAGGATATGATTCAACACCAACCTTTGCATTTTGAGTGGCTGCCTACTAAGTGTGGTGAATGTGGAAAGCTGGGACACATGAAAGCTCAATGCAGGAAGGATGAATTAGCCCAGGAAGTGATTACGCCACCAAACAGGAGATGGATTCCTGTCTCCAAACCTGCACTTTCCTCTGTACCTAAACCACCTGCACCTGGTACTAAGGTTGTAGGCTCTGTACAAGGTGCTAGGAAGTAGGGAGGCACCAAGGATGAGGAGGGTTTTGAGGTTGTTCAAAGCCATGTAACCCACAGAGTTGGAAAACAGCATGTTACTGATTCTGATGAGGAGGGTGCTATAAGTGGAAGGTATCTGGTTCTGGCTGACCCCCCTGATGAATAGTACAATATTGGCATGGAATATCAGAGGTGTAAATAGGAGAGATAAGCAACAAAAAGTCAAAAAAATTTGTACATATTTCAGAGTTGTTTTGGTTGGTTTTTTGGAAACTAAAGTGAAAAAACAAAAGGAGCAGGCTATCTGGGATAGATTTGGCTTGGGGTGGCAATGGCTTGCAAACAGTGATGTGCTGGATCAGGGCAGAATATGGGTAGGCTGGAGGCCTGATGTTTTTGATATCATCAGAGTGGAGAAGAATGAACAGTGGATAGATGTGCAGTGCTATGTAAAAGAGCTGAAGCAGGAATGTTTTATCACTTTGGTCTATGGGTATCACACCATAGAGGACAGGGAGACACTATGGATTCAGTTGACAAGATTGGATCATGGGGATGCTGATCCTTGGCTCATACTTGGAGATTTTAATGCTCATCTCCATTTGGAGGACAGGTAGGGAGGTAATCCAGTTCAGATCAATGAGGTTGAAGATTCCCAAGCACTGGTTCAGGGATTGAATTTGTTGGAATTAAAAACTTATGGTCCTAGTTATACATGGGAAAACAGAAGGTAGACCGGGGAGAGAATTTTCAGCAGAATTGATAGATCACTTACCAATCATAAGTGAATTTCTACCTTTCCAGAATCCATTTGTTTTATTAAACCAAATGAGACATCTGATCATTTTCCTCAACTGGTACATCTCCATAAAAAAGGGAGGAAGTACTGCTAAACCTTTTAAAATTCATTAATATGTGGGCATCCTCACTACTATTCAAGGATGTGGTTAAAGCAGTTTGGGATGACAAGGCAGTTCAGACAATGGATGATCTTTTTCAGCAATTGAGGGATCTACAGGCTCCACTATTATGTCTGAATAGGAAACAATTTTCTGATATTGATGAGAGAGCAGCATTAGCCAAAGATGAATGGGAGAGAGTTGTGTCTGTTCTGAGTGAGGATCTAATCTCCTTGGCTAACCAGCAGCTGGAAAAAGAGAAGAGATTAGCCTTTGAATTTTACACAGAGGCTGAGTTCCAGTTCCTACAACAAAGAGCAAAAATTGACTGGATCAAGGATGGGGATAAACCTACTAACATGTTCTACTCTATGCTGAAGAAGAGGCAGTACCACAACCATGTCCAGTGCTTACATGATGGGCAGAAATTGATTGAAGGAAGGGAGGCCATTGAAGCTCATCTTCTGGAAGTATTTAAAAAGCTGCTAGGAGAGGCCAACACTACCTCTAGAAAGCTAAATCCTGCATATGTGAAGTTGGGTGAGACTCTTTCTGTGACTCAACAGGCAGGCTTGATAAAAAATGTGACTAATGAGGAAGTACACAATGCATTGAAAAGCATTGGCTCTGCAAAGAGTCCAGGCCATGATTGTTTCACAAGTTTATTTTTCAAGCAGACTTGGGAGATCACAGGTCCTGGAATTATCAGAGCAGTACAAGGTTTTTTCAATGGTGATCAAATGCCAGCAGATTTCAGCCAAACAGTATTAGCACTAATACCTAAATGTCCTTTGCCCCAAGCAGCCACTGACTTGAGACCTATTGCATGTTGTTCAGTCCTTTACAAGATAGTTACAAAAATTATGTGTACAAGGTTGGGAGTAGTTCTACCTTCTATTGTGAATTTGAATCAAGGTGCCTTCATCAAGGGTAGGAAGATTGCTCATAATGTGTTGCTCACTCAAGAACTGATTCAGAAGTATGCTAGCACCACAATGAGGCCTAGCTGTATACTGCAGATTGACACCAGAAAAGCCTTTGACAATTTAAGCTGGGACTTTCTCTTTGACTGGCTCACAGCTCTAAAGTTTCCTGGATTATTTCTGATTTGGCTAAGGAAATGTGTGATGACTTATTCTTTCTGCATCTCTCTTAATGAAGGGTCACTAGTGCACAACCCACCCTTACTCGGCATCAAATATAAGGTGTTTTTATGTTTTTTTCCAAAAAACCGTAAAATATTCAGTTACGAATTCGTAACTATCATTTGCTTGGAAGGAATATTTTTTACGGTATTTTCAACGATATTTATGGCGTTTCCAAAAACTGCCGTAATTGAAAATTAAGTGTCGAGCTCGTAAATACATTCGCTCGAAGGATGTTCAATTAAAGTAGGAAACTATATATTACTTCCATCGTTTTCCCCAAATATTACACGGCTCTCCCCAAATTCTCACCACCAACGCCCAGATTCACCACCATCAAATTTCAAATCTCTACTCTGATTGAATAACCTCCACCCCGATTGAAACGCGCCGCCTCTCCCTTCCACTCCGAATTGAACCCTCCCCAAATTCTCACCACCAACACCCAGATTCACCACCATCAAATTTCAAATCTCTCTTCTCCAATTGAATAACCTTTGCTCCCGCTGAAACGCTGCCGCCTCTCTCCTCCACTCCGAGTTCTTCAACGTCAAACAAGCGCCTCTTTCTCTCGCCCGCCTCATCTCCTACACCGCAGCCGGAAAGGTAAACATCCAGATCTGGCTTTGTTATATTTTAATTTCTGTTAGATTTGCTCGAAAATGCTTGAATAATTCAATTGAGAATGTTTGTATAAAAAAAATTCGTAGTGTATGTGCGTTTTTGAGTGTATTTGTTTGATTGATTTGTAGGAGTGAAAGATTGTTGTGCTTGTGGGAACCATCACTGATGATAAGCGTGTGTACGACGTGCCGGCCATTAAGGTGACTGCGTTGAGGTTCACTGAGGCGGCCAGGGCTAGGATTGAGAAGGCTGGAGGCGAGTCCTTGACATTCGACAAGCTCTGTCTCAGGGGCTCCTCTTGGTCGCTGTAAGCTGTAAGTTGTTACCTTTCTTTCAAATGTTTATTTATATGTATGAGATAGCTAGTAATGGCTTTACGTTGCTTTATTCTATATGTTTTTTGCTCGAAAGTGTAAAGGTTGTGTTGTATTGTTTAGATGTTTGATTGATAAGTATGCTGCAAGGTAAAATTGTAGGTTGAAAGTTAGTTTTTTCACTTTGTTCGTCTAGATGTGATTTCTTATAAACATCTTAGATATGTAGTGAACTGGTTATGTGATCTAGCATTACATGAGTATGTTTGCTAGGTGTTTTTATGCTATACTATGGTCTATGAATGTTGCTTTTGTTTACTCTACTCGACTAGATTCAACTGGATGCTACTAATACCACTGGATGCGATATCGCTTCTAGTTTCACCTCCAGTTGTATCCATATAAATTGAACCAAATGTAACATTAGTAAACTTTATTTACCTATGATTCTTGAATTGGAGTAGTTTGTAGTGTGGTGATTGTTTGGTACAATGTTGTTGCAGGGATAACCGATATGGAGATTCATTTTCTTCATGTTAAGTTCATTGAAATTAAAGTTCAAGCATAAGAATGAATCTGATGTTAATGACGTTTCAACTGGAGAAATAAGGATTGCTAGGTACATTACTGATGTTACATCTGGAGTACTTGATATGATGAACAAATTTGGAGCATAATTTGTTCTCAATGATAACTTTACAAGTTCTTGTATACTTGTTTCTTAATATATGATCAATGAAGAGTATTTTTGACATGATTTTTAAAGAACTTTGATCTATAAACTTAGTAGAGTGTCATTTTATTGTTTATTGTGCTCTCCAATCCATTTTTGGATTGGAGAGCTCTTTTTTTTACATATGCGTAGCACACTTACGAGTTCTCAACCTGTTTCACCTTGGAGCAAAACCACTTACGAAATCTCAACCAGTTTCTCCTGGAGGCGAAACAACTTACGGTTTCTCAACCAGTTTCTCCTGGAGGTGAAACTAGAAGCGATATCGCAAATTGTTTACGGCGTTTTAAGAACCGCCGTGTAAAAAAGGCCCTTCGATTTACGGCACGACTTAATAAGGCACTTTGAAAATGCCTTAAATGGTACGATTGAACCGCCTAGTAACCTAGGCATGTGCACTAGTGGGTATACCTCAACCTTCCAAGGCAGAAAGGGAGTAAAGCAAGGAGACCCCCTATCCCCTTTGATGTTTGTTATTGGTATGGAGTACTTGACAAGACTACTTGAGGCCAGGTATGCTACAAAACAAATCCAATTCCATCAGAGATGTGGCAAAGTAGGGATCCACAGTTTAATCTTTGTTGATGACCTACTCATCTTCTATGGAGCAACAGTGCAATCAATGAAGGAGATCAAGCTATGTCTGGAGGAGTTCAAGCACACAACATGTTTGGGAATCAATGAGCAAAAATCAGTTGCATATTTCTCCATCATGGATAGGGAAGAGAAAGACCTCCTAGTAGCAATTCTTAATGTTACAAGAGGGGAGCTGCCACTGAAGTACTTGGGCCTTCCTCTTACAACTTGCAGATGGGACAAAGCTGCTTGTGCATCACTGCTGGATAAGGTCAGATCAAAAATAGTTGGTTGGCAAAACAGACACTTTTCTTATGCTGGGAATGTTCATGTTATCAATATTATGTTACTCAGTTTAACAAGTTATTGGTCTAGTGTTCTAAAGATCCCAGAGGAGGTTTGTGATGAAGTGGAGAAATTGTGCAGGGCTTTTTTATGGGGCAAGGATCCAAATAGCAGATATTTTACACCTGCTGCATGGAGTACATTGTGTAGAGGCAAGAAATATGGAGGAGTGGGACCTAGGGACCCATCCATCTGGAACCTAGCTTCCTTGTGCAAACACCCCTGGGAGATCCAGCAAGGATATCTTATGGATCAGGTGGCTTCAAGCATTCTATCTCAAGAACAGCTCCTAGGTCTCCTACAGATCAACAGTTGGGCAGAGCTGGATCTGGAGGTTTTTGATTAGGCTAAAGGAAAATTTTCCATAACTGCAGCTTATAATGTTCTTAAAGGGGCTGACCAGGAGGACATGTGGGCAAAATTAGTTTGGTACACTAAATTCTTGCCCAAACACAGGTTCTTTCCGTGGATGTTTCTCAAGGGGAGGATTGCTACTGTGGACATGCTTCAGAGATTTAAAATTTTGCACCAGCAACCTAAGTGCTGTGTCTGTGGCTTGGAAGATGAGACTGCTTTGCACCTCTTTGCCAAGTGCTCATTTTACAAGAAGGTCTTGCTCTCTGTTGGAGTGCAACCTATTTATTCCTTGAGGGCTCTAAAGAAAAGACTGCTGCATTGGAGAAGGACAAGTCAAGTGAAATAGCTCTTCTGCCAAGTCTCCACACTCTATCATATTTGGGAGGAGAGGAATCTCAGAATTTTTCAACACAGATCTACTGAAGTATCAACTGTGGGAAGAAGAGTCCTAGCAGAGTTTGGTTGGTCAATGGGAAAGTGTACTGTGTGATACATTTGCTGTTTTTTATTCCTAGTTTTAGAATTTATTTTTTGTAAAAGGCTGGGAGTGAAGGCCTGAACTTTGTATTTGTTGTTTTGTGAATTAATGAAAAAATTGGTTCATCAAAAAAAAAAAAAAAGAAGAAGCCTCAAGCACAAAAAAATTTTGTTCTCCTCATTTAGCTCATCTTAATCATGGTAGATTCATAACTGTATTGGTGATAGTTGTTTTACGGCTCGGGTTGCTAGTACGGGGCTCGACTTCGGTCAGCTTTTAGTGGTTCAATCCTGGGGGACGTGTATCGTTACCGACGGTCTAAAACATTTTCAGAACAGAAAAATCCTCAGCTCCACCACTTTAATTTACCGGGATGCACATGCCATTCTTGTACTAATTTATTGCTTTGTGTAATGTATTCATGTTTTTCGAAATTAATATATAACATTATTTTATTTATTTTGTTATTTATATTTCAATTTATTTACAGTTTTTACACTTTATTTACCTACGGGCTCCGGGTCTACATCAGTCTGGGCATATTATTGAATTAGTCAACTCTAGTAGCAAACGACAACAGATATTTCGGATACATATCTTTACTATTTGTTTGGTTTCTTTTCCGTATCTGTACGTCACCAGATAACCACAATACATATCGTCTGCATTATTCTAGCGAGTGCGTATCGTCCAAAGTTACCTGCACGTGTTGTCCACACGTGCATGTTGTCACCACCACGATCGAAGATATCTCAGATATATTTGATTTGATTCTATTGTTGTAACAGATCATAGGATTCTAAATTAGTATAGGATTCTGTATTACATGTATATATACACACGTGACCAAGCTAATGAAATTAAGTCGTCAGACTCAATTCTTTCGCATCACATATCAATTTTATATGGTAACAGAGCGATATATTTTCTAAACATTCCGATCAATCATGTCAGGAACGCCAACGGAAGAAATCAATTCTTCTGAAATTCAAGTTGAGAATAACTCAGCTAAATCTCAATCTGAAACTCGTGATGATACTCCTAAATCATCTTTATCAGTCAATGATCCTTACTTCATTCACCCGTCCGATAATCTTACGACGGTGCTTTTCTCTCCTTTGCTTCAAGGTGACAACTACCTGACATGGGTACGTGGAATTTCAAAAGCTTTGAATGCAAAGAACAAGCTTGGATTCATGGATGGTTCTATCCCACGTCCAACTGATCCTGTGCTTCAAGCAGGCTGGAAACGATGCGATGATTTGGTAGGGATGTGGATCACAAATTCAATCCACACTGACATCCGTTCGAGCTTGATGTATGCTGATTCTTTTCATGCGATTTGGCAAGATCTGAAGTTGAGGTTCACACACTCAAATGCTCCAAAGTTGTTTCAACTGCGAACAACTATCTCTAGTCTCAAGCAAGATTATCTTTCTATTACAGCATATCACACCAAACTCAAGACACTCTGGGATGAATTTGATTCTCTTAATCCCCATGAGCCATGTATTTGTGGTGCTGGAAAGAGATTTCTTGAACGTCATGAAAGAGGGCGTACCATGGAATTCTTGCAAGGACTCCATGATCGTTTCGCAAGCCTTCGCAGTCAAATCCTGTTGATTGAACCGCTGCCTTCTGCTCAGCGAATTTTCAACCTCGTCAAGCAAGAAGAGGAACAACAATTCATTAATGCTACTGCACATCCAAGTGTTGATGCTGCTGCCCTTAATGTCAACAAGTATGACCCTTCTCGTCCTCGGCAGAATAACAACACCAACAAAAGACAGCGCCCATATTGTGATCACTGTTCCAGATATGGACATACTCGCCAGACTTGCTATCAAATCCATGGCTATCCTAACAGCAAACCAAAAGGAAACACACATCCTTCTGCGTTTGCTGCAACCTCATCTAGTGAGCAACTCCTCCCATCACTTTCAGCCGATCAATACAGTCGCCTCATTGCATTGTTGTCCACTCCAACGGCTGATCCAGACACATCACCTAAAGTGAATCTCACAGGTAATATGACTACTTTTCATCCTATTTGGTATGTTGATAGTGGTGCAACGCATCACGTTTGCACTAATTTGTCTTTATTTAGCAAATATTATTCTCCTTCAAAGCATATTGATGTTGAATTACCAGATAGAACTCTTGTCACTGTACATCATATTGGTGAAATAATATTCTCACCAACATTGAGATTATCACATGTTTATCATATTCCTGCATTTAAATTCAATCTTATCTCTGTATCTCAGTTGACTAAATCTCTACAGTGCAAAGCTGAATTTCTTGATTCTTCATGCACTTTTCAGGACCTTCGCTCGAATCGGACGATTGGTCAGGCTGATCCGGTTTCTGGTCTTTATCAACTCCGCCATCATTCGGCTGCTTGTTTTTCTTCCATTTCTTCATGTAATAAGACGCCAATAGATCTTTGGCATTGCCGGTTAGGTCATCCAAGCTTAAACCGTTTTAAATTTTTATGTAAGACAGTAGATTTCATTCATTCCAATTTCTCTTCAGAATGTAATGTTTGCCCTCGAGCAAAACAAACTCGTTTATCATTTAATAAATCAGTTATTTCATCTTCTCGTTGATTTGAACTCATTCATTGTGACATATGGGGTGCTTTTTCTATCCCATCTAAAGATGGCGCTAAATACTTTCTTACTATTGTTGATGATTACTCAAGATGTACTTGGGTCTATCTTATGTGTTGTAAATCTGAGACTCTTAAGTACATTAAATATTTCTATCAATTTTTCATTACACAATATTCACAAAGGATCAATTCCATTTCGACGGGATCCCTCTCAATTTTTTTACCCCAATTACAAAAGTTTCGTTCCGATAATGGGACAAATTTTTTGTCAAAAGACACTCAATCATGGTTTCAATCTCATGGTATACACCATCAAAGAAGTTGTGTTTATACTCCTCAACAAAATGTGGTTGTTGAAAGAAAACATCGCCATCTCCTCTCGGTAGCAAGAGCTCTACGATTTCAATCAAATATACCTATTGAATATTGGGGTGAATGTGTTCTTACCGCTGCATATTTAATCAATAAAATGCCAACTCCGATATTGTCCAACGTATTGTAAGATATTTTAAAGGTACTCCCTCTCATGGACTACTTATTTCTTCGTCCAGTTCACTAAATCTTCAAGGGTATACAGATTCTGATTGGGCAGGTTGTCCGGTAACTCGCCGCTCAACAAATGGTTATTTTACTATGCTTGGTACTAGTCCGCTTTCTTGGAAGTCAAAGAAGCAACCAACTGTATCTAGATATTCTGCCGAAGCAGAATATAGGGCTTTGGCCAATCTAACTGCTGAATTACAATGGCTTTCATTTTTATTCATCGATCTTGGCATTCAAATACCGAAACCAATACCAGTGTATTGTGATAATCAAGCAGCCATTCACATTGCTGAAAATCCAGTTTTTCATGAACGTACAAAACATATTGAACTTGATTGTTATTTTGTTCGTGAAAAATTATTGTCCGGTTTAATTTCTCCAAAATATATATCTTCCGCCAATCAACTTGCCGATATCTTCACCAAACCCCTTGGAGCTGATCAGTTTCGCAAACTTTTGTTCAAGTTGAGCGTGCGTTCAAATCCCACTCCCGCTCCAACTTGAGGGGGGCTATTGAATTAGTCAACTCTAGTAGCAAACGACAACAGATATTTCGGGATACATATCTTTACTATTTGTTTGGTTTGTTTTCCGTATCTGTACGTCACCAGATAACCACAATAGATATCGTCTACATTATTCCAGCGAGTGCGTATCGTCCACAGTTACCTGCACGTGTTGTCCA
Organism: Sherardia arvensis; assembly: GCA_948330725.1. Lineage (NCBI taxonomy): Eukaryota > Viridiplantae > Streptophyta > Magnoliopsida > Gentianales > Rubiaceae > Sherardia > Sherardia arvensis. The sequence goes on from OX415235.1 coordinate 18,137,172, forward strand.
CACGTGCATGTTGTCACCACCACGATCGAAGATCTCTCGGATATATTTGATTTGATTCTATTGTTGTAACAGATCATAGGATTCTAAATTAGTATAAGATTCTGTATTACATGTATATATACACACGTGACCAAGCTAATGAAATTAAGTCGTCAGACTCAATTCTTTCGCATCACATAACAATTTTATACATATCTGTCGCTAAGAGAAGAAGAGCATGGATGTTGCAACTTGCAAGATAGACGGTGGTTGCTCGGGTGCTTCCAAATCAATCCAACCAGACACAGAATCAACCTCAATCCTATAAACAATGCGATTCTCTGCACGTCCCAACCAATATTCAATTCACTCACCATAACCACCATGTACCACTAATTCTACTTAATCCTCATTGTTTTAACAGCTTTTGGTCTTCTATGATCTCCAAGATCAAGCTCTTTACGAGTTTATTAAGAAACAAATCCTTTTCAAGATTCTCCCAGAACACTAAACAACTTACAAATTGACCCAATTCTACTCATTTAGGGTTTTTGTTAGTACCATCACAGTCTGTTGGAATCTTCTTCTTTCTAATTACTTTTAATTAATTTTATAACGCACAAATATATAAATGCATGTTGGCATCAATCCAAACAGAAAAGAAAGTCTGAAAAGCTAAAAACATGATAATTCTTTTCCCACTTCTTTTGATTACTGAATATTTACAGACGTACTACAAACTAAAACTAAAAAGAAGAAGAAAATCCGACACTACCCTTTGCCGCGTAAGTACACTTATTGTGGCAAAATCATAAAAGGGCTTCGAGCACAATGGGATGACGTCCGTAAGTTTGACAAGATATATAAATTAGCCTTTTTTTTCAGGAAGAACTGAAGAAGAATTAACTCTGAATTAAGAATTTTAGTTCACAAATTTTCAAAGAATCATACGTACGTAGGATGTACAAACATTTATAAAGCGTTATGATTAGGCTCAGCAGAGTTTACATTAAGTTGGAATAAGGTCCTGTATAACTAAATTTAACAGAATTTAGCAAGGCATATATAATTTTGCAAAACTTTTTAGGTGTGGTAAACCCAAGTCCCACATCGGTAGCAGAGAGTGTCATTACTCTCCTTATAAGAAATAGTCCCACCACACTAGTAAGAGATGTTTTGGGGATTAACACATTGTTTAAAAACCATGCGGGCTTTCCGGCTGGCCAAAGCGGACAATATCATACTAGTTTGAGTTGTGGTGGGCTCGGCAGTCCCAACAAGTGGTATCGGAGATTGGTCATGCTCGTGATGGGTACTGCCTTTGTTTCCTGATGTGGAGAAGACCCTAATTTATTCCCCTGTAAAGGTAAATTTGTCACTTGTATCGAAAGTCTTTCTGACCAATGATTTGTCAGGCAGCTTGCCCGCAACTCTTCGGCGGCGGTGCAAGACGGTCCGAGGTGAAAAACACTTGTTCATGTGGTCTTGGTTTGAGGGGGAAATTGTTGGATGTGATCAACCCAAGTCCCACATCGGCAGCGGAGAGTGTCATTTCTCTCCTTATAAGGAATAGTCTCACCACACTAGTAAGAGATCTTTTGGTGATTGACCCATTGTTTAAAAACTGTGCGGGCTTTCCAGCTGCGGATAACATCATTCTAGTTTGAGTTGTGGTGGGCTCGACAGTCCCAACAACAAATAAAAACAACGAATTGGGTCATCTCATATTTGAAAAAACGGAATGTATAGATGAGGCAAATACATTCCGTTTTTGTTGTTGGCACATATTTAAATTGTGTTTCTTATATCATTTTCAAGAAATAAGGCAAATACATCGAAAAACTAGATCAGGAAACCAAATAAATTAGGTGTAGACCACTTTAGTAAGATTATACTAGGTAATTTAAATACAAATCATAACTAATGCTAGACTACGATTTTCACGTATTCTTCCATTGACCGATCAGGACCTCTTTTTCATGGAAAACGCTCTGATCTCTCTCCTAAACTGAATCCCACGCGCCGCATTTACTCCACCCAAAATTCCACACTTTCAACCGTTATCAGCGCTCTGACAGAGATAACGGTCACCCCAACGTCTCTCCCATGGCGGCTCCACCGCCGGGAGACGGCGGAGATCTCGCCGGAAAATCTTCCGGGATGCTTTAGCCCCAAAAAGCCAGCCCCTGTCCAACACCCTACCCTCTAACCCAGAAATTAAACCCATATCTCACCGAATGAACGGGAAAATCGCCTGTATCTATGCGACGGAGGCCATCGAAACTTTCGCTGCTCACTACAGTAATGCGGTCATCGGCAAGTTTACCAGTGGGAAGCCATTGATGGAGCAGATCCACAAAGCTTTTCAAGGTATGGGTATTGCCGGAAAATACCAGATCGGATCTCTAGACTACAGACACATTCTGATAAGGATGGAGGAGAAAGAAGACTACCTGAAGTTTTGGATGAGGGCGGTTTGCAGTATCAACGGCAAGCCGATGAAGATTCTCAAGTGGTCGCCGGAATTTTCCACCGACACTGAATCTTCGGTCGTCCCGGTATGGGCTACGATCCACAAGCCGCCAATCCTTTACTACAACAACTCTGCAATTGAAGACTTCGGGAATCAAATAGGGGTCTTTGTCAAAATGGACGCGGCAACGGCAACTCTCTCTCGACCTTCAGCAATCAAGATTTGTGTGGAGATAGATCTGATGCTGCCTCTTCAAACATCGATAATCATAGGTGCGCCGAAAAAATATGTGGAGTGTGAAATTGAGTACGAAAATGTGCCTTTTTACTGCACATATTGCAAGAGGATTGGGCATGATGATCAGAGATGCGGGTTTCTGCATCCTGAACTAAAAAAGGCACATGGAAGGAAGCAACCCAACAGGGAGCTGGCAGATGGTCAACAATGGAAGAAAGCAGCTCCAGCCAGCAGCTCTGGACTCACTAGACCACAAAAGAACAAGGTCTTGGAAACACAAACTCTCAGTGAAGCTCACCACACCTCTCTTCCTTCAGACAACCCTACAAATCTGATCCTCAACCATGAACAACCAAATGATGCCACCTTGAGTTTACCAAAACCAAACAAGCCAGCAACTACCCCCAAACCTCCAGTGGAAATAGCCAGCAAGGCACAGCCTTTTGACCTTTTAAATCTAGTGAAATCTCCATCAGCCCTACCTTTCTACTCCTTTGATGATTTGAACCTACACAAAGACAGATCCATCCATTCCCTTACAGGCCAGAACAACTTAGCTATGGTCCCCTACCATCCACCTATAGAGGTGGTTACTTCTAACACTTTAGCTATTTTACAGGATTATGAAGAAGATAGCAGCTCAGACAATTATGAAGAAGCTGAGCTGGAGTTTAAATCCAGTGAGCTGTCATCATCAACCAATGATCCTCCAGGTAATCCCTCTACTAATATACCTCCTGTGGAAAAGAAAAGGATTAGGAGAGGTATAGAAGGTGGTAAGACTGTTGAACAATGGCTTAGATCATCACAAAAATCTAAAAAACTAGTTTAATGATTAGTTACAACATATATGGTAATGTGTTAGTTTGGAACATAAGAGGCTACACAACTTCACTTATTAGATTACAATCACTGATTAGGACACATAACATAGACCTAGTTTGCATTATTGAACCAATGCACCTTAGTTCTGATATCACTCAACTGCAATTTGACTTACAGTTTCATAATGCAATGCCTGCTCAACATGCTAAAATCTGGCTATTTTGGAAAAATAATTTGCATATTCAACTCATCTCACAGTCTGATCAATTCATACTCATCTCTGTACAGAAATATATGTGTAGCATAGTATGGAATTGTTGTATAGTGTATGCTAAAGTTCTTAGAAGTTTAAGGGAAGCACTATGGGAAGATTTAAAAATCTTACCTAGTGCTCCCACTGTTTTTATTGGTGATTTCAATGCTATTGCAGCTTCAAATGAAAGAAAAGGGAGGAACCCCCCTTCAGCCAAGAGTATCAGAGACTTTTCAGGATTCATTGCTGGGCAAAATCTGATGGAAATTAATATTGTGGGCAACAGATAAACTTGGACCAACAATAGATCTAGAGGAGATAGACTGCTTCAAAGGTTAGACATGGGACTTTGCAATGGAGAGTGGAGTGACATATTCCCACACAACTCAATCCAAGTTAGACACAGAACCACCTCTGACCATAATCCTCTAATTTTATCCATCCAATCCTCTGAAATCAATACCCCCAAACCCTTCAGATTCCAAGAAATGTGGACCTCAAGACTAGAATTTATGGATTTAGTTAACAACAGCTGGAGCCAACCTTGCACAGAATATGGGATGAGGAAAATAGTAGCAAAGCTGAAAAGGTTAAAGCTGGAACTCAAAAAATGGAACTGGGAGAAATTTGGTGATGTTACAAGTAATATGGAGAAGGCTGAGCAAGAGGTTGAAGAATGGGAAACAAGGTATCAGGACACTGGAGAAGACTGTGATAGAATTGAGCTCAACAAAAGAATGGCAATGCTAATTAGAGCACAGAAGGAGCAGTCAATTTTCTGGAAACAAAAGGCAAATGTAAAATGGCTCAGACAAGGGGATGCCAACACTAAATACTATCACAATGTGGTCAGGGAGAAGAAAGGAAGGGCTAGAATTACAAAGATCAAGAATAGGGAAGGAAGCTGGATTTCTGACCCTGTCCAGATCAGTTCAGATGGTGTTCTTTTTTTTCCAGTACTTGCTAAATGATGATAGCCAAGACTACTCAGGGAAATATCTCAATTACTTTATGGATCATATTCCTAGACTTATTAATGCTGAGGATAATGAGCTGTTGCTGAAACCAGTGGATAGTGAAGAGCTAAAAAATGCAGTGTTTGGACTTAATAAGAATGGAGCCCCTGGCTCAGATGGATACAGTGGACACTTCTTCATTCATTGCTGGGAGTTGATTAAAGTGGATTTGCTTGCTGCAGCACAAGAATTTTTAAATGGAGTCTGTATGCTAAAGGCAATGGCCAGTACCTTGTTGACCCTTATACCAAAAACTCAGAACCCTAGTTCTTTCTCTGAGTACAAACCTATAAGTCTGTCAAATTTCGTAAGTAAGGACTTCTCAAAGATTCTGGTTGAAAGAATCAAGCCAATGATGGGGAAATTGATCTCTATTGAACAATCAGCTTTCATAAAAGGGAGAGATATAGCTGATAACATCCTCTATATGCAAGAAATGGTTAGAATCCTCAACAAGAACCCATCCAGCAACAACATTATCTTCAAGTTAGACATGCAGAAAGCTTTTGATAGGATCTCTTGGAGCTTTCTCAACTCAATCCTGCTTGCATTTGGCTTTCATGGCTTAACTGTGAAGATTATTTTACAGAATATCAAGGCAGGTTGGTTTTCTGTGCTGATAAATGGTGCAGCCACTGGTTTCTTTCCTTCTACAAGGGGCATCAAGCAGGGAGACCCCCTGTCCCCTTTCCTGTACAACATAGCTACTGAGGTCTTCACAAGAGGCTTGAAACACTTAATACAAAGCTAGTATATTCAGGCTTTCACAATGCCAACAGGTACTCAGGCCAGTTCACACCTCATGTATGCTGATGACACTTTCATCTTCTCAAGAGCATCCAAAAATAATTTGAGAATAATCAAGAAATTTCTACATGCATATGAAATCAGTTCTGGTCAGAAAATAAATTTTGACAAGTCTGAATTTTATTTGCACAAGGATGCCACAGCTGTCAGAATCAGAATGATTAAGAGGAAGATGGGGATGAAGAAAGGTTCACTGCCTTTTCAGTATCTAGGAGTTCCTATTTTCAGTGGTAGAAACAAAATTTGCTACTACCAACCCCTGCTTGAAAGAATGGACTCTTTGCTTAATGGCTGGAAAAACAAATGGCTTACAGCTGCTGGAAGGATGATTCTCCTCAATTATGTCTACCTCTCAGTCCCTGTACATTACTTTGCTGTTTTGCAGCCTCCATTAGGGGTAATAAGGAAAATGGAAGTTATGGCCTCAAAATTTTTTTGGGGAGAGTCTAACAAGTGACAGAGAAAAATCTGGAGAAACTGAAGAAGAATGGCACTGCCAAGAGATGAGAATGGTCTTGGATTTAGGGATATCAGAGCTTCAATCAAAGCCTTCTCCTGCAAACTTTGGTGGAAAATGAAACATAACCAAACACAGTGGACTGCATTCCTATGGTCTGCTCCTGCAAATTTCAGAACATCTCCAACTTGGATGAGAATCTGTGGAGTTACTGAATGGGCTAACCAGCACTCTCAAGTACTGATAGGGAAGGGTACAACTTCTTTCTGGGATGCCAATTGGATGGGAAATGGTGCTCTCTTCTACAAATGGCCTAGTGGGGTTCCTCTTCCTTTTCCTAAGCTAAATGTCTCAAATTTCTGTGCTAATAAACTGCAGGTCTTGCCTGCTTTGGAGCCTCACTTGGCTTCCACACTTTTTAACCAATTGCAGGAGGCTCAGATCAGATATGCTCATGAGGATGTTCTTATTTGGAAGCCTGAAGTGACAGGAAAGTTCACTATCAAATCCACCTACAAAACTATGAGGGATCCAGGCTCTGATCAACATCAAATAAAAAAGGTATGGAGCAAGTTCATCCCAATACAGATGTCTGTTCTTATTTGGAGGATTGTTAATGCTATACTGCCTTTTGATGATACACTTATTAAATTTGGGTTCAATCTAGCATCAAAATGCCCTCTTTGTGGTATTTTAGATACTATTGAACACTTCTTTAACATATGTATCTCTAATATAGCTATTTTTAACCTTATGCATGCAGTGTTCCTAGTGCCAGTACCACATTTCTTGTCAGTAAGGCATAGAATTTCTTTCTATCTTTCTTATAAAGGGACATCCAAAGCACACACCACTATTTTCACTTCTACAATGATCACTTGTTTCTGGTTTATGTGGTGTATTAGGAACAAAATTCTATTTGAGGACAAGATGACATCACACACAGATATGCTGCTCCTAATAGCTAAAAAAGTATCCATGATTTTTACTGCTTTTCCTTTAACTGGTAGGGCAGAAAAACACAGGGATCTTTTACTGACTGGCCTGAATTCCTTTTCTGAGAGAAAAGAGGCCAAAAATGGCAAGATCCATAAGATGGATCCCTCCTGATGTTGGGATTAAAATTAATATTGATGCCTCTTTCTCTCATGGTAGTGCAGGCTTAGGTCTTATAGCTAGAAACACTACAGGTCAGGTTACATATATGGAGCTTAAACACTGTAATGCCCAATCCCCTTTACATGCTGAACTGCTAGCTCTGGAATTAGGGATAAAATATAGCTTAAGCATTCCACAATCTTGTATCATTGAGAGTGATTGTTTGCAGGCAGTTAGGTCAGTACATAATCCACTTTCTTGCAATTGGGAGTTCTACAATCTCTGTTCTGAAATGCATACACATCTTCCAGTTTTAATAGTCAGGCATGTGTTTAGGGAGGGAAATCACATTGCTGATTTACTCTCCAAGTATGCTTTTGATCACTCTATTACAGGTCCCTTCTATGTGGATGATGAACCCCCCATTTTTAAAAATTCTATATTATTAGAAAAAATGGGAATATCTAATATCAGAACTACATGAAACCCCTGCTGCAGAAACTACTATTTGCTTTTCCTTTCAGGCTAATGAAGACCCATTGAGGGTGCTCAATGGGACAAGGACAACAGACCAAAGCAATATCTGGAGTGGATCCTGGTGACATTTTGACAGTATAGGTTTAGATCACTCACCCTCTTGGCAGACCTGTGTTTCATCTAATGATACACTAAGATGCTCGGAGGGTTTGTAGTGTCAACCTCTTTTGGCCTTTAGGGCTTAGTCACTCTATTTTTTACATTCTTTTGTGCCATGCTTGGCAGTGTATATAGAGGTGACTTATCTTTTGTAACAAATTTGGGTATTTCCCACATTTGATCATGGTCTGGGGAACCAATGAATACCCCCACCAAGAGGTGGTTTATTTTATTTTTTTTTAAAAAGCTAGACTACGATTTTATAATATACGCGGAACAATAAAAGAAATATTCTTTTATAACAGAAACTGCGGTGTTAAGATTGTGGTGTGTGTCATGAGAAGTTGAAAACGGATATGAGGAATCCTGTGAAAGATGCAGCAGTGTCTGTACGAAATCTAGAAAGGCAGTTTGAGGTGAACTGGTAAGATCGCAACTGTTTCTTGAGGCTGCATACATAGGGAGCCGCTACGTATAACCAGCGGTTAGTCCAACCACATCTTTTAATAATTTAATATTTACCATGTGATAATACTATACTCACTTAAAAACTCCATCAGTTCAGTATTTTCAGTCCCAATATTTTTTTAGCTCATTTTATTTGTTAATAATAAATATTTTTATTATATCTAATTTTTTTCAATTCAGTTCAGATAAAATATATTTAAATTTTTTTTTCAGTTCAGTATATTTATATTTTTCAGTTTAATCCAACATATTTATATTTTTTCAATTCAGGTCAGTATATTTATATTATTTCAGTTCAGTTAATATTTTTGTATTTTTTCAGTTCGGTTCAGTATTTTTAAAAACATTTCAGTTCAATTCAGTATTTTTTTATTTTTCTAGTTCAGTTTAGCGAGAAATAAACTCTAGCAAACATGGCCGAAGATGGTGACGCTGGAAACGGGTAAAAGATATATAAAAATTGTTTAATCTGCGGGTTAGACCCATGCACTTTTACCCATATGAGTCCATTGACCCAACCCATTTTAACCAGTCTTTTTAAATTACTCATTTATGCACATATCCGTTTTACCCGTATCCATATTTTACCCGTATTCAACATATGATTAAAAAATAAATTCCGTTTTACCTGCAGATAACAGATAAAAATTGACAGGTCTAATTAATTGTTGGATTAGGAACTTTTAAAATGCCCAAATTTTTCAGTCAAAAATAAAATTTTTTAAATTACTGTTGATAATTATCATGTGAAAATTATACTTGATCTTTACATAAATAATTTAATAGCTAATTTATTTAGATTAAATTATAGAGAGATTTACATGTACATACCGGTGGTTGGACAAACCACCGGTTATACGTACACTTTCCGGCATATCTATGCATGTGATCAAACAGAACAAAAGTTCAGACAAACGGATATCATCTCTGACTAATCAATTCCCCGATCATAACAATCATACGCGTGTGTTCCCAATTTGTGGCAAAGATTTATGTTTGTCCTTTCGGTTTCATCAACACGGAAAGTCTATATTCAACCGGGGGTTAGTCCAACCACTGACACGTGTCAAGTGGTCATTGGACTAAATCAATAAAGAAAAAAAATAACATTATGAAATGTCATTCTGGTACATACACATAGGTAAAAAAATCCGATGCAATAAAACATGTGTAGAAATGGACTGAAATTTGAGCTCCATGTAAAGGGCTGGATCCAACAAAATTAAGTAGTACAATTATCTAGACAAAAATAAGATTCTATTTTTCTGAATTTTTCTGTAAAGCAGTTCAGTTCAATTCCGTATTTCTTTAATTTATTCAGTTTAATTCAGTATATTTATATTTTTCAGTCCAGTTCAGCTAAGATAAACGTTTAATATAGTATTCAAAAAAAACATTTAATATATATTTTTCAGTTCATATATACTCCCTCAGTTCGGCTATGTTTGTCTTATCGCACTATTCACTGTATCATGTTTGACCATCAATTTAGAGTATTACATCAATACAAATATAATCATGTGATATAGTTTTGGATTCTCCATAATATGCATATTCAAAATATATAATTTTTACCATCATCTAATTCATGTAACTAAAATTATCAACGGTCAAACAAAATGTCAAAACGGTCAACTAAGACAATCTTAGCCGAACGGAGGGAGTATATTTTTATATTTTTTTCAGTTCATTTCAGTTTGGATAAATATTTCCAATTTTTTTCAGTTTAGTACATTTTATCTATATTTTAAAATATAGCTCTCTACATTTTTCATTTCAGTTCAATTCAAATCAGATAAGTCAATTATTTTTTTGAAAATGTGATTTGATGCAATATAAAATGATTTAGTCATACTCTTTTCAGTATTAATACTTTTTTTTTGACAACTTACTTTCATTAATAATTAAGAAACAGTAGAACGGATACTATTACAGACATTTCTGCTAAGGCTAAAGGCTAATTTATGTTCCTTCTCTAAAAAGGAACGGGAAACCTTGATTACAGCGAATTCAACCAGTGAGTCCGCTAGTTGCCTGATGCTGCTTATAATTCCTTTGATCGCAATCGGGGCGGACAGAGGATTCAAGATCGACGCTTTAAGCTGAGCCGAATCTGTGACCAAATTAGCCCACAAAACTCCATTTCTCCTTCCTGCTTTTAGGGCTCTCCAGCATGCCTCCGCTTCTGCTTGTAATGGGGAGGTAGCTGGGAAGAAGTCCGAGCCTGATATATCCATATCTAAATTCCAGCCAGGCTTCCAAATTCTCCACCCTGCGGCCCCTATTTTCATACCATCCTTGTAGGAACCATCAAAGCTTATTACACAAGCTTCTGGAATTCCTTCAGACGTGTCCCCCTTTCTGATGTCTTGTACAGAGGTTTGTGCTGATTTGAGTTGTTTGTCATGATCTCCTGCTCCTGGTCTTCAGATCTGTGGTTTCTGTTGGAGTGTCTGATCATCAGCTGTAATTCTGTCTGAGCTTGTTGAACACAAAGTACTGGAGGGACAATTTCCTGGTTAAAAATGGCGCTATTCCTGCACTTCCATATTTCCCAGAGTAAAATGATGATCTGTATCAGCTGATCTATCTGCGTCAACTCCATGACTATCTGGAAGAACCATGAACTAAAATTGGAAGCGAATGAAGTGTTGATGGCAATATTTGCAGCTGTCCAGATGAGCAAAGATTGTCTGCATTTCAGAAACAAGTGAGTCTCATCTTCAATTCCTTGTTGACATCTCAAACAAGTATCATTATCAGTCAGCTTTCTTTTCTTTCTGTTGGCTCCTGTTGCCAGGCACCCTGATACTGCTCTCCATATGAATATTGCGTACTTTTGTGGAATCTTCAAATTCCATATCCTCGACCAGAATCTTCTTGCCACTGGACTTAATCTGTGAGGGGCTATATTTCTGATGTCCTCCATGGCTCTATGATAGCCTGATTTCGAGGTGTATCTGCCATCAGTTGTCCATTTCCAGAGCGGTTCATCCTTACCCTGAGTGTTCAGATGTATGCTCTGAATGTGTGGGATTAAATGTTGAGGGAATAGTGATCGAATGAGGGGGTATCTCCACACTCCATGTTGTTGGTCAATTAGATGAGATACTTTCATGTTGGTGTGAGTAGCTATCACATTTGTTACCTGGATGGGGTTCTGTAGATTCGGAATCCATTGTGCATGGATGTTTATATCTTTTCCATTCGAAACCTTCCAGCAAAGATTATTCTTGATCAATTCAGCTGCCCAGACAATAGATTTCCAGCCCCATGAGTCACCTGATCTCACTGAGACTGTCAATATGCTGTCATGTCTGAGATATTTTGTAGTGAGCACCTGTGTGAGGAGAGACTGTTTGTTTGATAGCAGATTCCATGCATGTTTGGCGGGCAGAGCTTTGTTCATCCCTATAGCAAATCTCAGTCCTAGGCCTCCTTCTAGTTTGGACTTGTTCAAATGTGTCCATGATTTCCAATGCACTGCTCTTCCTTCCATCTTACCCCCCCCATATGAAAGCTGAAGTCATGGCATCTAGTTTCTTCAGCACCATTGTTGGAATTCTGAATATTCCTAACGGGTAAATAGCTAAAGATTGTAGAACATGCTTTGCCAATGTTACTCTTCCAGGGAGGTTCAACAGCTTTGACTTCCAAGAATCATACTTCTGTTTGAATTTGCTGATCAGATATCTGAAAATTTCAGATTTATTTTGGTCAAAAAGTATGGTGTTTCCCAAGTAGGAGCCTCCAATACCTTGACCCTGGATGTGAAGGTGATCCCTCGTCTGTTTCTGATTTTCAGGGGATGTGTTAGGGCTGAAAAAAATAGAACACTTATCAGTGTTTAGTTTTTGCCCTTCCAGTGTAGTGTATGTATCCAAAACCTTCTTTAGCTCCTCAGTAGCTTGAGTTGTGCATCTTGAGAATAGGATACAGTCATCAGCATACATTATGTGAGATACTCTAGGGCCTCCTCTAGACACTTGAATTCCCATGTGCTTATTCCTCAATGTTAGCGCTTCCAAGCTTGCTGAGAGGAATTGTTGACATAGGATGAATAAGTAAGGGGATAAAGGACATCCTTGTTTTAGCCCTCTAGTTGGAGTGAAACTGTTACTGACCATCCCATTGACCACCACCTGGTATGTGACTGATTGAACACACATCATTATGAGGTTTAGTAAATCAGAAGGCATTTTGATGAAATTCAGGGCTTTTTCCAGGAACCTCCAAGAGACTCTGTCATATGCCTTGCTCATATCAAGTTTAATGGCAGCTAGTCCTTGTTTGGCTGTTTTATACTTCCTGGTATGCTCCAGGATTTCATGTGCCAATAGGACACTTTCTGATATATGTCTGCCTAGTACAAAACCATTTTGTGATGATGCAATCAGAGATTCCATGTGAGACTTCAGTCTGATAGCAATCATCTTGGCTATTATTATGTACTTGACATTGCAGAGTGAAATGAGTCTGAAATCAGCTGCTGACCTTGGGAGCTTCTTTTTTGGAATGAAAATGATATGAGTTCTGTCCAGTGTAGAGGGAACTGCTCTCCTCTTGTTATGCTCAGAATCATCTGTGCCAGATCTTCTCCTATCTCTTTCCAATAGTGTTTATAAAAACCAGCATGAAAACCATCTTCTCCAGGTGCTCCCCAAGATTTCATCTGCTTCAATGCTTCCTTTACTTCTGTAGTTGAGAAAGGTTTTCCTAACCTTTGTATTTGTGATGTGGATAGGACTTTCTGGTTAGTCTGAGCCAAACTCTCCCACTCAGCTTCTGCATCTGTCAACAAATTGTCTCCATAATCTTCTGTGAGAATATTTCTTAAATGCAGTGTCATTTCCTGTAAAATGCAGTTCTGATCTGATGTCCAACTTCCATCTTGCATTTCTAGGCCCTGTATAATGTTTGATTCTTTTCTTCTTGTTGCCCATCTGTGGTAGAACTTAGTATTCTTTTCTCCTTGTCTCATCCAATTTACTTTTGCCCTCTGTTGCCAGTAATCAGACATCTTTTGTTCTTGGACCTCCTTCTGTGCCACCACATTCTTGATTCTTTGTGCATTTACAAACATACCATTACCCATCTGAAGCTTCTTCAGTTCCTCTTCCTTGTGTGCAATTTTCTTTTCCATGTTGCCAAATGTTTTCTTGTGCTAGTTACATAGATGTACCAACACCAGTTGCAATCTAGCTGAGAAAATGTCACCTTCAAGTTGTTGTGTTGGTGGTATGTGTGATGCTTGAACAGTAGACCATACTTTCCTTAAAATTTGAAGAGGTGGATCCATACTTATCCATATAGATTCAAATCTCCTCAATTTCATTGGTTTCTGATCTGGTTGCTTTAATTGCATTAGTATGGGACTGTTATCAGAATGAGAGAAAGGTAGATTAGTTACCTTAGCTTCTGACCATAGGGAGAACCATCTATCATTTCCAAAAGCTCTATCCAGCCTCTCCACAATGGTGTTTGGATGTTCTTGTGAGTTGGTCCATGTGAACCAGAGTCCCTTTGATTCCAGCTCTCTCAGACTATGCAGATTGATGCAGGCTACTAGTGGATTTTGGGGGGTTATATGTACAAGAACTCCCCCCCTTTTATCATCCTGAGAGATGATTTGATTGAAATCCCCTATGATGATGCATGGGAAATCCCTAAGATAATGCAAACTAGAGATGTTATTCCAGAAAGATGGCCTCTGCTGAGGGATAGGAGGGCCATAGATAGCTATTTGGCACCATTTCCTACCTGAGGCATTAGTGACTAGACTAGTAATGCAATGACTAGAAACAAAAACTATGTCTATTTCTAACTTGCTAGACCAAAATAAAGCTAGAACACCTGATCTACCAGTCGGTTCCACTATTTTTGAATATCTGAAATATGTGCTTTGCTGCCAACAGTCAAAATGATCCTCCGTGGCTTTTGTTTCGAGCAGGCACAACATATCTGGTTTATATCGCAGAATCAACTGGTCAATCGCTTGCATTGTAGGGGCATTATTGCAGCCCCTACAGTTCCACACAATGGTCGTCATGGCTGCTGGGGTGATTGATTTGGCTCAACCACCAAAAGGCCTTCTTCTGAGGCTGTTCCTTCTGCCTCCTTCATCTCCGGTGGTCTTCTTGAGGACACCTCCTCTCCTCCAGAGCTGGTGGATGGATCATCACTATCTTCCTTAGCCAATTCGAGTAGATCTTCAATCTGTTCCTCCCCAAATGCCTCTGAACTTGTTGTATCCTCCTGCTTCTTGCTGCTGTCCTCAGATGACACTACTAAGATCTCTCTTTCCAGTCCCACTGTGCGACTGTTCTGCTCCCCTTCTTCTTCAGAGTCTGGGACAGTCAACCCTTCCTCCTCCTCCTGTTTTATCAAGTGATTCAAGACCACCTTTCTGCGCTTTGGAGATCTGGTGAGGGAAAGGCTAGGTTCTTCTGAGCTAGCTCTTTTCCTAGATTGGAGGATTCCAGTTTGCATGATTGGTTCAGATGATGCCATATGTATCCCTCTGATGTTCCAGTTGTATGAGATGTCCACCATCTGATTTACTGCTTCAGTGGGAGACCTGTCCTCTTGGGGAATCTGTTCCACAATTCCAATCTCAGTGGAAGGAATTTCCAATTGTTGTTCAGGTTGGGCCAGCTGATCTTGAGATTCGGCATGAGTAGGCCTTGAGGATTGCCCTACCTCAAAATTAGGCCTTCTTCTTCTCAGTATGAATCGAGCGTAGCCTCTCCTCTTCCTGCCTGTCTTCTCTGGCTCAGTCATCTTCTGCTTCTTCTTTTCCTTGTCATCCTCCTCTTCCAGCTGGTTTCTGCCTCTTTTGGGTCTTCTCTGCCTTCCTATGACAATAGCGGGACCCCTGGTTTGCCTGGAAGAGTTGGAGCTTGAGTCTATTGATGATACTTCTGAGTCGATTTCATCTGAGGAGATAACAATAACCTCCTCCTCTCTATTCTCTTCCTCTCCTGGTCTATCTGGGAGACGTTCCAACCACTGAACTTGTTCTATAGGAGGAAGAATCTCAGAAATCTTTCTTGCCCACCCTGGAATGGCAGAAGCTCCTCTTACTGTGACTCTCAGGTGCATACCATCTGCATTACCTTGCAATGCTGTCTCCATTATGGAAGTGAGGGCAGTCTCAGCTGCTTCCAAGTTCCGTAGGTCTACTGTCACACGCTCTAACTCCGCTTGCATGTGGTTTTCCAGCTCCTCCTGGCCTCTGACCCATTCTCCTAGATTCTGAACCTCAACATTCTGCCACTGTGGACTATATTCTTCATTGTCAATGAGCATAGCAGATGGGGGTGAGACCTGCCTAGGTATAGTCGGTTGAGGCACCCTGTCTTGTTCACCAAAATAGGGATCAAAAACCTGACTTCTGACTTGAAAAGGGTTTCCTTCTAGTCTATCCCCAATTGTGAATCTTCTATCATTTCCCGGTTCCATCCTCATGGAGATAAGAAAGCCCTCCTGAACATCATTATCTCTCATGTGCCTATACCTTAAGCGTCTGGTCTCCATGTAGTCTACCGGGATATTGGTGTTTCTGTGGCCTCTCCTGTGATTATAGGCCCTTATATCTCCTGCAAACATCTGCCTCCTAGGATCGTAGACAATGTTGACCCCCCTGAGTTCAAAGTGAGAACGCACTTTGTGTTCTATGAACTCATCTAACACCTCATCACTTACTATTAGGCACTCAATAAATGACCTATGACCCCGCAGCGACGACATACCCTAAACACCCTTTCATATTGCACCTAGATCCAGATTCTCCTATGCTCCGGATTCTCTACATATTCCAGGTCAACATAGAAACCTGTAACGAGCGGTTCTCCGGGTACAATCCACATGGTCGCTCTCAGGTACGAGACATGTCGGGCTGGAGGCGGTTCAATCTCCACGTCAATGACATCTCCCGCCATATTTGCCGCCTTTATTGCCGCCATTGGGGCAAACGCATCCGCCGGCAGCCCATGGAGTTGGACTCTGACCTTGACCCTCTCCACACGGACATCCCTGAGAATGATACCTGCACCCCATCTTCTGAATGCTAATAAACTCCCCGCAATGGCGTACGGGCTCCGGTGGAGCACCGCCAGCGCTTCCTCACGGGAGTCGAACCTAACAACATAGAAATTGCCATATCGGTGTATTACCTCTGCGGTGACCACCTAGAAGTTTCTGAAGTACTCCTCTACTGCTTCTTGTGAGAAGCTCCTGGAATCGAGGCAGTACGCCAGTAAGCAGTTTTGCTCCACCGGGATGGATGCTTCGATGTCCTCCCGTATCAGAGTTAAGACCCCTCCTCTTCTAGTTGGGCGAGTATATCTGTTGAAGTCCACCCCTGCTGCATTTAGCTCCCTTCTTTCCTTGGAGTAATCTGAGCCCGTTGGTGACAAGGCCCGTTCATCTGTGTTCAGAGATGGAGTATCTCCCATTTTGCTTTTACAGTAGGGGCTATGAATGAGAAAGTTTTTATCTTTGCTATAAATGGGAGGTGAAGAGTTGAACTGTTTCCTGAGTTTTGTTCTGTCTTCATGAAGGGTATTTATAGATCCCTTCCTCCTCAACATCTTTCCACCTTCTAAGTGACTAATTCTGCCTGAATTGAACTGATCCCTCGAAAAACTACTCGGCATGATTATGTTTTCCAGTAATCGATGGGCGTGGCTATGTATTAATTGCCCCTGTCCAATAAGCGAGGCTATAAAGCACTTACCTTGAGAAAGCTGACGTCTCGGGACGCAGCGAGATTAGCTGCCACACGCAAAGTTGTTCTTTTTAGACGCCTAATTTTGATATTCCGTCCGCCCTCCAATCCCTGTGAATCCAGAAGGCCAATCGGATGGGGAATCTTACTTTTCCAGATGCTGCCAAGACCCCCCTAGTCTACGATTGCGTGTTAGAACCCTAAAACTGAAGCTTCATGCATGTGGAAACAAACGCTACCACTGTAAATTCTGATGAAGGATGTGACAGATCCCTAAATTTCTGATCTAAAAACATAGCTGAATGATTGCCGATTTGATGTAAGAACGTGATCGGAAAACTGAGCTACTCTCTACTGTTCATAGAGAGAGAAAGTGTCATCCCTATCTATCCACGTCTCAATTTCGTATTAATACTTTTTGTTCAATCTTAGTAGTTCAAATCCATTTTTTAAAGTTTGATGCTATGCGACCTAATGAGGTGTAGTATTAATATTTTAATATTTCCAATTCAATAAATCTTGTTTGATCAAAGTAATTCAGTTCTGTTTAAATTAGATCAATTAAGTTTTGATCAATTTTAGTTCCATTAAGTCGTATAACTAATATTTTCTTAAATTATAATTCGATTCAATTAGTATTTACTAGATTATATAAGTTTATTATTTGTGAATACGACGAAATGAAGTGATATCCGTTAGAGATTATATCTGAATTTAATAATTTGAAACTATACCTGTTTTATAAAAAAGTAAAGATTGTCTAATTCAAATTTATTTATAAAATTTATGTAGCGTTGAATTTAGAATCCAATTATTATTTAAATGCATGTATTTATGATTGTGGTAGTCAAAATTTTGATCCCACAAAATGGCGGACCCCCACGCCGGTTGGCCCAACCAGTGGTTGGTCCTAATACTCCCCTCTTCAACAGGTGTCACCTATTCTTCATGACCTGCAGATTGGATTTAGAATCGATCAAGCCGGTGTTTGTGTGTGTTGTGTGGATATTTACGAACCGACTTCAGAATGACAGAATCTATGCACATTCTTTAATTATAATTGCAGTGATAGTTTTTAAATCGATGCCACGCGCGTGTTTGAACGAAGACTAGCTGATTGAAGAAATGTGATCAACGCATCTGTTCTCCCCAAATTTATTAAGTTTTTTCAGTTCAATTCAATTCTGTTAAAATATAATTTTTAAAAAAATTAACACGTCTTTATCCGCAATTAATTCACTCTTTATCCTTTAGTAAGATAAAATGAATTGATACTAATTAATTTTTCAAAAAATAAATGTATGCAATGAAGTTTTCCTCAAATATCGATGGGTTGAGTTTGATCGTTACCTGCTCATGATTAATTTTCTTGTATTTGGATTGAGGAGAAAACGGTACTTCATATAAAATAAAAAAGATGAAATGATCACCACAAAATTTTTAAAGAAAATGCGTGATTATCAAAATGTGCAGAATCGTTTAATACAAAAAAAAAGTGGAGGCAAATCCCAAGCTATAAAAGAGATATCCTTCGTTTTTGTAAGAGAAATATTAGGCAGACTTATGGTAAGATTAGTTTTGGGTCAAAAATAATAACCAGGCCAATTTTTAAATACAGAATTAGATCATGCACTACTAGACTCCTTCTCCAACAAAAGCGGTTTACCCACCCCAACAAAGGCGTTTCCAGCTGCCATTCAGAGTTACGCAGTGGTGGGTGGTTTGTATCCACGGTGTTTGTTGAAACCGCCGTTAACAGGTTCTGATATCGGAACCTAGATAGATTAATTAGTTTCGATATCGGAACCTAGTTAAGAATTCAATAAAAAAATTGGGCTCTCCGATTTAAATCGGAAAAACCAGATGAACACAAAGAACACGAAAAACACCATAATTTTCCCAGCAAGATTAACATGAACATCGATATTTTTCCATCAAGACATGAAAAACACCAAGAACACAACAAGAAATCGACCTACAAATCAACGCTAACAACTTATTGATAACACAAAAGTATCAATCACAAATTCATCAACAAAGAACAATTCATCCTTAAATCCATCACCAAAATCCAATTTTTATGTAAATTCATCAAGAACAACAAATCTATAAATATTCATCACTAAAATTATATTCTAACACCTACAATAATAAAGATTCATCGTTTACATGCATACATTTGAAATGGGCTCTTATGCAATCAAAATCAAGAATGTGGATGAATCAATGAAAATTACAAATTACCTCTTGATAATTGATTCTCCATGGGAGAGAGATTAAGATATCGAAAAGGATTTGAGAATATAGTTCATATTTAGAATGAGAATGGTTGGGGTTGAGATTTGGTTTGAGAAGAATGAAAGATAGGAAGAAATTGGGAGAAAAAGTTGAGATTGTTTGAGAGGATGAGGAGAATGTGAGGGAAGTGAAGAGATAAGATTGTGAGATTGATAGATAACAAAAAATGGAGCACTACCACAAACACGGCCATTGAAGGCACAAAAACAAGGCGTTTGTGGCCGAATTATTTTTTCCGCCTTCCAATAACGTTACGATATCGGAAGCTATACCACCAGTATTTTAAAAAAAATATTAAAAGTGGAAAAGATACCTTTTAGGGCGGAAACATAAGTGACTTTAAAATTTGACGTTCAAGGCATTTAAAAAATTTCCGCCTTGCGAAAATAAAATTGTTACGATATAGCAAGCTACGACGACATAAAAATATTTGAAGTTACGATATAGTAACATAGTTGTTTTCAGTGTTATATGTAACAACTGTCAGTACGATATCGTAACATGTTTCATTAAACAATTATTATAATATATGTTGTTGTTACGGTAGCGGAACGTTGTCCGCCTATCAGGTTAATAATGGTTACGAAATCGCTAGTTATTAGTATGTGTTTGGTTATAATCATGTGTCTGATCATACTGTTTGTCGGGTCATGTAGCGAACAAGTAACCTAAGTCAATGAAATGACCGTGCGTGTAGCCATATCGTAAGATGGGTCGTAGCGTGTACGCAAGGTTGTTAATGAATACATGATAAACAAAAGAGTTGACTAGATACAAAGATTGAATTTGTGGGTTAGTTCAAATAGGTGATTGTGGAGTAGGCCATTGTCGTGGTCATTTCATCTAAGGCTTGAAACTGTATTCAAATCTTGGAATGTAAATTTTAACTTCTTTTGTGTGTTGTTTTAAAGTAAATTTGATTATGTGTTGGTATTTGTAGAACAAGTAGAGATTGAATATGTTTGTTTGGTATGTTGTTTGTAGGTTTTTTTAGAGTGTGGGATAACGGACTTGGATATATGTTTTGAAAAGGTATAGATTAAATCATTGTTTAGGAAGCATTATTGGTGCAATGGATCGTGAAAGAATTATTAGAGGGAATGCACGTTTGTCAAAGGATTATTTGGATTTAGTTGAAAACTTTATTGATGTGGGTTCGAGGTATTCTAGAAAGAAAGATATAGGCGGGGTTAGATGTCCATGTAGGGATTGTAGGAACAATGCAATATTCGAAGAAGTGGATGTCTTGCGTGAGCATTTAATTTGTAGAGGTTTTGATCAATCATATATTGAATGGATATGGCATGGAGAGGGTAATTATGGAGATGAGAGTATGGAAGATGAGGTTGGAACTGAAGAGGAAATTCTACAGTACAAGGAACAACTAAATGACATGTGTGACAATGTTGTTATGGAGTTTAGTGGGAAGAAGAGCAAGCAGGAGGCAATGTATGCGGATAAGGAGACGAAATTATATGTTGGTGCTCGGCATTCTATATTGGGTGTGACTTTAGTGAATTTAATGGTACGACATGGAATTTCCGATAAAGGAATGACTGAATTGTTGGAGTTAGTTAAAGAGTTGCTTCCACAAGATAACTTGTGTCCCGATCGTGTTTATGCTGCAAAGAAGATATTATGCCCAATGAGTATGTAATTTACTAAGATTCACGCTTGCCCGAATGATTGTATGCTTTATAGAGGAGGTGATGCGCTGAGGGACGATTGCAAGGTATGTGGTGAGTCGAGATGGAAGAAGAAGGAAAGTAAAGTTGAAGTGTGTGGGGAAACTGAGGTCTCTTCGACAAAACAGAGTCCAGCTAAAGTAATGTGGTACATGCCCCTAAAACCGAGATTGACGCGGTTATTTGCTAATCCTCGCGATGCTAAATTGTTAACATGGCATGCTGGTAGGGTTCGAGAGGGTGACGATATAATTTCCCACGCTTCTGATGGAGACCAGTGGAAGAAGATGGATGCCATTATCCCGAGTTTGAAAATGAACCTAGGTATGTGAGATTAGGATTGTCGACAGATGGAATCAATCCATTTGCTAACATGTCAAGCACCCATAGTTCATGGCCGGTTATGCTTGTGATTTATAACCTCCCTTCGTGGTTGATGATGAAACGTAAATATGTGTTGTTGAACGCTATGATTTCTGAGCCTAAAAAACCGAGTAACGACATTGATGTTTACCTAGCACCTCTTATAGAGGAGTTGGAGTCGTTGTTTGAGGTTGGGATAAGGATTCCAGATGGTAGTCGTGAAGATGAGAAGTTCAAACTTAAATGCATGTTAATGTGGAGCATCAATGACTTTCCCGCTCTAAGAAATCTGGGAGGGTGTTCAGTGAAAGGGCACTTTGCATGTCCAATTTGTGAAGGAAAGACAAGCTTTTGTCAATTGAAGAATGGTCCAAAGGCAGTTTATGAAGGACACACGACGTTTCCTTTCTGCAAGTCATCCATGGAGGCATGCCAAGAAATGGTTTAATGGTGTTCAGTGTAGCCCCAGTGCCCTTATCTGGTTCAGACATTTTTGAAAAAGTATCTGGCATAGAGCACGTGTTAGGTAAGGGAAATAAGAAAAGCGTCCCGACTGGTATTTGGAAAAAATGCTCGATTTTTTTCAAACTTTCTTATTGGGAACACTTGGAGGTACGCCACTGTCTAGATGTTAAGCACATAGAGAAGAACGTTTGCGAAGCTTTAGTTGGGACCATGTTGAATACTGAGTATAAGAGTAAGGACGACTTGAAAGCTAGAAAAGATTTAGTCCATCTTGGCATAAGGCCCTGTCTAGCACCGGTGCAAGAGGAATCAGGTAAAACCTACCTGCCGCCTGCATGCCACACAATGTCGTCGGAAGAGAAGGACAGTTTCTATGGAACGTTGAAATCAGTTAAGGTACCGTCTAATTATGGCTCAAACATTAGTAGTTGCGTTTCTACTAAGGATTCAAAATTAGTTGGTATGAAGTCGCACGACTGTCACAATCTGATGCAGGACTTGAATGTTATACACTAAGAGGTTGTCTACCTGACCATGTTAGAGAGGCAATATCCCGACTTTGTTTTTATTTAAGCAGATTTGTCGGAAAAAGGTTAGTCGTAGGAAATTGGATGAACTGCAGATGATGGTTGTGGAGGTAGATTGGAGATGTACTTCCCCCTTCCTTCTTCGATGTTATGATACACGTGATTGTCCACTTGGTAAGGGAGGTGAAGTTGTGCGGGCCGGTCTATTTGAGATGGATGTACCCATTTGAGCGGTATTTGAGCATTTTTAAGCAATTTGTGAAGAATCGATATGGTCCAAATGCCAGTATTGTCCTGCGTTATGTGGCTGAAGAGGTGATTGAATTCTCCACAAATGAATTTGAGGATGTTCCGACAATAGGCCTGCCAACTAGTAGACACGAGGGGCGGGTCGATGGAATAGGTCTGCGGCATAAAGCTAAATTTAGCCCTTCTTCCAAAGAGTTATCAACTGCCCACCTGTACATACTTCGTAATCACTCTGCGGTGAGTCCCTATGTTGAAGTTCTTAGGAATAAGCACAATAATTGATCTAATCTTATGATCCTCGAAACTCATTGTCGAGACTTTACTAGTTGGCTAAAAATACACGTATAGAATGATGGAGATCATCCTTCCATTGTTAAGTGGCTTTCAAGAAGACCGCTTAGTACAATAACTTCTTACAGCGGTTATGACATCAACGGCTACACTTTTGGTACGAAATGGTCAGATTCTAATTTTGTGACCCAAAATAGTGGCGTTTCCGTCCCTGGAGAATTGGGAGTCGTTGCGGACAATGCATACTATGGTACCATCACATATATTTGGGAAATGGACTTTGTTCATGTGCGAATCGCAGTTCTTAAATGCGAAGGGGTTGATCAATTAAAGGGGATTCGTAAAGAGGATTTGGGAATGATTCTAGTGAACCGAGAAATAAGAGGTTGAATGGATGATCCATTCATTATGGCGGCACAAGCTCAGCAAGTGTTTTATGTTCAAGATCCAACTGACAAACGATGGGAAATCATGGTTGACGGAAAGAAATAGTTCATCCACGGTGATAGTTTTGGTGAGGACTTTGAAATAACTCCACATGACGCTATTCCATCTCCTGTGTACGAAACACTAGAAGAAGATGACGGTGTAGTGGAAAGTGATTTAAGCAGGATGGTTCATGACGAAGGAATTTGTATCACTGCTGCTGGTAAGACTTCTGGCAGAAAATGTAAACATCCAAAGAAGCGTAACAAGTCCAAAAAAAAGTAGTTTAATTAGGGTCCCTCTATATGTAATTTTGTTTGAAAAACTTAAATTTCTTGTGAAGATGCAGAAACTGTATGTTAGTTACAACATGAATTAAATTTTGTTAAGTGCTTGTAAATGTTGATTTGTGCCTGTGAATTAGGTTAATTAATAATAGCATGACATAGATTATGACTAGTGTTAATACTGAATACGATATAGTAACAGTTGTTGCCTTATTTACTTGATTATTTACAATATAGTAAGCTTTATCGCTTAGTTCCCCACTTCATCACCAAATTGTGTAATAGCGACTTAGTAAGTCCCCCGTTTCAGTGATTGTTGATGTTTTGACTACGAAAATTTTTTTGACTATTGACCAGATTGGTTACTATATAGTAACCTTTGTTGCCTACTTTACATGAAGATTAACTATATCGTAAGCTTAGTCGCAGATTTTACCACTGTCTCACCACATGGTGTAGTAGCGATATAGTAAGTGACTAATTTGAAGTGATTGTTGATGTTATGACTACAACATAAATTATCCCTATTGTAGAGATTGATTACGATATAGTAAGAGTTGTCTCCTTATTTACATCAATATAAACTGTATCGTAAGCTCTGTCGCAGGTTTTACCACTGTTACACCATATTGTGTAGTAGCGGCTTCGTAAGCATGAAGTATTTTCAGAGGCTTAATGTTGTGAAATCGTAACTGGTACCACAAAGAAGTAAAATTTATATCTTGCTTTTTTATAATTAAGTGGTGCAGCCTACATTTTTAGAAAGTTGGAAATGTAACTGGTTTTGTTATGGTGTATAAGTTGTTGTATAAGTGCTTAATAGAAAGTAATATCTCAAATACTACATTACATGAAATACTATAATTATTACATTACAATATTTCGTTCAAAGGACAAAATAGAGAAGAAACAAATTCTAATCTTGACAAGGTTTGGGCAGGTGGTGTGGATGTTCATGGCGGAGGGGATTGTTGTTGAGCTTCTGGGGCTTCTACCTTCACCTTCTTTCTGGCTTGTGCTCTTTCAATTCCTCGTATAAAGTGTACGGCCCACCAGGCTTGCTCATTCACTTTTGCAACATCCTTTCGCACATCTTCCAAGGTCTCTGCTAGGCCCTTGCAGAACAAATCAACAGGTACTTCTATATAAAAACAGATTAGGTGATATGGACGATGGAAAACAAAAGAATTACTTGAACATCATCATAAAATAAACACTCTTCACCTTGTACCTCATCCCGGACATCATCCTCGGTTATGAGCCTCTTATTTGCAGTTGACACTACCTTCCATCTACCACCCTCCAATGCACACTTCCCGTTCCTCGTGAAATAATCTCGGGTATAAAATGTGCACTCCACTCCCTCATCCGAGAACTTAAATTTCGGTTTTCTTTGGGTAATGAAGAACGTGAGGAAATTCCCATAGGGCAGCTTCTTACAATGCCTCCACTTTTCAACCACACTTTGTTTCATGTGTTCAAAAATCACATGCTCGGGGTTTGCTAGCCTCCCTATCATCAAGCAATAAAACATGCAAACAGTAGTGTAGTTTAGCTCGGTGATGTATCCACCCTTGGGAGTAACTGTCCTAGCAACAAACTCATAAAGAATCCGCTCCTCACATCTAAGATTATCGAGCTTGTACTCTCTAGCCTTTCCTAGGTCGGATTGAGCTCTACCAAAAAAATTTTGTGCTAATTCAAGCATCTTAGCA
The DNA here is from genome assembly GCA_948330725.1 of Sherardia arvensis. Classification (NCBI taxonomy): domain Eukaryota; kingdom Viridiplantae; phylum Streptophyta; class Magnoliopsida; order Gentianales; family Rubiaceae; genus Sherardia; species Sherardia arvensis. Next base: position 18,162,455 of record OX415235.1, read on the forward strand.
TGGGTCAGTTCTGCATCATTTTCTGGCCATCCCATGTGGTGTAAAATCACGGGGAAGCATCCGTCTCGTGCTTATTCCCTTCACCATCAACGATAACATACTTGACACCCAACACCTCATTGAATATCTCAGAACTTATTTCATAGTCTTTCCCACCTATCCCAGTGTAGAAAATACCGGTTGCCTTCTCTTTCTCTACCAATTCATGAAAATTAGCATAAAATTGGCTAGTTGCATCCATATGCGCGGTATAATTAAGCCCAAACAATTCATGCAAGCCACATTTCTCGAACTTTTTCATCACAGCCGTTAACCCTAAATCCTCTATTGTGCTAAAATCTATAACATAACAATCAAGCAATCATTTATTCTTCATATACTTATCATACTTATCATGGGCTTCAGGACTTACAAATAATTTGGAGTCGTAGTCCGCCGAGGATGAACTTGAGGCTTTAGCGCGTGGTGGAGGTCGTCGGGGCGCTGTTGGAGCTTCCTGGGCACGGGGAGCCGACTGGGATCTGCTAACTGCTTGGTTAGGATTGGGCACGGGGAGCATCGACCTTGCCATGATACCTAGAAATTATCTATTTGGGATTGAAAGCTTTAGGGTTTTGTGTTTTGGGGACAATTTGAAAGTTTTGGATCTAATTATCGCGACCGAATGATATGCCCTTGTTGACTTTTATTTATATAGGCTTATGTCTTACGATATCGTAAGTACGTCGCTGTAGTTAACATAATAAAAAAAAGAAATTGTTGGTTACGATTCCCTACACATTTCGCCTGTACCCCCTCTGTCCAACAATTCTACCTTCTTGCGATATAGTAACACTACACGCTGACGTTACGATATAGTTAGTGTTGCATGAAAAAATCTATGTAATGTAAGCGCCAAACTCATTTTTCAAATGATACGGCGTCGTTACTTACTATGATAATATCTTCTAGCGATATAGTAACAAATTCCGCTAGTGCAAACTATGTCTCATATGTATGTGAGGTAGCTATATCGTAACTACAGGTGCTCTGGTAACAAAATCGTAAGCTTTGTCGCCAAGTTTGGCTCTATTTCTTACGTTTGACCTCTTACGATAACGCAAGCATGAGTTAACAACTTACGATATAGTAAGACACATGTTCCATCTGTATCTACATGGTTACTATATCGTAACGTGATAGCAATAGGTAAAAAAAATTGTACTTGAACTGACACAGACTTATGTGAATCTGTGGACAACAAGATGGATCAAGCAAGAGTTATGACATTTGCATTGCACTACAAAAACAAAGTATCAAATAATGTTACAATCAAAATCATGTTTTTAAGCAAGAACATGGATCGAAATACATCACTCTAAACTGGCTACTAATAATGAATGAAGTTTTTCGCTGGTGATGGATGCCGCAGCCTCAGTACTTGTCTGCTCCTTAGCTACATTAGTCGTGGTGGCGACAGTGTCGGATTCCTCAGCAATAGTTTTTTCCTTCTCCATAAATGAATACTTTGAAGCCTCATCTTCGTCGTCATCAGAATATTCATTGGAGTCGTGCTTGTCATTGCCACCATTAGCATCCCCATCATTGTCGTCATCATCATCATCATCGTCATCATCGTCTTCACCATTACCTTGTCCAGAAGAGGCGTGTGCCTTAGGATTTTCAACAACATCATCAGCGGGAGCCTTGGAAGAACTAGCTGCACCCTCAGATCCTTTGGCAGCCGTAGCCGGTGCTGATGAACTCTGTGACGCGGTTGCTAGCTTGTGGAGTGGTTTGATGGTGAAATCTGGTATGTTTTCTTCGTCACTGAGATCCATTTCCAGGTCCCCTTTCTCCAACAGTGTCATCAATGCATCGCTATTGCCAGCGCAAGCTGCCTTTGCCTCGCCAAGTTCAACAACCAGAGCTTGTAGTTGAACTGATAGACTCACGCGATTATCTATCACAGCTTCTGAAAAAATTCAATCAACAGAGACACAAATGAGTATATTAACATTACAAATGAAACAAATAACATCATAGCAAACTATGTAACTCATAAATGTTACCTGTGCACTCGGCTCCACCTCTAGCTCTCCTACTCGTTTCCACGCTGTCTGGCTTCTTAGCGTACTTCCTCCTTTAATTAAAGGCGCTTATGCGTCAGCCACTTCATGGTATAGAGCAAAAGGGGCAGCGGATGACCCTGAAGAACAACACCAACTTTCCACAGGATAGCTGTCACCAAGCCACCATATGAAATCGTGGAGGACTGTTTAGCTTGCCTCATCATGTACCTCATAATGGTGTATCCAGGGTTGATTTCATACCCTTCTATCATGTAGTAGAACAAGCTGAGGGTGGCGCACGTTGGCTCACATGTATTCCCCTTCGACGGAAGCACATTCTTACAAATAAACTCCCACACCAATCTCTGCTCCTCAGTCAAGAGATGTGTAGGATATTTCCTGACAATCCCAACCTTCCTAGACCGACGAAACAATTTTTGACCCTCAGCCACTGGATCTATAGGTTACTTAGGGCTTTTACTCGACATCTTCTGCTCATAGTAAACCTCGTGAGGTCCTTTAGGGTCGGTCGGTCTTAAGTGCTTTCTAGTAGTGTACGGTCAACCTAGCACCTCATTTATCAAGAATTTGTCTGCTGTAAACTTCTTGCCCCTCACTACAGTCGTAACTTCATCTACACCATCTTCTAACCCTAGATTAGCATAGAATTGGAGCAACTCGTCCACATACACAAGGTCGGGTAGTGCTAACAGTTTTTCAAGATGTTGTTTCCTAAAGTAATCTAACACATAGTCTAGTTTCAAAGAGTCTAGCTCAGCCAAATTAAAAACCAGGTTGTTAACTATGTTACGACGGCGTAAGGTTTCATACCTATTCCTCGCATCATCGTTAAAGAACGCTGGATGCTCCGGTTCCGGCACATCCTGAGTAGGATCTTCAGCGGCGGCGACTGGTGGAGATTGTGGAGGAGGTTGAACCGGTGGTTGTTCTTCCTCAAAATCATCTCGGGTCCTCTTCTTTCCAGCTCGACCCCGTCCTCTTCCCCTCCCAGATGCTCTCCCAGCGGGTGCCATGAAGATTTAGGGTTTAAAAGGTAGGTATGGAATCAGATTGATGAATTTGGTTTGATTTTCCGATCGGGTTTGTGGGAGATAGGTTTTCTAATTTGGGGAAATAAATCCTCCAGCCTGTTTTTTTATTTATACTACAAACACTTAAGATATTTCCACCTTGGCCGCTCTACTTTTAATAATCAAATAATTGACCTTACGATATAGCAAGTATACTTAGTTTGTCATTTTTTAAAACCAAGCAACATATTGGTAGGTAACGATATCGTAACTAATTTGAAGTCCAGACACCAGCGATTTTTACTTACGATATCGTTAGTATGAATTGTTTTTTTCCACATCGCCTTATCAGGTGTAGTTTGATCAGTATATATGATTATAGGTTTCTGAAGGGCTTGATAAGTCTCCGACCCGAGCAAAATGCCCATGAAACACCCGTCAATGCTTCAACACTTTCACAATTCAACCCACATATACACCAGTATCACCAGGCCCAATCATGCCCAATGTCAGCCCACATGACCCAAACACCTTTTTTTAACATATAACTTACACTTACGATATAGCTAGTTTTGTCGCCAAATACATTTTTTACGTGGGTTTAGAGGGTTTAGGGTTATGTATGGGTTCAGAAATAGCCTCTCCACTTTTTCCTATAAAGGTTATACTTGCGATATCGTAAGTCGCACCGTATGAAGGAATAATGATTGCATATGCATACTTCAAATGATGAAAAATTAACTTGTAAATATGTTAATTTGTGTACACATAATAATTAATAACTATACTAAGTATTTTTCATGTTACATAAATGGAGAATGAAGACCTTATGCCGAATTGTCAGGTACAAGTAACACAAGCAAACATACAAGTTCACATGCCAGAAGGTGTACGTCACATTAAACCAAATTGTAATTCTCATACTTTGTGTATTAAAAATAAATAATAACTATAATAATTACTTTTCTTCTTACATAAATGAGGAATCAAGACGATCATGCACAACTGTTAGGTACAAGTAACACGATCAAACAGACAAGTTCACATGCCGGAAAGTCCAGGTTAAATGAAACAAAATTGTATATTAGTTCTTGTCCTAAAGGAAGTACAGGGTAGATAAAATACTTAATACTATGGTTCTCATGTTACCATAATTACAGTGCGCCTAGCTAAAAAGATCCGGTAAATCATAAGCAATACTAGTCGATGTATAGCAACCATCATAGATTCATAAATTTTCTAAAATACATTTCTTGTTTAGCGAATAAATAACTCTATCCAGCTTCGTTCATATCATATATGCTACTGTGTCGTGTATTTCATACTTGATTTTCTTACTACGAAATAGAAGTGGAGGATTTCAATTGTACACTTACGAAATCGCAAACTTTTCCGCCAAAGACATATTCTTGAACGTGGGTTTGAAGGGTTTAGGGTTGAGTGTTAGTTTTGGAAGAGGCATTTTTTCATGAATTTCAAGTTACAAAACAAGCTAATAAAGATATCGTAACTATTCATTTTTTGTATTTATTAAAGCTTGCGATATCGTAACCCATCATGAACACAAAGTCAACCAAACTTTGGACCACAAATACCAAATCTTATCACTAAGAGATTGCGAGTTCACATCCAAAAAACATATTTTCCCCTTCTTCTTCTTGGTCTAATTTTCATCATTTCCATCTCCAAACTTCAATCCACTACCAAGTTTTATCACAAACTTGAATCAAAACCCTAAACCCATGAAATTGACCATATAAACCCATGCATAAGGTTGGTGTTGGTTGCAATTAATGCAATTCAACAACAAGAACGTGGTGTAGGGTTTTTTTCCACTGCCTCTTCTTGTTGCTTGTGGGTACTAGTAAGACAACATAGGTTGACCCATACACGTCACCACATCCAATCCTAGATCATTCATAGTTTCTCTTCCAAAGGTATGTTTGTTTATACTCATGTTCTTGTTGTTTTTTTCCATAACTATCCAATTATTAGGATAAATGTGAAACATATGTTTAAAGTTATACTATATGACATGAAATTAGGTACTTGCATGCATGGGTTTCATGTGTGATTGTACAATATATGTTTGCACTAATTTGACATATTAAATTAAGTTTAGTGTAATGGAAAGCCCAACGACATCTTCCTCGTCCCAAGCTAGCGGTGATAATGTGTCAAAAGCCGTCCCTACTAAAGCACATAGGAAGAAGAGTGTTAGGCGCACTTGTTCGGAAGAACAATTGAGGATGCATTGTCGAGAGATAGAAATTAGAATTGATAACAAAATTCTAACTCATGTCAAATTTAATGACTTGAGAGTTGCTATCGAGCCCGACGATGATGCCGCTCGATGGTCTAGTTAGTGCGGAAAAATGGGAAAATCACAAGTTCCTTTAGAAACTGAGGATTGGAGGCTTCTCCACCCCGACATTAAAAAAGATATTTGGAAAGAGTCCAAGGTTAGATTGTTACTCACCATTTTAATCACCAATTGTTACTTGGTTTTTGACATTGATTGACATTTTACAATGGTAATATGACTTATATGTTTAATGTGTAGCGGCCATTTGTAATTGAAGCTCGGGATTTGGAACAAGTCAAGAAGAAGGCTTTCCAAATCGTATCAAAGGCTCACCGGGAACACAAATATACCCTAGCAAGGGATTATCTAAGAGTAGATGGAAAGAGATATGGTCAAAACCCCATGGATCGGTACAATCACATTGTACCAAAAATATGGGACATATTCAAGAACCGATGGTTAGAGAATGATGCTAAGGTTAGTTTATTTTTCATTTCATATTCAAATTAAATTAATCATACATTATTTCATAATTTTAAAACTGTGACTACTGATTAACATGTGGACTACCACATTCAAAGGGTGTTGGTCTTAAAAACAAAACGGCCGCGTCTTTCAACACAATGCCCTATAACGGTGGTCGTGGTGGCTATGTTGGGGTCACAAAAAAAAGCGAGGAATAAAAAATTAGATGAAGTGAAGGCACTTGTGGATGGGGGAATGGATGAGGAAGAAGCAACGAAACAAGTAGTTGCCGATGACCCTTCAAAATACACGAGACAACAATTATTCATGTTGGGTCGAATCAAGAAGTATGGAAAATTCTCTAGTACCGAGGCTAAGAACATTGCTGACAAAGTGGTTTGTTTTCAACTATTGTATCATTCGCAATTTTTATACACCATTCATCAACCACATTTAACAATTTTATTAGAACGAGGTGGAGCGAGAGGTTCAAGAAGGATTGTTCATCCCCGTTGGTAAAAATGATGTTTTGAACAAAGCTTTACCAAAAAAGGAACATCCCGGGAGGGCAAAGGGAGTTGGAGGCTATGCGACCCAAATTGAAACTTTCGGAATCAAGCGTAGTAAAGACCCTAAACCTTCAAAACTACAAGAACCGTTGAATGAAGAAAAACAATTTCTAAGCAAGAGTTGAAGGAGATTAAATCTTGGATGGCCGATGTGTGTAGGTTTTTTAATTTCCCTATTCCCGATAATTTTGTTGAACCACATCCCTCGAGGAAGCCTTCTTCTAGAGGCTCACATCCCTCTCCTCCTTAAGAGGATGTGGTTCAACAAAATGTGGAGGTTGGTAACGAAAACAACACACCCACACACCCCATACGTGAACAAGGCGTGGTAAACCAATCAAACCACATGCCTAAGGTGCGTAACTTCTACGTTTCAAATTCTATCTTCATATGCACTTATGCGAATGATGACCAACCACAACATGTTGCAAATGGAAATTCCTATGAAAGCATGACGACTAATCATGGTGAAACCATCCCTAAGGGTTTTATTAGGGTTAGTATAGATGAGGTGTTGGTAAAAGATGTATTATTGTCGGTGGCAACTATCGAGCAAAAAACCGTTGGCCAAGGTTTGGGTATGTTCTTTGTGTGGCCTAAGTGGTTAGTGGTTGATGCAAAATCCACCCTTGTTCCCAAAAAAAGAAACAAACTCATACAACCCACCGACCTAAATTTTCCGATTGCTAGAATTCCAATTAAACACAATGAACTTAACTTCCTGAAATCCATCCCCGGTTTTGTTAGAACCTTGTATGATGCTATGAGTCACCACGACCACAACTCCGTCTACTATTTTGTTGCTACTGCAGCGGTATTTGGAGAATCAACGGAAATTATGGTTCCATGGGAAGACTTTTCCTATTTTTGGAACAATAAATCACTTCCACAAACCATCCCCACCTTGCATCAAATGTAAGTTCAACATTTTCTAAAAAAATAGTTATAATTTCAATCTATTATCATTATTCATATTACTATAGCTCCATATTACTTTTCCATTTATATTCAAAGGTACATGAATTACGTTGCTGTGGCGGCTAAAAAATCATTTATCGGCATCTTGCACCCAACTTTGTTGCAAGAATGTGGAGAAGGAGATAAAAAGCAACTTGAATATCTAACCAAGTCCATTAGTGACAAGAGCAAGACTATATTCTTGGCCCCATATCTAGAGAAGTAAGAATACACTTTAAGTTACGTATTTATTTTAAAGGTAATTTTCACGTTACTTTCTTATATTCTGAATCGTAACTTTTATTATTTCTCTAGCGCCCATTGGAGTTTTTTGGCAATTATCCTGTCCTTAAAGCGTGTCTACTGGATTAACCCTCTCCACTTTGGACCATCATCGGTATTTTCTGATCTATTAGAGGTTGCTATGCATTATGTTAATGAAAACACACTCCAACCATTTGAGCTTTTTCAAATTCAGGTAATTCTACTTAATTACGCTTCTTTTCATATATATTGGCATTATATGTAGTGTTTTTGACATTCACCATTCCCTCAAAACTAACACCGCCAACAACAATCAAATTGGGAGTGTGGAAATTACGTAATGATGTTTGCCCACGCATGTGTTCAATGCCTTACAGAAGATAACCTTGATGTTCCAAATGTAAGAATTATCATTATTGCTTGTTCTATATCTACTCAATAATGTATTTCAATGACTCATACCTCATTATTTGCTACATTAATATATTCGGCAAAGATCATTCACCATACACCACAAGAGAGATGGAGGTTGAGAGAAACAATTTTGCCAGACATTTGGTCTACATAAGAATTAGGTACCTATCAAGACCTCATAGGCCTCCTCCTAAACGACCTGTATCGTGACATGTCAATAGGCTCTATCGAAATTATTAGGCATTAGGTAATGCTTTAGCATTTAAGATCCTTGCCGGATATGGTTTTGTTCTATTGTTGTGCTTGACAATGTCATGTGAGTTGCAAATGCTAGTTTACTGGCAACACTTTTCACATTCTTATTTAATTTTAGTCGATAAATTAGAAAATCTACTATTCAAATGCTTTGCTATATGGCATACGATCTCGTAACTGGATCTGCTAACAGTTTTTACTTCTAGCGACGATGTTACGTTATAGCTAGCCATTCCGTTTATTTGCTTATACATGTTATACTTTTTGTTGTTCCGGTTTCGTAACCAAACCCGTACCAATAGGCGATATCTGATACGAGATCACTACTTGAGTTGTAACCAATATTTCAAAACCTTATACAAACTCGAGATATACAATATAGTAACCATAATCGCCTGCTTGGCCCCTACCTCACACGTATGAAGGCTAACGTTATTGTAAGATGAGCCGCTAAAATCAGGCGACAATTCAATCGATATCGTAACTAGATAAACTCACAACAAAACCATGCACAAAACTGCGTCGTCTCCTCTCCACCGGTCACACTTACTATATCGTTACATATGAATTCAGTACCATTCTGAACAGGGCAAACTAGCTTTATCGTAACATTTGGAGCCGTTATGATTACTTACGAAATCGTTACCTGTTACCGCCCAAGTTTTATTCTAGCTTTTCTACAGCTGCTTAGGATTTCGGATCAGGTCTATGGCTTCATAATCTTTCAATGGCAATTTCTCCTACGAAATCGTTTACTCAATAAAGTATATACCAGCGGCTGATAGCTAACGATATCGTAAGAAATTACAAGGCGGAAAAAAAATAGGGAACACGGCGTACTATACGCTGTGTTCCCGGAAACGCGTAAAGGCGGAAGAGGAACCGCCTTTGCTGCGTTTCCGTTTACCGGCACTACCAGAGAAGGCGGATATCTTCCGCCTTCGTGCCTTCACAACCAACCGCCTTTGTTGCGGTTGGCTTCCAGTATTGGAGTATGTTCCTCAATCAGAACGCAGACCTGAATAACACTATTCACTCCATTCCGATATTGTAACACGTATATTTCACGGTGTTTCAACGAACTGCCGTATATATTTACCGCTGTAAAACTACTTTCGCCGTAAAACTTCCGCCGTTTTTATTTTTCACCTAAACCACTTAATACATGTTCCGATATCAAAACCTCTCAAACAACGGCGTTTTTTGGAAAGCGCCGTGGATGGGCGCCGTGATAGCCCATCCGTATAGTAGTGATGCCTTGTCAGTTGTCACGAGCTCGCCTTATCTAATTGTTTGTCAAATGTTAAAGGGAAGCGAGCTAAAACACTCACCTTCTCTTACACACAATCGATTAAAACCCTAACTAATTAACGTACGTACGTACGTCACAGCAGAACACCGAAGGGTTACTGACATGATTCAGATGAACCACATACACGTCAAATTAGATTTTCATCGTTATATATAATATAATTATTCGAAAGAAATAATTTCCGAAGTATGATTGCAATATACGCATGGTACTATTTTAAATGGGTTAGAGTAAGATATATTCGCAATGAAAATGATGGAGCAATGACTGTCCAGAAATCATTTGACGTGGAAGGCGTAATATATGTTATTGTTAGAAAAATAAGAATCTTAGACATTTAAATGTGATTTTTGGAATTCAAATTTTAAAAAGTTAGGCTGTGTTTCCAGGGGTAATTTATTATGCTAACAAAAGGTGTTGGAAATAGAACAATAAAGGAAAATTAATTATGGTAAAATTTATTACAATACACAAAATTTATCCCGAGATCCTCTACCTTGATCTACCTCAAAATAATTAGCTTAAAAATCAAGTTTAGTCGGAATTATATAATCTAAACCAATTTACAGTACAGCATATATCTATGGATTTGGCTCAGTTGATGATCAGGCAGACAGGGTCATATTTAATTAGTTACTGTCATTTAGTTATATTGATGTGGAAATATAAATCCAATTATTCGATTATATATGTATCCCAAACAGATTCCTTAATTTTATCATATATAATTAGTTTGTTTGATACTGCGGAGTGAATGGAAGTCATTGGTGGCATATCTCCAATAAGAATGGTGGTCCTCAGAATCTGTGCATGCCGGTGTGATATATATTATTCCTTGCTTGCAGGAACATGTGATTTTGGTCGATCAACTCTAATAACTACTCATTCTAGACACCCTTATACTAGTTTATGTTGCATGATTGAGTGCTCGATCTCAACTTCTTACTCTCCAGATTCCGAGCTATATATTATCGCTTTGGAATTTAGTTTATTCTTTGCCTAGATGTTCTCTCCTCCTTGGCGCGCAGCAATTCTTTTGTACTTTTCAAATTTATATATAACCTAGCTAGCTTTTAAAATGACTTACTACTATGAGAACATCCAATCTTAATTTACTAATTTTTCATGGGATGATGAAATTGGGTCAAACTTATAGTGAAATGAAATGTTAAAATGTTACGTGTTGTATGATATTAGATAATGATTAAAGTGCAAAAACTAGACCAAACATTGATCAAAATACCCAATTTCTAAACCCAACATTCAAAGTGTTCATTTTCTAGTACCCTACATTCTAAAAACACCAATTTCTAGACCTTGGTTAATTTTCTCCGTTAGTTAAGTTAGTTTGAGGGGTATTTAAGTAATTTATATTCTAAAAAATCATACTTCCCATATTGTCTTCGTATCTCCACAAAAAATCACCGGGTTGACCCGGTAAAAACCGGGTTTGACCCAAACTGACCCGAAACCCGAAAAGTCAAACCCTAAAAGTGAAAAAAGTGTTGTCCGGGATCCGGCCCGTAATACTAAAAATCTGAATTCGGGTGAAAAAATTCGGACGGGCCGGATCAATTTTTCGGGTTGGCACACCTCTTAGTCGAGCGCTAGTGAGTTGCAGAACAAAAGAGAATTGGGGATTTTCGTGGGGGAGATACGAAGAAAAAATGGGAAGTATGATTTTTTAGAATATAAATTAATAAAATACCCCTCAAACTAACTAAACTAACGGAGAAAATTAACCAAGGTCTAAAAATTGAGTATTTTTAGAATGTAGGGTACTAGAAATTGAACACTTTGAATGTTGGGTCTAGAAATTGAGTATTTTGACCAATATTTGGTCTAATTTTTGCACTTTAGTCTTAAATAATGATATAACTAATTTTTAAATACAATAAAAATCCAATAAAATGAAAACTTATTATACCCAGGGAAGGGAGGAAGTGGGGGCTTGTGGGACTCACGACCCCACTTGAAAAAATATTAAGATTAAATTTTTAACATTTTTCAGAAATCTAGGTACATTTACTTAAATTTATCATATTTTTATAAAAATTTCCGTATTCATATTTTATATCTCAGTCCCCACTAAAACAATTTTCTGGATCCCTCACTGGTTATACTTATAATAATGCTTTAGAGTTGCTTATCATTAGCAATACAGTATCGATTCCGATGCTGATCCCAAATTAATATAATTAAATATAGATAAGTATCACAATGAAAATAATTTCTTAAAAAATAATTAGGCAGATGAGAAAATAGAATCTGGAAGTCGAGTTGTTCACACATTACGATTGGATGAATGAATCTTCTAGTGGTTTTTTTTTTTTTTGATATATCTAGCGGTAAAATTGAACTAACAAATAACTTGTAATAACTAGTGAATGTCCACCGGGCCGTTGCCCGATGTATATTTTGTAATTTTAATATAAGTTCAATGTAAATTTTACATGATACACTAAATGAATAACAAATGAAATTAATGAAAAAATTAATTTTGGTGATTTATTTTGAGATCTTGTAGCTTTATTTCTACAATTTTTATTATAATTGTAATTTTTCATTAACATTTACTGATAAAGTGAATAAAAACAATATGGACAAAAAATAGAGTTTATCAAATCCAAAAAATTGGAAAAACAGTGGTTCTCGCCCAAAAAACCTCTCGCCCAAAAATCCCAAAACCAGATCCTTTTTCCGGCGGGGGTCGCCGGCGAACACCGCTGCTGCGATCCCCTCCCACCCCATATCCTGTTTTCCATCCTCCCCTTCTAACCTCTCACCGCGAAACCTATCTTTCCTTACACTAGTGCACAACCATAGGTTACTCGACACCTCATTTACGGCGTTTTTGGGATTTTTGCGCGCAACCGCCGAGTAACATGGTTACGAACTCGTAACCTTTCATTCGCCTGTGGCAGAAAAAAATGACGAACTCGTAACTTTTCATTTGCCTAGGGCAAGAAAAAACAACGGCGTTTTTGTTGTTAAATAAGACGTTTTCTGAAGTGCCGTAAATATGAAAGATGCAAGCGATATCGTTTCTTTGTTCGCTAATAAACGGCATGGGTGCGATATCGTAACCAGAGGCAAACAAATGTTGGAATAATTGTTTGTTCGTTCAAGTAGGAAGCTTTGATCTAACGAGTTCGCCACGTTTAAAGGCGATATCGCTTAGATATACGACGACAAGCGTTAAAGGTAATCGAATTCATTTGTAATTTTGTTAGGTTTAGCGTAGTGATATCTTTAGTCACAACACTTTTTAATCATACGATAATCATACATATGCTTTCAAATGAAAATAAAATTAGACTCGATTAATTTAACATTCGACGTGTAATATATTTTATTTCAAATACACCACACTCCATATAATATTCATATACATTTCATCACAAATTATACCATACACCTGGGGTATGTATCCCCAGGTGCATTCTAATATTTATATATGTGCATTTTGATGTATATAATTGTGCATTGTCAATATTTTTATTTATAGTTTCTATAAATAGTATATGTAAAATTACTATTAATAGAATGCATAATTAGTTAGGTAAAACACACACACTGAAGGTAGGTGTACATGCACCCGTGATATGGTATAAGAATTGACGTTTCATACCGTAGGTCAAAAATACAAATATAATACCTTCGATACACATATACAATTTTATGTAAAATGTTTAAAGTACATTTAAAATGCACATGCATATACTATTTTATGTAACATGTTTGTTAAGTTTATTTAAAATGCCAAATTATACAACAATTTGTTCGTTGATATTATCATTGTAAATATTTATTATCCTTGTAGAGTTATACAACAATTTATTCATCATTCGAGTGATTCTTAAGATGAATAATGTGTAGATTTAATATAAAAGAAAATTAGTGATTTATATTGTTAGATTTCTAACTTAAAATTGTATTTTAAAAAGAATTATAAGAAACGAAAAATAAATTACAAAAAAGGAAGAAACCTATTTTGAGAAAACTATTATTTGTCAAGTTAAGTATGTATCACACAATTAAATTAATTTAAAACTTTCTTAATTTACCTTAACGACATGTTAAAGTCTTTTGATTTCAATTATCTTATTCCTTAAATATCCTATTTTGTCTATAACACAAATTATTTTACATTGATCTTGTCCGTCCATTCAATTATTTGATCTAATTTCAGCTGTTGATTAGTTTCCAATATATAGGAACCTTATCTTCTAATTCTAATCACAATCCTTCTTCTCCAAATCTGACCCCTCTCTCGATCGCTACTCCCTCCGCTCATCCATATCTCCATCGGATCCCACATCTCCATCGTGTCTCAGTGCAGCCCACATCTCCGTCGTGTCTTAGTGCAGCCCGGTTCGGCCCGTCCGCCACCATCGCCCCGCCTCTCACGATCGACGAATGTCCACTTCTCCATTGGATCCCACATCTCCACCGCGGCTCAGCCCAGTTCGGCTTGTCGTCCGCCGCCATCACCCCGCCTCTCACAATCGACGAATTAGGGATAAGGTATAATCTGGGCTGCCCAAACTTTGATCACCACTCAGTTCACCCGCCCAACGTTTTCGACGAACACCGGTCACGCGGCACTCTCGGCGGCGGTGGCATTGTTGGTGTCGGTGAGCTGCTTCTCGACTTGGCTGAGTGTGGAGGTTTCTGCCTCGGCTCTTTTAATTGCAAGTTTCCTCTTCTCTTGGGATTTCTGTTATTGTCAATTGACAAAGTTTTGATTTTGATAGCAGGTTTGTAACAAAGTTTGGATTTTGATTGTAGGTTTGTAATGGGTTGGAGTAGATCGCTGCCAGAAGTTTTCCATCTTCGTTTTTGGAGCCAAATCAATATGTGCTGCTGGAGCCGGTCCGAACAGAGCTCATCGGAATTTTTTTTGTTCCACTTGCGAAGTACTTTCGATTTCGTAAGTACCTTTCGCTAGTGGGATTTATTTTTTTTCAATCCTAATAGTTACGAGTTCGTAAGGTTGTTCGCTTGTGTTCGAAATTAGTTGCGGTATTGTAACTTAGTTACGGCGGTTTTTCAAAATGCCGTGCCACAATTCCATTTTACGGCACAGCTGGTTAAGGCGTTTACGAAATGCCGTGTATTAGACGATGAAACCGCCTAGTAGTATATGGTTGTGCACTAGTGTTACCTCGCAATCTCAGGGTCCTCGTTTTTCCAAAGACCCCATCGTTCTGGCTGATCGGAGTCCGATGGTGTTTCGGATCGAGCCCGAACGCCGCTGGTCAGTCGATTGGTTTTTGGGTCTCGGTGATGCGGTTTCCCGGCCAGTTAGGGGTCTCCGATATGTTTTGTTTTGAACTGTTTTTGACAGGGTGAAGCTGCACGCGTCGGAAATCAGTCGGGCAGATGGAGTTTGGTCCAATCTGGACCTCAGACGGATCTCCACGCTCCGCCATCCACGTGCCGCCGCCGGTCCCACGCGCCGCTGCCGGTCCTCCCCGCGCCGCCGTCATGCATACCAGTGTGTCCTTCACTGGTTGTTCCGCACGAATGCTAATGCGCTACGCCGGAGTTTTCAGTTGCCTCGCCGGATCTTTTGAACGCCGCTGTCAAGTTTATCCTGGTGATGTACATCACCGATGCCTTCAGATTGGACAAGAGAGTGGGTTGATTCTTTTTTCCTTTTTTTCAATTCAAATTTATGCTTTCTTAGAGTTTTTAGATTTTAAGAGATGGGTGATTGAAATTTTGGTTTTTTGCAAAACTGCTTTGACAAATTTATTGAGTATCCTTGCCCATCTGTTTGTCGCCTCCCTCTTTCTTTGGGAAGACCCCTTGGACTTCGGTGTGTGCAGTTACAGTAGAGGAGAAATCCATGTCGTGGTAATTTCTTTAAATTACTAACGGCGTCGCTGTGCATACACTTGTAGATTTGAGCATTTAGTGTAGACTTTATGTTTCAAATTAGGGATATTATACCTGTCAAAGCAGTTTGAGGCTTTCGTGTCGGTCGTTAGGAATCTTTCGATTAATCTCTTTTTTAGGTAGCACAATCGAAACCGATAGTAATTGCTTCATCAGATACAGAGAAGGTTTAGAATTGTTATATCTTTTGAAACCTCTTTGTAATCTTACGAATTGCCTCCCATAGAGGAGATCATTGTATTTTTTTATTTTATGTCTATTTTATGGTTTGGGGTTGTCTAATATAATATCTCTCCACCATTGGTGGTTTGCCCAAAAAAAAAGAATAAAAACAATATTAATTATATTTTGATTGTTAACTACACGGTGATTTTAATTTTCCTTTGATATTTTAATTTTCTTATTTATTCAATAATTTTCCTTAAATAATTAATCACCATAAACCATAATGTTATAAAACTACGTAGTTTTAATTATAAAATCACCACAACACCGTTGCAAAACTACGTAATTTTAGTTAAATATATATCCATGAATATTAAACTTGCCGGCGAGTTATGCTATTCAATACATAGTAAAAGATAAAACATGAGCTTATTGGATTCTTCATATTATTATATATTTTCTTATTGAATTCTATAAATTTTCTGAATTTGTATTTACTACTAATCAGAAGTATTAATGATTAAATATTGAAATTTTATATATTCCATAAACTAATAACAATTTAGTTGATTCTAACTAAATATTCCTCCGTATATTCCATAAACTTTCTCTACATTTAAATTTTCATTATTTGTATTTAGAGTTATCGGCCACCGGAGCAAATCAAAGAGGTTAACTTTCAAGAAATTCTAACAGGGGAATAAATCCATTGGGTAAGAAAGTCCATCATGAGTAAAAATCGGGGGACAACGAATATACAAATGGGCAAATAAGCTTAATTAGGTCCAGCACACAAGCACAGTGAGATTTCATCATAAAATTAATTGGCAATATGTGGAGTGACCCACCAAACTTATTTACCTTACTTTAGCCACACCGTTTCTGATGTGAATTAAATTCCAACACCCTCCCGCAAGTACAAGGTCCATTATAAGGGGAAAAACTTGCACTTGAAACAAAGAGAGAGAGGTCCAGGGCCGAAACCTCGCTTTGATATCATATTAGAAATTTTGACGGGGGAATAAGCCCATTGGGTACGGAAGCCCATTATGGGTAAAGGCCGAGACAGTGCGGATACGAAAACGGACAAATAATCCTAATTAGGTCTAGCACAAAAATCAAGTGAGATTCTATCATAAAACCAATTGATAATATGTGGAGTGGCCTGCCAAACTTATTTACAGAACTTCAGCCACACCGTTTTTTATGTGACTTAACTTCTAACAAAAGAGCAGCTGGACTCATCATCAGACACTTGACCTATCGTTCTGGATCGGGTTTTGACCCGGGTCGAATTATTCTCCTAGCGGGTCTGGCAACATTAGAATATGTGGGGAGGTTTACTTATTTTTTCTTTAATGATATTTTAATTTAATGTTGTTTTATGGCATTTTATGCCTTTTTTGAAGTGATTTAGTTTCTAATCTGATTGATGTTTGGAGAAATCCTTACTACATAAGCCTGTGATAAGCCTGCGATCCTAAACCACTCTAAATCAAGCGGATTCATGTAATTTCAAAAAATCAAGTCAAATTAGGTCAATTTGTGCTTGGACTCTGCGGTCTAAGGCAAATTTATAGTGAGAGATAGGGTATACTAGCTCTATATTGTAGCTTTTCCGAAAAACATGGTTAATATATCTTTTATATAAGATTATGAAAATTAAAATCATCAGTTTAGACTCTGTCCTCCTTAACTTAATTTTACTTTGAACTAGAATGTATTAAGCTAAAATTTACCCGTTTTCTTGTATTTGGTTTTTTATTTGCCTAGTTCGATTTAATTTGGGGTTGAAGTTGATGAGATTACTTCACTTTGGTCGGCTAGTTATAATATGATAATCAATTAGAGAATTAATTTGCATCTCTATGCAAATTTTCTCATCTAAATCTGTATTCGCTTTACAATATAGATGTTTTGATAGTACTATCCTAGTAACTGGCTTGCATAGTTAGCAGCTTGCATATTTATTACACATAGAGCTTGCAATAGGGAATCAATCTACATCTCTACGTAAATTTTTCCTAAAGCGAGTTCTGTTCCTATAAAACGCATAACAAGAGTTAAAAGTCTTACTAAATCTATAAACTTTTAGAGTATTCCTGCTTAGTGCACTTAATTAATTTTAAGACAATTTTAGCCATTTTTTGAATTAGTTTCAATAAACAAGTGATCTTGTAACGTCAAAGTCAAACTCCTCTCCACCACCACACCTTAATGGCCCCTGTCATTCTCTTCTTCGTGCTTCGCCGCAGAATGTCGAAGCTACATAAATAAAACAGCAGCTTGAAGAGTACCGTTTCTTCTTCGATTCTACTAAATGGGATAGAATTCAAAGTTGAGGCCCATATCATTATCGAGATGGATATGAATCGGTGCGAAAGCCGAGAACACCGTGAACAGAATAAGGTTCGTCGAGAGAGAGATTCGGGTGAGTAATCTGGGCGTTATTGATCTCCACTAGTCCCTTTTCTACATCAACTTTGGTGGTCTTGCTGAGAATTTTGTGGATAAGAGGAGAAGAGTGAGGAAGGTTTGTAGGATGATGTAAATAGGATTTCGGAGATGATCATTCTGCAGTGTCACAACTAGAATTTGCGCTCGGCGGAAAATTCTTGTTTCATGGTATTGTAGAATTTAGAGGACATTGTGTATTCTGATTTATGAGAACTGCATGGTGGTGAAGTAGTTTTCTTGTGGTTTCTTAAGAAGAGCCTAAAATGGGATCTTTTGAAAGTGAGATAATGGAAATGGTAGAATCTTGGACTAGGAAGATGGTGTATTCCGACGTTGAGAAGAAGAGCTCATACGAGATTTGGAAGGGTTGCCATGACATTGAAGCCCTGGTTTTGGATTCTTGATGGACGGATTAGACGAGTACCTTTCAATTTTTAGCAGCGATGGTGGTAACCGCAGATCGGCGGTGAAGGACGGCGATTGGTGGTGTGTGTTAGGAGAATATCAAGTTCTCAATTTTTTTACACGCCTTCTATACGCAATCTGTATTTTACTTATTTGCAGTCCGTATTTTTTTAAAATAATTATATATTCAATGATTCTAATATATCACTGAATTGCAAGTGTATGCAATAGAAGTAGTATATATGATGCATATATCTGATATACATAATTATTGACCATATCATATATATCGAAGGCGTATTTTTATTTTGACTGCAAAATAAGTAATATACGTATTACGTATAGCATGCCTTTTTTTAAAAAAAATGTATACATTTTGAATAATATAAAAATAAACTTGTAAAATAAGGGTAAACTTGTCATAGAACTAATCAAATGCAATCCTCGAAAATTACGGCAGGAGACTTTTGGCTCTGGCGATAGAAACGATTCTGACCTAATCCCCGAATCTCACTCTCATTCTCCGGCGCCGCCTCTATGGCGGAGCCATCAACCATGAACCCAGCCCCGCCTGTGGTGTCCTATGCACAGGCGGTGGCGAATAACACTGTTACAGTGAATAGGAACTCGATCCCGATCGGAGCCTCCTTCAATCCAAAACCGAGAGTCGACCATCTCGAGAAACCGGGCCTTCACTTTTCCGATGAGGAATGTGATCGTCTGGAAGAGTCTCTGAAACATACCCTAGTTGGGAGGTTTCTACGGGCCAGACCCAGATTGGAAAAGCTCCGGAAGGATTTCCAGACGGCTGGCTTCGTGGGTAAATCGGAAATCTATTTACTAGACAATAAGCAGGTACTAATACATTTTGATTTTGCAGAGGATTACTACAGGTGCTGGATGCATAAGGTTTGGAGCTTTGGATCGTATTCAATCCGGATTACGAAATGGAGCCCCGATTTCGACCCGAATGCTGATTCCCCAAATGTACCGGTATGGATAGCTTTATATGGATTGAAAAGACAGTTTTTTGATGAACATGCTATTATGTCTATTGGAAATCTGATAGGTTTGCCAGTTAAAATAGATCAGGCTACTTTGAATAAAACCCGACCACATGTAACTAAAGTCTGTGTAGAACTGGATGTAACAAAACCTTTAATTGACAGAATTTGGCTTAGCTTTCGAAATATGGGTTATTGGCAGAAGATTGAATATGAAAGCCTTCCTTTTTATTGCCAAAAATGTTTAAAATTAGGTCATCACAGTGATATTTGCCAATCTGAAAATAGGCCTAGAGTTAATAATCCATGGAAGTCTACTTTGATTGAGAATTATGAAAGAAATGCTTCATCTTCTGGATTAGCCAACAAGGAAAAAAATGAAACACCAATTGATCTTTCTAATGAAGCTTCGGTTAAGAATATCTCTTTGGAAACGAGAGGTTTTGTGGATGCAGGTACAGGCACACTGGTTTGGAGAGAAAAAAAGAATCCAACAATCTTAGAAAACCAGCTGAGAGCTGAACAGAAAGGGAAACAGGTAACAACAACTCCCAAAATTGATCAGATTGAACACCACAAGGTAATGACAGAAAAACCTCTTACTGTTGTTGTACATGATTATAAAATAGATGATAACAATCTGTTAGAGAAGGATGCCAGTGATTCAAACACTGGCTCCTTAGAATTTAATGATCCAATTGATCTTACCTCAGGTGAAGAACCAGCTACAGAGATTTCTTACACACAGCAAAGCCAAGGAAACACTGAAGCAAAGAAATCTGAAGAAAGGGAGAATATCAATTTTACAACTGAAAACAGTCACTCAGATGTAAACCAGATAATAGAAAACCAAGACTCAAACTTGGTGAAGCAAGGAATTGATGCTAAGAAAACAAGTCTGATGGTAAGTACAGGTATGAATACAACTCTATCTACTGAGGAACTAGCTATGATAAATAGTATGCCTGCTTTACCTAACTTGCAATGTTCACAAGAAAAAAGAGCTAAAGACACAGAAGGTGATTTCTTGTTAGAACCATTATATCAAGATAAAAACAGATTTGATAAATTGCTTTCATCTACTCTATCTGATATGAACAACCAGCCTGACCAAACTGTCAAGAAAAAACGAGTTAAAAAGGATTACACTGGTTCACAAAAGACAGTTACCACTAGATCTCAAATTGACCCTAATATATTAGTTTAATTATGTCAAGTATTAATTTATGTGTTTGGAATGCTAGAGGAATTAGGAACTTTAGAACACAAGCTAGAGTACTAAGTATAAAAAGGAAAAATAAAATTGGATTATTTGTAATATTAGAACCTTTTCTGGAAAGTACTCATATCTCATCTGTTGCATTCACTCTAGGTTATAATAATTATCATGCACATCCTAGAAATAAAATCTGGATTTTATGGAATGATGAGTACAATATTTAAATTACTGATACTCATGGTCAATATATAAAAATAGACATAAGACATACATCTTTAGATACTATGTGGCATGCATGTTTTATTTATGCTAGGCATAATACAGTTATCAGGAGAGAATTATGGGCTGAATTGCAAGTGTATAGTAATCTTCCAACTGTATTTGTAGGGGACTTTAATACTGTGAGGTTTGCTAATGAATATATAGGTCAGTCTACACCAAACCTAGATTCAATGTTGGAATTTAATGAGTTTATAAATGAAAATAATTTAACTGAAATTCCAACATCGGGCAATTTGTTTACTTGGACTGGAAATAGAAGAATGAGATCAGGGTATATATGTATAGTTTGGGAAAGATTAGATAGAGGCCTAATATCACAATCTTTTCAAAATCTTTTTCCAAATAGCAGTGTTAGAGTCAAGTCCAGACTGAACTCAGATCACTCTCCTCTATTACTCAGACTAGAAAATCATGGAATACAAAATATCCCCAAGTCTTTTAAATTCCAAAACAGCTGGATATCTCATGATAATTTTTTAGATGTGGTAAAGAGTAATTGGAGAGAGGATACAGGATTATATGGAATGATGAACTTTTCTTTGAAGCTTAGAAGGCTTAAAAATAGACTCAGAATTTGGAACAGAGAGGTTTTTGGAAATATCCAAGATAATGTGAAAATTGCTGAGGATAAGGTCATACAGAAAGAACTGAATCATCAAATAGTTAGTTCAGGAACCAGTAGAACTGAATTACACCAAGCCCAGACTAAATTAACCATTGCACTATTAAAAGAAGAGACCTTTTGGAAACAAAAGTCTAGATTAAAATGGTTAGCTGAGGGAGATTTAAATACAAAAATTTTTCACTCCACTGTTAAGGCCAAACATGCTAAACAAAAAATAGCTTTGATTAAAAATTCAAATGATGAATGGATTACTAATCAAGATACTATTGGATCAGAAGCTGTTTATTTTTACCAAGGCCATTTGACTAATGACATTTTAAGTGCTGATGAGAATATCACAAAGAAGCTACTGCAGCACATACCAGAACTGATAACTGAGGAGATGAATAAGGACATAATGAAGCAGGTGGATTCACAGGAGCTAAAAAAAATAGTGTTCTCTATGGATGGAAATTCAGCTCCAGGACCTGATGGATTTTCAGGTATTTTCTATAAACACTGCTGGGATATAATTGAAAGAGACCTAATTAATGCAGTAAATGAGTTCTTGATAGGTGTACCAATCCCTAGAGCTATAACTGCTACTTTCATTACACTTATACCAAAAAGACAAGTCAACACCACATTTTCTGATTTTCGACCTATCAGTCTGTGTAACTTCCTCAACAAAGTTTTTTCTAGAGTCTATACTGATAGAATGAAGCCCATAATGCCATTATTGATCTCCCCTGAACAATCTGCATTTGTGCAGGGAAGAGAATTGGCTGATAATATACTCCTCATGCATGAATTAACTGATTATCTACATAATAAAACAAGGGGATTTAATATATTCTTGAAACATGACATGTTGAAAGCATTTGATAGAGTCTCATGGAGTTTTTTAACTAAATTACTTCTAAAACTGGGCTTCAACACACACTTAGTATCAAATATTATGGGCAACATAAAAGTAGCAACATTCTCAGTTTTAGTTAATGGAAAACCCTATGGTTTTTTTAAGGCATCTAGAGGGATAAAACAGGGAGACCCATTGTCTCCATATCTGTTTATTATCTTAACAGAAGCTTTTACAAGATCACTGGGATTTCTGTTTCAATGTGCTAAAATTGATTACTATAAACTGCCACATTTAGCTAAGAAAATAACAAGTTTGAGCTTTGCTGATGATACCATGGTTTTCCTGAAAGCTAATAAGCACAGTCTAGAAAACCTAATGGAGTTCTTAAATAAATATGAAAAAGTGTCTGGACAGAAGATAAATATTGAAAAATCCTCATATTTTATATCCAATAAAGCTCCACAGGCCTATCATAGAATTGTTTCTGATACTACTGGCATACCTATAGGTGTTTTTCCTTTTAAATACCTAGGGTGTCCAATTTATACAGGAAGAAAGAAACACTCCTATTTTAAGCCAACTTTTGATACTATTTTATCTAAATTATTTTCTTGGCAAAATAAATGGTTAAATCAAGCTGGGAGACTTATATTAGCAAAACATGTGTTGTCTGCTATACCATTGCATGTGCTTACTGTTATAAAACCAACCAATGGGGTTTTGGATAGGCTACATGTATTATTTGCAAAAACAATTTGGGGAAGTTCTGAGCATGGTCAAAATAAAATATGGAGGTCATGGATAAATATGTGTTACCCAGTATTAGAAAATGGACTTGGTCTGAGGAATTTGCATGTTCTAGCTGATGCTTTCTCACTGAAAATCTGGTGGAAACTGCAGAAAGGAGGATCTTTATGGTCTTCCTTTATGTGGTCTCTACCAGAGAGTAAAATGAAATCTAAAACATGGCAAAGATACAAACAGATTGATGAGATTGCACAGGAAAATACTATCATTCAGATTGGTGCAAGTGATATATCTTTTTGGGAAGCCAAATGGCTACAGGTTGGTAGGCTTATAACATTCTGGAATGATAATCTTGAACTTGTTCATCCAGAATTGACTGTAAAGGAATTTTTCTTCAGTCAACAGCAATTGATTACTGATATGGTATATGGTTTCCCCCAACACATTATTGACCTTTTAGCAAGAGATTTTGTTATATATGAAGATTATAAGGACAAAATCATTTGGAAACTTGAAACTGATGGTGAATTCACTATTTCTTCTGCATATGAACTACTCAGACCAAAAAGATTGATTATCAATTCTTACAAATATATGTGGTGGAAGTATGTGCCTAAAAAAATATCGGTTTTCAACTGGAAATTACTCAATAGATTGCTGCCAATTTCTGACATATTACAGGAGCAACATATATGTGTTATATATATGTGTTGTTTTTGTAAAAATGAATCTGATGAGTTAGACCATGTGTTTCATGACTGCTCTATTATACAAGGTTTATGGATACACTTTCATAACATGCTAGACCTAGTTCCAGAAAATTTCAATAATCTATGGGATAGGTGCATGTATTACTGGACCATAAACATGAAATATGAGCTTCACAGGGTAATTGTTAGATCTTTGCCTTTTGTTATTAACTGGGTGATATGGTGCAGTAGAAAAACATATTATTTTGACAATATAGTCCCAAGTGCACAGAAAATGAAACAGAAGGCTCTTTATCTGTTACAAAGTATCATCAGAATCAACAAGCTGAGATGGGTCAGATCAGAAGCAACCAATTTACATTATGAACTACTCCAGCTAGCACCAGTGGCTCCTATGGTGTGTAAACAGTTACAGTTAGTGAAATGGAGGCTTCCTTCAGCTCACTACAAACTGAATACTGATGGATCATCACTAGGGAACCCTGGTCATGTTGGAGCTGGAATGGTGATCAGATCTGTGACAGGGCAAGTAATCAAAGCACAATCAATTTATTTGCAACACAGATCCAGCCTAGAAGCAGAAACCCTGGCCCTACTAGAAGGGATTCAGATGGCATATCTTGAAGGAATGGAACACTTACAGGTGGAGGTTGACTCTCTGATATTACTGAAGATCATCAGAAGAGAGTTCAGAATTCCATGGAGAATTGAACCTTATATCAGAGCCATATTTTCCTTAACAAGTGAGTTCTCTTCTTTATCTTTATCGCACATATACAGAGAAGCTAATTCAGTTGCAGATGCATTAGCATATTTAGCAAGTAAAGAGAGAATGGATTCAGTTTTTTCAAATGAAAATTTACCAAATAATATTAAGGGTCTAGTTAATTTGGACAGTAGAGAGGTGCCTTACATAAGAGTATGATTTCAGTATCTACTGATATTTTACTTGTGCTTATTGCAGGCGCCAGGCCTGACCATGACAAGCTGAAAGATCTAACAAAGAAAGCAGAGAGAACAAAGATCATGAGCAGCTGTACTAGAAAGACTGTTATGAAACAGAATAGCTGTTAATATTTAACATGCTTATTGTATGATTATACAGGCTCAATAGCATAGATAAATAAATTATTGATCCCCGTGCTTGTCAGCAAATTTGGGCTTCGCATAGCGATCCCTAACATGCTTGCAAGTAGTGAGTCCTCCCATCGGCAGAATTGAGTTTTGCATAGCGATCTCTAACTTGCTTGTGGGAGTAGACATGGGAATAGATAATTTATTTCACATATCTCATTTGATACATTAATTTGTAACAATGTTGTTTCAGACTTTTCCCTACGGGGTTTTTATGGTCTTGGTGAACCTAATAAATTTCACCCCACTTCGTGTGGTTCAAAATAAAAAAAAATAAAAAAAAATAAAAAAAAGAACTAATCAAATGCACTAAGTAGAAGTAGAGGAATTTCAAATTTTATAATGGGTCATATAGGAATGTTCCCATTAATCTACGTCTCTATCTAAATTTTTTCGATTGGTGCTTTGTTTATAGTATCTTTCAAATATAATGTTGGCTCAATTGTTATAATAGCAATATGATCAATTACAATTTTTATCTTATCATACATGATACAGTTTTGAGAGTTTTTTTCTAAAATAACCTCATTCTTGAAACTAGTTACCAAAATAAAAGTTTTTTGAAACTAATACTCTTAATGCCACGATGCAATCAAACTTATTACATGGATTCTACATGTACAAAACCTATGACATTGATCTAAGTTTTGTGAATTTATAACCTCTAATTATTTAAACTTGTAAATAATCTTAAGTTTTATGTCTAATTTGAAAACTTTCGTAATTAATGGATGTAAATTTATTAGAATATGTTCTTATAACTTATTTCTTAATCGAAATAAAGAACTAAGCTGAATTTAAATAAAATTTATGTACTGAAAAATGATATAACTAAATTAAGATAAATCTTTTAGTTTTTTTTCCAGTAATTAGAACTGAACCGACTCAATTGAACTATCATATAAAATTAATGTACTAGAAACAGTTCTATTATGACTAAATTAAGCCAAATTTCATAAAATCAAATTTTATTTCAAATGAACTTAAATCAAACTAATATAAAAATTAATGCAATTAAAAATAGTTATAATATGAATAAATTAGACAAACTTTTATATCATCATATTTTAGTTGAACCAAATTGAACTAAATTCAAATAAGTTATAAAGACCAGACTCTATAAGTCTACATGTAGTAATTACGAATTTTTTAAAATTAGAATAGAAGTTACAAAAATTTATTATGCAGTTTCGATTGATGCAAGTTGGTGACACCAAAAATTCTCACAAAATGCTCTAACCTCTCTCCTCCTTTATTTCCTCAATTTACAACTATTTACGATAGAATCCCCTCTTTTTTAGATATGACCCCACCTCTGCTTACCTGAAACGGTCATAAAACGGTAACATCCATGGCGGAGCCACCGCAGCTCCGTAGTGGCAACCCCAATTTACGCAGCTTTTCCCAAGCTCTCTCATCCAAACCGCCCCCGCTTGCCAATACGCTACCCTCAAATCCAGAAATCCAGCATATTGGTGAGCACAAAGGCAAAATAGCGTGTATTGTGTCCCTAGATCAAGCAGCTTTGCCGCAAACCACTACACCAATGCTCTGATCGGCAATTTCGAAAAAGGGAAACCATCCATGGAGGCTTTGAATGAAGCTTTCAAATCAATTGGGTTCACTTCAGCTTTTCAGCTAGGATCATTAGACTACCCACATGTCCTTATCCGGTTCCAGGATCCTTGAGATTATCAGAGGTGTTGGCTCAAGGGTATCTGGAGATTTAAAGGTGTCCCAATGAAGGTGCTTAAGTGGACTACAGAGTTCAGCCCTAGTTGCGAATCATCAATCGTTCCAGCTTGGGTAACAATCCCTAGTCTCCCAATATTCTTCTAAAATGTTGCTATGCTAGAGTTTATTGGTGATATAATTGGTAGCTTTATTAAAATGGATGTTGCTACAGCCTCATTGACTAGACCATCTACAGTTAAACTCTGCATTGAGGTGGATTTACAAAAGAAATTGCATAATGAGATAACAGTTGGAGTAACAGGTCATGTTACTAATTTAGAGATCATTTATGATCAGTTGCCCCTATACTGCTCCCACTGATGT
The DNA here is from genome assembly GCA_948330725.1 of Sherardia arvensis. Classification (NCBI taxonomy): domain Eukaryota; kingdom Viridiplantae; phylum Streptophyta; class Magnoliopsida; order Gentianales; family Rubiaceae; genus Sherardia; species Sherardia arvensis. The sequence continues at coordinate 18,189,629 of OX415235.1, forward strand.
AAGCTAGGTCACTGTCTAGAGGAGTGTATCTGTGAAAATCCCCATCTCAGACAACCATACAACCCTAGAAAGCCTATGCCTTTTGATCCCTCAAACCAGCAAAATAAACTCCCCACAAGAATCCCAGCTCAACAGCCAACTACAAAACCTCAATTTCCTCAAACTAGTGAGGGAGTCTCAGGGGTCTCTGCAAAAGAAAAAGACAGGACTATCAAATCTCAGATGATGTATGTCAAAAAAGTCCCTGTATTGGCTCAACCCTCGCCAAATCTTGTTACTTCAGATAAAGGCAAAGATAAGATGTGTGTGTCAGATGATGAACTCTTGCTACTTGAATCTTCAACACAACGTTGTTCTTCCCCAACTGATCAGGCTGAGAAAGAAATTACTTTGATTCAGGATGACACTCAGACTGTCAATCTCCTAAACCAAATCCAACGGTTACCTAACCCCCTGCCTTCCCCCCTGGTTACCTCTCTCTCTGCAACCAACCTACTGAGCTAATCATCATTCAATCCCTAGATACCCCTAACTCCCCTCTTCATCCACCCCATATAATCCCTACTTTACTTCAGCCTGAAGAAACTGAATGGCTCTCAAAAAACCATAGACCTAAAGTCTATGCTTCAGATGATACAAAGTTGGGAACAGGTAAACACTCTTCCCTTATTGATAGTCCAGGAACTACTAATGCCGCCCTCTTTTTTCTCAGGGAAAACACAGACACAACAGGTTCCTCCCCTTGATGGAAGATGAACAGCTCCAAGAATTTAGGGCTGAAACTGAGGAATCTTTAACCTTAACTGGAACTGTGGAAGCTGGCAAGGAAATGGCTAGAATGTTGCAGATCAGGTAAGCACAAGTCAGGTAAGGAAATCTTCTAGACTATTGGCTAAACACACTCCTGTAATCAAATTGCAATCCTATTTTACTCAATTGAACCAGATTGTATCTAGTTCAATTACTAATAGTCCTAAAAGGAATTTTAAATGATAAGTACATCCTTCAAATTAAAATTCCTAGTTTGGAATATTAGGGGTATGGAAACATCTTTAAAGAGACTAGCTGAACTTATTGATACTTACAGCTTTGACCTTATTTGTCTAATTGAGCCTATGCATGCTAACTTTAAGTGTAATTACTACATGAACATCTTTAAATACCAAAATTGTCTTTTTACTCAAAATGAAAGAATTTGGCTTTTCTGGAAAAATGATATCCAGGTATCCTTGATCACTGATCACCCTCAATTCTTACATGTTTCAGTCCAGAGCCAAAAACTGAATTCATCTATGGAATAAGTATTTGTATATTGTTATAGCCACAAATGTGAACTTCTCCTCGGACTGGATCCTCGACAGCTAATCTGCAAAGGTGTAAGCAACGACTAGGCCAGCGCGCGGAGGATGATAGCCGTTCCCACACCGATGCCAAAGTTAGCTCTCTCTAACAGTCTATATGATCTAATCTCAATAGTGTTTGTGTGTGCTTACCTTCTGCCTTCCTCCTCTGCTTCCCTTTATACCGAGCCAAGGTTTAGGTGCATAGGGTTTAAGGCTCATATGGATGGGCTTATGTTGGGTTGATGAAACCTCAGATATTGAATCAGAAGTTGTTGCTTTCTACTCAGACTTACAGTCTGCTGAGGTGGATCCTAACCAAGGAGATTTCTATTCTCATTTTTTGTCTCAGATCCCAAAACTTATCAATGATGAAGATAATGTTGAGCTCAAACCTGTTTCAAAAGAGGAACTTAAAAGCATTGTCTTCTCATTAAATAAGAACAGCAGCCCAGGCCCGGATGGTTTTACTGTTCAGTTTTACATAAAGAGTTGGGATATTATTCACTTAGACCTCCTTTGGGCAACCAATGATTTTCTTTCCAGTACCATCATGCCCAAAGGCATTTCCAGCACCTGGAATACCAAAACTGGACACGCCCTCTTCATTTAGTGATTTTAGGCCAATCAGCCTCTCCAATGTGGCTAACAAGATTTTCTCAAAAATTTTAATGGAGAGGCTGAAGCCTTATATGCAGAAATTCATTTCTCCTCATCAGACATCATTTTTGAAAAATAGGGACATATCTGATAACATTTTATACCTGAAAGAAATGTCTAGGTTTATAGATAAAAAAAGGCAGAACTCCTAATTGCATCTTGAAACTTGAGAAAAGTATTTGATAGGATTTGTTGTAAATTTCTGACTAGCATCCTTATTAAATTTGGATTTCATGGAAAGTTCGTTTACTGTATTATCAAAAATCTTTCACAATCTTTGTTTTCTGTTTTGATAAATGGTAGTCCAGTAGGTTTTTTTCAAGCTACTAGAGGTATCAAACAAGGTGATCCCATCTCTCCTTTCCTCTTCAATGTTTTTTCATAAGTTTTCACTAGAAGTTTAGCATACATATTTCAGTCAGGAAAGCTCAACTATTTTAATCTACCTAGATCTGCCTCTTTGATATCTCATTTAACCTATGCAGATGATACTGTTAAAAAGAAACTAGCACTACTAATTTAAAAAGAATGAAAGCTTTTCTAGTGATTTTTGAATCTGTCTCGGGACAGAAAATTAACTATGATAAAAGCGATTTTTATGTTAGCAAGCATGCCACTCCAACTAAGATTAGGGAGATCAGTAATATTTTGGGTACGAAAAAAGGATTGAAGTGGGATCTCCCTTCTCCTTGACTACGGATGTCTCCCAGGTTCCGATGTTGAACGCTTCTTACAAGAAAAGTCCCCGGAGGTTTTCGGGGATAGAAAGTCTGACGATCAAGTCAGAAGAGATTATGAATGTTTAATATATTTTCAGACTAGAGAGCTTACCTTTCTCTTCTCACATCTCCTCTATTTATAGAGGTAGAATGTTGAGATCGTGTCCGACATTCGTGGGTCGTGGAGTTCCTAGTTCGTGGCATCATGCCTTACTCCACTAGACCACGTACTGAGTTGGATCTAACTGCTCTCTACTACGAGTATTCAATTGGGCTTATTGTACATTATGACCGTTCAAATGTTCCACACTACGAGTTGGGCTTGTTATACACTATATCTGTTCAATTTGGGATTGGGCTGTTCTATCGCAACTACAATCAGTTGGACTTATAGTCCAAGACCTGTATATATACCATAATCCCCCCAGCGATAGAATAAATGATTGGTGAAATAAATATATGTTCTATCGATTTCTTTATTTTTGGTTTATTTATTTGTATTTGATGAATAATATATAATATATATATAATGTATTTGTTGTATGTTATTTGTTAAATATTAGTTGTTTGATTTGATGATGAATCTGGGTTTTTCAGTATTTGATTTTCTGTTCTGCGTTTAGGTGTTATGTTTGTTGATTGAGCATGGTTGATGAAACTGGTTTTAGAGAAATTAGGGATATGGTTGATTCGGCTACCTTGTTGATTGGGTCTGAGGATGAAGTTGGAGATGTAGTATATTCTGAGTTTATGGATGGTGGGGAGGATAGGGATACTGATGGTAGTGATGGAGAAGGTGAGACTGCTTCACCTGCTCATTCAAAATTTAGCAGCGGTGTAGCCTCCTTAGGTTCGATTGGTGATCCTGGTGATTCAGAGGTGAGTCGTCAACTGTTAGATTGCAACTAAAAACCCTTCTGCTAGTGTCTTGAGTACTACTAAATCCCTAGAGAAGTTTCATAGGACTCATCTGACTCTTAGTGGTCGCGAGTTGCGATGTCCGCTACCGGTAGTGGAAATTAGGAATCCAGTTTCAGATTATTTTTCCTTGTATACAGCCTATGTTGTGCAAGGTAGACATTGCCATTACCGATGTGGCTTATCGACGTCCTTCATGGATTTGGAATTAGTTTGGTTCAGCTACACCCAAAATGTGTTTTATTCTTACGAGGACTGCACGAATCCTGCGATAAGGCTGGGGTAGATTTTTCGTTTGACCTCGTGCATCAAATGATGCGGTTGCAGACTGTGAAAAACAGGAGTGATGAATATATGCTTTATTCATATATTAGGCAGTTATGTTTTGTTAAGCCTGGTTCCAACCCTAGTAACTTTGGTTTATTTATGAAGAAGTACTTTTTCGTGAAGTATGATAGTAGGACAGATGTTATGCCTCCTAATTGGAGTCATCAAACAGGGAAGTGTAAGGGTATCAAACTGTCAGAGGTGTTTGTTGATCAGTGATGAAGAGATACAAAAGTTGATTTCTCATTCTGTTGATCCCGATGGTTGCTTGAGTATGTGGCTCACTTATGTGTTATCTTAAGTATGTGGTTCACTTTTTATATTTTATTGTATATGTACTAATATCTATCTCTCTTTTTGAAGGTGCTATGAATATCGCTAAAGGTCCTACGAACCTCAGGACTTTTGGGAAGAAGTCTACTGGTGAGAAGGTGACTAATGCTAGTGAGATAGTGACTGTTTCACATGTCAATGAGGATGTGGTGGCTTATGAAAAGCATGTGGATGAGAATGTGGAGATGATGAATCGTAAGGATAAGTGCCGTCGCGGAGGCACCGGTGATTCTCAGGCCAATAACTCGAAGAGGCTTAGATCCACTCTTGATGGTGCATCCAAAGTGAAAAGTTACATACTTGCTGCCCACTCTAAACTATCTACCAAGGATTCACTCCTCACTATAAGTCATCTTATTCAATTTGGTTTTCCTTTGTATGTGTGTAGTCAATCCTACTGAGCGTAAATTATGTTCATATGATACTTTCAATTTCATATTTCCAAGGTTATGCAAAATGTGGCTAGCAATCTTGATGACTATGTACCTCGTGAAGACTTTGAGAGAATGAAGAAGGACCTTAAAAGGATGAGGAAGGCCAAGGAAAAGGCAGTTAAGGCTAGCCAAGTTGATCGCCAACAGTTGAGAGCTGCGTTCCACAAGATGGATGCTCTTAATGAAGAACTAAAGTCCCACAAGGCTACTGGGGCACTATCACCCAAGTACCCTGCCCTTGTCGTAGATCGTTTGATGAAAACAAACGCATTCTATGAGTTTTTTGTCAACACTACCATTCTTGGTAAAAACATTGGTGTTAGTGAAGGTTTGAAAGGGTATAGGGAAAGTAAAGTGGTGGGTGCTGATTTCCCTTCCATTGAGGATCTAGATAAAGACATCGCTTAAGATTCAGAAAAAGCTACTGCGGCTTTTATTTCCAGTATTCGCACTGGTGGGTATAACTTTCCCTTTGTGAAACACTTAGAGATGCTTAGAGAACTATCTTCCCTCAAACAGTTGAAGGCTTGTAATGTGGACTATAAGGAAGAGCTTCCTTCGGAGATGAGACCTTCGTCCTCGGCTACTATTGTTGGAATCACATTTGAAAATGTTGGAGAGAACTCTGGGATCAAGAACGATGATTGAGACATTGGAAACCACAATTCTGTGGATGACCGTGATGTTAGTGGTTGAGTATTGTACTATGTTTGATTAATTCGAATGTTTGTGACACCGTATGTAAACATTATTATTTTACTTTGAACTGATTCACATTGCTCTTTAATTTTTTGTCTCCTTACACTAGTTCTTGTGGTTGTTTGCAGATTTTAGCAATGTCTTCTATGCTTGATCGAGCATTTTTTGACGGCTTGCAAACTCATCAACTAATATCTTCCCCCAAACATGTGTTTACTCCTATATCTAGAATCTGTGTTAATGTGGAGTGATTATTTGCAGCCTTTGCTGAATCAAGTAGAAAGTTGTGCCATCATGGGTCTCAACTATTCCACATTGAGTGTAACAACAATATCCTACCTCCTCGACTGTTAGCAAATCTAAAAACGTGTGAGACTGTTAGCTCCGCGGGTGGTTTTTGTCTGGGTGAAGGAAGTTCTCAGGGGACTTCTTTTGATGATATTCTCAAGCAATGTGTTCTCCGCGGGTGGTACTGTCTGGCCGTGAAGATTATTGGGTTCAAGACGTTGAATCTATGAAGAGTGAATGGAATGAACTTTGTACTCAGCAGAATGAAGTTATTCATCGATGTGGTGTTCAGATTAACACTCTAATTGACTAGGAAGAAGAATGGCGACGCGTTTTGGAGGATAAGGATCGAGATATCTCCACTCAAGCTGCAGCAATTGCTAAGCGTTCGATACGTCTTCGACAAGTTGAAAATTTACTATCCCTTCGTGGACATGAATGTGAATAGTATAAGGCCTTGGCTAAAGGTTGGCAAATCAAGTTTGACGAACAATATGCTTGTAGTGCAAAAATAATTGCTGACAACGAGAGGCTTTCGCTTGACTGTCAAGAGTTGGACTACCGTATTCAAGCTTTCGAACAAGAGTGTGGTAACCTGAAGGATCAACTCAATGAAAAAGAGAAAGTTTTAGCTGCCAACTGTGTTGAACTTGTAGTTGAAAATGGTGATATATATATACACGTTTCGAAGATGTGATCGTTGCACATGTTCAGGAGATCGAAGATGAAAATAATCAGTTGTGCCAAAAAGTTGCCTGTGATCAATGACTTCTTAAAGAATATGAAAAAATGGTTAACATAATGAGCATACAGTTGGATCGCGATGAATTTGGGCTCAACGCTGACTACAAATCTTATTATCAGCATTATATGGAACAAATGCAAAAGCAAGGTTGTACTCGACATTTTGCTTATATTCACATGCAGTATCATTTAGAAGACATAAATAAATGTGAAAGAGATTACGCTGAGAGATCTGGTCGCATTCCCTCCCACAGGGCTAGTACTACTCAGATGCATTCGCAATCTCGTGATTCACGTGCTCCTCCTTCAAGTCGAGGTCGCAGCAGGCATCACAATCGGCAATGGCGTCGTTGATTGCTATACTCTTTTTTCTTTTCAAATAAGGATAACGTGAACTCCATCTTTGTTATTTATTTCATCTTTGTGAGCTTATGTCATAACTGTTTGTTTTGACATCATTGTTTGAGCGTTTGCTCTTATTGGGTGATTTTCCTACTGTTCGTCGTTTTACCGTTCATTAATTTTTGGATGTTTTCAAAAAGAAAATGTCTCGGTGTTGTTACTCTATTTAACAGTTGAAGGTTTCATTACTTATTTCATCTTTCTGAACTCATGTCATAACTGTTCGTTTTGACATCATTGTTTGAGCGTTTGCTCTTACTGGGTGATTTTTCCACTGTTCGTCGTTTTACCGTTCATTAATTTTTGGATGTTTCCAAAAAGAAAATGTCTCGGTGTTATTACTCTATTTAGTATTGTATTCATGGTAGTTTGTTATTTGATTACCACCCTATACTGTTCGTCGGTTCACAAGTGTTCAATTGTTTGCAAATGCTTGGTCAGTTGCAAGAGAACAAAGTGATTTTTTTTAAAAAAAAATCAAACTATTTGACTGTTTGAGTATCTTTTCCTAGCAACTGTTCGTTGCTCTTTGATTTTTGTTCAGTTTGGTGGCATTCTGAAAGGATTGTTTGTTGTTTGAGCCTTTGCCTTAGCAACTATTCGTTGCTTCTTTGGCGTTAACAACTGTATGTTGCTATTTGGCTAGTGATTGTTCGTTCACTATGTATTTGCTTTTTATTATTATTATTATTATTATTATTATTATTATTATTATTATTATTTTGTTAATACTGTTAGCATGTATGGCTGTTAGCGTCTATGATTGTTAGCCTCATGACTGTTAGTGGGTTTATTTCTTTTTTATTTTTTTATATACTATTTTATACAACTGTTAGCATTTCATGGTTTTTTTTTAATCATGTATGAATGTTAGTATCTTTGAGTGTTAGCATTTCTTGACTGTTAGTGATTTATTTTTTAAAATTTTTTTTGGAGTAGTGTTAGCAATTTTGACTGTTAGCATTTTTGATTGTTTGCATTTCTTGAGTGTTAGGTGTTTTACAACCGTTAGTTTTTTTTTTGTTTTTTTTTTACCATTAGCAATTCTGACTGATAGCATCTTTGATTGCTTGCATTTCTTGACTGTTAGTTTTTACACAACTGTTAGTGTTTTTAATTTATTTATTCAATTCTTTTTTTAGCGTGAGTATGTTATGCTAAAATAGCTAACAATTATGTCTCCGAACGAGTGTTCGCTACCTCTATAATTATTATCAATATTGTTAGTTTCTTAACTCTCTAAGGAATGTGAAAAAATAAATAAGCGGTTGTTTGGTGCCAAATCTGGCTTTTCTGATATATATATATATATATTCACATCTTGTAATCATATCACAATGACAAATGAAAGTTGCCGCCATTGATAATTTCAAGGCTCCTATACAGGTGTTTGAGCGTTTTCTTGCTAGAAGTAATATTTCATCAGGCTAGTCACATGCCACAGATTTTACTTCTTCCTTTTGTATTGGGGGTATATTTTCTCCGATCTTGATGATTTTGGATGAATCATTCTCATTTATTATGAAATCTTCGACTCCCTCCCCTAAAATCAAACCTGGTTCGTCTGTGCTATTCTCCATAGAAACTGCATGCACCATTTGTGACTGTTTTATCATAGTGCTACCCGATGGTCTCATAGCGATCGCCATACATTGCCTCGCTGTTTGCTGATTTCCGCGAACAGTAGCGATTCCTAATGGCGTGGGGAATTTCATCACTAGATGATATGGCGACCATATTGCTCGTGTTGCATACATCCAAGGTCTGCATATAATAGCATTGAATGGGCTTTGTGCCGCTATCACAATGAAATCACATAAAACTGTGCAACATTTTTTATCTTCACCAAGAGTGACTGGTAACCTGATGTTGCCTAGTGACATCTCTGACTTGCCGGTAAAACCAACTAGGGCTGATGTCAGTTTTTTCAAATCTGATCGTTGGAAGCCCAGCTTATCATAGAAGTCTGCGAACAATATATCCACGGCACTACCATCATCTACAAACACCCGATGCACTGTAGAGTTCCCAATCCTTGCAACAATTACCAACGGGTCATTATGGGGTGAAGCGTTAGGTACTGCATCGTCTTCACTAAACGTGATCGTTTCTCCCATCTTAAGTTGCTTCTCATTCGGCTCCTGAGGTGGAAGGTACCTCACCATATTTTTCCAAGCACGGTTGGACATTACTTCCGTAGTGCCATGAATGGATAAAATGACTTTGTCTGACGCACCAAACTGTTGGTCATTGTCACATGCCACAACCGCTGTGATTATGGGTTGACTTCCTCCGATTATACTCGTGTGTAAAGGTCGTCTTCCAAACCCCTCCGTTTCTGAATCTTGCCCTCCCTCTTTTTTGTACTGAAGTAGGTGGCCTTGGCGCAGATTCTTCTCTATTTGCCTTTTCAAATCCAAGCATTCTTCAGTGTCATGGCCATGATCTTTGTGGAACGAATAATATCGTTCTTTTGATCTCTTATCTGGCGGTGCCAACATAGGGCGAGGATCCTTGAAAATATTTTTGTTACTCTGCCAGATTTCTTTTCTGGCTTTCATAAAGAGGACATCATGAACATCTCTACTTCGATCCACATCCTTTGAAGATGTGGACTTTCCTTTTTTTATAAATTATTTATGCTCATCCTCATTTCCTCTCTTTTCTCCCCTTTCATTCTCCCATTTCTTGTTATTCGCTTCCTCTGTGCGAACGTATTTTTCCACCAATTTTTGGAGTCCTCTTTCATTGCTGGGCATTTCTTCCATCAACTTTTCGTAGAAATCTCCTGGTTTTAGGCCATTCATGAATGAGCCTAAGAATATCTGATAAGTCAAGTCCTTGACTAGCAAACTTTCCAACACCAACCGTGCATGATAATCTCCTACCATCTCCGTGCTTTGTTGTTTTATATTCATTATATCGGCGATCGTTTTCACAAACTTCTGATTACGATAAAACCGTCCTAGGAACGTATCCGAGAGTTGTGCCCAGGAGCGAATGCTTCCTTTAGGCAATCCCTCAAACCAAGTGATTGCAGGTCCTGTAAGAAAGATGCGAAAGGCTTTGCATACTAACGGTAGGGGAACGTTTATAAACCGCATGCTATTACGATATGAGTGAAGGAAATCTTTTGGATCTGAACTACCATCATATATTTTCAAATGTAACGGTAGATTGAAATTTTCTGGCATGGGATATCATTGTATTTCTATTGACAAAGGTGAAAAATCACCTTCATCTTCTGCCACGATGTTTTTCAACTCATCACCATACCTTAATTTTTCTTCCTCTAGTAATGACTGCTTGTCCTTTTTCCGTTCACCAGTTGGTGATTCACATTTATTTTCATCGTTCTTCGGCATGAACGCTTGCATAAATTACGTACAAAGCCTCTTTCTGAGTTTCAAGGAAAGCTTCAACCGCTATTCTACGTTGTTGATCATTTGGAGATGATTCAGCACCATATTCTCGTTCAATCTCCCTAGTATTTTTCTCTCGTTCGCTCGTAGCATGCTGGCGATTGAAGGTATTCATAGTTGTTTGTTGTTGCGTATAATTACCGCTACGTCCACTCCTGGTAACTACCATAATCAATGAAAAATTCGATCCCCATAGACGGCGCCACTGAAGTGGGATCTCCCTTCTCCTTGACTACGGATGTCTCCCAGGTTCCGATGTCCAAACGCTTCCTACAAGAAAAGTCCCCGGAGGTTTCCGAGGATAGAAACTCCGACGATCAAGTCAGTAGAGATTATGAATGTTTACTATATTTTCAGACCAGAGAGCTTACCTTTTTCTTCTCACATCTCCTCTATTTATAGAGGTAGAATGTTGAGATCGTGTCCGACATTCGTGGGTCGTGGAGTTCCCAGTTCGTGGCATCATGCCTTGCTCCACTAGACCACGTACTGAGTTGGATCTAACTGCTCTTTTATTACGAGCATTCAGTTGGCTTATTGTACATTATGTCGACCGTTCAACTATTCTACACTACGAGTATTCAGTTGGGCTTGTTATACACTATATATGTTCAATTTGGGATTGGGTTGTTCTATCGCAACTACAATCGGTTGGACTTATAGTCCAAGACCTGTATATATACCAAGGATCTTTTCCTTTCAAATACCTAGGAGTTCCCATTTTCACAGGCAGGACAAAAAATGTATATTTTCAGCCATTATTGGAAATGATTGACAGGAGGCTAAATAATTGGAAAAATAAGTGGTTATCCACTGGAGCTAAAATTATTCTGATAAACTCCTGTATTTATTCCCTTCCTCGACATTATTGGGCTGTTTTGAAGCCTACTGTGCAGGTCATAAAAAATCAGAAGGAAAATCTCTATGATATTTTGGGGTACTATAGATGATAGGCCTAAAAAATCATGGAGAAATTGGAATGATCTCTGCTACTCTATCTCTGAGAATGGTTTAGGATTAAGAAACCTGAACACTATTATTAAATCATTCTCTGTTAAGCTTTGGTGGAAGTTTCAAAATTCCCAAGCCCATGGACTGTTTTCCTTTCATCTTTACCTAAATCTTCTCAGACATCTCAAACTTGGAAACGAAATTGTGATGTTACCCCTTTCTGTGAGGAAAATTCTAGAGTTATCCATGGGTTAGAGACATGTAGTTTCTGGAATTCCAATTGGCTGGGAAATGGGATACTCATTGATATACTAGATTCTGAACTTATTGATATTCCCCTTGACTGCACAGTAGCCACTTTTATTCAAGATAGAGATTCTTTCCTACATATATTATCTGCTCATACTGATTATGTCCTTTTTTCTTCATTACAGGAAGCTAAGATTACACCTGAAAGAATGGACATGCTTATTTGGAAATTGGAGGAGACAGGAACATTTTCTTTCAAATCTGCATACAATCAGCTTAGAGCCAAGAGAGGTAACTCTGTATCTCTATTAGAAACCTGGAATGCTAGGGTCCCAAAAAAAATCTCAATTTTCATGTGGAAGGCTCTAAACTCTCTTCTTCCTTTTGACAATGTTCTAACATACTATGGTTTCAATATTGTTTCAAAATGTTGTTTCTGCAACCAGAAAGATGAACTAGACCATTTTTTTTAAATATGCAGTTCAAACTAAGTCCTCACATGATTTTAATTCTACTTCACAGCTGCCCCCATTAACTAGAGGTCTATACATGCTAGATAAATGTGGAACTCCTACTATTAGATTGCACCCCCCTTAGGCATATATTACTCTTACTTTCTTCATCTTCTGTTTCAGGAGATTTTGCTGGCACAGGGCTGTTTTTTGGAGAAAGACAATACTACTTTTGGAGTTACATCACTGACTATTGGCAGCACATCAGACTCTACTCATGACTTACTTGCTATTTACTCATAGAATTGATCCTCATTTCAAACTCTGATATCATGTAATATATATAGACTTATTCTTTTTAGCATGACCTAATTTCCAGGGCCGCATTGAGTTTTGCTTAGCAATTCTCTATTAGGATTTGTTTTTAGATCATGTCTAATTTTGGCCTATCATTGGATAGTACTTTTAGTCTAGATTAGCAATTTTTGAAAAGCATTGCTATGCTTTTGGGACTATGTCCCCCACAAACTTGGCTTGGTTACTATGGCCATGATTTGTACTATTTTTATAGGTTTGGGAAGCCGAATTAAAATTCCCCCACTCTCGAGTGGTTTAACGTTAAAAAAAATACAAAAATTTATAAATTAGACATATCTAGGTGTTGTACATGTAACATCCATGTCATGGATGTAATTCCACCATGGTATTGAGTGTATTAGTTGTGAAATTAGATTCAAGATAGTATTATTTTGTGAATTAATAACAAGAATGAGGTTATTTTGTTAAAATACTCCGATTTGAAACCTACAAACACACCTGACCATTGAGTTTTTTTAAAAAAATTTAATTCAAATGGGGTATTTGAGATGGCTCTTAACGGGGGATAACATGATAATGTCCTTTCAAAGCCCAAACCATAGATCTATGTTGAATAACAAATATGGACAAAGTTGCAGTTAATGTGTGTGTGTGTATATATATATATTGCATTAAATCACTAGAAGTGAAGGGTAATTATATATTGGTCTCCCCAAATTCTTTTAAAAAAATCAAAATAATTGTTAAAATGATACAACATCAACAGATGTAGAGTATAGGACACAAGGTCCTTGAAGCATGATAATGCTCCCAAAAAATAGCCTAAACCAGAAGGTATAATCTTCTTAGCTATATTAAAGAATGTGGTTACTATCTTAGTCTGATCAAGATATATGTGAATTGCATAGCAAAACACAGACGGCACCCCAATAGGCTAAGTGAACCATAGAATGAGAATAGGCTAGTGTGCCCAAAAGTTGTTGAGAGATACATTTGAGAAGTGAGTTCCCTGCATGTGACTTGCTACTTATATAGTTCAATTTCATCTACGCTTCTGAATACCTGCAATTGATGTTACATCAGTAGCATTTGTTCTGTGTTAATCTAAGCGAAGGTATTCTCATCTTATCAGAAGGAGCATACCTTTAGTTTGTTCAGGAAGATCTTGAAACTAAAATTGTTGCATTCAGATGAGCAGCTCTGCAGTGCTTTGCATTTGCATCGGCTGGAAGATTGGCCTCCCTTAGAACATGAGCAACATGAATACCTTGTGTTTGAGTTATTTAATATGCAAGTGAGAATAGAGGCCAAGGAGCCATGTTAGGGTTCTGAATAGCTCTTACTGGCAGTAGATAGTCGGTTTGAATCTTGTAAGGCAGGTTGAACATAGTTGCATATTTGGTCCCTCTTGGATAGCCAAAAGTTATGCCTGCAGTGATGAATTGGCAATAGTTAAAAAGGAAAAAATAGATATAAAATCTCCATTTGAGTATCTAATAAGCACACCAATTCCTACTTGATTTGGAAGATGTCAAGAGGCATCCACATTACTGTATAACCAAAATGGGGGGCACCCATTTAATTGGAATTGGTGGTCTTTGTATCTGAGGAGGTCTGGTGTGCAGTGAAAGGTAAGAAAGGGCAGCTAAACCTTTATCAAATTCAGAAACGATTGGCATTGGTCTAGATGTGAATATGTGAAAAATAAAATCTCTAATATTACCCTTGACAGAGTCAATATTTTCAATAAAGTAACCATTCCTAACCTTCCAGATATACCAACATATAAGACTTGGTAGGATATGTATCAAGGATGATTGTAACTTAGTAAAACCTCTGTAGGACCAATAGTAGGAAGGTCAATCCCATAAATTAGGAAACTAAGTATCAGCAGTTCCAACTATGCAATGGAAAAAAGACCACGTTGTCCTAGCCAGTATACAATCATTAAAACAAATGTTCCATAGTATCACAATTAGCACATAAGGGATATTTTGAGGCAAGGTGGAATCCCTTTTTTGGTTTTAGCACATCAGAAAAAGGAAGAAAAACATTTATTAACCTACACATAAAAATGCTTATCTTATTCTGGATTCTGGGGTTCCATACTGGTTTTGAGTGAGCTTACATTCCCTCTTGTAAAGCATTGTATGCTAATTTAAAAGTGAAACCACCATGTTGGTTGGGCTTCCAGATGAGCCTATCATCTCTAGTGAGGTAGATGCACACATCCTGTAATTCAGATAAGATATTAGCAGGAAGAGAGGGCAGAGTTGGTAAGTAAAGGGAAATATTTGTAAATGATAGCACTGTGCAGTTCTCAGGAATGTTTGACTGTGAGCATGATAAGTAGTTACTTAAGAGAATGTAATTCACCGTACTTGGTGTGTCTGTATTATGTGAAATATATATGATTACCAGAGTACAAACACAACGTATCTAGACTAGTCTAAATATGGTACATAAATATATACAAATAAATCACAATTATCTTCATGATAATTGTGATTTTCTATCACCCCCTTCAATCGAAGCGTCAGATGAGAAGCCACGCTAAGTTTGGATCGAAATAGTATGAACAGAGGACCAGGGAGACCTTTGATAAAGATGTCAGCAATCTGTAAATAAGTAGGGACATGACTAACACGAAACCTGCCATAAGCCACCAACTCTCGAACAAAGTGGTAGTCAATGTCAATATGCTTAGCCCGTTTGTGAGCAACAAGGTTTTGAGAAAGGAAAATAGCACTACTGTTGTCACAAAACAGTAAGGGTGAAGACTTCAAAGGAACACGAAGCTCCTTGAGCAGATTGCACAACCAAACAAGCTCGGCCGCAGTGTTGGCCATAGCACGATACTCAGATTAGCAGCTGAATCGGGAAACAGTTGGTTGTTTCTTAGCACTCCAAGAGACAAGATTACCACCAAGGTAAATGGCATAACCATAGGTGGAACATTTAGTTTCAACACAGCGATCCCAATCAACATCTGAGTACCCTAATACTGAAAGTGAGCTGGAAGACGATCGAAAGAAAAGTCAGTGATGAAGAGTACCACGAACATAGCGAAGAGTATGAGTGACCGCCTGATAATGATCGTCACGAGGTGACTGAAGCAACTGGCTAACTAATTGACTGCATATTAGAACGATATATCTTGGGATTCGAAAACTCTGGACTAGAGGAAGTGAAGAGTTATGCACCAGGAACAAAAGGTGTGGAGATAGATGTTGTGTCAGTCATGCCAGCGCGCTTAAGAATCTTCATAGCATACTTAGCCTGCCCAAGAAACAACCCCGAAGAAGAGAGAAAGAGACCTTTAATCTCAGAAAGTAATGAAGAGAGCCAATATCCTTTATAGCAAACTCATGATTAGTGCGAGCGACAAACTTCCGAATAAGAAGAGGATCATTTCCAGTAAGAATGATGTCATCCACATAGACCAAAAGATACAACGCCTTTGAGCCATGCATAAAGATGAAGAGGGAAGTGTCAGAAGAACAGCACCGAAAACCTAAACGAGTTAGATAAGAACTTAAACGCTGAAACCAGGCACGAGGAGCCAGTTTAAGGCAATAGATGGCCTTCTAGATGAGGATCGGTGTATCCAGAAGGCTGTTCCATGTAAACCGGGGAGTCAAGATGACCTTTAAGAAAGGCATTCTTAACATCAAGCTGATGAAGGGGCCAACCAAATATGGTGCAAGAGACAGAATGATTCGAACGGTGGAGGCTTTGATGACCGGGCTAAATGTGTGAGTGAAGTCAAAGCCAAGAACTTGAGAGTATTCCTGAGCAACCAAACGAGCTTTATAACGATAAATAGTGCCATCCGGTCGATGCTTAAGCCAATAAACCCATTTGGAACCAACAATATTAATTCCGAACGGACGAGGGACCAGATCCCAAGTACGTTGCTAACGCAGTGCATGCATGTCTTCATCCATAGCAGACCCCTAGCGAGGATCCTTAAGAGTAGAACGAAAACCCCAAGATTCAGTTTCAGCCAAAAGGGCCTCAAGAAAACCATTGACAGCATGATCAGCGTAATCCTTGGCAGTGAGACTGCCTGTCTGAGAACGAGTTGTCATATGATGGCTAGGCGGCTGTGGCGGTGGTAGTGGAGGTGAGAATGATGAATGAACCGAAGTTTGTTCTGGAGAAGGGTCGGGAGCTGATGAAGTATCTGAAACATGTAAACGTGATGATTCAGAGACAGGTGATTGTGAGGATGCCTCTATAGCCTGAACTGGTGAAGGCGGATCTGGCACTATCAAGGCCGGAGCATCATCGTAATCCGAGTCAATAAATGTAGAAACATCCAAGGATTCATAGGGTATGGAAGATTGGCGTTCCAGTGGTGGAAACGAGTTCTCATCAAAACGAGCATGGCGTGTAAGATACACCTTCTTAGTAACGAGGTCCAAACACCGAAAGCCTTTGTACTGAGAGTTGTAACCAAGAAAAACGCAAGGTATATTGCGAGGAGCCAGCTTGTGCTGAGAGAATGGCCGAATATAGGGATACACCAGACATCTAAATGAACGCGAGTTGGATTAGTCTGGATGACGATCATAAACCAGATAAAACGGTGAGACATTGTTCAGAACAGGTGTAGGAAGCCTATTAATGGTATAGGCAGCAGTGGCAAATGCGGCATCCCAATAAGAAGTTGGCAGACCAGGGTGATGAATCATAGACAGTCCCATTTCTGTCACATGACGATGCTTTCATTCAGCTCTTCCATTCTGCTTGGGAGTAGACGGGCAAGAAATCTGATGAAATATGCCCCTAGCCGCGAAGTGAGAGCGCAACCATGCATTTGTAAACTCAGTGCCACCATCGCTTTGAAACACCTTAATAGTGTGGGAGAACTGATTCTCCACAAAGTTCTGAAACTGCAGGAACGTCTCAACGAAATCTGATTTTTGCTTTAGTGGATAGTACCAAGTAAATTTGAATAGTCATCTATAAAAATGGCATAATAAGAATAGCCACTGGAAGATAAGACTGGTGCAGGTCCCCACAAATCATATTGCACTAAGTCAAGTAAAAATTGTGCTCGCTTAGGATTGTCCACAAAAGAAAGTCGGTTTCCCTTTGCTTTTTCACATGCCGAACAAAGAGAAGACTTGGGTGATGAAGAGGTGAACTTAACAAGATTCAGTTTATTCAATAAAGAAATAACCGAAGAAGAAGTATGTCCAAATCTAGCATGCCAGATCTCAAAAGAAGCTGTATGTTTACTTGATCAAACATAAGCAACAAAAGCAGCATCACTCTGTACAAGGACATAGAGACCATGTTCACTTTGACCCCGGCCTATAATTTCCTTATTTGACCGTTGTTGAATCACAAATGAAGACTCATCAAAAGAGACTGCATCATTGAAATCCTTTGTAACCTTGCTAATTGATTGTAAGTTTTTCGTAACATCGGGAACCACTAAGACATCCGACAAAGATAAAGTATGAGAAAACTTTTGATGACGAACATGTGTAATACAAATATCACGACCATTAGCGAGAGAGACAGAACGGTTACCATAGTTTGGAGTAACTCCGTCAAGACCAGTAGCTGTAGAAGTCATGTGATTTGTGTCACCAGAATTAGAAACCATAATACTATTGGGTCCATGGAAAATCCAGTTTGATGTCCAAAAATTACAGCTTTCATCACCAACTATAACCCTGGTGAGACTCTCACCAATAGGGTTGGGCTTCACAATTCTTTTCTATAATAGAGAGGTTCTGTAAGATTGAGGCAGTGACTAGAGGAACTGTGCCCATAAAGAAGAACATGTCTGCAGTTTCCACCACAACTTGATGGAACTGGCCTTTAAAATATTGTGATTTGATCTGATTCACAGTCCATTTTCTTCCACAAGGTAGCATCAGTGGCTCCATCTTCTCCATAAGCCTTTAATTCAGTTTCTCCCCAGAAAAATAAAGATGGTATTTTCTCTATTTTCTTAGTACAACAATTAGAGGTTTTAGTACACTCCAAATGTGTTGAGGAATTGAATAAATGCAAGACTTGATGAGTGTGAATTTCCCCCAGTTGAAAACCATCTATTTTTCCAATTAATTACTCTATTCTGGATCCTTTGGATAAGGGGTTGAAATGAAAGATATGTGCATTCCCTGTAAAAATAGGCACTCCAAAGTATGTGAAGGGCATTGCTCACTGCTTCATTCCCGGAATCTCTTTCACCTGTCTCAGTTTAGAACTAGTGACAGATATTTCAATATAAAAATCAATTTTCCATAGTTTATAGTTATCTGTAAAATAAATAATAATATATATATAATAGGCACTTCGAATATATTATCAAAGGCAATTATTACAACAGGAGGATTACACTATTTATAGTTCTAGACAGCAGCCTCTAGGCTGTCCGTGACCGATGTGGGATAACTACAATACAGAGTACAATCCTTTTCCTACACAAGAAAGGACCTAACGTCCATAATTAACTATCTCTAGTATATTCCTTAACACCCTCCCTCAAGTTGGAGCATGATGATCAAGAATGCCCAACTTGCGAAGAAGATTATGAAATATCTGTCAGAAAGAGCATACAATCTCATTAAAAAACTCAGTGAGAAAAAGAGTATAGTGTAGCTCCACTTCATAAGTTCCGAGAATAGCAATATCAGCAATAGTAGAAAAAGTAGTAGATTCCAGCCCATCAGAAGGAGTCGGTGGTCCGAGTGAACGAGCAGCAATCATCGCAGTCCATCTCGCCTCCGCAAGTGCAAGGTACAGGCTGTATGCACATTGCACTTGCACACAGTAGGCCGGAAGAGTTCGGCAAAAAGAAATAATGATAGAGTCAAGGACCAGGAGTTCGGTCGTAGCCGGAAGAGTTCGGCGAGAAAAAATATAGTCAAAGACAGGGAGTTGGTTAAACTGAGAAGGCCGGAAGAGTTCGGCAGAAAAAATAATGATAAAGTCAAGGACCGGATTTCGGTCGAAGCCGGAAGAGTTCGGCGAGAAAAAATGTAGACGTCAAGAATTCATAGAGGCAACGGCTTGAAGTAGAAGGCAGCGGCGAGGACATGAATCCATAGTAGTGACGACGGCAGTTAGAAGCGGATGGCTACAATAAAGGGAAGTCAATCAGGATCCCGGGAGAAGTCGATCAGGGTTCCAGTCCGGGAAGAAGTCGATCAGAGTTCCAGTCCGGGAAGAAGTCGATCAGGGTTCCAGCAACAAGGAGAAAGTCGATCAAGGTCCGGGGAGAAGTCGATTAGGGTTCCGGGATTGAACTAGCTCTTGATACCATGTAAAATAAATAATAATATATAAAATAGACACTTCGAATATATTATCAAAGGCAATTATTACAACAGGATGATTACACTATTTATAGTTCTAGACAGCAGCCTCTAGGCTGTCCGTGACCGATGTGGGATAACTACAATACAGAGTACAATCCTTTTCCTACACAAGAAAGGACCTAACGTTCATAATTAACTATATCTAGTATATTCCTTAACATTTATCTGTTCAAAGATAACTAAAAAAGTACTTAATAATGTAGTTGAGAGATAAATGTAACTAATGTAGCCAACAAAGTAACCATTCTAATTTTAACGTGTAAAGATGCCTACAAGTTAAATCAATAGGACGATGCTTGCATGGTGGTTTAGTTAAGATATGGATCATCAAGTTTCAGTATAAATTAATCAATGGTCCCCCGTTTATAATGCTGTAATTAATCATGACCAAGAAATTTTGCATTAATTCATGTCTGAAATTTGTCTCCTACCTAGCTCAACATCACACTAGAAACCAACATCCACGCTGCTATCAAAGATCTATCCTGGATTTGATTGTTTACTAGATGGGTCCATGGACATGTGATTTGATGAATTCAGTTTCATTTAGTCGTATAATTATTATGTTCAATACCTTCAATTATAATTCGGTTCAATTAGTGTTTACTAGATTAATTCAAGTTCATTTTTTTTGAAAAGAGATTAATTCAAGTTCATTGTTTGTCAATACGATGAAATGGAGTAATCTTTGTACGCTAGTGGTTCTATCATATATCCGAATATTTTTTGAACTAGTTCATTTCAATTTAATTAAAATTAAAATTAAGTCTATTTCAATCATGTACAAATGTAAAATGATCAACTTTACTTTAGTTTAGTCATAATGTTACTGTCTTCAATACGTTAAGCTTTACTTCATTAATTTAATTCAATTTAGTTATAAGTAAATGTGATTTGATGAAATATAGTTGCATTTAGTCATTATTTCAACACATTACACTTATTTTGTTCCATTTCTATTCAATTATGTACAATTCAGTTCATTTTATTGTAAATAATGAATTTTTTTACTATATTAAAAAATTTCAATTCAGTTCAATAAATATATTAATTTTTTTCAGTTCAGTTAAGTTCTGTATATTTATATTTTCAGTTCAGTTCAGTTCAATTCAACATATTTATATTTCTCAGTTTAGTTCAGTATTTTTATATTTTTTCTTTTCAGTTCAGTATGTTTATATTTTTCAGTTAAGTTCAGCTCAGTTCAGCGAGAAATAAGCTCTAGCAACCAGGGCCTCACAAGTTTAACACAAAACTTTGATCAATCTTATAGGTGTTGTACACGTATAGTTTGGAATTAGTTTCAACAGAGTGTTATGTTGGTAATTAGTTTCAAGAATGAGAGTTATTTTGGAAAACAATTCCACATTAATAAGTCATATTTTTTCGAAAAATTCTTCCAAAGTTGATAGGTATGAGGCATTGAGTACACATCTTACGTTAACCATTGGTATATAATATTAACGCAAAGGTCAAAGGCCACAAAAAAAACAGTGTTCCCAAAGAGAAGCGAGAGCTTCTCATTAGTTACAAATATATTCCTTAACTTGCCACAATAAAAAAACAATCGGAAACTATAGAATCCAAGTGACCGGTACTACCTTGCACCTAACAAGGCTTTCAAATATCCACAAAGGAGGTTCATGACACAATACCATTAGGTCCTTCCATCATACATCCAGAAATTCATATGTTCTCAAATGGTGAGTTATTGATATCGAGGCTGGGAAATCAATATTATAGCAAGTTTAGTACTGACTATCGGTCCCCTTTCCCGAATTTCTTCAATCACTCCACGGAGACTAGTGGGAGTGTGAGGAGATTTTCCTATCTCCTCCTCCTTTCGATCTCGAAATCCTTCGTTTTGCTTGTTGTTCAGCTATCTCTGTAGTTTTGACCACCTTTGCTTTAATGGATGTAGCAGCTGCAGTGAGAGATGACTTTTCCATTTCTTTAGCTTTGGCTCTTGCTTATTCAATTGCTTTTTATTCCTCAGGTGTAGCACTTGCACCCGCAACTGGATTCCCTCTCTCACCAAAAACCTTTTTGGCGCCCTTCGTTGAAATCTTCGCGGTTTCTGGTGACGAAATTAGATCAAGTATTGTGAATCTAAAAGTAACATGTTTGCGTGAACGAGCATGTTCCTCCTCCGCATCAGTATCTTCGCCCTCATCAGTTCCCTCCTCATTTTCTACGACATCTCCTTCCAGTCTTGCCTCATCCTTCCTTGTTGGTTCCTCAGGATAAACCTTTTCTTGTTGCGCCGCCTCCTCACCTACCTCTGAAGCCTCCGAAGCACTTGCATTAGAACTATACTCAATATAATTGGCAATGTTATCCACATAGCGCCTGGTTGGATTATCGTCTTCTGACACATAGGCAGAGTCCTCCAACTCCGCCTCTTAAATAGATTCATTGACTGATGTTTCCTCCTCCACATGGACATCATCCCTTGGTTTTTCTTCTTGATGCTTTAGAGGGTTAGCTACTTGTTTCTTTGCATTGCTTCTGGATCTCTTTTTCTTTTTAACCATAGTCCAATCCCCCTTCGTCCTCAGCTGTAGACCCTCCTCAACTTTCTTCTCAACCTCCATTCTGTGTTGATGCACCTTCCACTATACCTAGTCTTCACAATCCGAAGTAAAATGGTTGTTTGCATTGCACTTTGTGCAATATCTTGCAAAATCTTCGTAGAACAAGTCTTGCTCCAGAGTAGAACCATCTGCCCTCGTAATTGTGATAGACCTCTTAACTAGTATAGTGGTGTCCAAATTTACCAAGATTCTTGGTATGTCACCTTTCTTGCGACGGTCTTGTTGTCCATGCAAATGGGGTTTCCAATAGCCGTGGCTATTCTGCTAAGGCCATTTGGATGCCAATAAGTTTTAGGCGACTCCGGCAACTGAATCCAAATAGGTCTTGCTGCAAGATAAGCTCTATCAATGCGCCCATCCTCTGGGATCAATTTTTTAAAGAAAGATCTGTCATAGACCACGTCTTCTCTGCCTAGAATTTCATCCCTATCTTCCGCTGCCACGAACTGGAATTTAATATAGCAATAGCCCACCAAGGACAACTTGCACTTCTTCTCCCAACTCTCCGCCAAGACACTAAAGGTGGGAATTCCCATGAACGAACCTAGTAGCACGCCAAGAAATCCATAGAATTTACTTGCTTGGTCATGGTACTCATCCTCGTTGCTCAGAATTAAACCATCAATCTTTTGGATTCTAAGATCGGGGTGAGATAGTGGTTTACTAGTGGGGTTGAAAGGCTCATTCCATTGTGTGTTTGAACGTTATGACTTGGGCATATGCCATGCCGGTCTTGCATGTTGAGGATACCCTGCAGGGAACCGGACTCTTTCCGCATCTAAGTACGAGCCCTTTTTAGCACCTGTACCCTCTCCTTGCATCTCTGAATTGCAACATGGGATTGCCTTGAGCAAATCAGGGTTTATTAGTTGAACCCTGAGTTCCTACTAGCCGGAACTCCGTCACCTTTTCTCAGATAACAACGTTTTTATTCTCTAACTGTTCCCCTTACTGAGACGAATCCAATGCAACAAGAATCACAGCGATCGGATTAGCCAATCAAGAGTTACGGCCAAACCCTTGATTTTCCTACGCCGGACTTCCGCCGCACCGATTTCCCTTTTTACTGCTCCGAAAATATTTACTATAGGCTTTAAATAGTCCTCTCGGAGAGAAAATTCTAACGCACCAAGAATCAAACTAATTCGATTTGTGAATCAAAAGATAGGGTCAAAACCTTATTTTCAAAAGACCTTCAAAAAAATTCTGTTAGATCTTGCTCAAATTTTAACGAAATTGTGTGTTTGAACCACCAATATGCTCAGAATTCAATGTGAAATGTTATCACTCTCAATTCATGGTGAAATTGATGGAAACTTGTTGGAAATCGAGGAAAAGCATCCTAGAGAATGGTAGGAAGATTTTTGCCTTTTTTTCCTCTCCACAAATTTCGGCCATTTTATTGAGTAGACATCTTAACTTTAACTATCATGCATGTACATAGTAGTCTCAATAATGATACTCTGCACTCTATCTACTCCATGCATGCATGCATGTACAGCTAACTAGAATTCTAAAAAAACGAATGAAATTAAAGTTTTCATATAACTATCTACTACACCCATGCATGCACAACTAATCAAGAATTCTAAAAATATGAATATGATTATAGTTTGCATAAAAGTTGTAACTATCGTGAGTTCCCTATACATTTGAAGTTAATATATACGAATTTGATATAATTACAAAAGAAAGTCTAAAAATGACATCTAAGTGAATTATTATTCATTTGTTGATAAATAAATATTATATTCATTAATCGATAAATAAATAATCTCGTCAAATGAATATATTTTTTTATCCCAAAGATATACATTTATCAAGATTCTACTGTACATATATACTTTTAGAATTTGATATAAATTTAGCTTAGTTTGACCTCTTCTCACATTTTTTATTATATTCATCTTAATTTTATTCAAATCAATATATGAATCAGGTAAACATTTAAACTATGGACTATCTTAATTGACCTAAATTAAATTGTATATTAAATTGAACTGGAATAAAAAATAACTATTAAAAATGATAATAGTATGACTAAATTAAATTGAAAACTATCATATTAAATTTCATGAAAACTAAAATAAATTAAACTGAAACAAATTAAATTACAAAAATTTAAATAAATCGTGGAGAATAGACCTGAGCGTGAGCTAAATATTTAAATATAATTGATGGATATCTGGAGCCCGCGCGTGATCACGAATCTATCTAACGAATTGACCTACAAGACAAAACCCTGGGGTGACCCAAGGGTAGACACTCTGATGTTTAAGTCAGTAATAGCTTTGAGAAACTTATAAGCGTGAGGCGTAGTGTGTGTAAGATCATGAATAGAGAGGTCTACTAAACCTTGTATTTATAGGGCTGCAATCGGTAGATCGGTGAGATATGTAAATAGAGTAAGAATACAATTCTTATGGTGATAACAGTTGTATTCCCATAATTAGAGGAAGTGTATTCCCTGTAGCACATTCAGAATATATGCGTTCCTTATAAAGATTTGGGTCGATGGAGCCGTGAGTCCATCTCCTGCATATCTTGAACCCTGGTCCGAATCTGAACGAATCCATAAAGTGCGAACCATGGACTTATCAATAATATTGGGAAACCCACGATCTTAAAGAAAAATAATGCAACACATATTTTATTGATATAGATTAAGGCCCATATTAGATATGGGATAGGGCCCTTGTCTAACTAGAGAAGCATTATGACACCAGCTGTCTTGAAGCGAATTCGATCGTGCACGTGTACATTGGAGACGTGTTAGACAACATGTCCCTTAATTTTTCTCAAAGGATGGGATTTCAAATTTGACCGTACATTTGTGCGCTGGAAACGTGTTAGGCAACACAAGTCCTTATCTCTTAAAGGATGGGATTTCAATTTTGACCGTACACATCTACGATGGTGATGGCATCATGATGGAAGATGAAAGGATGCTAGATCCCCGAGCAAGGTTCTGAATCTTCCTTGTTCGCTCGAGTACCTACCTTGGAACTACTGATGAAATCTTAGGGCCATGTCAATGGGTCTCAAGTGGACTTCTATCATGGGCCGAAAGGTCTCGGCCTAAATATACGGTCAATTGGTCTGGGAACCGTTAACCTAGATAGTTCAATATGGTATAAAGTCCATCATTAAGCTGTATATCCAGACTGATTATAGTACATCTAGTAATATAATTTTTATTACTATAACATCTACCATCATATTGAAATTATAATTTCTAAAGACTCGGGACTTTAGGTAATATATATATAAAGTTTGGTATGCCTCTCTACTAATCTAATACACACTATACTTTGTGCATATTGTTTAAAAAGTTGTCACTGACTTAAACATCAAAGTGGCTACCCCAACCAACACCATAACCTGTTTTGCATATCAGTTTATGAGCTCGATCGACACGGATCAAAGACACAGCCAAGACATACATCAATTAGCCTTTAATTAATATTCTAAAGCTCTTAATGATTCTTAGTATCAAACCTACACTTATATGACTAGTACAACACCACACAACAATTATCAGTATTAAATAATTCTAATTGATTAAAACAATTGAACCATGCATGGTGGGTGTATTTATTTGGCACCCCAAATCAATCCAAAGTCCCAATGTAGGACTTGGAAAGATGTTTTTACATGAGTAGAGCTATGCTTTTAAAGCATTGAAGATTTCAAAAAAATGAATGAATGGCCTAAAAAATGCATGTTCACTATAAATATGACAATGGAGATTTAATATTCTTGTATCATAACACGAACGAGGAGCAATTTAGTGATCGAGTAAAAAAAACACTGAAGCATAACTTAGCCACTCGAAGGTATGATACCAGAATATATTCCATCATCATAATATATGTATAAAATACATAAGTAAGCCTTGACAGTATGTTTATGTTCAACTGTAGCAGAGCTTAAGTTTGTGAAAGAGGCATGTTTGTCTCAGCTAAGTGATCAGACCAGTCAAGCAACATGGAGGTGAGTTGAGTAAATGTGTTTGTGTTCAAAGTAGTAAGCTACATCAATTTTCTTCTGTCTACAGAGCAGAAAGTCCTTGTGTTCCAACAACTTCAAGATCCACCAAATGAGTGTCTTTTTTTAGCATAATTTTCATGCATGAAAAATCAAGTAGTATCTATTTCATGTGACTAGGCCAAATAGAATATGTTCTAGCTGAGGTTGTACCCATCCTATCTAACCTAATTCTTCCTTTTAAAATGTCAGGAGTCTGATGGAATTGTAAAGTAGCAGATAAGTTCAATTCTAGACTCTTTTTGGCCAAAAAGTAAGCGGTTTTATTACCCTCTCTAAGAGTGTGGAATACATTATTCTTGTCATGCAAATCTTGTAGCTCGGAGCATAACGAAATGCTTCCATACATCAGTGAGATGATTAATTATGTCCTTAACTGCTAATAGAAAGTCTGATTTAATGATAAAATTTGAGAAGTTGAGATGAGAAGCTATTAAATAACCTTGCTTAATGGCCATAGACTCAGCATGACAAGCTCAGTAAGCCATAGGGCCTAATTAATACGCCTAAACTGATCTGAACTGAACTGAACTGAAAAATACTGAACTGAACTGAACTGAACTGAAAAATACTGAACTGAACTGAAAAATACTGAACTGCACTGAAAAATACTGAACTGAATTGAACTGAACTGAACTGAAAAATACTGAACTGAACTGAAAAATACATTTGATTCTTTTATATAACATATATGTATATTCAAAATTCTTATTAAAAAACAAGCCATTGAAGTATATTGAATTGAACTTAATTGAACAAAACTTAATTGAAGAAACAAATCACTACATCGACATTAGCTAAATTTCATCAAATTTATAGTTCATCATTATCCTAGAAGTTAAACATAATTGAACTGAAATATACTGAACTGAACTTTATCGAACTGAAGTATACTGAACTGAACTTTATTGAACTGAATTGATATAACCAAATTGTGCTATATATTATCAAGTCAGATTTTATTAGCACCAAACTTAATTAAGTTGAACTTACAAAAGTATGATTGATACAATTTAATTAGAAAATGTTTATCAAATCATATTTCATCAATTCTAAACTGACTTGAACTGAATCATGCTGAACTAAACTTAATTGGACCAATCCAATTAAACTTAATTGAACTGAATCATACTGAGCTAAACTTAATGGAACTGAATTGAAGAAAACGATCAATGCATTGATATAACTAATGAGGTTGTATTTTATCAAGAATATAAAACAGAACTGAATTGAACTACACTGAACTGAATTGAACTGAGTGAACTGAATTGGACTACACTTAACTGAAATGAACCGAGTTGAACCACACTTAACTAAAATGAACTGAATTGAACTACACTTAACTGAACTGGATTTTCCATATGAACTTAAAATATATAAATTATATTTTTCATTGAACTGAATTGAACAAAACATCAATGCATTGATATAACTAAATGAGGTTGTAAGAATAGACATAGAACTGAATTGAACTACATTGAACTAAACTGAACTGAATTGGACTACACTTAACTGAAATGAACCGAGTTGAACCATACTTAACTAAAATGAACTGAACTGAACTACACATAACGGAAATGAACTGATTTTCAATATGAACTTAAAATCATTAAGTTATATTTTCGTTGAATTGAATTGAAATAAATTATATTTTCTCTAAACTGGATTGAATTGTGTTGAATTATTAACATTTAATTAGTTAAAAAAAAATTTGAAGTACAATGCACTGAACTGAAAAATACTGAACTGAATTGAACTGTGAAAAATACTGAACTGAACTGAAAAATACTGAACTGAACTGAAAAATACTGAACTGAACTGAACTGAACTGAAAAATATTCAGATAAGTTGTACTAAACAGGCCCATAGACTCAGTAAAAATTTTAAAAGCTGCATCCACATTAATCTTGAACCCACCTTATAATTTTGATCATTTTAGGTCTTTTCTATTTGAGAAAAAGCACTAAACTACCACTAATAAAAAAATGGTTCCTTTCTAAATTTTCTGACAATGAGTTAGCTTTAAAAATGAGAGAGGTTTATTTTACAATTTTAATGAAGATGTCTGTAGTAGAGGAATTAGTATTATCATATAATGAGCTTGTTCCTTTGAAGCCACAAGTGCCAGGAAATCAACATGGATGTGATTCTAACCACTTTTGTGTGAATTTTGGAGAAACCCTTGTATGATAGATAATAATTCAATCTTGCCCGGAGTGTGAGAAAAATAGGTGGCTGAATCATTAGTGCATGTAAGACCATATTTCATTATTAATAGCCTATGCATTAAAATAATGCTCAAATGAGTCTGGATTACAACGGAGTAAACGTTTAGAGGGGAAATGCAATCCAATTACAATAATATCTGAGAAAGGATGTATCCTATGTCTCATCCTCCAAATGAATACATAATGTTTTTTTGGGAGGGGTGTGTTCCAAATCCGGTGGAGCAATTCATTTGGAGTGCCCCTTTGCCTAAGATCTTGGTAGGCAGATTTGATGGAAAAGTTACCATCTATCCCTAAGCAATTAATTTTCTTCATGTCTTCAGATTAATTGTCTTCATGTCTTCCAGATTAATTGTCTTCATGTCCATATTTCTTCTCAGTTTCCTGTAATAGATCGATAATATTGGTAGCCAAATGAGGTTCCAATTGATTAATATAAATATATTTCCTGTTGAATTCTGTAATTGAATGTAAGGAAAGGGAATTTCTATATTTTCTGGCCAACTGTTATACAGAGCTCCATTTCCAAGCCAGTTGGTATCCCAAAAAGGACTCTTGCCTAGACCATGAAGAACTTGCCACATATCCTAGCCCATGTGTGTGATGTTTTGCATGTTTCTGGAAGTGACCATAGATGTTTTGTTTGTTTATGCAAGAGACCTTAGATATTTTTTCAAGATTGCATCATTATTCACTAGTGGAAACACAGTCATCTACGACAGGCATTTATAGCGCTTTTGGCTAATTTCAACAAAACGCCGTGTTTAAAGAGATAGAGCAAGTCCAACAGTTTCTCCATTCACATTCTCCATAATAGGGAAGCAAACCTCATATTCCCTATATTTTTTTGCATCAACTCCAACAGTTTCTCCATTTTTCATTCCCTAAAATTTATTACTAACATTTAATACTACATATTTATCCAATTTTCTTATATTTTTAAAGTCATATATTTAATAAGTTCAAATAATAATGAACAAACAAATAATGAACTTATAATAAAAGTTATAATAACATTTCATATTTGACATTACTTACTCCATAATATAAAATTATAAAAATATATTTTATAAAAATAACACATTACGAATTACAATAGTATTATGAATAATTAGACTCATCTCTTTTTAATTATTTATTACAAGTTATTTTGTTTCAATCATTAAAATAAAATGTTTGCCAAAATAAAATTTTAGTATAGACGTTATGACTTATAAACAAACGTCAAAATAAATATATTTATGAACTTAAAATTTAGCAAATTTATATTGAAAAATAGATTATATTTGATTATTAAATATCAATAGATATGTACCTGTAAAAATAGTCATATGAGATCTTATTACAATCGTTTTTATGCATATTTTTAGAATATGTATTTTTGATAAAATTTTATTGTAATTATTTTGAGATATTATCATTTAAAATTATTGAAGAGAAACAATTAATGAATGAAATAACAAAAAACAATGCAAGTAGCATTAAATTTTGCTTCTCCAAATCTTCTCCCTCATTTTCTAAATTTGGAGAAGCAAATCTTCTCTCTCTTCAATTTTCCTATCATGGAGAATGGGATGGAGAATCTGTTGGAGATCAAAAAAGGCTCAAATTCTCCATATTTGATCAAATTTGCTATTATAGCAAAACTGTTGGACTTGCTTATATTACCCTGTTTATATTAAAAGGGCGTGTATGCTACTTCTAATGTGGAGTAGCATAAGATCCAACTTATATATATTAAAAGGATGCAACCTAGCTTATATTAAAAGGGCATGTATGCTACTTCTAATGTGCAGTGTTTGGTTCTTTTAGAGCATCTCCAATCCTGGCCTCTTTTTGGTAAAAGTCTATTGCCACGTAGGATTAGTTGACTATATATTAAAATAGGTTTCACCAATGCTCTAGTCAATCTAGAAAATCAAGTCGACGTGGATGAAATTATATCCGAGGCCGTCGGGATGATAGTCGATTCCTAGACTCTCAAATTGACATCCGCCTTATGCCAAATCAGCCAAAAAATCAGGCGGGGAATCAAAATTGGTTCATGGCGCCCAAAATTTTTCGTTTTCGGCGCTCAAATTCTTTCTCCGGCGCTTTAAAACCATATAAAAGCATAGGGGCAGAAGCTTGGATTGATCCTCAACAAAACCCCCCAATATCCTCCCAGTCCAGTCGCTCCTCCCAGTCCAATCGCTGCCACCGCCCGCTACTTTTCCTGCTTGTCTTCAAATGGGTAAGATTTTAATCCCTAGAAACTTTGTTCTATTAATCAAATTTGGGGCTTTTTGTCGTATATTTATTGTTCGTCGGTGCTGATTAAAAGTATTGATTTTGTGCATCTTTTGTTCCTGCATCTTTTGTTGTTGCGTCTTATGAAAAGTAGTGATTTTGTGCATCTTTTGTTGTTGCATCTTTTAAAAGGTAGTGATTTTGTGCATTTTTTGCTGTTGCATCTTTAAAAGGTTGTGATTTTGTGCATCTTTTGCTGTTGCATCTTCTGAAAAGTAGCGAGTTTGTGCATCTTTTGTTGTTGCATCTTTTGAAAGTAGTGATTTTGTACATTTTTCGTTGTTGCATCTTCTGAAAAGTAGCGATTTTGTGCATCTTTTGTTGTTTCATCTTCTTAAAAAGTAGTGATTTTCTCCTCAGACAATGCTATCATTAGACAAAAATTGAGTTTGTGTGTTTGGACTGTGATGATAATTCTCTCTGTTGGTTTATCCTTTCTGAGCATTGGCATTGAATAATGGAACTCATTCTTTATATTGAAACTAGCTATGATTTTGTTCATTCTCTCTTGCCAGGTAATAGTTGATTAAAACCTGATAATTTAGTATAGAACTCATGGATTCCGAAGATCTTCAAAAATCCTCCATTGCAAACATAGATGGTTCCCAGGACAGCCTAGAACCTTTCAACTCTGTTGGAGTTCAATCTCAAAGTCTTACCTCTCAACCTCTTAATTCTACTGGAGTTCAATCTCAACCTTATAACTCTAGTGGAGTTCAATCTCAAACTCTTATCCCACCTATTGATTTTGATCTGCTTCGTAGTGGAATGGTCCCCCCAAACATTCAACAACAAATGATGGCTTATATGTTTTGCCAATATCAGCAACAACGTGGACAGAATATTTCTTTTCAAACTTTACCTAGTGCTCCAAATACGACCAACCTTCCCCCACCTCTTGAAACAACCAAACTTCCAAGAAGGAAGAAAACCCAAACTTCAAAACCTGAAACACCTCTTGTTGTTTATTGGACTGTTGAGGAAGACATAGCCCTTACAAAGGCTCGTCTACATGTCTCATGTGACTCGATTACTGGAGTTGGTCAAAAATCAGGAACTCTATGGAGTCGTATTTTACAAGAATGGAGACAAAACATGAAGGAATATGATCCTTCAAGGGACGCAAATGCATTGTCATGTCGATGGGGAAGAATTCAACCAGAAATAAGCAGATTTCATGCCCATTATGAACGGCTGGAGCGGTTGGACAGGAGTGGAACAACAGAGGAAGATATTGTAAGTACTAGCATTACGTAGAATTTAATTTACTTTGATGATACGATTTAAGTTTGATAATTTTATGGTTTGTTCATATGTAGAGAAGAGGAGCTATGCGATTGTATCAAGACGATCCAGCATCAAAAAATAAACCATTCAAGCATGAAGCTTGTTGGGAACTCTGTAGGAAAAATCTTAAATGGTGTACTGAACACCTAACTAAACAAGGTGGAACTAAGAAGCGTAAACGTGTAGACGATATCTCTACTGATGATTCACCACCGCCGATGCAAAAACAATCCGATCTGAATTCCACTGCAGGTTCTTGCTATTTTTGTTCAGAATGCTTGAATATTGTATAAAGTTCAGAGTATGTATAACATGGTTATCTTTAATACTTTTGCATTTGACAGCTTACTTTCAACCATTTAATTTCAGGTGCTCCTGAAGTTTTGTGCTCTGAATCAAAAATTGAAGAAAATCCAAATGGTGAAGGAGTTACTCGCCCAACTATTGGAAGAAAGGGTGCAAAGGATCAGAAAAAAAAAGGTGTTTGCAGAAAAAAGTGTGGCTGATGCGTTAAGTAATCTTCAGAGCTCTATAGAAAGACAATTTGGTGAAGAGCAGGAGCTGAAGAAAGAAAGAGAGAAGAAAGACATGGAGATGCGTGAAAAAATATGTAATGAGGAGTTAGAGCTGAAAAGGAAAGCACTTAAGCGGAAAGAAGAAGAGCGCATTTTGGGGAAAGATCTCAGCAAGCTTGCTCCCAATGTGCGTGCGAAATTTGAAATAATGCAAGAAAGAATATTGAAAGAATGGGAGATGAATGGATCTTTTGGAGATGTATCTTCTAATGGTGATACTTAGGTGTCTAGTCTTGAGTTTCAGGATGCTTCTCTTCTAGTCAAACTCCCATAAGAAATTTCTACTTATTCATATGTATTTGGGGATCATTGCTTCATTATTATATTCTTAAATAAAGATTATGCTGGGAGGTTTACGACTTCTGCTCTAGATGACTTTAGTTCATTCTAATGCTGGTTTTTGGTTTTTGGCATCAAAATACTATTTTTTAGTGTGTGGTGCTGTAACATACATTTTGGTGCTCGGAATTAGTGTGGATGTATCAATCTTGGCATTGTAATATGCATTTTTCTGCTGAATTTTGGTCCGGCTGTGTGCATGTTTAGTGTTGTAAGATTGCGTCAGAGAGCAGCACAGGAGCATGCGTTTTTCTGTGAAATTTTGGTCTGAATGTCCCCAGGTTTAGTGCTGTAAAATTGCTTCAGAGAGTTGCACAAGAACATGCAATTTTCTGGTTATTTTTGGTCCGAATGTGCCCAGATTTGCTACTGTAAAACTGCACCAGATTTCAGCACAAGAACATGCATTTTTCTGATAATTTTTGGTCTGAATGTGCACAGATTTTCTGCTGTAAAACTGCACCAATTTCAGCACAAGAACATGCAACTTTCTGGTCATTTTTGGTCCGATTGTGCCCAGATTTGCTGCTGTAAAACTGCACCAGATTTCAGCACAAGAACATGCATTTTTCTGGTCATTTTTGGTCTGAATGTGCACAGATTTGCTGCTGTAAAACTGCACCAATTTCAGCACAAGAACATGCAACTTTCTGGTCATTTTTGGTCCGATTGTGCCCAGATTTGCTGCTGTAAAACTGCATCAAAGACCAGCACAAGAACATGCAATTTTCTGGTCATTTTTGATACGAATGTTCCCAAGTTTAATGCTGTAAAACTGCATCAAAGAGCAGCACAAGAATATGCATGTTTCTGCTCACATTTTGGTGTGAATGCGCCAAGGTTTAATGATGCAAAACTGCACCAGAGAGATGCACAAGAACTTGCATCTATCTGATCAATTTTGGTCCAAATTTGTCCATGTGTTGGTGATGTAAAATTGCACCAGAAAATATTCTTAGTTACGCCATAAAACTGCAAGATTATGCAGCATACCAGACCCGAATATGCCAAAAAAAAGTCAAAAATTTGCATATGGACATCACTGAAAGCTACACCAGGATATGCATCAGCAACAACACCAAAATATGCACCATAAATGTTTTACAACTACACAAAAATATGCATCGGTACTCCTTAATTTTGTTAAAAGCTTCACTTGAACAAATGATCATCTTATAACCTCACTCTAAACAAGCTCAAGTTACATATTGTTCTTTTAGATTTACATGAACCTAAACATATAAAGCACAAGTTGAATAATTTCAAAACAAACAATGATATTGCAGGTCCAAAATCTCAAATAAAAGCTCTCTACCTTACAGATGGTCCAGTTCAGAAATATATGAAAACTGAATGAAAAAAACCCCTGAACTAGATATAAAGAAATCTAACTAAACTTGTGCGGGATGTGCAGCACCATGCATATTCCACACGTGATTGATGAGATCAGACTTCAAGTCTTTGTGGATGCTTGTGCTTTTTACTTCCTTAAGCCTACTGATAATTTTAGAAACAATAATGGAGTGGTCACACTCCATGTTCACATCACCTATCCTTTCATCACCATAAGGAATCCAATCTTCAGGGTCAATTCCATCACGCCTCTCATTTTCTATGATCATATTATGCAATATAATACACGTTTTCATAATCTTTCCAAGATCCTTATGATCCCACATACGAGCTGAGCCTTTTACAATATTCCACCTACTATGTAACACTCCAAATGCTCGTTCTACATCTTTCCTCACAGCTTCATGATATTTGGCAAATGTCTTTTCTTTTTCTAAAGAAGGCTCGGTTATTGATTGAATCAGAGTTGCATATGGTGGATAAATTCCATCCGTTAGGAAATACCCCATATCATACTTATGACCATTAACTACAAATGAACATGGAGGTGCAGTGCCATTTACCAGATCATCAAATAACGTGGACCTATTGAGAACATTAATATCATTATTCGTACCTGCCATGCCAAAGAAAGCATGCCAAATCCACAAGTCTTTTGATGCTACAGCTTCAAGGATGAGAGTTGGAGCTTTCTTATATCCACTTGTATGTGTACCATGCCAAGCCGTAGGACAATTTTTCCATTTCCATTGCCAGTGCATACAATCTAGACTTCCAAGCATCCCAGGAAAGCCACGTTCCTCCCCTTCTTTAAGCAACATTTGGATATCCCTCTCATTCGGTCTTCTCAAAAACTCTTATTCAAAAACATTTATCACCGCATCACAAAAATGATCAAGGCTTTGAAGCACAATACTCTCACCAATTTGAACATATTCATCAAGAGAGTCCGCAGGACAACCATAAGCAAGCATGCGCATAGCTGCCACCATTTTCTGCAATGGACTTAACCCGCACCTACCAACTGCATCAACTTTAGGGGTAAAGTAATGATCATAATTACCAATTGCATGTAGGATGCGGTTAAATAGTACTGCATTCATTCGAAAACGGCGTCTGAAGTGTTCAACTGGATATTTTGACTCATCGCCTTTAAAATAATCATTGAAAATTATCTCATGATGCTCATGTCTTTCACGCTTTATAAACCTTCGCCCGGGAACAGATGCTCCATGTGGTCGCTTTCTATCCATAGACATCACTAAAACTGAGGCAGGAACCATTAAAGCAATGGATTTCAACCAATTTCTTGTTGTAGAGATTGCATAGTCAGGTTTTCGTTGCTCGTCAAGTAACCTTTCTGAAATAGACATTGATTCATTGCTCGAAGTATCTGACTCTGATTCGGAAAGAGAATCTGAAGACATAACTGCACAACAAAAGAGTGAATTAAAGAAAACATAAAACATATGAGGAAGTCTTTAACCCTACTATTAGTAAACTTCATATCTAAACCTCATTCACAAAGCATAATATGAATCATGGAAAAATAAATTGGCATCACCTTTATAAACCCTAGTTATAAAAAAAACAGAAGCTCAAACACAAGTTTTTTTTATCCCGTTCATGAATACACAATAGAACACAATAAATGGTATCGTAGAAACTCTCATACCTCGACAAATTGATAGCTTCTCGGAATATTTGACGTGGAAAAATAAATTTATGGCTAACACATGGGTTTGCTGGTGGGAAAGACTATGTTTTGGCGCCCAGGAAAAGTTTTTTTTTAGTTTTTGCGCTTTTTATTCTGACATGTCAAAAAGACTTTTTCATACTGAAAGTTAGATTGGAGAATGAATAAAAGAAAATATTGTCAATCAATAATATCAGTATTACATCATAGTGAACTTCTATGGAAAGTCCAATAGTATTTTGACATGTGTATCCTATAATTAAGGGAGACTACTATTGCATTGGAGATGCTCTTAGCATGTCACCCCGTTTTCTGCGCTTTGTGAAGATTTTTAGATTTGGACTTTGAATCTAGGTGTGAGTTTTATGTTTGTACTAAAGGTGTATAACCAGCGGTTAGACCAACCACAATCTTTTAATAATTTAATATTTACCATATGATAATATTATACTCACTTAAAAACTCCATCAGTTCAGTATTTTCAGTCCCAAAATTTTTTTATCTCATTTTATTTGTTAATAATAAATATTTTTACTATATCTAATTTTTTTCAATTCAGTTCAGATAAAATATATTTAACTTTTTTTTCAGTTCAGTATATTTATATTTTTCAGTTCAATCCAACATATTTATATTTTTTCAGTTCAGTTCAGTATATTTATATTATTTCAATTCAGTTAATATTTTTGTATTTTTTCAGTTCGGTTCAGTATTTTTAAAAACATTTCAGTTCAGTTCAGTATTTATTTATTTTTCTAGTTCAGTTTAGCGAGAAATAAACTCTAGCAAACATGTCCGAAGATGGTGACGCTGGAAACGGGTAAAAGATATAATAAAATTGTTTAACATGCGGGTTAGACCCGTGTACTTTTACCCATATGAGTCCATTGACCCAACCCGTTTTAACCCGTCTTTTTAAATTACTCATTTATGCACATATCCGTTTTACCCGTATCCATATTTTACCCGTATTCATCATATGAATAAATAATAAATCCCGTTTTACCTGCAGATAACGGGTAAAAATTGACAGATCTAATTAATTGTTGGATTAGGAACTTTTAAAATGCCCAAATTTTTCAGTCCAAAAATAAAAATTTAAATTGTGTAAATTACTGTTGATAATTATCATGTGAAAATTTTACTTGGTCTTTATATAAATAATTTAATAGCCAATTTAGATTAAATTGTAGAGAGATTTACACGTACATACCGGTGGTTGGACAAACCACCGGTTATACGTACACTTTCCGGTTTGTACTAAAGGTGTTTAGTTACATATTTCCTAGAATGGCTGAGAGCGAAAGGTTTTATATTTGCATGCTGAGTTACTACTTATACTGCTTTCCAGACTTTCGCTTTTAGCTTGGTCACACTTTCCCCGGAGAGTCTATATTCAACCGGTGGTTTGTCCAACCACTGACACGTGTCAAGTGGTCATTGGACTAAACCAATAAAGAAAAAAAAATATTGTGAAATGTCATTCTGGTACATACACATAGGTAAAAAATCTAACGCAGTAAAACATGTGTAAAAATGGACTGAAATTTGAGCTCGATGTAAAGGGCTGGATCCAACAAAATTAAGCAGTACAATTATCTAGACCAAAATAAGATCCTGTTTGTCGAAACTTTTCTGTAAAGCAGTTCCGTTCAGTTCCGTATTTCTTTAATTTATTCAGTTCAATTCAGTATATTTATATTTTTCAGTTCAGTTCAGCTAAGATAAACATTTAATATAGTATTAAAAAAAGATAAACATTTAATATATATTTTCAGTTCATATATATATTTTTATATTTTTTTCAGTTCAGTTCAGTTTAGATAAATACTTCCAATTTTTTTTTCAGTTTAGTACATTTGATCTATATTTTAAATTATAGCTCTCTACATTTTTTCATTTTAGTTCAATCCAGATTTATTCAGTTCAATTCAGATCAGATAAGTTAATTATTTTTTTTGAAAATGTGATTTGATGCAATCTAAAATGATTTAGTCATACTCTTTTCAGTATTAATACTTTTTGTTCAATCTTAGTAGTTCAAATCCATTTTTTAAAGTTTGATGCTATGCGACCTAATGAGGTGTAGTATTAATATTTTAATATTTCCAATTCAATAAATCTTGTTTGATCAAAGTAATCCAGTTCTGTTTAAATTAGATCAATTAAGTTTTGATTAATTTTAGTTTCATTAAGTCATATAATTAATGTGTACTTCAATTATAATTCGATTCAATTAGTGTTTACTATATTATATAAGTTTATTATTTGTGAATACGACGAAATGAAGTGATATCCGTTGAGATTATATCTGAATTTAATAATTTGAAACTATACCTGTAATATAGAAAAGTAAAAGTTGTCTAATTCAAATTTATTTATAAAATTTGTGTAACGTTGAATTTAGAATCCAATTATTATTTAAATACATGTATTTATGATTATGTGTAGTCAAAATTTTGATCCCACAAAATAGTGACCCCCACGCCGGTTGGACCAACCAGTGGTTGGTCCTAATACTCCTCAGACCCCCCACTTTCCCTATGTTGCTCAACTCTTGAAGTCTAGCTAACTTTCTAATTCTCTTTTCTGTTTGTCTTTTCATGGCTCATGTCAAGAGTCTTTGGACATAGTAATTGAAAAGATCTGAACTTTTGTTTCATATTATTGGCCTACCAGTGAAGCATACTTGTTCATATTGTGAGTTATGCATGGCTAACTAAAATGTGCTTGTATTTTAGTATCTTATAATGATTATTTCTTCTATTTGTTATTTTTATACAGGTTTGGTCACTTGGCTTGAAGCCCAATAGATATATAGATATTTTCTGGTCGTGGACGATCTTAGCAAAACTAAGATGTTGCAGATTTGATTCCTTGTTTGTATGAACTTTGAAGTTTATTAAACCCTATTGTTGTTTCTTGACATTTCAATTTTTGGATGTTGTACTTTCATATCTTGAAGTGTTTTACAATCACGTGAATAAGTGAATGTTTTTTTAAAGTGATATTTTCATGTGTATTGAGTTCTCTGATTCATTTTGGATCGGAGAGCTCAATTTTTTTATAGAAACGGAATCATTTACGATATCTTAAACCTTTACGAAATCACTTACAAGTTCTTAAACCCTTATGAAATCACTTACGAGTTCTTAAACCCTTATGAACCATTTACGACTTCTTAACCTGTTTCGTAAGTAATTACGAATTCGTAAATGTTTACGGCATTTTCTTGGAACCGCTGTGAAACTTTTCTTATTTACGGCACACCCAGGCACGACATCTCTAAAATGTCGTAAATATGGGGGAGGGACCGCCGTGGATGCTGGTCGTTTCCACTAGTGATTTTGCAGATTCCATCAAAGTTTACATGAAAAAACATTTATCACTGCCCTAATATCCCTAATCATATGCCATTATCTAATGTTGATAGAGTAAGTTTATTTCATCTTTTCCAAGTTTTTTTTGCCCAAACTCAGATTCTCCCCAATAAGAATTTTGAGTTTATTCTTTCCATCTTCTTGATCGCAACTTTGGAGGGCTCAGGACTGTAAAAATGTGAGTGGAAATGGCCATCAAAACATAATTGATAAGGATTATTTTCCGTGCACTGGACAGCCACTAGTTTTTCCAATTTTGAATTGGATTTTTCCATCCTTTCAATTAATGGTTGAAAATATTTGACTAGATTTCTTCCTCTAAAAACTGGTGCTCCAAGGTAGGTAAAAGGCATTTGGCATGTCCTCATGCCTAAAATCCTTCTTATAATTCTCGGTTTGCCACTCTCAATTCTTGGATGGACATAAATTTTTTACTTGATTTAGTTGATGTTTTGACCTGATACAGCTTCATAGACATATAAAAATGCTTTTAATCTCCTCAAACTTCTGCTCTTGCCATTAATAAATATAGATGTGTCATTAGCATACATAAGATGGGAGATTGGTGAAACATTTATTGGCATGAAAAAATTCTCCGGAAACTGAATACTAATCAGCATTTTAATCCCTCTTGAGAAAAGCTTCAGTAACAATGTTGTACATTAAGGGGGTGATGGGATCCCCTTGCTCAATTTCTCTATTAGAGCTAAAGAAACCAGAGGCACACCCATTGATCAATACTGAAAACCTTGCAGTCTTAATGTCTTTCCCTTGCAGAAATCCTGATTGCTCATGAGATATGAGTTCGTGCATAAGAGGTTTCAATCTCTCCCTTATTTATGAAGTTAGAGAGGCTAATTGGTCTGAAATCTCCAAAGGTATTAGAAATTGGTTATTAGGGATCAACGCCAACCAAGTACTTGAAATTCATTTTCAGATGCCAATAAGTCACTCGTATAATCTTCCAACAAGTTGTGAATAAATATCAAGAAAAACCATCTGATCCAGGAGTCTCGTCTCTATTAAGCTCAAAAGTAGCTCTCTTGAGCTCTTGTAAATCCATGCATCTCGGCAAAAGCTCATTATCTTCTTCACTAATAAGCTTAGGAATGATAGACATGAAGTGATCATGATACTGTCTAGTGATGTCTTAATCATGTACCTTTTCATTGAGAAGCTCTGTAAAAAAATTAGCTCCTTTCTCTTTAATTCCTACAAGATCAGTTAGCCATATACCCTCGCTAGATTTGATATTAGTGATTTAGTTTTGCACCTTCTCTCTTTCATAACATAATGAAAATAACTAGAGTTTGCATCTCCATCCTTCAGCCACTTTACATTTGTATTTTGTCTCCAAAAATATTGTCACCTCCTTTTTTAGATAAGATGAGTAGTGCCCTTTCTACGTTTAGCTTGATCAGGTCATCTTCAGTTCCAGTCTGCTGATAAACTTCTTCTAGTGCCTCCACTCTATTCTCAGCATCAACTAGATTCTGGTGGATATTCCCAAATGATTTTCTATTCCATTTTAAGCATGGTCTTAATTCTTTTTAGCTTAAATACCATGTTAAAGATTCCATCAAATTCATGTGGATGTTTCCAATTATCTCTTACCATATCCATAATTCAAGCCTATGCAACCACATTTCCTAGAATCTAAAAGGCTTTGGTAGTTGTTCTACTGAGTTTTGGATTGATATTAGGAGGAGTTGTGGTTAGATGTTCTTCGGTTAAGTACATGGATAGAAGTATGTGGGAATTGAGTGAACCAATCCACATCCATGTATCTAGTTTCTGAAGTAATTTTGTCCTCTATAACCCTATTGTTGGTCCATGTGAATAGGCTTGATTCAGATGCAGTCTTGACAGCTTGCTTGGTAGGAATAATAGTCTAATTCTGTTTCCAAGTTCTTCCTAGCTCGGAGTGCTGCATTCTACAGTTGGAGTCTTCATGGCCCAATTGTCGACGGTCCTATAGTACATATTTTGTTACACATATTCCACCTCACACTCTTTGAAATGTTATGGAAATCCAAGTTGGATTGATGGAATCAGCTCTGCAATAAGGTTAACCTCTATGCACAATTTGATAGTTGATGGATGAGTGATGTAACTCGTAGCTGCATCCATCTTGGTTAACTTGTCTATATGATCCCAACATCTTCCAGCATAGTATTATTGTGATAGTAAAGAGGAATGTCTCTTACCGTGACCCATACTGGAACAACTGGGGATTCATATGCTCAAGTGAGAATTCAGGAGACCATTTGAGGATTTTCATCGGAGCACAGGCGATTGTCCAAAGGGATTTATGCCAGCATCTCTGGTAGTCTTCTTGCTCCTTGAAGCGGATTAGTTCATGTTTGTAGTCAAGA
This sequence comes from Sherardia arvensis, assembly GCA_948330725.1. Taxonomy (NCBI): domain Eukaryota; kingdom Viridiplantae; phylum Streptophyta; class Magnoliopsida; order Gentianales; family Rubiaceae; genus Sherardia; species Sherardia arvensis. The sequence continues at coordinate 18,231,391 of OX415235.1, forward strand.
GAGCCCGGCTGGAATCACCCTTTGAATTTGATGGATTGAAAAGTTGCCTAGATGTTGCCATGGTCGGTTTAGCTCTTGAAATTTTCTTATCAAAGCGTTCTTGTAGTGGCTCGACAAAACTTGAACAGAATATATGTCATATATGTACGCTGCTTTGCCATTGAACGGCTAATTGTTCTAATCTCAAGATTGGATGGTAAGGTGGAGAAGAGGGGTCTGTTATCTGAGGCTAAGACTTGAATAAACGCTTTTCTAGACGGTGGTGCCACCGTGTTGGGGTGGCAGCCTCGGCGTAAAAGAGACGATATCAGTAATTCTGTGCCACTAACGGTCTTATAGTAGAGAGTTAAACATTGAATTTAGTGGCGCGTGTGCTACAATCGAAGAGAGATAAAAGAAAAAAGGAAGGGAAATAAAAGTATGTTTTTTTGGAAAATCCTTTATCTTTCCAATTAATTAATACAGTTAACGGACCTACCTATATGAAATCCATCTTATCTAAACAATCAAATTATAATAGTGAAACTGATATATATCACGATACATCCTGCCATTACTGACATATTCCACCTATATATGAATGTATCCCTTTTTTGAACCAAAACGATCGACAATAGTGACCAAAGGAAGGAGTGTACGCCAATTCAGGGTACTGCACGGCTGAATTAGAGCTAGGTTTTGAACCAAAATGATCGACAATGAATTAACTATCAATAGATCTACTATTTACGTCTAATTCTTTGTTCTATTTAACTGTGACGAGCATGTTTAAACATGGTGGTAGTATGTTCAAACATGGTGAAAATCAAAGACAGAAACACACAATATTTTTTACGCAGTTTGGTGATAAAAACATCTACATTTGCGAGATCTTGGTCAGTCTAGAAACCATCCACTAAAATAATCAATGCAGCATACAAAAGTTCCTCACTTCTACCTATCAATGATTACCTCTAGTGAACTTGTGAGCATTTATCACTTGTCGGTCAATGTCAAGCTCCTCACTTGACAAGGTCGAACTCCTCACTCAACTTTCTGATGACTACCTCTACCGAGGATATTATGACTGTGGTTCTAGACTTGTCGATGAACAAGATCTCGTTGCAGTTGATTGCTAAACTATGACTGCTCCACCCGAAAGTATCCTTGATCACTTAGGATTTTTTGCTCATTAATCTGTAAGTATTGTAGCATCCCTTGTTCTTCCTTTATAACACGTGTTGTACCTTCAATATTCACGTACAACCTTAATCTATTATTTCTATAAACTAAAGATTACAATTATAGAAAAAGAATAGAGTAGATCTCTTTCTAATGGGAGATGTTATTGCCAGAGCTATTATTAGCTTCCAGAGCAAAAATACTCCTCCTTCCCTAAACTACCCTTATTTAGTCAAACACTAATAATATTCATTTACCCAATTTAGCTTCCTATCATTTATCTACAAAATATTCCTTTTTATCTCTTCTTTCAAATTTCACCTCCTTTCCGTACGTATGTGATTTCTTTTATTCTCTTCCTACAAAATTTCTGCGCGAGATACTTTCTTCACCTACTGTGATTTTTTTTCCAACTTTTCTTTCATCTTACTCTTTTCTTTGGGGTTCTGGTTTCACCCGAGAAGTTATATTGTGTGGATTCAATTTCTCCAAGCTCTTCAGTTTTGTGAACTGAATCAAACACGTAAGATCCAAGTAAGTTCCCAGTTTCGACTGAATTTGATTCCTCGTATTTTTGTAATTTTGTTGTTGTATCCGTGATGAAACAATCATGATATTGAGTTCGATATTTTCCTTTCAAAAACTCGAGTTCTTGTTTGATGTGGAATGATTCATCTAAATATTTTTAGGCTGGACTATTGTTATTCAAGGTTAGTTTCAATTCTATTACATGCCTCTGTTTATGTCTTCTTTTAGTTTTTTTAATGATAATCTAAATTTAATATGTTTATGATAAAAGTGCCATGTTCCAGTCCTTCAATTTGCAGTGGTCTTTGAGTGATCAGTTGGAATGCCAAATGATTATGAAATTTAAAATTTCTAATGAAAGCTATTTCAGTCTTCATTTTAATGGTGTTAAAATCATGATTTTTGAAATTCGGAGAAGAAAGTTATGGTCTGTTTAGTACAAGGTAGGAAACCATAAAAGTATTATGTTCCAGTGCTTCAATCTGTAGTGCTCTTTGAGTGATCAGTTGAACTGCCAAATGATTATGAAATTGAAATTTTTGAATTTATAATGAAAGCTATTTCAGTCTACATTTTAATGGTGTTAAAATCATGATTCTTGAAATTCGGAGAAGAAAGTTATGATCTGTTTAGTACAAGGTAGGAAACCAGAAAAATGTTATGATGGTTTTTTGAACACTTTTCAGTAGGGTCTCTTTCCTGTTCAATTCATTCTTTTAGCTGTCATGAAGTTGATTTTAGATGATTTATTTTGTTTGAAGTACATGGTGTTAACACTTTTGTGTTGAACAAGATGATGTTGAACATAAAGAAGGACGTTGAAGACTAAAGCTACATTCAACCCTTTTTTATCAAGACAATTCCTTACGTACTCAGTTGTTGCTTTAGGGATATAGGAGAATACGAGAAGAATGAGTTGTTTTATGCAGATACCTTGTCATGGATATCTTGTTTTGTATATATTTTATCAACTCTTATTGTTAATATTCTCTTGTTCAACTTTCAGCATTTATAGTATTTGTTGACATTGTTACATTATGGTATGTTACTTTTTTGGTTTGTGATGTAGAACAGAAAAGTTCGTTTAAAGAAAAGATAAAGATGCAGAAAGGCTGAAATTTTGTAGGAAGAGAATAAATTAAAAGAAGTCAAATATGTACGGAGAGGAGGTGAAATTTGAAAGAAAAGATAAAAAGAAATATTTTGTAGATAAATTATAGGAAGCTAAATTGTGTAAATAAATATTATTAGTGTTTGACTAAATAAGGGTAGTTTAGGGAATGAGGAGTAATTTTGCTCTGGAAGCTAATAATAACTCTGGCAATAACAGCTCCCCTTTCTAACTCTCAAACTATGTCTAACTAATTCTTCCATAATTAATTCCATACGCAATATTAATCTTCCATTCTTGAATTGGACGAGAATATAAATGACTTGCAATCTAGTCTATATACGATTTTCAATTGCTGAAAATAAATCAGTTTTCCATAACAAAGTAATCTGATCCATACAAAAATTCCAAATTCATAAATAATTTTCCTGAGCATGTTATATGTAACATGGTTTCATCTTTTTCACAAAATTTGCCAACTTAAAAGTACGGACTTTATAGACAAAAGTGTCCATTACTGTTTATAGAATTTAAGAGTATGAATGTGTCCTTAATTCGTTATCAACTTAGTTAATTTCACCACATTTGGATTAAAATTTCAATGACGGGGTAACATTAACCTTCACTTTGTAAATAAACTTGTGTGAGTTCATTTTTTTTTCACGATCGGAACTAATTAAAACCAAACTCAACTATAAGTAAATATATAAAAGCATTACCTAATTTTGACCTTGGAAATCTCAAAAGCGGCTATGCATTGTCATATACCCTATCCGACAACATACAAAACTATATAGTTAAGAAGAGAACGGGCACTCTGTTAATTTTGTAGTGAAGATGGCAAGTTTGAGGAAGTTGATTTATATTCAAATTAAATATACATGAAAGCTGCGGCACATCTGTACAGTACGTGCTTCAAGTATAGTATATATACCGAGTGTAAAGTTATGCATGGCTCCAAATGAATCAGTATATATGTTAATAATTTGAACGAATCGTCCAACATGCATATTCAAGTTGCTAAATGCTTTTTCCTCAACTAGCTAGCTATAGTTTGCTAGGAAAAAGTTCTTGGAACACATGCCCGATATCGAGTTAGGTTAGAATTTGAGGCAGGAAGGTTCCTCAGCGGATTAAACCTTGGACGTAGCTGCTGTACGTACGTCTGCGCGTATGCATTATTCATAAAATAATTAAATAAATAAACCAAATACGGCTTTACTTTATCTATATCGCGGCATATTGATCTAATAGGCCGTCTTGTGTCATGGAGAGATTTCTGATGACAAGCAGAGTCACGATAAATTAATGTTAGATAAATATATAAACTCATCTAAGGAATAAATTTCTTCTGTCTTCATTTGGGCCAATAGATTTCACAAATAACCTCATTTAATGCGATTAATGAATAAATATAAATAAAATTCTTATAGACTTTATTTAATTAAATATAAATAAACTATCACATATAACATACATGATATAGATATTTTATCACTTATACTTTGGATTTCGGGTTCCGGATTTCAGCTCAAAATCTGCCACTATATATACACTCTAATCAACCGTATTTCACAAAAGTACACTGCAGATCAATGCCGTCACTCTGAAGGAAAATTTTCAGTTGTACCAAAACGACCCCAGGTCTAACGAGACTACGTACGAGAGTTATTAAGCATTTATGGGACTCTTGAAGTATTTAGATTGATTAGTTTACGCTTGCATGTTACTTCGATTCAAGTATTAATTTGCCAACTGTCAGTGTCAAATCTATGGAAGCCTGACCTTTTTGAGTGATCATGGCATGGAAACTTGGTCCCAAGTAGGCACGTACGTTGAAATTTTCAAAAAAATAAAATAAAACATGATTCGTATCATGACAAAGAGTTCAGATATCATACAAATACAAGATCAACTGATCGATCTTTAGTGCCATCATTATTGGTGAATAATACAATTACAGATCCAGCATCTGCGTGTGAGCATTACCGAATTTTCTCAGCGTCATATAGAATCATGTAGTATCTTTTTCTTTTGTGTGGAAGGAATGTACCTTTTTTATATTTCATTTTTCTAAAGGAAAATAGATTAGATATTCATCGATTAAATATAAATTAATGTGTAAATATTAAACTACATCGTATGGATAATGGAGTACACACTACCATGCAACTACCAATAAATCATAAGTTTATCAGATTTTCCTTTTTTCTGTTTTGCTCAGGCGCCCAAAATATAGTTTGTGTTTTTTTTTTAATTTAAACCACTCACTAGTGGAAGTAGGTAGAAGCGCAGCGCAGAAGCACAGCGGGAAAAATGAAACTTGTTTTTCCCGCCGTGCTTCTAGTTTACGAAATCGGAAACCTTCCGCTACTGGATGCCAAAATTTGGCTAGCCGCTGTCTTACGTGTAGGACAGCGGGAAATGGAAACCCGTCGTGCATTATGATAAACGACGGTGAGAATGCACGGCGGGAACGATTTCCTGCCGTGCTGTCCAAAGTTTCCGAGGTCGGAAACAGTCCTAAACTTTGGCCGTGGCACTTGCAAAGCACGTGCCAATATATATGTGGTTTTGAATACATGATACCGGCTAGTTTCCGAACCCGTAAATAAGACAGAAACTGTACTCAGAATTAGTGGCATTTATTACGATATCGGAAACCACTCGAAAACGTAGAAGGGAAGGTATCTGAAATCGTAAACTGTCCGGAACAGGTTTACGAAATCGGAAACATGCCGGTGTCATGGCGTTTAAAAGTCTGTTCTCTGCATTTGTATTTTGGGAGAAAGTTTTGAAAGTTTAGAAAAAGGGGAAAGTGTTGCCTGAATTCTTGATCTAAGTTTGAATCGTGAAGGTATGTCATCACATGTTTAAATTTTGCATTGTAAAATTGTGGAATCGATGTGCTCTCCATGTTATGATTTGTATGTATTTTTTTGTTTACATGACATGCTTGTTTTTTATGTATGAGAACTTGAAAATGTTGTAATTCTATGAATGGGCTTTGATAATTAGTGATTCTAAAGGTTGATCAAGTTTGAATTTTTTCAATTTAGGAGTTTGTTTGTAGAGTTGGCACGTTGCAATGGAACGGTCTAGAATTATACAAGAGAATATTAGGACTTCGCGTGAATATTTGAATCTCGTGACAGAGTTTGTGAATGTTGCCAGTGAGTATGCAAGAGTACAGAATGAGTCGCTAATTCGATGCCCTTGTAGAGATTGTAAGAATGGTGTGTGTTTGAGTGTGCGTGATTTAAAGTCCCACTTGATTGTGACAGGATTTTTAAGAGCGTATACTAGGTGGACATTACATGGAGAGGCTCGTAGTGTCGTCGCAGAAAACCAAGTTTTGATTGAAGAGGAGAGTGTTAATGGTGATATGGATCATGATTTTGAATATGATGATTTGGCGGAAGGTGTGGCCATGCATTTCAAAGGTAGACTTGGGGTGCTGGAGGCGATGTATGAAGATAAAAAGACTCTGTTGTATGAAGGAGCTAGGCACACTGTTCTTAGTTCTGCGCTGATGATGATGAATTTGAAAGCGAAACGTGGTTTGACGGAGAAAGCAGTGACGGAATTGTTGGAATTATTCAAGAAGTTGTTTCCTAAAGATAATTTGTTGCCAAAAAGTTCCTATGCTGCATAGAAAATTATTTGTCCAATGGGATTGGAATTGGAAAAAATTCACGCATGCCTTAATGATTGTATGTTATACAGGGGCGAAGATGCTGAAAGGGAAACATGTCGCGTTTGCAACTAGTCTAGGTATACGAAAAGGTCCAGGTCAATAGGTGTTTGTGCAGAGACGGCGCCTGGGACAAAGAAAAGGAGTCCTGCTAAAGTTGTGTGGTACCTCCCCATCATTCCTAGGTTGAGGCGTTTATTCGCTAATAAGGAAGATGCAAAAAATTTAACTTGGCATGCAGATAGGAATAGGCCTGATGACGATGTGATTCGACATGCCTCTGATGGTGATCAGTGGAAGCATATTGATGAGTTGTACCCTGAATTTGGTAATGAGCCGCTTAATTTGTTGTTAGGTTTGTCGACTAATGGTATGAATCCTTTTGCAGATCTGAGCAGCACTCACAGTTCGTGGCCCGTGATGGTTGTGATTTACAATTTACCACCTTGGTTAACTATGAAACGTAAGTACGTTCTACTATCACTTATGATCTCAGGTCCAAAACAACCAGGTAATGACATTGACGTTTATCTTGCTCCCCTAATCGAATATCTTAGGAAGTTGTGTATTTTGAGAACTAGACATATGATGGATACCGGGAAGAGTGGTTTGACATGAGAGCGATGCTATTTTGTACCATTAATGATTTCCCTGCATTAGGTAATTTGGTAGGTTACTCTGTTAAAGGGCATTTTGCTTGCCCAGTTTGTGAGATGGACACTAGTCACGTTCAACTTAAGCACGGAAGGAAAACAGTTTATTTAGGATACAGGAGATTTCTAAATCACGAGCATGCCCTCCGTAAGTGTAAGAAGTGGTTTGATGGTGCGGTTGATGAGAGGCATGCACCAACGCCTGTTTCTGGTGAGAGTGTGTATGAATCTGTAAAGGACATCTCCAATGATTTTGGAAAGAATAGGAAGAAGCTAGTAGTGAATGGTGTATGGAAAAAATCTTCAATTTTTTAAGAGTTGCCGTACTGGAAAGATTTGGAGTTTAGACATTGTTTGGATGTCATGCACATAGGAAAGAATGTTTGCGAGAGTGATTGGCACATTACTAGACATCCCGGGGAAGAGTAAGGATGGCTTGAAAGCTAGGATGGATTTGGAGGCAATGGGTGTTAGACCGGGTTTGGTCCCCGTGAAGGAAATTGGCAAGACATATTTGTCGCCGGCCTCTTACACCATGTCTGATTCAGAGAAGGAGAAATTTTGTCAAAGTCTGAAGGACATTAAAGTACCTAGTACCTACTCGTCCAACATAAGTCGATGTGTGAATGTTGATGAGGTGAAATTTGGGGGACTCAAATCACACGACTGCCGCGTCTTGATGCAAGAATTGAATGCCATTGCTTTACGCACGTCCCTACCTCCACATGTTAGACGCTGCATAAGCCGCTTATGTATGTTCTTCAAGTCCATTTGTAGAAAGAATATTAGCCGAGAGACTAGATAAACTACAAGAAATGGTTGTCGAAGTTTTATGTCGGATGGAGATGTTCTTCCCGCCCTCATTTTTTGATATAATGGTGCATCTTATAGTTCATCTTGTGCGTGAGATCAGGTGTTGTGGTCCAGTGTTTTTGAGATGGATGTACCCTTTCGAGCGCTACATGAAGATTTTCAAGCATTTTGTGAAGAACAGATACAGGCCCGATGCCAGTATAGTTCAGCATTACGTAACTGAAGAGTCAATAGAATTCTGCACCGCGTACCTCGATGATGTTGAAACTGTTGGTGTCCCGAAAAACAGGCATGCGGACAGGATTGAAGGCTATGCATTTGGTAGTGGAACATATGTCACGCCCACTAATGTTGAGTTGAAGGTTGCACATCTATATGTGCTTCGTAACCATAAGGCTGTGGTTCCCTATGTTGGCCTTCACATGGATGAAATAAGGAGATTGATGCCGCTTCTAGAAACTGAATATGTCCATGAAGAGCACACAAGGACATTTGTGGCGTGCCTCAGAAAGAAGCGGAAGTTGGAGATCATTCTGAGGAAGTGAAATGGTTGTCTAGATTACCGATGGGTGCGGTTTTGTCATACAGGGGCTACAACGTGAATGGTTACACATTTAGTACGAAGACAGTTGATGCGCAACGCATATCGCAGAACAGTGGTGTTTCTTCGATTGCTGAGGAGTTAAAGCTCGGCGTGTATGAAGACAACCGGTTTTGTGGAACAATCACAGACATATGGGAGTTAAAATATGTGAGACTGAAGGTAGTTGTATTCAAGTGCGACTGGATTGACCCAGCCACGGGTTTTGTTCCTGATCCATTAGGCCTAACCATTGTTGACCGGAGGAAAGTTTGTTACAAGTGGGATCCATTCATTCTAGCGACACAGGCCGACCAAGTTTTCTACTTGAAGGACCCTGCTTCTGCTCACCAGGAGATTGTACTGAACAGGAAGAGAGAATTTATTGGTGGAGAGAGTCAAGAAGAATGTTTGAACGATGTGGATACCTTTAAAATAGCCTTTGATGGTGAAGACAATATAAACTTACAGGAAACTGCAGCAAATCTCCGCCGTTACCAGTGCAGGTTGGATCATGAAGAAGGGGAGTGGATTGATGAGCGGGGGATACCAAATAAAAAACAACCACCTTAGGCAAAGGGGTCGAAGAGTAAAAATATGCGCGTTTCGTAAATGTAAAACATATCGCCCTCGAGCGTTTAATGTACATTACATCTAATATTGTATTATAATTTGTGTTCTTATGTTATAAATCCTTGTAGGTGTACTGTATGTGTAATTAGAATACTGACATCCCACTAAATTGGCGAGTATCACAAAAGTTACACATTTTCCGTACTATATACGAGTTCGTAAGGCTCTCCATCGGGGGGTTTACGTGATCGGAAATGGTATTGTCATCTATTAAATAAATCACATTTCCTTAATAATTATTAAGTGAGATCCAGTGGATTACCCGGATGGAGTTCCGGCTCGGAAACTTATCAATCTCTGGACGCTTTCCAAAATCGGAAAAGCCTGTTTATTTTTTACCTAAAAATGCATGTCTTTACGGACTATTTCTGAAATCGGATGTAATTAGTCTAGAACCATTACCGACGTCGTAAACTTTGACCTGAAATCTGAACTCATTTTATTTGTGCCTATTTCAAATCCAGTGGATTACCCGGATGGAGTTCCGGCTCGTAAAGTTTTATGGACCGGTTAATTTCTGATTTCGGAAATAGATAGCAAAAGGTATTCTGTACTGATTCCGAGCTCGGAAACCAATCCTTTACTCTTCAAAAAAATTGAAAACCATGATTTTGTCTCTACAAGTGAAATACATTACAAATGAAATAACAAGTGAAAACAAGGGATGTATTTAAATGAAATCAATAATATTGTATTATCGAATGACAAATGAAATGATGTTTGATGCTAAGAACAATCCAACTACTTAGAAGATGATATGCTTCATCACATCATTGTCATCTTTGTCTTTATTAGCTGGATCTTGGTGTTCATGTGCTTCATCTGCCTCGGCACCAGTAACCGGCCTCGATTGTGAGCCGCCCGCTTCTCCACCACCCGTTCCCCGCATCATCGCCTCACGCTCGGCTCTACGAATAGCGCGCTCCCTCTTTTCAACCAACCGCGCTTCCTTGCTCACGTACAAGAAATCTGGAATTTCTGACTTCATGCTCTTGTAAAATTTTTTCCATCCCACATTCTCGTCGATTTCTGCCATACAAATATAACACATATAATGATTTCCATGTCCTAAGTAATAACTATCAACAAATTCAATACAAAAAACATATGTTAAGGAATATTATCTTGCTTCTCAACGTTTTGCATCCTCTTATTCTTTGTTTTGGGTGGCTTGTTCATCCAAGCACCATCAAATACCACCATCCCTCTATTGTCAAAATATTCTAGGTCAAACTTCTCCAACCTAATACCCGACGTAGAACTAAACGGAAAAGCTTCCTTGTATGACAACATGTGGCTTCTGGCCAGAAACAAAGTTATATAACTACCATAGGGTATATTATCCCGTGGTTTTTCCCCTTCACAGCCATATTCATATGCTCCAAGATGCTGAATCCAGGGTTTGTCAATTTGTTATCTGCAAGATAGAAGAACTCCATGGTAGTGGTGGTGGTTGGCTCTGTAGAATACCTTGCACTTGGCAATATGGTCTTGTGCACGATCTCATACAAAATCTTGTCCTCTAAAGCCATGAACTTTGTATTGAACTTGTTGGTTGCAGTTCCAGGGTTGGAGTTGTGCCGCCCAAATTACTTCTCAGCTAAAGATACTTTATCCAGGCCATGACACTTATCGGGGTGATCTGGCATATGGCCCTTGTAATGGACATTGTAAGGGCCATTTTCTTTCTGAGGGTGGCAGTCTTCAAGTTTCAAGTAAGGACAACCTAAAACCTGGTTTATCATATTCCAACTAACGTTTTGCTTCTCAAATTATATATAAGGTTGCTACATATCATGAATTTCATTTCATAAAAATCGCAAGACAGCCTCAATTAAATTTGGTATCTAAGTAAAATATTTAACCATAGTATGTAACGTCTGCAATTCATACTATATTATGATCAATCAAACTTAGTAGCAAGCTACTAGGTGCAGACTACCAACCAACTTAAATGTAAACAAATAAAAAAATGAATAGAAGAAAGTATTTCACTGAAACATTATCGCAAACAGAAAGAGGGTGAACCGGAATGAATGACGTCAGCTTCTGGTTCTTCCATGACCGTCAGAGAGAAGAAGATACCAGTAACAGTTGCAAATGTTTTATGATGAGAAGATAAGATGTAGAGTATTGTCAAAGATGATAATCACAATTGAATAGAAATTGAATAATTTGTAACATCTGCCCATACGACGGTCCTCTTTCCATTTTCTTGATCTTATTTCGGTGTGAAGTCAGTACTCACAAAGGCTTTTTGCATACGTTTGAAAATTTAAAGGAATTCTGGTTTATTAAATGGATTTGTTGTAGTGAATTTCTATCTGACTATCTCTGGAATCGGAAAAGGTTGTTGTAATTAATTACATTTCAGCATTCAAGATGGCGGAATTACCAGTAGGGTGATTGTAGGAAAATAGGCATGAATGATTATAAGATAGTACGTATAGTATTCAATAAGTGCAAAACATAACATAGGACGATTCAGCTTACCAGTTTCCCTCTCTTTATTGTTTGATCAGTTTCTGAGAGACAATATGACCAATCAAACTTAGTTAGCTACTAGTAACATATTTAATTTATTAATTCCATATTTAATGATGTCTTTAAGTTCATTTTTTCAACTGAAATGTTCTTTTTTACGATTTCAGAAACAGACTGCAGCGGAAAGGTTACGAAATGGGAAATAGCCCTCACATGTCAGTTCCAGCCAATGTCCGATCTCGTGAACTCTTAGGGATTTCAAATTTATTGATGTTTTACGATGTCGGAATAGCTAAACTTTGTTTTTTTTGAATAGACTTGTTCCGAAAGATTTACGATTTCGGAAACCAAAAGATACACGTTCCGGCCGCTTTCCAATTTCGGAAACCAATATTCTTAAAAAAAACAAATGATCAACTTTCTAAAGATGATAATGACAATTTAAAATTCATTTGAAAGGGAAAATTGATTTAAAAAAAATGATAATCAACTTCATACAATTTGTAAAACTTGATCAAATTGTAATAGTCTTCAAAGGACACAATATCTTAAGCAAAATTTTAAAAAAAATGTTTCAACAATTCAAAATATCTACAAATAAACCTAGCCATCAAATCCTTGAAAGAAACCATGTTGTGTGAAGTCGTGGTCTTGTGAAGTTGAGGGGCCACGGGAAGTTGAGGGGGCTTGTAAGGTCGACGCGGCATTAGAAGTAGAGGCATCATGTGTGGCATCATGTGTGGCATCATGTGTGGCCTCTTCATCCTCACTCACTTGCGCAAGGTCACCATAGTACACATCTTCCTCATCCTCACTCAGCACGATTTGGAGACCCTTCTCTTGGATGTGCGCTTCTTGATCAGCTTTGAGCGCATCCAGTCGTCGTTTCTAGTTGGCTAGAAAAACAACAAAACAAGTGCGAGATCTTTGTAAAAAGCCCCTTCCGTTCACCTGCGAGTCAGACACTTAATTGGTTAGGGATTAAAATAAAATCAAACTCATAAACAAGTACAGTGTTTGAAATTAGTGGAACTCACTCGCGGCAGTTTTTAGAGCGGCGGCTTCTTCGCGAGCTTGTTTTCTCCTTGCCACCTTTATCTGTGCACCTGGTTTTAGAGTCTTTTCCTTGAATTTGCCTTTGTCGGTGTCAAACTCCCAACCCTTCAGGTCGATCCACCTATCATCATAGTAGGATTGCATAACCGGCCGATTCAACAGAGGCACACTGGCTTTCCTTAAAAGCGCAGTGATAAGCCCACCATAAGGAAACCTTTTATCCAACAAAGGACCACACTTTCTCATGAACTCATAGATGGTATATCCAGGATTTAGTGGGAAACCCTCCATCAGGTAGTAAAACACAAGCAGACGACCAGTGGTGGGCTCGGTGGCATGCCCTCCCGTGGGCAAATCTGTCTCTGCAGTCCCTTTACCCAACGATTCATCTAACTTGAAGTACTTACGAGCCATTTCAGCCATGTCTAAAGGTTGTTTACTACACTTTGTCACCCACTTATTGAATGTGAAAACATTATAGGGACCCTGTTAAATTTAAGGCCTCGGGTGAGTATAATCAACCCAAGGGCACTCTAGCACCTCATTAATCACAAACTCATCAACGGGTACTGATGAGCCCTAAATATACTCTTGTTTTATAGCATTTGAGAACTAGTTTGGGTAAAATTTTGTGCCAAAGTCAAGAGCTTTAGAGCTAAATCATCCATAGTAGTTTAGGAATGAATGTGTGCATTTTAGCCTTGATTTGCACTTGTAAGAAATACTTGGATGAAAGCAAATTGAAGACCTTCTATGATCATACGAAAGAGTCGAACATTTGATGCTAAGAAGTTGATGAATTGATCATAGAAGTAGTATGAAGGCCACCTTTCCTTAGGTGGTAGAAGTTGCCCAAAAAAGTGTCGCTCGTGCCCAGAAAAGCGTCGCTCGTGCCCAAAAAAGCGTCGTTCTAGTTTAAAGAAAGTGTCACTGAAGATGAAGGAAGTCTCACTGATGCCCAGAAGCGTTGATGTAGCCCAGAAGAGTTGCCAAAATAGTGACAGAAGAAATCGTCGCTAAAAAAATATCGCTAAACCAGCGGCCCTCTTGCCTTCTTGAGCTGAATTTTTGGGGCTATAAATACCCCCGTATCTCCCCCATTTGGAGGGACGGCTCCCACCATGTAGTACCCTAGTTCTTCATCTTCTTTTCCATTTTCTTTGCTTTTAATTCCATTAGATTAGTAGTTTCATTCCATGAACTTTAGTCTAGCTTAGTTTGATCCTTGGGAGCATTTGAATTCATTTTCCCCTTGAAACTTTGAGGGTTCTTTATGCTTAAACTTTGGGTTTTGATTATCATTTGATGAACTTGAATTCTTATGCATGAATGTTGTTCAATCTTGCTTAATTTGTTATGGGCTTTGTGTTTTATATCAATTGCAGGCTCCATAGTCATTAATTAGGGTAGTTTAGTTAGAGTAATCCAGTATGGTGATGGTACTTAGTGTAATGGTAGCATAATCTCTAGTTGTTAGATTAAGGACTATGGAAGGGGTTGAGTGATGACAAATTCTCCCCTTGTTGTGTGATTGTAGTTAAGAAATGCCATGATAAATATAAGTTGTTAGAATTGGAAATCTCATGAACTTGCATGATTAATCAATTATGTGTTTAGGTAAGGATTTAATGTGATCATTGGTCCCCCTAATATGTGGTTGTATACTTGAGTTGAAGATTCCTTTTTAAGATATGATTTTTATCAATGAATAGCTAGATTTGTGGGTAGAACGTGATCGTTTACTCCAATATCACAAAGTAGCAAGTATGAATTGAGATTTGTATGTGATCATCGTCTTAGTTCGTCCTAGTTATCAAATGTCTTATTTGTATGCTCTCGTGATCGCGGGTGTGTGAGTAAGTTTGTCACTCTCTAATTTTAATACCATTGTTGAGTTATCTATGATGTGATCATTTAGGTGAATAAACAATGAGAGCTTTTGAGTGGTGTGATCATCCTCTCTAGCTACACTCGAGAGAATGCTTTCGTCCTTGGCAAATGGTCTAAACTCCCTTGTAATTGCATTTGCCCGGTGATAAGTCGATAGATGGAAAGTGAAGTCATGTGCCTCCCAAGGCCTTATAATCTTAGAGTCCTCCCCTTAGCTTAGCTAATGATAGTTTAGTTTACTTTCATAGTGTAATCAAAACCAACTTCAAAACCCCCCTTGTTTACATTGCTTTCTATATAATATAAAAGTATGCTTATTTTCTACTTTAAAACACTCTTACAAGTCTCTTCTCCTTGTGGTTCGACCCCTACTTCCCACTATCTACTCTCTAGTAGTTAGAAGTTGTAGGTGATTTGAAAATAGTATTTTGATCTCGCGGAGTCCCATTTAACGATGTGGGAAATCGCCTGTCAGGTACTAACACACCATTCACCCTAGTCGAATTCCTAGTGGTTGTGCATCTATCTAGATTAGCAAAAAACTGTCTAACCTCCTCTCTGTAGGTAGCCTCATCAAACATGATTAAGTTATGCAAATGACTAGGACGGAAATAATTAAGCGACTCATTAAAACCTAAATCAGGAACAGATGTAGAGTCTAGCACCTTTGAGTTCAGTTCAGTAATTTTCAGTTCAATTCAGTTCAGTATTTTTCAGTTCAGTTCGGTATTTTTCAATTCATTTCAGTATTTTTCAGTTCAGTTCAGTATTTTTCAGTTCAGTTCAGTTTAGTATTTTTCAGTTCAGTTCAGTTCAGGCGTATTAAACAGGCCCTAAGTCACACATGCCACGCCTAATCCACTTGACATAGTTCTGCTCAGGCCACTTTATCGTAGAATCGCTGGCTGCTACCTGTTCTTTGTCTCTCATCCCCACCTCTCTCATGCCGCTGGACACGCCTTACCAGTTTTCGCAGCGGATCCTCCTCAACCTCCTCCTCCTCTTCCATGTTTTCCTCACCTTCTGCATGGGTACCCTCCTCCTCCTCACTGCAAGACTCCAACCCAGCCATCTCATCATTCTTTGACTCGGTTTCAATTTAAGGTGAGGTGTGGCTTCGATTTCTGCTTCTTTGGCTTAGGGTTTGATGGTGGGGATGGTGATTGACTTTCGGGTGATGTTGGGGCACCCCTCTTAGCTTTGTGCTTCGGCCTGGCTGGAGGCATGATGGTGGGGGTAGGGTTGAATGTGCCGGAATAGATTGAATGTGGTGGTAGGGTTTTTGATTTTGTGATTTGGGGCTTTTCTGAATCATAAAAACGCAGTTGACTATATATACTATCCATCATTTACGAAATCGGAAAACGTCCACTTTTAAATTTTTGCAATTTCCGATTTCGGAAAAGGATCCGGAAAATAGTTGAATTGGGGAAATTTTATTTAAGCGGGTAGTTTACGAGTTCGGAATAGCTAAACTATAAAAACATTAAATTCTGATAATTATAATCCAGTCACAAACCCGGCTACACATCCGGCTCGTAAACTTTTTTTGTAACGGGCCGTTTCCGATTTCGTAAAAGGCGATCTTGTCCGGAAAATAGGTTACGGACCATTTACGATTTCGGAATAGCTAAACTAAAAAACATTAAATTCTGATAATTATAATCCAGTCACAAACCCGGCTACAAATCCGGCTCGTAAACTTTTTCAGTACGGGCCCTTTCCGACATCGTAAAAGTCGATCTCCATCCGGAAAACATGTTGCGGACCATTTACGAATTCGTGAATGTTAGGTCAACAAGACTTCATTTAACTTGATTAAAATAGTCAATTCGGTAAAATTACGGCGTCGTAAACTCTATGAAAAACATACATTACGATGTCGGAACCTGGTTTGTATACTAAAAGATTGCCATTTCCGATGTTGTAAAGCGTCCGGTTCGGCACCAGATTAGACTTAAACCAACCACGTGGGTTCATTCATTCATTATCTTTCCAACCCATTTGTCTCATCCTCATTATTTCTCCTCCTACACCACTCTAGCCTCTCAATATCTTTTCAATTGTAACAATGTCACACTACCCAAATCCAAGAATCCAACTAAAGAACCTCACAAAAAAGTTGAAATTGTTGATTTATTCGAGTATTTTGGGGGTGTTTCATTCCAAAATAGAGGTACAATTGGTTACCTTTATTAACCCATTTGTATTTCTTTGTCATGTGCGATGCAAACAAACAAATGGGTTATGGGGTAACCAAATATTATCAAATCCAAATCCTAGACTGGTTGTTGCATTAATTATCTATTTTAGGGTTAATTTATATTAATGTCTTTTGCATTGGTAGCTAAATCTTTATACTAATTTCATAGGTTTATTTTTTGTTATATGCACCCTAGCTATTTTATTGTAGGTGAAATTGAAATTTTTTAGTTGTTGTTATTTGTAGGTGAATTATTGGACAAGTGCTTGTATTGGGTATTAGTGATTCATTTGTTAATCATGGCTCCTACATGTAAACAAACCAAAAAGAAAATTCCTACGAAGAAGAAGGTCAAGTCATCAACAACAGAGCAATTGGTTGTAGATTCAAAAATTCCTAGAAACTTATGTCGAGAAATACAAAGGCGTTGGGACGCGGGTATTTCCACTCTAATGGAATTCAATAGGTTAGGAATAGCCATAGGGGTAGAGCGTAAATATTGGTCAAGTTGGGTTGGTAAAATCGCTAGAACAAGACATGATATCAAATGGTTCGATTGGACCAGAGTACCAATGGAAAGGAAATTAGAATTGTTAGAAGAATGCAAGGTATGATGGGGTTTTTTTAATCGCATATTACTACATATTTTACAATCGTGAGGGCATTATAATGTGGATCATACTATCTACAACTAATCATGTGTTTCATTATTTTAGAAACCATTCACTATTATCGCCCCCGACATGGCAATGTTAAACCGTGTGACTTTGCAAAAAATCTCAAAGTGTGCACGTCAACATAGGTCTATTCTAAGGAATGAGTATATCTAAGGAAATAAGAAGAACATCATGCCACGGATGGTGTATAAGGACATCCAACCCGAGAGTTGGGAAATCTTCAAAATTCATGGACAGGAGCTATTGGACGATGTAAGATTTTTTCTCTTCTTCAAATTACACTATAGAGTTCGATGTTGCTACTTATGTTTGTTGCTTTTAAAATAGGGCACTCATCTTAATATGGTAGAACTAGCGAAATCAAACAAAATGATTCATCACTATAGTCGCTCGGGATATTATGGAGCGGAGGAAGACTTCATAGAGGAGGAATATGAAGATCGTGTCAAACAAAAAATGGACGATGGTATGGCGAAAGAGGAGGCAAGGGAGACTACTACTAGGATGAATCCCGACCAAATTGAGAGGTGGGAGTCGTTCCTTAAATTGAGACAAAATCCTAGTGGCGTTTATGAAGCCAACGAAACTCTTGAACTTGCCAAAAAAATTGTAAGTCAATTAGAAAATGTGTTTGTATGATATGTAGTAGAGAAATATTTTTTTTATCTATCTAATCAAATTATTGTCATGGTTTCACCCACTTTAAAATTAGGCCCTGGCTAAACAAGAGGAAGCCGATGGAAAACTCACCCCTACGGAAAGGTGTGACATATTGAACAAGGCGATGAGGGACGATCATCCTGGCACCGTTAGGGGGTATGGTTCTCATGTCCGACCTAAGGATGTGTATGGTAAACATCCTTTAGCCTCGAATAATGCTCAAGATGCCAAGTATAAGAAGGTGAGGAAGGAAATTGATTCCATTAAAACAACCATGGAAAATGGTTTTAAGTGGTTTGCTCGCAAACATGGAATCATTTTACCCACCAATTTCGAGGATTTGGGTGAAGATTGGGAACCCCCCTCTTTGGGATCGCGCAACGAACCTTTACAAGATGACCTTGATGAGCCACTAAATGTGGCTAGTCCACCCTTTGTCACAACTTCCTTGGATGCGGCAAGTGGGGGTGAGACTTCTATTCCCAAAAAGGTTAGTCTTCTTGTTCTTATGTGCCAAGTATTTGCTTTTCTTTTCCAATTTTCTACAATTACATGATTTCAATCTCCCGACATATAATCTTGTGTAAAATTAATTGGAATTTCTCCTTACAATTTCAATATCTAGGTAGATTGTCCATGCAATTTGTACATCGATGTGAGTACCACCCAACCCCCTAAATTAGTAGCCATTGGAAATTATGAGGAGGCCATTAAATTACACCATGGGGAGAAGATTCCAATAGGCTTGGTTAAGGTGTCTATAACAAAAGAGATATGTGGTGATGCCCACGTCCCGATTCAAAAAAGGCCCACCTAAACTAGTTTCCAAATCAAGGGGATAACTTCTCTTGTGGCCTAGGAGATTAGTACAAATTCCTAGTAAAAGCGATAAGGAACCACAAAATCCTTGCCCACCAACTAGAAATGAGAAATCTAAGGTGCCAACCACAATTCAATCTCCGAAATCCAAAGGGCCAACCACAATTCCATCTCCTAAATCCAAGGTGCCAACCAAAATTCCATCTCCTAAATCCAAGGTGCCAACCACAATTCCATATACTAAATCAAAGGCGCCAACCACAATTCCATCTCCTTCATATCCATTTGAAGATAGCCAACCTTCATCGTCACTCTGCCAACTTTTTGACAAGTTGTCAAAGCATCCTAAACTTAGTACATATAACTTTCCCGCACCAAAATCTGTTTTTGGTGTTGAAAAATTAGTAGTACTATGCAAGCAAGACTTTGACGATATATGGCGGCCTCAAAGGCTACTATCTACGACAATGTGCCTCGTTCAATTGTAAGTCTTCATTTTCCAAAAAAAACTATTTTATATTCCAACTACAATCGACTAGGTAGTAACACTATCTCTACAATTTATTATAGACAATTGCATCATTTGGCACAAATTCATTCAATGGGATTTCTTGGCTTCATATGCCCCGACTCCGTACAAGTGGGACCCACTCAAGAGAGGAGGGGCTAGCTTATTTGAAAGTTGCCTTAGGAGATCGAACGAAATACTGCTTCATTTGTCCATACCTTGAAAAGTAAGTAGCATTTATACATTACTATTTTTTTTTGGTGTTTACCTAACATTGATGTTTCCATCAACAAACACTCATGTACAAATTTTCTTGTGGATTAGCGAACATTGGCGTTTGGTGACGATAAACACGAGTTCCAGAGAAGTATATTGGATTGATCCGCTTAACATTCCTCCAAGCCAATCATTTAACGAGATTATCAAGGAAGCCATGAATTTCGTAAATCCAAAATCATTCAAATTTAAGGTCTACCAAATTAAGGTAATCTATTCTTATTATTCCTCATATTTGAACCTTATTAGTACCTAAATTGTGTATCTTTTGTCACTATTAGTACAAGGTCCAAGATAATGATTGGGCATGCGGTTACTACATGATGATGTTTATATGGAGGTTGGTTGCACATGCAAGGCTTTCAACTTTAACATTCATAGTGTGAGCTTACTCTTCCATTCCTTATTTGATTTAATGTAAATCCTTGTAATTTGTTACCAACATGCTCTACTTTTTCAAATCGCAGGTTTTCGACGATGATTATACCCCCTACACCTCGCAAGAGTTGAAGGCAGCAAGGGGTGCATTAGCAACCTTCCTATTGGATGAGTGTGCTTCATGCATAGAGCACCCAGCTACAACGACAGAATTGTGAGTCGTCATAGCCGCGTCATTTTTGATTGTGCACTAGATAGTGTTATGAACTACTAGTTGTATACATTTGCTATTAAGCATTTTTTGGCTCGTTAAAGCCAATATTCAAGGATTAGGTCCTTTATTATTGTTATTATATCTAATTTCGATTATACGCTCATCGATCGCGTAAAGCAAATTCAAAATTGAAAAAAAAAATTACACGCACCGAAGCATTTACGAAATCGGAAACCAAAAGAAATTTCTACAACTTTTTCCGGGTGCTTTCCGAAGTCGTATCAGGTTTGGTTTTCTCTACATCTAAAAAACAATGGAAAACCCGGCACGTCGTCCGGCTCGTAAACAGACCACCATAATGGTCTCCAGCAACAACATTCACGAATTCGGAAATGACCCGCTCCATGACTTTGATTTCGGAAAGATTGTCCAGAAATGTACCTCCAGACCTATTTCCGATATCATAAACAAGAAAACAACATGATTACCGGTACATATTTACGGAATCGGAAACTGATTTTGAGACCTATTAAAACTAAAGTTTACGAGCCCGGAAATGTGACCGAAAGATGATTTCCGACTTCCATTTCCGACATCGTACATGTGTTCGCACAAAATTGTTTCCGACATCGTAATGTTTGTTCTTAAATCTAATTCCGACACTGTATCCATCAGCTCACGGCCAGTGATCCATCTTTACGATTTCGGGAAGGACATTACAAATCCAAACCTAAAACTAGATTTACGATTTCGGAAAGTTTTATTTCCGGAAGAGGCGAGAGATTTCCGATATCGGAAATCAGTAGCACAGCGGGGGTGTCCCGCCGTGCTACCCCCGAATCCCCGCCGTCCTTCCTGTCAGCCTCCACTAGTGACTTAAAGTTGGGGATTAAATTTGGCTACCATAACCAATAACCAAAAGATAGTCATCCATGATACATGAAAGGACTGTACTTAGAGTTATTACATGACAGGAAGTTAAAATGGTAGACAAATGAAAGTATTAGAGCTAACGTTTTGACAACTGTGGTGTAATGATACCCTCTCATCTACCATTCCTCACCGAGCAAGTTAATGATCGTTAAACGAAGCATAATTCTGTCAAATGAAAGGTAGAGGATAGATATCATTCACTGTATAAAGAAGGTCTTGAAAGCCACCATTGTAGAAGTCTACTGGCAGCTGTGTTGCTTGTATTGAAATTGTTGTTGTTGCATGTCTATTTATGTGTGTCTTGTCATCTTGGAACCCATTGGACACCTTCTAATGGGCATGTGCTGCCTGCATAGAAACATAAAACAGCAATACATGTCCTATGAAAGTCTCGGGCTTGGAACACCTATTTCATCTAGATGAATTAGACCAAGTAAGGGGTGTGGTGCATCAACAATGTTCATGTTTCTAGTGATGTAGTTGGAGCTCAATTTTGAAAGGTAGTCAGCCATCTGATTGGGCTCTCTAAAGACCTAGCTAATAGGGAGACCTCTGCAAATCACAAACTGTAAAGTTGCCATGCAGCAGATTGTGGAGACTATATCACTCTAATAGCTATCTCGCTATCAGTTTCCAGAGCAAAGGAGCCACTCATTTGTCTCCCTAGCTCCATCCCAAACTAGACAACAAGCAGTTCAGAGTGTAATGATGATGAACATGTAGCATGCTTGAGCTTCATTCTAAGGATCTTACCCCTCTGATGTCTAATCACTACATCCAAGCCAGCAGTATTAGGTGATATAAATGAGGCATCAACATTGACCTTAATACCTTAATCAGGGAGTTCCCACTTTATAGCTCTAACTTGTTTAGGTATTTTTCTTTTCAAAAAAGGCACCAGACCATTTTGCAAGAGTTTAGCATGCTTCTTGTGGCTACCATTGAGTGGGAGTGCAGTAAATATGAGAGATATGTTTTTACTCAAGTTACTAACTACCCCCTGGTTGCTAGTTAGTACATTGTCGAAGAGATAGGTATTTCTCTTACACCATAGAGCCAGAAAGCATGCATCCGAGAAGTGAGGGCTACTTTTGTAAAAAACAATTATGGGAATTGATAGGTGCAGTCCAATATTACTTTTGCAGTCCGTATTTGTATTTAAAGTACCTGATATACCATTATTTATGGAAATCACATTTACTTTTGAATAGATACTGAGAGTATTAAAGACACTTAATGAATAAATACGGACTACGTCAGTAAATACGGGGCTGCATGTAACAATGCCTTTTTTATCTACCTCTATAACACATATAGTATCTCATAATATGTTTCACTGACTGAATATGTGGAACTGGGATAGTAGGTAGTGCACGGATGTGATCAAATATTTGGACATTTTGCATACATGTATTGAAGGAATGATCAGCTGAGTCATGTGACTGACTATAAGGGCATTTGGATGGTAGGTTAAGGCCAAATTTGCACGGAATGTCATCAAATGGTAACAAATCATTAATTAGTCTCCAGATAAAAATCTATACTATACTTTAAAAGAGAATGATTTAGAATTTTCTTAGAATTTTGAATTAAATTTTGGAGCAACCAGATAATTACACATCAGTTTGGCCCCTCTCTTTATTTTTTTATTTTTTATTTTCCTCTCCCTTTTATTTTTTTCCCCTTAATAAACGTCTACCTCTCCTTAAATTTCATCCGTTTTCATCAGTAATGCCTTAAATCCTCTTTCCGATCCAAAACTATGTAATACCTTTGAAGCCCAAAACTCTGTAATTTCCTCAACCTCCCTCATACTTTCGACCACGCCCTCAACCACCGCCGCCTTACCGACAGCTCCTCCGTCAACTTCAACGGCCAGTTCCTTGAGGCCAGCAAAGTAAGACGTCGTTTTGCTCCAGGTGAAGAACTCCGGCCTCCAGGATCCCGACAACCGCCTCGCCGACTGGGAAAGCTCTTCTCCCAACGCGCCGTGCAACTGGTCCGGCGTCACCTGCGACAACCAGGACATCATCGGTTTAGGGTTTTCGATCAGGAGTTGTCAGCACGCGCTCGATTAGGGATCGCTCCAAGGACATCATGAGCGTCGTCGGTGTGCTACTCCTCGGGGTCGGTTGCGGTGCGTTGACCGCCGCGACGATGTTCCTGATCTGGTCTCTGTGAGCGCCGCACCGTTTCGATTTCGAGGATTCTGAGGGCGGGGACGGCGATGATGCCGATGATGAGAACAGGAAGTTTGGTTAAACCCTAAACCTCACTGAAAGTCCGCAGGTCAAATTTTCTTTATGTATCAACTTTTTTTATTAAATGATATGGTTGTGTTTGCTAATGTCTGATGATGCACAGGTTTGTCATTTCTTCATTGTGTGAGGTTTATGATCATATTGGCAATTGATTGTCTGATGAGTGCTTATTGGTTTAAGATCGGTGTTTTTGGTTGTTTTGGACTTGTGAGAACTGGATTTCAAAGCTGGGAGCTTGATTGACTTTGTTTACATTGTTGTGCTACTTGGAAGAGCTTATCTCTATATTTATTGGAATTTAAACTGCAATAAACAGTTATTGATTTGATCAAATATGTTATCTACGCCTTACTGAAATTCTGCTCTTTTTTATTGAAGGATGAGTCTACGAAGAAGTTTGCGTTTCAGTTTCACTGTGTGACTCTAAAAATGGAGAAGGCGTTGGCGAGCTTACCATTTGATCACTTTGAAATCTCAGAAGAGGTTCTAGAACAGGTAATGTGTGAGTTTTGATTTTGTTTAATCTTTACTGGCCGTCTGTTTTTCTGCATTTTCTAATCTTTTTGTTACTTGGCCAGGTTGATTTAGTCCGATCACAGTTGAGAAGGGTGACAAGTTGATATGGTCAACCTTTTATTTCCAACATAATATCCCGCGCACTATCGCATCCCTCGGATACACAGATTGATCAACTTCGCCCTACCACTGGTGTGATTGGATCTCCCCGTGTACTTAATGCCAGGAGCTTAGATCTTTATGTGGCAGAAAAGGTTGTAGGTGATGTAGAGGGCCATGGCTCAGACAATACTGTTCAGACAGTGCATCAAGTGTAAGCATATGATTGAATTCGATGATGGCTGCTACCATGTAATCTGCAGGTACATAATTTGTTTCAGCAACGTTTACTTAATTTCCTTTGTTCTCCTTTTACTTTTTGAGTGTTATTCGGTTGTGACATGGTTTCATTGCATTGTTTATTGAGTGATATAGATGGTTCTCCCAGCTTATCTAACTTTTTTCTATTCTGATGACAGCTTAATTTAGTCTTAGTGTTACTTTTTCAATACATTAGTTCAATTCATTTCAGTTAAGTCTGAGGAGAACATGCTCTCAATTGCACTGTTCATTGAGGTTCAGGCAGTTTATTAGGTTGGTACACGGACTGATTTTTGTTTTATTTACAGATGTGGGTACGAGTTCTGTTACAAGTGTGGGGCTGAGCGGAGGAACAGAGCAACATGCTCTTGTCCAGCATGGGATGAGTTCTATTCTGATTATAGCTACGATTCCTATTCCGGTTCTGATTTTTCGGATTTCTCTGATTAGAGTTGGTAGTTCAGTTGTGGCTTCTGTATGACTATTACTTTCTGATTTTGCTGCTACTATTACTTATGGATGGTTTCTCATTTTGTAAATAGTCTTTTTCTTTATGAAAGTTCATTAAAGTTCAGTGTGTTTGTTGAAGCCATAGATGTTGTTTCTGTACGTTACCATAAGAATAAGGGGATTTGGCATCAGCAAAATGTGTTGTTCTATTATCTCTCTTGAAAATGTTAATCTAAGTTGAGCTTTTTTTTGTTGAAATAGTCTAAGTTGAGCCTGTTTAGTTATTTGCTAAGTGAAAGAGTATTATTAGAATGGCTAAAACAGGCTTACTCAACTCCAAGTTCACAATTTAAAAGCAGTTTGATTATTGGTATTTGATTTGTGCATTTAGTTGCCCTTTCTTTTTTATAGCCTGTAATTATTTCATTAAAAATTGTTAAAACTTACCCAACACCATAATGTTCCTTGAAATAAATACTGGATTTAATCATCCTCACCAATTCTTCATTATTTTTGTAACGTTAAAGATAAATTTTAAATTCTGCTTCGTAACGTTCCTTGAAATAAAAACAGTACTAAATCATCCTCTCTGATTTTTTATTATTTTTGTGTCAATAATTCATGCACTATTTCTTCTTTATAGCCTGCAATTATTTCAGAATATATAATCCAAACTTAATTTAAAAACCTCCATCGTAACGCTTCCTAAAATTAAAACTGCACTTAATGATCGTCACAAATGATTTTTAGTTTGTAACGGTAAGACTTAATTTTATAACTGAACTGTAACGTTCCCTTAAATTAAAATTATACTTATTCAATGTCACAAATTCTTTATTATGGGTTGATCCGTTCTCACAAATTATGCCATAAAAATTATTAATATTTTCATTCACCGATAATATATGCATACTATATGCATGCGAAATTTCATATGATTTGAAAAAAGATTAAATTTTTGACAAAATTATTTAAATGATAAAAGTTTCATAAAAGTCAAATAAAAAAATAAAACTAAATTTATTAATATGTAATTAACCAATTGAAGCTAATGATTCTCGGGTGATACAAATATTCTAAAAAACCCATTAAATCAACTCAAAACTAATGTCATTTTGTTGTGATGCCTTTCATGGTCCAGCCAGTGTAGTTAGTTTGTGGTCAAAGAAACGTTTAGAATTCATATGAAAAATAATTGATGAGTGTATTAACATAAAACGTTTTAATTGGCCTCCTATACATCATGGCGTATCAATGTAAATTAATTGATGAGTGAATTAAAATACAACGTTTTATTTGGTTGGTATTACATCAGGTTGGTCTCAATGGATATTTAATTTAGTGTATTAATCCACATTTAATTCATGCAACCAAAGAGATAAAAATTGGGAATTAATGAGTCGTTTATTTCAATGGTCTTATTAATTTGTTCATCATTATGCCTTCTTTTTGTTATATTTTTATATTATACATTTCTTTTCTTTATTAGTTTTTAACAGTGTTCGTATTTGATTAAATAAAAATTTCGGTCCATTTAAGATTACTTATAAATTATTCACTCATCAATATCAGCTATTTTTTGCCATGTTCGGGTTATAAGACACCCACGCCGATGCACGGATATCTATTTATTAAAATTTTAATTTTATTATATTACTCAAATATAATTTTAATTACTTAAATAATATTTTTATAATATATGCATACAAGAGCAGCATGTTATAAAACTATTCCTACGTCGGACAACTATCAATGAAAAACACTGCATCTCAAAACCCGTTTTCATTCATGAACAACTATACGTTGTTGTCTTTAGAGTTAAAAGTAGAAAAGGATTGAATATTTTGATTTGTGACAAGAATGATCAACCATCCATAGTACCGTTAGTATAGTTTATAAGGAAGTGTTTCAGAAGATGGGATAATAAGGTTATGTAAATTCTTATTTTTTAGATTCTTGAAAACTTAACAATGTTTTAGCGACCAATTTGTTTTTCACCAAAAGGCTATTACATTATATTACTTAATTTTCCCAAAATAATACTTGATCAAAATTACTTAACTAATATTAATTACATTGTTTTTACTAATTTATAATATTTTAAAATTAAATTTCCGTGCATCGGCACGGGATATTATACTAGTAGATATTTGTTTAGGAATGTGAGAGTTCCATATAACTTGTCTCAGAAAGAATTGATCCACAAATCTCATCCTGAATATTGAGTATGCTGATTTGACTGTGAATTTCTCAGTGGATTCAGGGGTCCAAATGAGCACATCTTCACGTGTATTGTGGCATTCTGCAACCTGCAACAAAAGGATAACACTGGTAGATGATAAGTCCATGGTTCACACTCTGGGGTTTCGTTCAGTCTCGGGCCAAGGCCCGAGAAGGTCATGGGCTTGAGATATGTGGAGATGGATCCACGGGTCCATCGGCCCAAATCCTTATATGGAATGCGTATATTCTGAATGTCTTACAATGAATGCACTTCCTATAAAATGGTAATACAACTGTTATCTCCATAAGAGCTGTATTCTTACCACAATTATATACCTTACCAATCTACGGATTGTAGCCCTGTAAATACCAAAGGTTTAGTTGACCTCTCTATCTATTATCTCACATACTATACGCCTTACACTTATAAGTTTCTCTAAACTGTTACTAACTTAAATATTAGAGCGTCCCCTGGGCCACCCCAGGGCTTTGTCTTTCAAATCGGTTCGTGAGCTGGGATTGTGATCAAGTGTGTGTTCCAGACATCCATCAATTGGCACGCCCGGTGGGACAGGCGTGTTAATCTTGATCAAACCAACATGCTGCTCAGATCTGATCATATCTACAACCCTTCTCATAAGCCCGACGCCATGTCAGAATCCGGTGATCCCCGAAGAAGCGCCCGCATGCACGGAAGAAATCTTGAAGTAGAGGAGAACCTCGACGCCGGACAAACCTCACGCGGACGCGGACGTGGACGAGGACGAGGCAGGGGAAGATTCCAGTCGCGCTCCATCTCTGAACCACCACAAAACTCCACCGTAGGTGCTGGAAATCTAACGTTCCATTAACCTCCGGTCCAAACCCGACTGCCACAGGGTCCTCCAACCCCACTACTTCAGGAGCACCCACCTCGGGCCCAGAACCGTCTGGTAGCCGACCTAATCCACGGACCCGGCTTCTGACCGACCAGAAACATAGTGAACGAATAGAACAAGATGGGCACCTTACCGAAGAAAAATTTGGACATTTCGATGAGAACTCGATCCTTAATGAGGACAAAAGGAGGATGAAGGACGAGCGAATCCTCGCTCAAAGGCCCGAGGATGAGTTGGCAAGGAGACGCCAAGCTGCGGGCCCCTCTACATCATGGCCTCCTGTCTCGAACCTCTCTACCTCACGACCCCCGATCTCGAACCCTTCTACATCACAGCCCCTACCTCGGACCCTACAGCATCTCAGCCTCCACAATCGGGTCCGACCTCGAGCCTTCCCCCCACATGCTCGATCCCTCCGTCAGATGACATCCCTGAGGACATCTAGCTTTTGTTGGGGACTCTCCAAATCCGCTATCCTCGGCTGGTGAAAAGCCTACAGGCTAATCCTGGCTAGAGTCTTTATGCCCAAACGCATGAAGCATCAGCTCAGATGTCAATCCCTGACGTACCACCTCACAAAGAAGGAAGCATGCCGTCCTCGAACCCCACACAAGAACAATTGTTTCTAGAAGGGTTATCCAGGAGTCTACCATCATTCGTCAGTCAACAACAACCGCCGCCATTCCCATCTACAGGAGCCAATGGCAATAATGACGGAAACATGAGCATGGAGGAACACCAAAGGCTACACATCATAAATAGCCAAGAGCTGATCCGACGGTAGCAGGGGGAAAGAGCCCAAACCAATTGGCCGCCAAACCCTGACAACTACCAGCCCGCGAATTACGCGAGGACGTATCAAGCATGAGGCCAAGATGAGGTCAACAGGGAACTGGATCGCCTCCTCGGACCTCGGGGGCAAGCTGCCCGCTCCCCCCTTTCACACCACATTATTGACCTCCCGTTTGATAATACGAAGAAGGTGCCCGACCACCTCACACGTATGATGGAACTAGTGATCCTCGAGAGTTCCTGTCTGTCTTCTACAAAACTATGTCGACCAGGAATTTCCATGAATTGGAAATCTGCAAGATCGTCCCTAGCTACCTGCGAGGGAAGGCACAAAATTGGTTTAACCAAACCACCCTCGAAAGCCTGTTCGATTACAGGTATTTCGCCCAATTCCTCCTCCTAGCCTTATTTCAGAAAAAGAAGTTCACCAAATCTATATGTGATCTGGCCAAGTCTCCCGCAAGGAAGGACAAACTGTGGAAGAACAATACCACATATACATGGATCTGTCTACTGAATGTTATGATATGTACCGGATGAATGTTGACGACGACGGGCTGAGGAAGAAGTTAGCCTCCAAGAATCCCACAACCGTCCAGCATCTCCAGGAAATCATGGAGAAGTATCTCAGCCAAGAAAATGCGGTGACGGGAAAGCACGATCGCAACCCGCATGTAGATAGCAAGACCAAAGAACCTAGGATGAAGGTGCCGAAAACAGAGAAAACTGAGAGCCCTTCTAAACCTAGCTTTGAGTCCTACACTCCCCTAACTCGGTCTCGGGTAGAGATATTGTCCATTCACCGACACCTCCTCAAGGATCCTCCCGTGATGAAGGAGTCGGCAGAACAGCAAAGATCCCCAAAGTAATGCCAATATCACAGGGACCGAGGCCATGACACGGATGAATGCTTCCAGCTGAAAAACAAGATAGAGAAGCTAATCCGGCAAGGGATCGTCCAGCAAGCCAGCCCCTCGCTGTCTGTGGATAACCAAGGTGCCCCACGAGGGGCGGGGGAAAGCCTTGGCAGAAGAAGAAGAAGGATGGTCCGAGAAACAACAACCAGAACCAGAGGAAAGGGGGAAATAACCCCCAGGATCCTCCGCCGAATGGAGCCAACAGAGTTATCAATGGAATTAACGGCTACACGGGCGAAGAAGCCTCTTTGACCAAGCTAAAAGCCAGCGTTCGGGCCGTACCCTTGAACCGCTTAACAAGAGATTTCGCCCGGAGGAAACCATTACCTTCCCGGGCGAGGACGCCGTACCCAACCAGGTACCTCACTCCGACCCTTTCATCA
This sequence comes from Sherardia arvensis, assembly GCA_948330725.1. Taxonomy (NCBI): domain Eukaryota; kingdom Viridiplantae; phylum Streptophyta; class Magnoliopsida; order Gentianales; family Rubiaceae; genus Sherardia; species Sherardia arvensis. Next base: position 18,261,442 of record OX415235.1, read on the forward strand.
TTTTGTTCACCATTCATAGTTCTCTGGTTAGGAGAGTCTTCGTGGACGATGGTAGTGGAGTAGGAGTCATGTTCCATGACTGCTTTGAAAAATTGGGCTTCACAAAAGACGACCTCAAGCCCACTGGCCCGATCTCGGGCTTCACTAGAAACCCAGTGATACCCCTCGGCGAGATCACCTTGCTGGTCCAAATGACAGATGGACCACGAAACCTCACGCTCTACTGCAAGTTCGTGGTGGTCAACACGATTACACCGTTCAATGTCATCCTCGGCAAACCATGGATGTGCCAGGCTAAGGCTATTTGGTCTCCCTACCACCTTGTGCTAAAATTCCCTACGAACCAAAGGGTGACACCCATAAGGGGAGATCAGGGAGTGGCACGTTCATGCATGATTACAGCAATTAGAGACGCCAGGAGAGGAATCAACGTCTCGCCCATCAATACAAGCTCAGCAATTCTCTGGTAGGATCCACAGATCGAGCAGCCTCCCATCTTTCATTTTGAACCCGGGGCATATGATGAAATGACACAGCTTTGGCATGGGAGTCAGCAGACCTTAAAGAAGGGAGATCTGGTAATGCCAGTAGGTCTGTGGTGCACGAAAAAATTGGAAGGAGCATTGAAGTAAAAACCTAAGGGTCCATACAAAATCTTCAAAGTCCATCCAAGGGGATTCTACCTCTTGCAGACCACGAAGGAGAGCATCTACACACAGTGATGATAGCAACCTACCTCTGCAGGTACCATGGAGCTTGAAACAAAGTAGACTTTCTCCAGAAAATGAGAAACTACTTCAATAAGGCATAAGGGCCAAGCTTCTTTCTTTCTTTCTTTTGTATTTGAGCCCTAAATTCAGGGATATCTTATGTTTTCAATTTTACCGAGCCATGAGCTCGAAGAATCAATTTATTATTCTATAACAATCTTATTTTATTTTTGAGCAGTCGTCATTCCTTTAACTAAAGAGACATTATGCCTAATAAAGCATGAGCACGGTTGCTACCTAAGTTAATACGCTTCTAATAAGCGTGTGATTGATGCTTATCTAATATAGGCTACTCGAACCATGTGCTCGAGCTACAATCACCTTAGGTAAAAATAAAATAAACACAAGATAATATACTCGTAATAAGTATATGATTGATACTTATCTAATAAAAGCTGCTCAGGCTCTAAAAGTCTGAAAATCAATCTTCTTGGGCACCTCTCGAGATGATATGCTTGGAAAAGTATATGATTGATGCTTATCTAATATAAGTTAATTTGGGCTCTAATAGTCTAAAAATCAATCAACTCGAGGATAATATTAAACGAACTTCAAAGAAAGGTTAAAAAGGTGCTATGGCACCATACTACATGATGTCAACACATCAAAAGTACTACCTACCTATCAAATAGGTCCCTAAAGGTTAAGGCACGTCTTTGACCGCGGGGGGAGGGGGGGAAGAAGAGGTATGTCCTCGAACACCTCGGAGGCCACAACCCTGATTATTATATTCTGCTGACACTTGCCTCATATTTGAAGACAGGAGGGACTCTCCTCTCCCCCTTCTAGGAAATGATCCTGAAGAAGGACCTGGTACTCCTCTGGACACCGACCGGTGAATAGGGTCTGACGCGCCTCGATTCCCTCATGCCCCACGCCCCATCATCTTCCTCGAGCTCGTAGCTGAGGAAGACTCACCCCTCTCCCTTCTTGGCAATGGCGCTGAAGAAGAAGCAGCTACTGGAGATGTGGAAAATGCACCCTGAGCATTCAATTCTTCAAACTGGGCCTTATAAGCAGCCAGCTCCACCTTACATTGCTCTAGCTCATTAGTAACGACGGTTAACTTATGGTTGACATCATAAGCCTCTTTCTGAAGAGTGTTTATACGGATGTCCTTGTTGTGGCCCTCGGCCATAGCTTCTTTCCAGTTATTCACTACTCCCTTCAACTCCCGAGGAAGGTTCCGGTTGGCTTCTTGCAACTTGTCCAGCTGTCTTCTCAGCTCGATCCTCCTCTCCAGATACTCTTTAAGTTGTAGGTGAAGCGAAACTCCTTCTTCTCAGGCCTTGCATGTAAATCCTTCCAGGTCCTCTTTCTCAACTTATAGATCCTCGTACCTCTTAGAAAGAGCCTTGTACCTACACTGCTAGCAGACACAAGATACAGTACAACACTGAGCATAGAAAAGAATACAAAAGTCAATATATTGAAAAATATGTTGTTCAGATTACAAGAAGGCCTAGAGAAGGCAAAGAAATAATTAAAATCTCCCAAAAGAGTTAAGGCTCTAGGGGATTACATGGTCGGGCTGCGGATTCTGAATCTGGTTTACTGGTGGCGTTTTCTCCACGGCTTCCACCAGCAGAAAGAACAGATAAGGGTACAAGGCCAAAATCCTCTCCTTGAGGTCATCTAAGGTCACCACCATGTCTACCGCTTCAAGGCTCTTCATCAAACCCATCTGGAAACCCCCTGCTCGGTGGAGCCCTTCCTCCAATTCCTTCAACTCTGGGGCAGCAGTCGGCCTGTTGTAGAAGGGAGCCAACAGTTTCTTATCCTTCTCCTTGACTAGAAATATCTCAAGAGACTTCCACATCTCCTGGAATTGGGAGCAATGGAAGAGTTTGTTGCAAGTATCCCTGACCTGAGCTCTTTCGTCTCAGGGCTATTAGCGCTTAGCTCCGAAATCACTTGGAGCAAGTGTTTCTGCCTTGCAGGATCGTCATACCACCCCTCTCATTCTTCAGATCAGCAACCTCACAGCTCATATCTAGAAGAGTTGTCTCTCGGGCTAATTGATCATCAGCCAGAGCTTTCTTCTCATTTGCAAGAGCCTCCTTTTCAGCTCTCTCCTTAGCCACTTCATTGCAAAGTTGTTCAATCAACTCAGGCGACCCACTGGATTTCTCAGTATAAGTTGGATCTTCAGTTGCTCCACTTCAGCCGATTTCTCCTTGGCCGCACTCTCAAAGGCTTGACAGCAAGCATAAATCGCCTTAATTGAGCCATACATATGTACCAGTCGTCTCTCTACAGTGCAGCACCTCTACGAGAGTCAGACAAAACCTTTCAAAGACGCGTATCATCAGTTTCAAACCATGCCTACCTAACGAAGATGATAAAACAGTATTGAACTACATACCTGAGCGATTTATGGATACTCCTGATGCATCTCGGACCAGCATTCAGCAAAGCCATACTATCTAGCTCTGAGACATATTCCTCGAACCCACCTAAAGGCTCGAGGCCAATCCTCCGCTTCTTGAAAGCTCTCTCCTCCATATCTTCGGGTCCCTTACATGACTCTTGCACTTTTCTCTTCTTTTCTTCCTCCTCTTCCTCCTTTGCTCGTTGTTGGGCTATCAGCTCGAGCTCGCCGACAATGTCAAGATCGTTGATGGGGGAAACTACTGCACAACATGATTTAACATTTTAGAGGTAGAACAAGAAACTACAAATACAAGTTATATATACATATATATATGGGAAAGCTACCCTCAGCCAAAATTTCCTCTACGATGAAAGACGTCATCGGATCATCACCTTCTTTACCACCAAACATGGTGCACCAAACCTCCCATGTGCTAGCTGATTGTGGAGAAGTAGGCACACCACCTGCCTCTTTTCTCGGACCCCGAGACAGAGCCTCCTCATCATCCGCCTCTTCAGAGAAATCTCGTGCCATTGGCACAACAACGGGCTCCGCGATAACGGACTCCACAACAACGGGGACAGATTCCCTTGGACCTCGTTGCTACTTTCTGAAAGGACGCCGAGCATCTACCATGAACCCAGAACTTCTTTCAGTTGAAGGCTCTACGGATCCCTTGGAAGCTACTTGCTCCCTTTCTCGAGCCTCTTGCTCCTCAGCAACCCTTCGAGCTCGAGCTGCCCTTGCCGCTGCAACAGGGTCTTGCTTATCAATCACAGTGGACTCATACCACTTTTGATGTCAAAACTATCCTTGGGCTGGTCAAAGTAGGCGCTCTTCAGATAGCTGCCATTCTCAAGGGTTCGCCCTGGCATCTCATTTAACCATCTGAAGGCCTGAATAGGCCACAACCAGCCCGTAAGATATGATTCCCCATAGTCCAGCGATCCCGCCGCTTCTCACGGAGTCTGACTGGGGCTCCAACGTCATCATCGGAGTTCTCGACACCGGAATCTACCCGGAGCACCGGAGCTTCGGCGATGTCGGGCTTGGGCTTGGGCTTGGGCCGGTGCCGGCCCACTGGAAAGGCGTGTGCCAGGAAGGCGAGAAGTTCACCAAAAACCTCTGCAACAAGAAGATCATCGGAGCTAGGTTCTTCTCCAACGGCTACGACGGTTAGAGGCCCGGTGGGAAAACAAACTTCACCGACTACAGGTCGCCGAGGGACATCAACGGCCACGGAACCCATACCGCCTCCACCACCGCCGGTCGTGCAGTGGCGAACGCGTCCATCTTCGGTCTGGCCAGCGGCGTCGCGGTGGGGATGGCGCCAAAGGCGAGAATCGCCGTTTACAAGATTTGTTGGAAGAATGGCTGTATGGAATCCGATATACTCGCCGGAATCGATAAGGCGGTTGAAGACGGCGTTAATATTATTTCAATCTCCGTTGGTGGTGGAACTGCTACTTATAACCTTGACCTGATCGCAATGGGATCGTATGCTGCAATGGAGAAGGGGATTTCAGTCTCTGCGTCGGCACAAACAAAGGTCCGGCGACTTTCTCCGTCACCAACGTGGCGCCGTGGATAACCAGCGTCGGAGCGAGTACCATCGACAATAAGTTCCCGGCGAACTTGGTGCTCGGAGATGGGACGGTTTTGAAGGGCGCGTCAATTTTCCGACCATCGAGAGGCTTTCAGAGGAGGAGCTTCCCGTTGTTTTACGCCGGCAACGCATCGACGGATCTCAGCCACGGCCGCGCTGGAATTTTGCCGTTTCCCAGCTACTACGCCACCACCTGCACGGCGGGATCGCTGGACGAGAGAATATGTTTACAATACATACAAACACAAAAGTCTATGGGGAATCAGATCTTCTCCGGAACTGGCTGGATAGGTTCAGTAAAAAAAAAGAAAAAATAATAATAAATATGATTAGATTAATATGCAAAATATGGCCCCTAAAAATAAAGTGCATAGTTTGTGGCCCTTGAAAGTATAATTTGTGTAATTTGTGGCCTTTGACAATATCCGTTACAACGTTTCCGTTAATGACCATATTTGCAGGGGTAAATTAGTAATTTTAACATCATATGCTTCTTCTCCCCCAACTTTTCGCCGGAAATTCCAATCCAAATCACCACCAGTCCACCACCGGCCGCGATTTCAAATCACCATCATCATCGACTTTATCTCCTCCCTTTCTTCCTTGCCCGCCGAAGAACCCACCACACTCAGACCTTCAGAAGATGAAATTCAACGAGCTACGAGCTGAGCCTCTTAGACCCGATCAGAAGTTGAAGTTCATTGCTCCAGTTCTGGCTACGATTCCTGTCACGAGGCATGATGTCACTTCTCATGTGGAATATATACATTCGGACGAGAGCTCTAAAGAGTTCAAGAATGTGACGGAGTGTATGATGATGGTGACGGAGTGTATGATGACGGAGTGTAAATTTCTAATCAGCATCATGTGGTGGGTTCTTCTGATCAGGATGTGACGGAGTGTGGTGGGTTCTTCGGCGGGCAATGAAGAAAGGAAGGAGATAAAGTCGATGATGACGGTGATTTGAAATCGCGGCCGGTGGTGGACTGGTGGTGATTTGGATTGGAATTTCCGGCGAAGAGTTGGGGGAGAAGAAGCATATGATGTTAAAATTACTAATTTACCCCTGCAAATATGATCATTAACGGAAATGTTGTAACGGATATTGTCAAAGGCCACAAATTACACAAATTATACTTTCAAGGGCCACAAACTATGCACTTTATTTTTAGGGGTCACAAACTATACATTTCAAACTTTTAGGGGTCATATTTTGCATATTAATCAATATGATTAACTGAAGAAGGGCAATTTAGATAAAAATAATTAATTTTACTCTAAATACTAAAAGATCTCTGTCAATATCACCACCCATATATAAAACCAACCAAAATCTATGGTCAACAAAGTGAGAAGTATCTTCATTCTAGCGTAATCGTAGAAAAAAAAAAACAATTTACAAGTGTGAGCAGTGAAAACGAGTTGAGGGCTCTCTTTTTGTTTTTGTTTCTCTAGTAATTGCCAAATTGGGCTTATGTCTGTTTACCACTTACCAGGAGGGAGGAGAATTACGAAGATGATGAGATAAGGTTTTTATGAAAGCCCCACCCTTCATTTCTCTGTACCTCTTATAGTTATCAGTTAAAACCCTCCCTTGTTCCTCACAACGTCACCCAATTGGTGTGCTTCCTTTAAGGTAATTGCTACTACTGGTGCAGGGGCAATTCATGTTTCCTGACAATGTTGTTGTTGTTGTTGTTGCTGTTCGTCCCTTTTGGCTCAACTTTAACTTCCTTAACCGGACTCTTCTTGCTCCAATTCCTGCTAGTTTATCTCGATCTTGTTATGCTGTTAAATTCCCTTCCTTTGCTGCTCTTTGTTCTTATATGTTGAAGGTGATTCGCTGTATAAATTGGTACATTTGGTTTTATTTTGCGCTGATTCAATTTCTGAGATTGTGCTTTGACTAAATTTGGTACAATTTCTTGCATAGTGTTTACTGTTCAAACGAAAGGAGCGTTCTTGATTGTACTTGCAATGGCTTGCTTGTAAAGACTGACGTTTTTTATACAATTGCATGGTTACTAATTTGTGGTTACTGGTTTTTACTATCCTAGATGAAGATGGCACATGTTTCTCCTAGTGCCACGGCTAGTAATGTAGCTGCTCCAGTAAATGGCTTTGTAAAGGGAAGGGACAATTTTTTAAGAACTTGCAATGTCTTGCGAAATTCAAGGAAGCAAATTTTGCTTTCTCATAGGCATACGCTTCCTATGTCCACGTCTGTTAGACTGTTCCCTCAGTTTAGGATTGGATGTGCTTTACAACCTAGGTTAAGGACTCATGTGGTATCAGCTACTAATGCGGATGTGGCAGTAGAAGAGGCTGATGCACCTGTGGCTGAGAAAGATGCTAATGCAATCTCGGAAACTCCATCACCCTCAGCTGAAGTGAGTGAAACCCCATCGCCTGCGTCTAAGCGTACGCGGCCTGCTAGGAAGAGTGAAATGCCACCAGTAAAGAATGAGGATTTGATTCCTGGTGCAACTTTTACCGGGAAAGTAAGATCGATCCAACCATTTGGTGCTTTTGTTGATATTGGTGCATTTTCTGATGGCCTTGTTCATGTTTCGAGGTTGAGTGATGGCTTTGTTAAGGATGTTGGTGATGTGGTTTCTGTTGGACAAGAAGTGACCGTTAAACTGGTTGAGGCAAACGCTGAAACCAGAAGAATATCTCTTACAATGAGGTCTGAGGAAAGTAGTAAGAATCAGAAGCCGAGGGACGGCCCTTCTGGATCTTCTGGCACATCCAGAGCTCCAAGAAAGTTCAACCAAAAAACCTCCAAGTTTTCAAAAGGGCAAGAACTTGAGGGCACTGTTAAAAATGTAGTCAGAGCTGGATGCTTTATAACTTTACCAGAAGGTGAGGAAGGTTTCCTTTCCTCAGCCGAAGAAGCTGAAGAGGGAAGCTTTGTGGAGGGATCTTCGCTCCAAATCGGTCAAGAAGTGAAAGTTCGCGTGCTTAACATCAGTAGAGGAAGGGTCCAATTGACAATGAAGAAACAGGATGCTTCTGCAGAGGTTGAAGTGGTGCAGGGTGTTGTCCACACAGCAACTAACCCCTTTGTCTTGGCATTCCAGAGTAACAAGGATATATCTACATTTCTTGATGATCAGGCAAAACTAAAAGAGGTAAAACCAACTGAAGAATCAAAGGCTGAAGAAACTACATCTGCCGCAACAGAAGTTGTAGATGATGCTGTAGAGGTAAAAGATGATGTTCTTGCTGAATCTTCAGAGAGTGTGGTTAGTGAATCGAAAACATTTGATGAAGAAGCTACTGAACAGGTACAAGAAAGTTTACCATCTGTGGATACCTCAGCCAATGTAGTGGGTGATGCCGATACTACTGATAAGATCGAGGATCAGGAAACATTGAGCGCTGATTCTGCTGCTGCTGCTGCTGCAACAGAAGCTGAGGACGACATTAAGGAGGATATAGTTTTTGAATCTTCAAAAAGTGTGGAAGGAACACCCGAAAGCTCAGGGGAAGAATCAGAAGCTAGCTCTGAAGTGTTGGCTGAGAAGGTAGAGAGCAGTGAAACATCCCAGGAGGAACCTGTTCCTGCTGCTGCAGAAGCCAAAGAGCCAACAGAGGTACTTATTCCGGAAGCCAACGGTTCTACTGCAAGCTCAGGTGCGCAAGCGGATGTTCCTTCTAATCCTGAAACTGCAGGAAAAGTTTTGTAGAAAGGAATGAGCTTATAGCTGCTTTTCGGAAGTAGAACAAATATTATAATCAATCTAAACTGAAGAAGTAGTAGCACTTGGTTAAACAGAAGTGATGCAATGAGAAGTAATTTGAAGATGATTCTCTTTTTTGTTTTTTTTAGCCAATTGGTTGCAGACTAATTTATGTTATCTACATTTATGATCTATTTGAACTTTTGAAGTTGTTTGTTTGACACTAGCTGGAGACTTTATGTACCTATTACTGTCTGTTCATTTTGAAGTTCCTTAATTAGTTATATCTGCCCATGTTTCCAATTTGCCTTATTTATTCTGGTCCAACCATTGCAGTAGCCGAAGTGGGATCTGATTTAACAAACAGTGAAATTACTGGAGAGTTAAGTGAGCAAAGTGATGCTCCCCCAGAGAAGGAAACAACGACAAAAGGTTTGTATCAACTCTGCTCTTGTATAGTTGTAAGTATGTATATACCAAATATGGTTATTGTCGATAAAAGAGCTTCAGTTTTGTTCAAGTTGAAGATGCTGTGGATAAAACACTTCTTCTTCTTTTTTCAATTTATCCCTTATTAACTCTTTATGTCTTTTTAGCAATGTAATTTTCCGGTTATATTCTAAATTTGTTTTGTGCCTCAAGGCTGTTTGATGATTTGGTCCTATATGTCACTTTTTCTGAACAATCTGTGAATTTTGTAGCATAGTACTAGATTAGGGTTTTTTTGAATATCAACCTTTTACACAGAAACCTATCCTGTAATACTAATATTTACTAGTTGTGTGTTGTACAGCCACTATATCACCTGCTCTTGTGAAGCAGCTGCGTGAAGAAACTGGAGCAGGCATGATGGATTGCAAGAAAGCACTTTCAGAATCTGAAGGTGACCTAATTAAAGCTCAGGAGTACCTAAGGAAAAAGGGTCTTGCAAGTGCCGATAAGAAAGCCAGTAGGGCTACAGCTGAAGGAAGAATCGGTTCATATATACATGATAGCAGAATTGGTGTTTTGATAGAAGTGAACTGTGAGACCGACTTTGTGTCTCGGGGTGAGATCTTTAAAGAACTGGTCGAAGATCTAGCTATGCAAGTTGCTGCATGCCCACAAGTACAGTATCTATCTTCTGATGACGTTCCCAAAGAAATTGTTGAGAAAGAAAGAGAAATTGAAATGCAGAAGGAAGATCTAGCATTGAAACCTGAGCAGATCAGGTCAAAGATTGTTGATGGCCGGATTCGGAAAAGGCTCGAAGATCTGGCCTTACTGAGTCAGCCTTACATAAAGAATGACAAGATGGTGGTTAAAGACTATGTGAAGCAGACGATAGCTACAATTGGGGAAAACATTAAAGTTAATAGGTTCATTCGGTACAACCTTGGAGAAGGTTTGCAAAAGAAAAGCCAAGATTTTGCTGCAGAGGTAGCTGCCCAAACCTCAACAAAACCTACTGCTCCTAAGAAAGAGGAACCTGAAGTTGGTGAAGCTGTGGAACCTGCTGTAGTTGAATCCAAGGAACCTGTTGAGAAGTAAGTTTGTTTTGTTAGTTCTTTTATTTTCTGTAGGAAACATTAACAGGTATTGATCAGCTAAGTTTTTCTAACAAAAATATCCATGAGGGATTTGACGTTTTCACAATGATAAAATAGTTATTCAGTTTATTATGTAATTATAAAAGGTTCATTTTTGGTTTGATTGCAAAATGTTGAAGGATTCAAAGGTTCTTATCATGATGATTAAAAAAAAGTGGATGTGTGTAAAATGTGTCTGTGCAGGAAAGTTGCAATCTCAGCGGCGATGGTGAAGCAGTTGCGAGAAGAAACCGGAGCAGGCATGATGGACTGCAAGAAAGCTCTGGCTGAAACAGATGGAGACCTTGAAAAGGCACAGGAACATCTGAGGAAGAAGGGTCTGTCTTCTGCTGATAAGAAATCCAGCAGAGTGGCTGCCGAAGGCAGGATTGGCTCCTACATTCACGATGCCCGAATCGGTGTACTCATCGAAGTCAACTGTGAAACCGACTTTGTTGGAAGAGGTGAAAACTTCAAGACTTTAGTCGAGGATCTTGCTATGCAGGTCGTGGCGTGTCCCCAGGTGGAATATGTGTCTGTTGAAGACATTCCAGCTGAGATCGTTAGCAGGGAAAAGGAGTTAGAGATGCAAAGAGAGGATCTTCAATCTAAACCTGAGAATATTAGGGAGAAAATTGTGGAAGGGAGGATTTCAAAGAGGCTTAACGAGCTTGCGCTTCTAGAACAGCCTTTCATCAAGGATGACAGTTTATTGGTAAAAGACTTGGTGAAGCAGACTGTGGCAGCTCTTGGAGAAAACATTAAGGTCAGAAGGTTCACCAAATTTACTCTTGGTGAGGCAAGTAAACCACAAGTGAGTGGAGAAGAAGCTGTTGCAGAAAATTAATGAACCTTGCTTTTGTTTTTGAGGTTTGCCAATCCAAGTGGAGTATTCTTCTTTTTCCTTTACTTTTTCTTGGATTTTGTAATGCTCCATGAAAAGGTACCTTTAAATACAGTCGTTTCAAATAGATGCTATAGAGAATATATTCAAATGAGATTCTTTTTGGCCAAAAATATTGTTATTGAAGTTGGTGCATCTCTTCATCAGTCACTTGAAATGGAACTCAAATATATTGCTACACACAATCACTATTCAGTTCTATGGCTGATTCATCATTCTTTAAAGCTCTCCTGCAATAGGGGGGATATCTCTATTCGTGTTTCTGAGGAACAAATCGCCAAAGGTCCACAGCTATATCAACTTCCTTTTTCTTGTGAAATTTGTAGAGTTGTGGCAAATCATACCGAAGCTGCAAAAAGAAAAAGGAAATGGAATTTCACTTTCATACTGCATAAATGCATCGGCCTCGGAAATCAAAGAGAATGTCATCATACCTCGCATAAAACCTCAGCACTCCTAGCATTACAATCTCGCAATGCTGCTCTCTTCACATGCTATATAATCATCAACAAGATCGAAGAGATCAGTAAAACAGAGCACTGGGCCACAACAACTTGAGGAAACAATGAATGCTTAACATCTTATACTAAGAAACTTTCCTATTGCAGGTGTAAAAACTAGAGACGAAAACTTACGTCTCTAGTTGTGGTCTTGTGCAAGGAATAAACTGAATCAGATGCAACCTGAGACGGGAATAAACTCGTAAATAGGACTAGGGTCCTTAACTCAACAATAACAACTTGGCCAACTAGAGTGTTCCTTTACCTTCAACGCTGCACAGAGAAAATCCATATCTGCCCCTTTTCTTCTGGTTCCAAAAGGAGGATTCATAACAATGGTATTAATGATTTTACCTGCTTTTTCATGAACATGTTATCCATTATTCAACCAGATCACTGCAGTAGGTTACTCAGTGAATCAGCTTTTGGTTTAATTCAAAAGCACCATCAAGGGTTGAAAACCTTTTGCTTTATTTGCTTATGAAATCCCAGAAAGGTATAGCCAGACCGAAAAACAAAGATTCATATACAGTTTTCCCTCTGACATGTCTATATCGATTTTAAAGCTCAATGAGTACCATGAGGTGTGCATATTCAAAAAGATGAATTCAATATAAACAATGAAAAGTGAAAACTGCATAGAAATTGGGGAAGAGAGTACCTTTCAAATTTAAATTTCTAATGTCACCTTGAACAAACTCCATGTCTAACTGCACCAAATTATAAGTTGGGGAAACATGGAATACAATTCAGACCGTGCATAATTGCTGATATGAATAAATGATAAAAACAATAGGAAGTTCTCACAATAAGTCGATAAATTTCATCTCATCTGACCCCAACAAAAAACTCACAAGAAACCTACAAAAATCAAAATATATAACTACCTCAAGCTCATCAGCATTTTCGCATGCGATTTCTAGAGAATCTGCATCAATATCGAACCCAACAACATGTCTGTTCACAGAAGGGGAAAACAAAAAAAACTAACTCATAAGCCATAGATAAAATGCAAAACCATTGAAAGTGCCAAGATCTTAAGAATTATAGAGTTACAAAGTTTGAAGAGCAATACAATTGAAAAGTGCAGAAGAGAACCAATAAATACTAACCCTGCTCCCAGGAGAGCTGCAGCAAAGCCTAATGTACCACAGCCACAGCCAAAATCAGCCACCACCTTGTTGCTCACATCTCCAAATGAATTTTCAGCCTAAATCACAGTACTGGTCACATTAGCTTTACTTCTCAATGTCCACAAAAACAAAACAAAACACCACTTGTATTCTTTAGGCTCTAATTGATACAAAGATTACAATAAGATGTTCAATCTTATTGGATTCTTGGCTGCTTTTATTTTCAAGCAATAACATGCTACATGGGTAATTGAAAAATGTAGACAACGAAACATTAAAATCTTACAGTGAAGAGCATCCTGGAGGCAATGTGTGATCCAGTGGGGTACTGCTCCAGTTCAATCTGCAGGGAATTCAGTCAACATCCCATGGAAGATATGTGTGTGTATTCATTCACAAACTGGTATACTACGTGTACCTTTGGATTGGAGAACTGTTCGAGAGTGCCCAGAATACCCTCCAATTGCTTGAGCTTCATCTTCACCAGCAAAGCCCTAACAGAATTTCTCTGAGCTGAATGAGCAAACAACAACACATATAGAGTTAAATTGGTGTTTAGGAATTACAGAATGTGAATATTCACAAGGATTCAATTCAAGATATACCGTCGTCAGTCAGATGATTCTTCTTCTTCTTAATCCAGAGGGAATGGCTGCTTTAAGACGAGTCAAATTGACTTGCTCACCTACTACTTCCACACCTCAACTTCGACGTTTTTTTAATTGATATGAACATAAATTTTATTTTACTACTAGTTTGGTTGTACCACGCGATGCGCGGCTATTTATTTGAATTCTTCTGACTAAATATGATTAATTATTACGATTTGATTTATTTATTTAATTTACATAAATTCAAGCTCCGGCTTGAATTTCTCGCATCCGCCATGAAAGTTTTTAACCAATGAATTAATTAAATTGTTTTTAAGTAATTGACTGTTAAAAAAACTAATCTATAATACAATCTTGTATAAGTACAAAACAAATCACTAAGTAAAATATAAATTAAACTAAAATAATTTAATAAATCAATATCATATTATAAAAATTCAAAAAGCAATTACAATAAAATAAATGTCGGAATCTAAAATTTTATAGAAGTCCTAAACCATAATAAGTGGAATTCGTAATAAGCGAATCTAAAATTCAAAAAATTTCTTTAACGGAATCTAATAAATGGTACTTACGTTGTTACATACATACATTCATGGTTTAAAGATTTAATAAAATGGAGGGTATAATTTTAGACAAAATATTTTGATCGAGACAGATTGTTAAATAAAATTGAAATTAATATTAAGTGGATTAGTTCAATAAGTCCAGTTCAATTCAATTTAGTTTAATTCAATTCAGTAAAATATAATTTAATGAAATTTAGATAGACTTACTAATTATATTTTACAATACATTAATTAATTTACACTTTATTTTAATTCAATACAGTTCAGTGAGAAATAACCCACAGAAACTGACAACTGTAGAATTAAACATTTATGTTCATGGAAATCTTAAATATCAATAAACTATAGGAATAAATTTTTTAATCTTGTTTGAATCGGGACAAGGACGAAAAACTTTTATAAAGGAGGAGAAGGAGGAGGAAGAAGAATGAATACATTAAAAATCTATTTAAGAATCAAATTTGAAATCGATTAGAAATTAAGTTTCTATAAAGAAAAGCTAAAATTTACCCAAGAAAATAGGGAGAAAATATAGGGGTACCAAAATTTGGTACCAAAAAAAAGTGAGAATAAATTTTTAGTATTAACATAGGGATTAATGTTTTTATTTACGTATAAATAAACACAATATTACAAAGTTTTTTTTATTTAAACCACCTTTTGGTGGGAGTTATTTATAAAGAATCCACAGTCCTCATAAAAGGGCAATAAAGCCAATTTTTTACAAACCATGTGAATCAATCACCATGGCTGCGAACAAAAGAATATAGAATAGACTAAACTAAGCTACCTATCCATTTACATAAGTAGATATGTGGTTAAAATACAATGGAATCACAATGACCTGGCGAACACTTTAGTGATCGTCAAAACGAAGTACAATTTCGCCAACCAAACCTATGATCTACCACTATATACACCAACAGATCCACTTCAAAAATCCAGTGAAGACATGTCAAGCTGAGCCAAAAAAAGGAGCTCTGCTGAGTCTGTGGAGTGTAATATCATCTGGTGAGCCATCACTTCATTTAATTTATGAATTTTGTAGCATAGAGGCTGCTGTATCAACTTTTCCAGTGAGTTGCATGAATTGCTGTTTGGAGTTGCAAATGCTTCTGTGTCCCTCCTACCTAGAAAGAACTCAAGGGGAGTCTTTCTAGGCCTTGTTTCTGAAAGAAATCAGAGAGAACAAAGTAGTTTCTGCCTAAACAAGTCTCAGATTTGGCACATTCAAACTTTCTAAAGCAATAAGTCCTCTAAGTAGGATAGGAGATCCTGTATAAGTATATTTCCAGAGAGTTTGGATTTAGAACTGTGTTTTGCAAGGCAATCTGCAGCTCCATTTCCTTCTCTGAATATATGTTTTATACAGTTTTCCTTACCCGGTTTTTTCAAAGTATAGCACAGACTGTAAACCTTCCAGTTAACAGTAAATGGTGAAATTATACCTTTTATAGCTACTATACTATCAGATTCAAGAATGAAGGGACCATTATGTGTGCTGCCAACAGAGAGACCTAACTGTATAGCAAGTAACTCAGCATGTAAGGGTGAGGATGCAGTTAAAGATTCCATGGTCATTTTGATGACAGCACCATTGCAATTTCTAACTATAACACCCAAGCCAACATTATCAGTAGATAGGAAAAATGAATCAACATTAATTTTAAAACCTATTACTGGATGGTCCCATTTTACTATTTTTACAGGTCTTGGTCTTTTCCTCTTAAGATAAGGGATAAGTCCAATGTTTATCAATTGCTGGTATTCTATAGCATTCCCATCTAGTGGAATAGCTCTAAAAACCATGTTGACCTGCTTGACTATGTTCTGGAAAATGAGGGGTGTATGATGTGTAATATTATTATAGAGGAAGTTGTTCCTGGACAACCATATGTACCAAAGAGCCATAACAAAAGTGTTAACTACTACTCTAGTTATAGTTTTTGTAACTCCTCTATAATTAATATAAAATGCAAGTCTATGCTTGAAAGATATAAACTGTGGGCACATGCATAGCAAACATATGATGAAAGTAAGACAATATCAGCATATTTTTAGGACACTCATTGAAACAATGGTTGATAGTATCTAGTGAGGGACAGTTTGGGCAATTAGAGGGCTGATGAAAACCAAACTTTGTCATTATATCAGAGAATTGAAGCAACTTATTATGCAATCTCCAAATGAAAATGCACTGCTATGTAGGTACTTTGTTTAACCACATTCTTAATTGTATGGTCACTTCCTGATTGCCTCACCTTCTGATACGCAGACTTCACAGTGAAATTTCCAAGTGTAGAGGGCACCACACCAGCTGTCATCATGTTCATATTTGAGATCCAGTTCCTGCAACAAACACAAAAAAACGGTAGCCAATAAAGGCTCCAGAGTTGACAAATAGAGTTGTTTATTATCACAAAACTCTGCCAAGGTCAGATTAGGAAAAAGAGGAGTATATGTACCAATGTGATGTTCTAAGAAACCTAATCCTGTCCAGTTAGAGTACCAGAGTGGGGATGAACCTGTCCCTACTACTATCCTAGAGTTAGAGTTAGCAAATTCAGTTATAGAACAGATACTATTCCAAGTATGAGATGTTCTATAGGTGGCAGGGAGGGACCAAAGGAAGGAGGTCCAGATTGTATCATTTATTTGGAGCTTCCACCAAAATTTGCATGAGAAGGCTTGTATTATGGCTCTAATATCTCTAAGTCATATCCCATTTTTAGCTCTGGGTAAGGCCATCTTACTCCATTTTCTCCAAATCATTTTCTGAGAAGGCTCATTTCCCCCCAGAATTTTTTTGATGCCATGACCTTCATTTTTCTGATTACAGTTAAAGGAGGTTGTAATACTGCAAATATATGGTTAGGGATGGAGAGGAAGACGTGATTTAGTAGAACCAATCTCCCAACTGGGGTGAGCCACCTATTCTTCCAGTTTTGTTGAAGTGAGTGTTCCATCCTCTCTAGGAGGGGCTGATGGTAAATTATTTTGTTCCTGCCAGTAAAAATTGGAACTCCCGGGTATTTAAAAGGCATCTTGCCCAGTTTCATACCTGAAATTCTCTTAATCAGCCTCACTAAACTGGAGTTTTGCTCTCAGATTAACAAAGAAATCTGATTTAGAATAATTGACCCTTTGACCTGAGCATTGTTCATATGATCTGGGTACTTTTAAAAACCTCTTCAGGTTTGGCTTTGTTGTAGACAGAAATATTGCAGTGTCATCTGCACACATCAGTTGTGATATCTGTTGTACTCCTCTACTCCCTCCGTTCGGCTGAGATTGTCTTAGTTGACCGTTCTGAAATATTATTTGACCGTTGATAATTTTAGTTACATGCATTAGATGACGGTAAATTTTTTATATTTTGAATATACATGTTACGGAGAATTCAAACTATATCACATGAGTATATTTGTATTGATGTAATACTCCAAATTGATAGTCAAACATGCTACAGTGAATAGTGAGAGAACCAAATAAGTGTCAATAAGTGACATTGAACCGCACGTACAATCTGAACGACTCATTTAAGTGATTTGCGTATCACTTATTACTGAATCTGAAGATGCTACGCGTTATTTAAATTTTGAAAATTTTCTAAATCTACCTATAAGATAATATTTGTGTCAAAATCATAATCATATTTACTTAATATTTCTTGTGTATTAATTAATTAGCAAATAATTTTGTTATTGATTTTAAAATAATAATCAATAATTGTATACTCATTATAAAATATTATATAATTATATTATATTAGATATAAATATAATATATATATAAATTATTGTAACTATCATGCGAACTCAAATTTGAAATTCGAGTACTTTAAAGTTGAAATGTATATTATAATATTTTAAAAATTAAATAAATAGAAAATTTATAAATATTATATATTAAAATTTGATCATATTCACATTATAATAGTTGTTTTTCTTAATAATATTAAATACTACTGGGTCTTAAATTATTTTCTAATGTTCAAACTATTAATTAGGATTTATTCTTCCAATTAACATATTTAATTTTCAACACTTATCTAAATTTTATCAAACAACTACACATATTAGTATTCAGCACTTATCATATTCAGACTTCAGTTTTCAGATTTCAGTTTTATCAAACAGAGTCTTAGCCGAACGGAGGAAGTAGGCATTTTAAAGCCTTTGAGGTACTGTGTATCCAGAAGATGTTTCAAACCTTTAGTCAAGAGACTAGGTTATACAGGAAAGGTGAGAGAGGATCACCTTGCTTAATATTGTGAGAGAGGATCACAATATTATAAAGTTAGATCATGTTATTCTGAACTTTTTTTTTTTGCTGAAAAATTGGTTTGAAGTGAAAAATTGAGATTAAAATACAAAAATTTGACCTAATATTGGTCATAGATATAATTGTCTTTTTAAGTTAAATATATTTTTCAAAATTTTAAAAATTAAATTCCTGTCTCTTTTAGAAATTATGTGAAAATTACACCCCATTTCTAACTATTGAAAGTACTATTGTACCTAACAGGTCTTTTAGGTGAAGGGACATTTTGATTTGCAGGTCATGTCTGATATTAACTTAAAATTCCCCTTGTTTGCTAATGTAGGTTTAGACCATAGTTGTAATAATATAAAGTAATTTTGTCTTCTCCGGTTCTGCAAAATTAAATTGTCTCTACATCTACAGCCCTACTGATTTGGAACTTCCGAAAACCTGGCATCAAGTGGAGCTGGCGAAGGGGAGTGCGAATGAGCAGCAGAACCAGAAGCACCTCCAGTGTTATGCTGAAGCTCAATCACCAGCCATTTCACAGCCTTGCTCATCTGTTCCAGCCTAACAGCACTTATTGGAGGAAGAGTGGTGGAACCATAGCCAGGCTTCCTAGAGCCAGAGGCCTCATCAACAAGACACTCGGAGCCTATTCTCAGCTTCATAGACTCCACCAACTCCTCTGCCTGATCGCACGCAACTCTGAAGAGCTCCCAGCGATGCTTAAAGTTAGCCAGATCTAGCTGCATCAGTGGCCACCGATTTGGGTCCCTCTGAAGTCCTACGGGTCTCAAGAACTTGAGCAGTTGCAGCTACAAACTCCTGATATGCATTATTCAGACTTTCCACAATACTATCCATCACAAGCTACCACCCTGTAACGTTAATGAAACATCAATGATATGCTAAAAAACCGTTCTTTGAGTCTATTCAACCGAATCCTCTATGAAAAATTACACGCTCCTTCATCTAATGTATTAGGAAACCAAATAAATAACTGAATCCTTACTTGAACTCCTAAAAATGTTCTTGAGTCTACTCAACCGATTTCCAACCGGATTTTAACAATTCCTTTCTCTATGAAAAATTAAATGATTGTGAAGTATCTATAGCCTCCTTCATCTAATATATTAGGAAACCAAATAGATAACCGAATCCTACTGCTAGTAGGAATAAACAGAGAAAAAGCTACATTCTTGCATCACTTTTCTATAGGAAAAAAAAATCAAACTTTCTTCAGTTTTTGTAATGAAAAAGCTGAATTCATCAATAATTGAGAACTTTGAGAACTTTTAAAACTACTGGAGACAATGAAACTCAATGCAATATTATTTGACTTCTATATGCAATAACATATATGCACTGACATACAAAAGTCTTTGCAAAAACGAAGGATTAGCAAAGAAAATAATTAAGTATAAAAAATTGCATACCATGACGAATATCAATCAGCAGATGAGGAAGACCAATAGCTTGAGCAGCAGCAGCGATAGAAGCCTTCTGGTTTTTGCGTTTCCTCTCAACTACTCCATTTACAAGCCTACAATTATAAAATGTTACAATTCAGGCATACAAGTTATAAGGGTCATTCGACAAAATATTACTAATATAGCCACAATACACATACAGATAAAACTGGAAAAACTAACCTTATGATTGCCATGGAATATAACATCGCAAGAATTTCTTCAGAGTCTACGGTTTCTCCAACTGAGTCATTCCTACAGCAACAATATACAAAAAAATACATCACCAAACAAACAATAACAGTACTACTTAAAGATTACAACTTTCAAATAACATTAATACTTGAAAATTACAACTTTTGAATAACACCATTACTCGAAAATTACCTAAAAAACGGATCTTTCTGCTGAACTTCAATGATGGACGCAGTAACTTGAACTGCTATCGGCAGGCATCCTCTGCTCCTCCAAGTCGATATCTGTCGATTCCAAGCTCAGTTAAGCAATGCAGAAAAGTAAATGAACAAAGTAACTATTTTTTCATTACCCTTCTGATGGCTGATGCAACCGACTCTGGGGAAGATGAGAAAAGTGATGTTTTTACAGATTCCCATTCATCCCAGCTTATCCATGGCACCAATCCATACCTGGGGGATGGTTTGGCGGGTGATCCTTTCCTGGGGGATGGTTTGACGGCAGATCGAGTTCAAGACCGACAAGAAACAGGAAGAAGAGAAGTCCTAGATTGGCAAGTGTATCCAGCAGTCAGGCTTCGCTTCGGGAAAATGGTATCAAGAAACTTGTGGCTACGGCACACTCCGTTCAACGGTAGTCTTCGTGACCCTCGAAATTGAATGCCTTGCATCCGCCGCCTGTAGCGGCGCCACCGCAGTCAGCGCCGCCTCAATTTCCACCTCGTCGCCAGTAGTTGCTGCCGGCGTCAAACCGTTCCACGTCGTGCCTGGCAACGCTGCCGACGATTAAAAAAAGTCCCTAAAAACAGAGCTCCGATGGTGGCGGCGGGAGGTTCTCCAGGGAAGGTCCCTCTGGTTCGCCATGGACATAAAAACGGCGGGGTATCTTCATTTGGGAGGAATCACTGTCGAAGGATGTTTCTTCCATAGACAGTGTCAACGATGGGGGTGGCTGTGCCGGGCCGGGATGGGGAGCGACTGTGCAAATGGCGGCGGCGGAGGCTCCTCAGCCAGCTTTCCTTGGCCATTGACGATGCCTGATTTTAATATTAAGTGATTTTTGGGGCTAAAATTAAATAAATAAAAGTATCACTTATGAAGGATATTTTAGTAAATTTTAAAGAATTGGGATCTGCAAATAGGGTTTTGGGATCTGCAAATAGGGCCTGTGTTTTAAATATACGCTAAAAGATACACAGGTGCATATTGGAACGGTGTAGTTTCGTAGTTCGAGGGTGGTTGTGACTGAGATTATTGACAATTTTTTGATAGCTCAAATTTTTTTTTTCCACAAATATATTATTAATATTAGAAACTTGAAGTAGCAGTATTACATATATTTCGACATAGACTATTAGCGGACCTATGTTTCTGCATCAGAAAAGTGCGACTAACTTTTAATATCGTAAATTCTAAAACAGAGTCCAAAACTTGTCTGATACTCGATACAATACCCTTTTATTTCCATGGGTGCCGAGTTGGGATCCTAGCTCAACAGTTTATAGCAAGGCCCAATTGAGGGAACTTGAAATTATGGGAAGCATTTGCCCACCTGAAAAAAAGGAGAGGAGCAAAGCAAATAGAGAGCCATACAAACAAACACATATACAATCGCTAGCTGCTGAAACCTTAAGAAGGCAACAACATTCAGTTACACAAATTACACTTCAACTTCATCTTTCCCTATCAGACCTAACAAGTAGTAGCAGTACTAGTAACTATCTTTTGTTTTTATACTCAGCATCTCATCCGCTACAAAGTTATTCATTCAGTGCAAAAATAAAAGCCATAAAATACAATAGCACACACTTCATACTCCCAGCACAGCAGCAGATCTCTTTGACTTTGAGTTATGTTCTTAACGCAACAAATTAAGCGATCCTTTCGCTAGTTCCGGTTTTTGCACTTCTCCATTGCCCGGGGCGCTGTGTAGAGCATCAAGATCAAATGCAGTGTTAGAAACTCGAAAGAAGTACTGGTCAAATTGACTGGTCAAATTATTAGTATTTGTTGAGCTCTTGCTATTGTACAAAAGATAGTATGCCCCAAAAGCAAAAGCCATCTTAAAAATTAGGTGAGTTTCCTCTTTAAACATGCTTTTTAGCTGCCAAGGCCAAGCATGCCATCAGAAAATGATTGTGATCAAGTGCCAAGAGAAATGAAAATGAATAATTTATGTTGCCAAGACTAAACATAAACAATTCATGAGCTTACCTAAACCAATTGCATCAGATCCCTTCATGATCCTCATCCTCTTGCAGGAATCTGTAAACATTCTACAGCGCAAAGAAACATGTGTTAAGAATCCGGCCATCATGAATTTTAACCAAAGAAATGAGCATTTACTGATTAAGAGAAACATACTCCCACGGCACATCACCGACAAGCATCCAGTCACCATCCTTGTCTTCGTATGTTAGCACGTATTCAGAACCGTGAAGAAGATCCATCAACCGGCTTGCACTCAATCCCTCTCGCATATGATCCCCATTTGAGCTACACTGACCTGAAGACAAAGAAAGAAACAACGCGAGCGTTAGTGATGCCAACAAGCCAGGAAATGAAATTATAACACTTAATCATAAGAAACCTCATAGATCCAGAAGTATTAACGACTTAAAAACATTTTCTTGACAAATTTCATTTAGGGAGGATTCAATCAAAAAAGGATTCAGACCAAAAGCTATGACTACTTAAGGGAAGATATTACCAATTGTAAAACAGCTGAACATTTTCTCAAGAGCAGATGATAGATCCTTGTAACTGGTGTATGTCTTGAGGTCGACTTTCCTAAGGTAAGGGGCACCATCCATGCTCACCTTCACATACAGGCAACCTGCTCCTGACTTGGAGTCACCATCTTCCTCCGTCTTTGGAGGACTAATCGCCATCGAATTCTTCCGGAAAGATCGAATTGGAGGCCATCCAACCACCTGTGCCCTGTCAAACACAAAACATTCACTCACAATACTGTTTTAGACTGAAAACAAACATGCAAAAGAAAGAGATATCTGAACACGAGATCATTTCCACACAACACACCTAACTGGGGACAGAGAAATTCAAAAAATTACTCATGAACTGACAAGATTCATCTGTGGAATAAAGTAAATGAAAAAGGACAAGAAAACATGAGGTCTGAAGAGTTGACTGGAGAATAAAGAAAGAAAATTACTTGGCAGCAGGGGGCTGAGGCTTCTTCTCCTGCGCCTGCTTAGGTGTCTGAGGGAGGGGCTCTTTTCCGGCAGCGGCGCCGTTTTCAGCACCTCTGGGAGAGAACAAGGCGCCGCCGCCTTTACCCATATCCGCTTCAGATCCAGAAAACACCCACTTTCCGCCATTAATGGTGTCGGAAAAGCCCCTCTTGGCCCCTGAAACTACGCCGCCGCCGAGCTTGAGAGAAAGCACATTCTTTTCATCTCCGGCGTCTCTCTCCGGCGACTCGGACCCCGGCAGGCCGAGCCGGAGCTCCGTAGCCTTGAGATTCAGACCTTTTTCAGAGCCCTCCATGGAAGAAGAAACATGCTCCGACATCAAAATCAGCAGAAACAAATGTATCACAGACCAGCAGCGCCGGGAATATGGTCCGAGGAGGAAGAAAGGGGCAGAAGGAAGAAGGAGATGAGGTTGAGTTTTTGGTGTGGGAATTTTGCAGAGTAGGAAAGAGAGGGGGATGGATTCTCGGAGGGCTTTTATTTGTTTTCTCCACTACACTTGCATTTCAACATAATCATGTCGGGGAGCAGCAACACTGTAAAAACGAAAGGGACGGTAATGGAATGAGAACAATCATTCATGGAGGTCGATTAACATTAACACTGTCTCCGAGTTAAAACCATTAAAGCATTCTTCGTGTCAACCATCAATTTGTTTGTTTTCAATTTCTAGACCCCTCCCCTACTCTACTTTATTCTTTATTCCATTCATTACTAATCGCAATTAGTAGTACCATATTCTCGTCGAACAAATTCAGCTTTCTGGAATTTCATTTCTTATTTCCGTTTTTGTTACCAGTCCTATTATTGATCTTTTCGAAAATTAATCAACGGTTGTTTCAAACTGTGGTTGCAATTTCCCATACGGGAACTATTCATGCCACACGGTTACAAACTAATACGGATACGTCAATTAATCGTCACACTTTATTCACCAGACTTCAACAAAAACAGAATCTTAGGATATCTCTATTCCTATTTGTATTTGTGGCTGAGGTTCCTAGCATATTTTCGATTATATTAGAGCGCTGCTACACGCAGTGTAGTATTTTACTTTTGTAGTACATTATTTCAGAGCGCTACTATTATTAGATTTTATCAACTTATTAGATTTTTGAAAATTAGGCAACTTGCAGTAGGTGGTGGTGTCATTTCATTTGTATTTTCACTATTTTGGACTACGTTGAGTGAGTAGAAATACTGGACCGTGTACACCAATTCAGTTATTTTATTGATGGGAAACCTTGATAATTTGCATCAGGTAATGTAATACTATCATTTTATTATATATTTTGGACAATAAAAAGTAACGCAAATTATACAGCATTTCAGATAAATATATCCGAGAGATGATGCGAAAGATTAGTCTTATTGACATATATTTTAGAAAGTAATTAAATTGAATGCCAATATTAAATTATTGCTATCAGGTACTTTTAACTTAGTACGAATATATAATGTAACAAGCGTCGTATATGTGAAATGTATTTTGCATTTTCAATGATTATACTTTCACTCTCATCAAAAGTAAACTATTTTTAGGCATGTCTTACTTATGATATACATTCGGTACATGTATAATGCACTTTTATATCGATATGATATAAACATTGATATCCGTGTGAAACTATATAGAAGTGTTTACAAATGGATACCATAAAAATATAATTAACCTCCTACTACCTGATCTTTTTCTTAATCATAAAAACTGAATAAATGAATCCCCACTTAAAATTGTAACACAATGACTGAAATAAGAAGAAGAAGAAAAGGGTAACTTCTAGGAGGTTGTAACTTGTAAATAGAGAGCATTGGTTGAAATGGAGAAATAAGAGTGAAACACTGAATGTGCATTGCAGGTACGCAAGTATGGAAATGGCATCAGAAAACTTTTGCTAAAAATGGCAACATGAATTGTGTCAATGTATCACCAAAACTGGCAAAAGAAACATACTTGGAGCTCAAAATTTTACCAGATTTCCCCATCACCCTTCATAATTACTATCAAACTTGCTAATTCTGGAAAGACGTATGCATAATTACAACCCAGCAAAATCAACTTCGCAGATGAATATGTTCGCCAGACAAGGGGCGTGGAAGAGTCAATATATATATATATATATATATATATATGGAGTTTCTTCTTCGGTCGTCGCCAATCGTCTGCGTTGCCATTTCTGCGTTCTCTTCATCTCGGGAATGAATTTCAGTACGTA
Source organism: Sherardia arvensis (assembly GCA_948330725.1). NCBI lineage: Eukaryota > Viridiplantae > Streptophyta > Magnoliopsida > Gentianales > Rubiaceae > Sherardia > Sherardia arvensis. The sequence goes on from OX415235.1 coordinate 18,286,523, forward strand.
ATTAGGTTGTACCATTTTCATTTTTTCCAATCTGCTTTTATAATTTTAATTTGTTTACACTAGTGGAAATATATTGTGCCAAATAGCAAGAATCGTGGGTTGAATTGTGCTCTAATCCAAAAATCAGTGTACCTTGATAGATATCAACATATCCAAACAACAGATTATGGTTGGATTCATGAGTTTAACGAACATACGCATGGTTGAATTAGTGAGACGACTGTCTCATTCATTTTAAACACCATTATTCAATGTAATTATAATTGCGACACCTTCTATATATGATTTCAGACTCGTATTTTATAATATAGTTTAGGGGTCATATTCTTATGTTGAAAATGTTAACCCAGTATCAATTTAAATAAATTGGCTCAAGTAATACGGATCTCTAACATGCTTTAAAAAAATTGTATCCTAGATGCATAGTTGTATGAACATTTTACAATGTGTAAACTAGTTTGGTAACAATCCTACAATATATTATAATAGATAGATTTGGAGTGTTTTGGATTGGGTGACTAATGATTTGTAGAAATCCATTGAGCATACTTTTCAACAAAAAATTCAAACAAATCACTAGACACTAGAGCTCGATCAGCAACGTTCTTAGTTTCATTCTGTCAGGGCCTTCCATCGGCCAAATTACTGTACCCGACCAACCGATTGGCGGACCATATGAAGACCCACACGGCCAATCACCCCAGAGGCCCAATTAAGCCCCATCTTGAGTAAGCTAGGCGGATAGACAAGTGGAGGAGTGACTTGGCTCCTCATGGGACCCACCGAAAGGCTATATAAGAGCCCTTAGAGAGAAGGTAAATTTTCCCAATCTCCTGTTCATACAACACAAATATTTTCCTATTGAGTGCTAACTTAGGTCTCATAGTGTGAACGGTTTCAGCCACCCTGTCTTGACCCTTTGTCCGTTCATTGTCCCGACATGTGATTGAAAAAAATCTAGATCCAGATTTGGATTTGTACCACATTCCTAGAAAAGTAAAAGAATTGTAAGTTTTATTTTCTTTCACTAAGAGCATCTCCGAAGCATAACACCAAATTTGGTGTACATGACACTATATTTGGTGTTGGTACAGTAATTTTACACCTTTTTTTTCCAATCTACATCACTATACTTTACATCAAAAGAAATATTCCACTATATACTATTCTATATAAATTATTTTAGTGTATACTTATTATTTTTTACTTAATAAGGTTCTGAACCAATTAAATTTATAATTTTTAGCTTAAGTATTGATAATTATGACGAGCCTGCTAAATTTAATTCATCAAATTCATTGTTTATTCTTATCGATCTACAAATAATTTATACATAATTAATTACTGTTATTTAACATGCATTTTTAAATTTTTATAATTATTTCTATACTATATGCGATTCGAATTTAATTCAGTAATACATTATTTTATATGGGAGTTAATGAGCCACCTCATTATATTATATGTAATAAAGTAGATCAGTAACTAATTAAATTTATCAATGTCAAATATATATAATTTAAAAATTAAAAATTTATCAAAAGTGACATATATTTTTCAAGTATCTTTGTTTAAGATTATGAACAATAATTAAAAATGATCACATTAGTAATAATTGTATTACCAAAAATATCTTAAAATTAAATTACACGTAATCATTTCATTAACTAAAAATGCTTTCCAACCAAGAAAGTCACGCGCCTTATACGGTGCGGGCGCTCACAAAGTGTCAAGAACGACTAGTCCCAAACGGTGCTACTGGACTGTGGCCTGAACTGTCAATCCAGGCCGTGCTTCAGCGTCCCTTGATCCGCATCGGCGGCAGATGGATTCCACCTGCTAAGACCAAATGAACACTCACGGTCAAGGCGGGGCGGTTTGGTGTCGTTCCCGCTCCGATGCCTAAGTCAGAAAGCATGTTGGGAGTAATGTGGTAGAGAATAATGAATGGTGAACATACCTCTCTCCTTGTACATTAGTGAGGTATTTATAGAAGGGAACCGGGGCATGGTTAGTCACATCACGCCGTTAGATTGTCTGGGAAGATGCTCCTGCCAGGCCAGTTAGGGTTCTAATCTGCAATCGGGTCTGGCCCGGATGCCATGTGTGTTGAGGGGTCGGGATGAGCCATCCTGGATGGCGAGATTCATGGCCCTGACAGCTGGGTTCTAATCCTGATGCCGCGTCCGGGCTGACCCGGGCGCCATGTGTGCTTAGGGGCCTAGTCGTTGGTCCAGATGAGTCATCAGGTCAATCGGATGCTTGGCCCTAACAAGTCCCCCCAAGTCTCAGCTCGAACTTACAGTTCGAGTGCAGGCCTGTTGCTTGGGTCGTTGGACTGTTTCGAACAAGCAGGGTCCACGCCGTAACTTCGGAAGGGAAATAAAAGAAAGGTCCTCCACTTCTTGCTCACGTGCTCCCTTTTTACTTGCAATGTATTCCATTTGGGCCAAGTGGGCTTTGCTAGCACTGGCCATGGAGTTGGATCACGACGCCGCCTAGGTCAGGCGTCTGGATCGTAGGTAAGCGGACAAACTGGGCGGACAGGGCGGACAAACTAGCTGGTTGGGAGGTCGGTCGGGCCCGACACTCGAAGCCTTTTAGCTGAAATTCTCATTGCGTTGAGTTTAGCATGTGATCCACCTTGAATGACATCATCTGGTAACTTCCTTGAATAGCATCATCTGGTAACCCAACTTCTGGATCTGGGCTACTCATTTGGACAAGATTGGTTCGGCATCCCACATCGTAATCTGGGTCGCTGTGAGATTCCTTAACCTGGTGAGGATTGATCATCAAGCGGCATCTCTGGTCAGGGTCATAGCCACGAATGGCCCGTGACCGTGGTCGTGTCTTGGCCTTCTTCTTCTTGCTATTCCTTGACTCGCAAGTCTTTTGAGGTGGATGGTGTCGTCGGCCTTCACGCTTCTTCGCATGTTGCATCTCGGCATGTTAGGCGAAGTGGTACATCAGAGTGACTTCATTCATGAATCTCCTTGGTTTATCCGCTTCTCTCAGCCATTCGACTACTTGGCTTTCCAGTTCGTCAACCGGACACGCCATCTGGGCGACTGAGCCTCTCGACGGCGTCTTGATGGTTGGCCTAGGCTGATCTTTGTTCCAGATCTCCCTTGACTTGGCAGGGTCAGCTGTCCGGCTTCACGACCCATCTTGTCTCCCTTCCCCTCTTTCTAGTGAGAGTTGAAGAACTCTTGTTGCCTAGAAGAGGGAGCTTGTGTGGTGCAAAGCTCATATGTATCAATGTAAATCCTGGGTACCCCGACATGCCTTAATGGGGCTGTTCTAATCGTCACATGCAAATGACTGATGAATATTGAGGCGGTCGAAACCGAGGACTAGGCTGGCGGTCGGAACCGTGACCTAGGCTAGCAGAACCATGGTCGAGGCTGGCGGTCGGAACCGCGATCTGGGATGGCAAAGTCGTTGCCCAGGATGGCGGTCGGAACCGCGATCTGGGATGGTAAAGCCGTGGCCCAGTCTGGCGGTCGGTACCGCGATCTGGGATGGCAAAACCGTGACCGAAGTTGGCGGTCAGGACCGCGATCTAGGTGGTTAGCCCTTTTTGGATCGACATCTTATCTTAAGCGTACACATTTTTCAACTGTCCTTAGCATGCTGACCTAGGTCGTGATGCGTGTAAGGGCATGTTGATTTATGCTGCCCTGGGTCGTGATAGCATATTGCTTGTACATGTTCATTGTGCCGATTGGCATTTGTCACGGAGACCTCCCATGTTTCGCATGATTTCAAGATGGCGATCCTGGATGGGCATGCGCTTTGCGGCGTGTCGTCCCCCTTGGGTTGACTGGTCTGCCGGCCAAGTCGACCAGTCTAGTTGGGTTTCTTTGTTTTCCTTTCCTGCGTTTTGCATTTTGAACAATTTATTGGTTATGTAATAACCCACAAGGGGATACATTTGGTTATGCTTGTTTTCTTTTGAAACGTTCGCAAAATAAATTGTTAAACTTGCACCACTTTAGCATTTCTTCATTAGTTTACAACCTGCACGCTTATAATGATTGTTTCATTTACCGTTCACCAAGTGGGATGGGCCATATCGTCCACATGGGTCTTCCCCTTCCAAAAGAGGGATGGCTTGACCGGAAGGATGGTCCTGGATGCCCGCTAGTTCTGATGGAAGTAGGCGCGCGTGGCCATGAATTCTGGGAAAAGTTTCCTGAAACTTGGGGGTCGCTAAACCTTTTCCAAGCCACCAGAGTTTGAGAAATGATCATTCTGCTTCCTAGGATTTTTCTAGAGTTGGTGCTGCTAAGTCACTAACTCTGCTTATCGGTCCTTGCCCGACATGGGTCTTCAATGAAGAAGAAACCCACCTTTTGTCCCAAACGGTTGCTACACGTGGTTGGGAAAGGATATGGTCTGCCCCTTTCGCGTATTCACATCTGGACAGGACCACGCCTATGTTCGGCACGCGAGACGGACGGCTAAGTCTCAATCCCGGGCTGGCGGTCACGACCGTGGTCGTGTCGACCGACTTGCCCGTGAGCGTGAAGCGCACAGGATCACATCCTTGTTTCTCCAGGCAACGGTCCTGGCTCGGTAACAAAAATTCACCCTGAACGCTTCACGGCCAAGGTGTGAAATGTGCCATGTGTTCTTTCCGCCCGGTCCGGCTGGCCGCAGCGGTGGGTTGGACTTCCCGTCCATTGTATCCATTGTTGCAAATTTCGAGTTGATCATTCGACTTTTGAAATAAGGTTCAAAATGAATACACAAGGGGAAACATGTTTGTGAACTTAGCACTTAAAATACATTGATAGTGGAAAAGAAAACAACACTATAATTTTGCACGGGAAAAATAGTTCAACCTAAGACCACTCCCTTATTAGGGCAAACGCTGTGATCTCTCTAGGAATTATGCTTGAGAAAATGTCATGGGACTAGCATTAAAAATATTGGGTGGTACGGGGTACCTTTTTATGGTCGGGAGTTTGTAGGTATTGTTGCCATGGACTGCGGACACTTTGCACGATCTGGAATGTACCATGTTGTTACACCATGCCGCCTAGATGACGACCTTGGGCCTTGAGTGGGATTGGCCTCGTCGTCTGGTCGGCTCGCCTAGTTGGTTCAGTTGTCTAACAGATGTTTCTGATCTAGTTGGCTCACCAGGTTGCCATGAACTCATGTGCCTGCGTCATCACCTGCAGTGACCGGACCGCTCATCTGGGCGTGCCGACTGCCCCGCTGATCTGGGCATGGCGAAGTGCAGAATCTTTTTCCTTTTTTTTAGAATCGTGCCACTTTGTACCACACAAATATGGCAGAGGTATGATATCCTCTTCTTCCCCTTTTCAATAGCTCTTTTCAAACATGTATGGGGGCTTGGCTCTAAAGGTCGGATTTTTGATGAAAATCTTCCCTTTTTTGGTTAAATAACGAACGGTTTTGATGTCTTTAGGCTTTCTTGAAGCTATTCTGGACAAATCTGAAGGTTTTCGACTCTAAAGGTTGAATTTTTGGTGAAAGTCTTCTCCTTTTTTGCTAGAAACGGAATGGGCTTGCTCTCTTCAAACTTTTTTGAAGGTATGCCTAACATATTTGAAGGTTTCAGCTCTAAAGGAGGGATTTTTTGGTGAAAGTCATCTCTTTTTTTGGCTAAAAAAGAATGGGCTTGATTTGTTTAAGCTTCCTTGAAGCTATACTTAACATATCTGAAAATTTCGCCTCTAAATGAGGGATTTTTTTGTTGAAAGGCATCTCTTTTTTGGCTAAAGAAGAATGGGCTTGACCTGTATAAGCTTCCTTGAAGCTAAGCTTAACAGATCTGAAAAGTTCTGCTCTAAAAGAGGGATTTTTTTGTGACAGTTTGTACATTTTTACCAAGAAAGCAACTTAGAGCCTCTTTGTTTGCTCGGATTTGGAGATGTGTTTTGGTTGTGCTCGTTGGAGGTTGATTCGCTCACATCTTCGAACTGCGCGGGTGACTAGGCGTTTAATCCCCACAGACGGCGCCAATGTTAAGGCCGGGAAATTCCTCGGAGGAATATCCACGTCCCAAACGGTGCTGCTGGACCGTGGCCTGGACTGTCGATCCAGGCCGTGCTGCAGCGTCCCTTGATCCGCCTCGGCGGCGGATGGATTCCACCTGCTAAGACCAAATGCACACTCACGGTCAGGGCGGGGCGGCTTGGTGCCGTTCCCGCTCTAATGCTTAAGTCAGAAAGCATGTTGGGAGTAATTTGGTAGAGAATAGTGAATGGTGAACATACCTCTCTTCTTGTACATTAGTGAGGTATTTATAGAAGGGAACCGAGGCATGGTCAGTCACATCACGCCGTTAGGTTGTCTGGGAAGATACTCCTGCCAGACCAGCTAGGGATCTAGTCTGCGATCGGGTCTGGCCCGGGTGCCATGTGTGTTGAGGGGTCGGGATGAGCCATCCTGGATGGCGAGATGCATGGCTCTGACAGCTGGGGTTCTGATCCTGATGCCGCATCCGGGCTGACCCGGGCGCCATGTGTGCTTAGGGGTCGAGCCGTTGGTCCTGATGAGTCATCAGGTCAACCGGATGCTCCGCCCTAACAGTTACGATGTTTATCTTGACATTTTCATGGCGTTTTACGGCGTAAAGGTAATATATATAGTATTTAAAATTATAACACATTCTATATAAATTTTTAAAATCCAAATACAATATTTCTAATTTTATAAACTCCAAAATATGAATTTTATATAACAAATATTCATGAATATCACAAATTTAGTTCGCAAATTTTCCGAGAACATTAATAATCCAAACGAGTCACACTTTTAAATCACAAGTTTATACAAACATGCAAAATAATCATGCAAGAAACTTGTGGGAATCGACTTCTAAATTCTGGTCCAATACGGAAGTTAAAAGATTTTATTATTAATTTTTTTTTCTTTAAAAAAAAGTTTTCATTTTTTATATTAAAAATCCGACCCGATTTTATTATCTGGGTCGGGTTATAAGCTTTACATGGGCCTGATGAATTTTGGCATCCGTCCGATGTTCGCGCCAAATCAAATTTCCGGCGAGTCGAGCTCTCATGGCGGAACCTCTAGGACGCCGGGACGCCTAGTCATCGCCAAATGGACGACTTTTCATTGCCGCGACTTCCTTGTTTCCCACCCTGTAAAAAATATTTCCAAACCTTACCATAATCCTGACACACAAATTCAAATTCTTCAGTAAAATATTATTATCCTAAATCTAGCGCATATACACAGGAAAACAGCATATATGTTGGTTTGCTGTATACCTCAACAAATATGGCATTGGATTATAGCATCGTTGGATGTGGAAAAATTTTGATACATCTCCAAATTATAGCCAGTAGATACATTTTGCGCTATATATAACATCCGGTTGGAGATGCTCTAAGGCTCTGACTGGTCTTGAATCTCATTTTTTATTGAGGTATGTTCAAGTGAGCAACATATAACTCAATCACTATTATGATAGATTGTGTAAAAGGTAAATCTTTGTAATGTATGATAGAAATATTTTTGAAACATACATTTTTTTCAAAAGAAGATCGTTTAAACTCTTAACTCACCTAACTTTCCATGAAAGTTTTCATACGTTTTATCTTATACAGTGTATCTTTTATTTTTCACTATATATTTTGTTACTTTAAAATTTTAAATTATTATATGAAATTTCTTGAATTTTTGTATTAAATCATGTTTTACTATATGTTTACTTTAAAATGATCGATGTTTTAAAAAAAATGTATCATTCGAGTTTAAATACATACTAATTAATAGTTCCATAATATTTAGGAAAGTTAGTGTTTCAAGAGAATTTACATTTTTCAAAACTAATACACTCGTGTAATATCACTTCCAATTGATGAATACGAACACGACTTTGAGTATTTATACTGCGAGTTAAGGATATTATACATGTAAATTAGTTTAGATACCTTAGGGTAATAAACCTAGGTTTTCTTATGATGTATTCTCTTTTTTAGTAGTACATGTAGTCTAACCTAGACGTAGTAATAGTACGGCTATGTTGGAATCATTCTGCACCTCACTTAAATTGTCACAAAAACCTCAAAAGGGTTTTATGTGTATTATCGGATTTATCCAAACCCGATCATATATTTTTTTTATTGCTTTTATAAATGGTTGAGGAGTCGTGAAAATTCCTCCCGTCCATTTGGATAGTTTTGACTTAAAAGATAATTGAACACGAACACTGTCATATCATCCTAAAATCAATTATTAATAGGGATGATCACGGGTCTCGGACCCGCTCCAGATCCTGCGGATTTAGACCCTGTGGGTCGGGTTTGGATCTAAATTTTAATAAACGGGTATGGATACGGATATATGATGTTAAGATCCAGACCCTGATCCATATCCATATCCAGACCCATTAACCTATTATAATATATAATTATTAATATATTATTACTATATGATAAATATAATGTTTAATTTCTAATCCTAATTCATCATCTTCTTCTTCTCTAATAATAATTATTATTAATATTCCGAATTACTGATACCGATAATTATGATTTACCATAGAAAATATCATTTTTTGTTGCACCTGCTACGTTCTTGTACTAAATTACATTTTCGATCTTAATGAATTGATACATTTTGATGTGTATTGTGGATTGATAATTCATAATATGCTTACGTTTGTGCTTAGGGTAATAAAAATAAACAAATTTGGGCATATTTGTATTCACTATGAAAATCTCAAACATCTATTTAAAGAATTTGTCGATTTCTTAGTAGACCCATTTATAACCCGTTTAAGACCCTTAGATCCATAAGACCCTGCGGATATGGGTACGGATTTTGAAATTTTAAACCCCGCGGATATGGGTCGGATTTGGATTCGACATTTTTTTAACGGATCGGGGCCGGATATAGTTAAATTAGATCCAGACCCACCCCATGATCATCCCTAATTATTAATACACTTGTATATATTTTCAGTAAAAGAGAACAAAGAAAAGAAAAGAAAAGAAAATCAGTCCTACATTTTAGGGCCAGGTTGGATAAGCGGTCAGACCGTAATGAAAAAAAAACAATTTTCTTGCGTGCATAATTTATGGAATTTAATCCACACATACCACTTATTTAAATAGTTGGGTTACAACAACACTTTTTTCTAACAATAATATGTTTGAGCAATCCATAATTTCTGAAATTCTGTCCCCCTCAACTTGTAATTTTTGGGACGCAAATCCATACTAGTAGTTTGTCATCAAGTCCAAGTCCAACAACTAATCACTAAAAGTCAACACTGTCCCATAATTAACGTTTTCTCAGAGCAAGTCATTTAGGGTGTGTTTGGTTCGCAAAATTTTTGAGAGTCTAGTTTTATTTTTGGGTTTTTGAGAGTTTGAGGGTGTGTTTGGTTAAACAAGTTTTTGCAAAACTTGGACTATCCAAATCCAGTTTTGTAAAATCTTGTTTGGTTCACAAAGTTTTCCAAAATCCAGACTTGCAAAATCCTAAAAACCAATCAAAGATTTTGTTTCATACTCACAAACTCAACCCAACCAAACAAGGATTTTGCAAAATCAGATTCTCAAAATGCCAAACAAAATCCAGACTCTCAAAAACCCAAAACAAAATCCAAACTCTCAAAAATCTTGCGAACCAAACACACCCTGAGATTTTGTTTGGGTTTTTGTGAGTCTGGTTTTCTAAAAACTTTGTTTGGTTCGTCAGGATTTTGCAAGTCCAGAACAAAAACCTTGTTTGGTTCGTCAGGATTTTCGAAGTCCAAAACAAAAAGCTTGTTTGGTTCGTCAGGATTTTGCAAGTTCAAAACAAAAATCATTAAATGAACTGAAAAACTATAAATATAATTAATTGAAATGAATGAAATAAATTGAAACCATTTAAACATCATTTTACGGGATAGAAATATAACAAATGTTAGTGAAAATATAATTTACAAAATTGAACTAAATTAAGTTGGAATAAATTGAAACATATGTATATGAACTGAAATAAATATAAATATACTAAACTTAATTGAAACAATAATTAATTGAATGGATTTGCAGAACAACTTTCGAGAAAAGTCGTAAATATTTATGATTGACAACTTTATTAACATCTTATCATATAATATCAAATAATTTTTATAAGACTTTAAATATGACTTGTCTAGTTTTGGTTTAATATCAGTTATAACGTATTTGTATATTGTACTCAGCCCATATTACTGTCTACTACATGATAGTAATTATATTTATTTTTATATAACGTATATATATAATGATATGTAAGTATACTATGTCTCTATGATATTTAGGCACTGTTTGATTGAGTTTATAAGCAGAACCGTTCAGCTCAGCTCAATTATATTTAATTTAATTTAGTTTAGTTCAATTGACTTACTTCATTTCAATTCAATTATGATTAATTTAATTTAATTTAGTTCAATTAACTTTACTTCAGTTCAGTTAAATTCAACAAATTATTTTTGATAAATTTCAGATACGTGTAGATACACTGACTCGATTTTCAATATATTAATTTTCAATTTAGTTCAGTTCAATTCAGATTGGTAATAAATAAGTTTAGGCAAATAAATCCTTAATTTTTGTTAACAAATGTCCACTAACTATAATTCATATACGATATAATCGTGTTCATGGTTAGAAGATATGATTAGCATACATTGTTTAGAGTTACAAATTTTATTCACACATGTAATTATAAAAGTGGGAAAAAATTAAACATTTATATTTTTTTAAATACAAAATATTTATAGTAACCTTATTTAGAGGAATGAAAAATGCAACTACACAGAATAACACAGTAGAGAGAATTGGTTTGAACTTTGAATAAAAAACAATTCCAATTCATAAAAAAATTAAAAACGAAAGCAGCCGAAAGGAAAACAAGACTTGAAGAAAGGAAAACCCATATTTGAAGAACATGACTTGCTTAAAAAACGGGATTTTGAATCTCCCTCAACCAAACAAGAATTACCAAAAACAAGAATTGGAAAGTCAAGATCTGCAAAAACTTATGAACCAAATACAGCCTTAATCTGATTATTAAAGGGTGATTCTATTTACACCAGCTCAATTGCTATTTGCACCACCCTACCCCACTTTTACTTAAATCAATGTGCATTAAGTGTTAATTAGATTATTTTTTTTTTAATAATAATCAAGTTGAGCCTTTACATTTTACTACTTAACATTTTGATTTATAAATTAAATAAATTTGATTAAAAATAAAATCCAAAAATGAACTCAATAAAATATTAAAGTAAACAGTTTATAAATATACAATAAGTCCTATTATTATATAGTTTCACTGGTTTACCTACTAAGATTAAGATTATAATTTAACATTATTTATTCGAGATACTCTCTGGTAATGCAGCCTTACGGTAAGGCAAGGGGTGTAGGGTTAAGGGGAAAAATACTTTTGGGGCTGTAATATAAATATTAATTTTCCGGTGCCCCTACAGTAAATATTAATAAAACTCAGGGACCATTTTGAAATAGGAATATATACTACATTTAATCTCCCTATTAACCGTTAACATCATCAATCATCAATATTAAATCATCAATCATCAAATTATTATCGTTCATCATCAAATTATTATTGTTCATCATCAAATCTTCGTTGTTAATCATCAAATCATCAAATGTTTGTCGTTCATCGTCAAATCTTCATCGTTTCTTGTCAAATCATCGTTGTTCATTATCAAACCTTCATTGTTTATCTTCAAATATTCATCGTTAATCATCAAATCATCAATCAATAAATCATCAGATCCACCGTCATCATCAATCATGTCATAACCATCATCAATCAGAAACATAAAATCATCAACTAAAATACACACATGATCAAAAATTGTCAAATCGGGAAACTACATTCTCGTAGAATCATGCCTCGATCAGCAACATTACTCATCCTCGTTATCAATCCGTTCAATCATCAATAAAAAATCATCAATCATAAATATCAAATCATCAACTAAAATATACACATAATCAAACCGTCAAATCGGGAAACTAGGTAGTCACAGAATCGTGGCTCGGATCATAAAATAGACCTCGTTTTCATCATCCTCGTATGTATATATATATATATATAATTGTACACATAATCAAATCGTCAAATCGTGAAATTGAATTCTCATCGTCAAATCGTGAAACTAGATTGATGACGAGGATGAGTAATGTTGGTGACCGAGTATATATATATATATATATATATGATTGATGATGGTTATGACATTATTCATCATAACCGTGGATCTGATGATCGATTGATGATTTGATATTAATGATTGATTATTAATTTTTGATGATTGATGATTGATGATTCATGTCAGTTATATTGTTTTGATGATTGATGATTTTATAGTGATGATGAGGACGATGATTTGATGATAAATGACTGATGATTTGATGATGAACAACGAGGATTTGATGATGATCGACGATGATTTGATGATGAACGATGACGATTTGATGATGAACGGTGATAATTTGATGAACAACGATGATTTGATGATGAACGTCAATGATTTGGTAATGAAGGACTATGATTTGATGATGAGCGATGATGATTTGATGATGAAGCAATGATTTTTAGTTGATATAATTAATTGATATGAAAATAACTAAAATATAATAATTATGATTTGATCTCAAAACTTTTGTATGAACCATATGAGGTCCCTTTGCCTTACCATAAGGCTGCCTTATCTAATTGTTTCTCTATTTATTCTGTTCAAAATAAATTTTTACTCTTTAAATTTGGTAAATTAAAATATTAAATCTACTTAGGATAATATACACAAATAAAAATTAGATATCGGGTTTGATAAATTTAAGATTTTACTAAATAACTATTCTTAAAATATTTATTATTATTTTATTAGATATCTAAACGGTTTCAAATATATTAACTTGTACATTTTATGATGAGTTTCATGAATTTCAATAACTCATTTCGGTGATCATTTTTATTATAAATTCAAATAATTTTTAGAAGTTGTCTAGTGATATAGTATTATTATTTGATAGTAATTATAAGTGTGTTTGATTCTGTCATAAATCAAAATTAAGTAAAAATCTTCCTATTTAACATGAAATAATTAATGTTTAAATATACATGTAAAATAAATTAATATATAACTTGAAATTTTAACAGTTAAATATTAAAGATTGACTAAAAAATAGGTGCAAATATCATTTTCTTTATTACATCATTATGGCCCACCAACTTTTTATCATCCCTAGGTTATTTGCACCTCTAGGGTGGTGTAAACAGGGAGTCGGATCCTCTACGTAATATTCCTTACGCAACTCTCGTATGCCAATACCCTATACGACGTAGTTTTGATCATACATCGTGTTATATCAATGGTAAATATTTTTACCGTGGAAGTTTAAAAAACTAACGTGTTAGCCACCATATTATATATTTATTTTTTATAAACTGAATCACATTATAGTTTAAAATTATTTTTTGATAAGAAAAAATCATTCATTAATAATATATTAAACACATATATTTAGATTCATATAATTAAAATATATCATTCATAGGTTTGTAAATAAATAAAACTAAAATGTATATATCGATTAAAAACAATTTTATTTTTTAATGAAAATTATAATGCAATAGATACTAAGGCTATATATATATATATGTTTTAAATGATAAACATTTTCTCTCATATAAAATAATTAAATCACGCTCGACATTTGTTCCAAAAATTTATTATTTATAAAACATTTTGTTTGAACTAAAATCCAATAAACATCGAAACAAAAAATTGAATTCAGTTGTTATGAAAATGAATTAGAATCGTATGTTGCACATACTTTATTTCTCTTTTAAAATAATATCCATAAAAGAATAAATTTAATTATTTAATTCATGTGAAAAAAATAAAATACTAGGTAAAAGTAACAATAAAATTGTTATAAAACTTACCCAGTAAAACATTTAAGTAGTAGTCAATGAATAACCCACTTATGGTTAAAACATGGTCAAAACTACGTCGTAAATAGTATTTGCGTAGGAAGTTTTGCGTAGAGGATCCGGACTCGTGTAAATAGCAACACCCCAAAAATAATCATAATCACAAGTCCGGATCCTCTACGCAAAACTCCCTACGAAATATGTACGCAAAAATCATTTATGACGTAATTTTGACCATGTGTTAAACATAGGTTGTTATTTATATATTACGACTCAATGTTTTACTGGTTAAATGTAACTTTTGTAATAATTTCATTCCTATGTTACCTAGTACTTTTTATATTTTCTATATAAATTACATTATTAAATTGATTTTGTTATGATTATTTTTTTATAAAAAACAGAAATAAAGTATGTGCAGAATCCGATTATTATTGAATTTTAGTTCAAACAAGATGTTTTATAAACAAATTTGTAGAATAAATTTCGAGAATGATTTAATTATTTCATATGAGAAAAATATTTATCATTTACAACATGTGTATAGATTAATTTTATAGCCGGATTTAATATATTTATTACATTATAATTTTTATTAAAACTAAACTGTTTTTAACTGATATAGACATTTTAATTTTATTTATTTACAAAACTATGAATAATATGTTTTAAATTATATGAATCTAAATATATGTGTTTAAGATATTATTAATAAATGATTTCTTCTTTTAAAAAATAATAATTTTAAACTAATAATGTAATTTAATGTATAAAAAATAGGTAAATAACATGGCTAACACGTTATTTTTATTTACTTTCACCGTAAAAATATTATCAAACGTGGTGTATATTATCTTACTTTAATAATTTAAGATAGCCAAAACTACGTCGTAAATGGTGTTGCGTACGAATTGCGTAGAGAATATTGCGTAGAGGATCCAAACTCACTAATCACCATATTAATTCAATAAACTTAATTAAATAGTAACTGAACTTTTAATGCCCAAATAACCCCAGACAGCATACCGGAGGAAAGGCTTCTTTTCAATCTTTTGAGGGGAGATTTGTTTTTATCCACTTTTTTCACTGCCTACCGCTCCACGCCGACAGCTCACGTAACGTTTCCGGCAAAAATCCCAACAAAAGATTTTACTGCTAACCTTTCAAATCGCCTCACTTGATCTCCCCACCTTTTACTGATAGATTGGGGCGGATCCAAAATTTTATTAACTAGGGGACGGATTAATTACAAAAGTTATTGTTTAAAAGAATTAATAAAGTTATAAAAATAACGGTATAGTAAAATAATTTATTTAAAGATAAAAGAATTATACATATAAAGGACCAAATATTGTTAAAAAAATATAAATTTTATTTGAATTTAACTCTTCTCTTTTCGATCATCTGAAAAGTGTCGATAATCGAAGCAATGAGAATAGTCTCCACAATCTCTCTTTCAATATACAGCTGTACTAGTAATATTTTTATATCTTATAAATAATAAATAAATAATAAAAATAAAATACTAAATAAAACTAGCAAAATGTGTGATCCCTTCTGATGGCCCACTACTTCTATAAGAAATCTAATTTTAGTAAATATTTCCACTCTCCTTACATAAATACATGTTGCTTTCAAAAGAAAAAGAGGGCCACTAATTAATTTTTTACAAAATATTATTTAATGGAGAAAAAATAGTATACATGAATTATTTCTTAGTAAAATCATGGGGTGGGTCCGATCCTTCTCAGACTCCCACAATCCGCCCCCGCTAATATTTGTAAAATCGAATTGAAAAAAATAAACTAAAGTAATGAAGCTTAGCAGTAATATGACTAAATTTTATAGAATATACTTAATCATAAAAAAAAATTTAGAATCCAATAGTTTCTTAAGTTATCTGATTGCAATAATATTGAGAAATAAATTGACCATCATAAAGATTCGACATAGTTTTCCTTTTAATTAACATACGCATTCAAATTAGTCACTGGAGATGTATCTACAAAACGAACAACAGTCATCATTTATAGTTGTTTTAGAACCTAAATGACATGTTATAGTAGAAATTTGCTTTGCAGTGAAATTTTAATTATATTTTAGTTCAAATTTTAAAAATATATCACCGATATATATTAGTGTTAGATAAATGTATCGTTTATATTGATGTAACTATACAAAATGCGCAATCAAAATGATAGTGGTCGGTGATGGTAGGAGTGACGGTGATAACAGCTGGGCGGTGGTTTATAACAAAGAAATTTGGGAATTCATATGGGAGAGTGGGGAATGAGAAAAGGAGATTTGGAGGAGTTAAATAAAAAAAATTAGGTAATGAAATCTCAAAATTTACTGAAGCAAACGCAACAAAGACAATCAGTAATTAAACGACAATCTCAGTGATAAGAAGCATTGTGTATTATTATAATATTTTATTTTACTATTTTCTCTCCTTGTAAATTCGAATCCAAAATTTTTAATATGTTTATTTAAGGGTAATAATTTAAATGAACTATCAGTAAAATCCCACCTTTTACCCCTCCTTTAAGAGTTGAACCTAACACTTTTGGGTAAATTTACTATTGTCTTAGAGCAAGTCCAACAGTTTCTCCATTCACATTTTTCATAATAGGGAAGCAAACCTCATATTTCCATATTTTTTCACCTCAAACCAAATAGTTTCTCCATTTTTCATTCCCTAAAATTTATTACTAACATTTAATCAGTTGACCTATAATAAATTTGAGCACAAAATGCTCTCCCTTCTCTCTAGGAAAATCACTTTCTCTCTTCTCACCTGAACAGTGTTAAAAAACCACTTTTCCCCCTTTTCTAACCGTTATCAGTGGCATCTCCACCAATAACGGACAGATAACAACTACATTTTCACCGCTGCAATGGCAGCGCCACCGCATCCTCGCGGTGGAGCAACCTCAATGAGAAGTTTTTCTCAAGTCCTATCAAATAGACCCCCTCCCTTTACCTCTATTTTGCCCTGTAATCCAGAAATTACGCCGATCACCCAGCATCGTGGCGAGCCGGCAGTCATTGTTACCAGACAACAAGCAGATACATTAGCCAGCCATTACCAGAACGCTCTTATTGGTAAATTCGCGCGTGGAAAACCAACAATGGATAGTCTCTACGAAGCTTTCAACAAAGCCGACTTTGCCGGAAAATTTCAGATAGGCTCTATCGATGTCAGGCATATTTTAATCCGATTTGACGATCCTGAAGATTATCAACGCTGCTAGATGCGAGGATATTGGGTTTTTGCTGGTGCGCAGATGAAGGTCCTTAAATGGACGCTTGATTTCTCCCCAGAAGCTGAGTCTTCGATTGTACCAGTTTGGGTGAGTATACACAAAGTTCCTTTCTACTACTTCAACTCTACTTTGATTAAAGCTATGGGAGATCAGTTAGGAACTTACATCAAGATGGATCTTGCAACTGCTGGTATTACTAGGCCTTCTACTGTGAAAATCTGTGTAGAAGTAGACTTAAAAAAGAAACTCAAGAATACTATTAAGCTTGGCATAGAAGGTGAAACTGTTGCTAGATATGCTGTTGAATATGATGATCTCCCCAAATACTGCCACCACTGCAGTATGATTGGCCATGAAGATGAGCTATGTGGCAGGTTGCACCCTTAACTCAGACAATCTCTCAGGCCAAAATCCCAATTTGCTCCAAAGATCAATACTGAGGCTAAAGCTCCAATTCCTGATGATGCTACAACTGGGAAGACACTACCTATACAGGATAGCCCTCCAATTCCCCAACAAGCCACTGCTCAACCTTCATTTGTCAACAAACCAACCCCCAACATAGCTGTCCCTGGCTCTTCAGGACTCTCTACCACCCAAAAAGATCTGGAATCTAAAATACCAGACACCCTTTCTTTGAGGCCTCAGTGGAAAACCAACCATAGTAGGAAAAAATCATCTATCTCCACTGGTCCATCTCATAGGCCAACCAGTAGCTCTCCCATTACAGTCTCCTCTACCTCTCCTCCCAAAGACAATACTTTAAATCCATCCTCTTCTTCCCCAAAAAAAACCAGCCCTCCATCTATTTCTGCTTTCAACCTTTCCCCTAAAAAATCCCTCCTATATGCTACTGATGATATGCAAGTGGGCACAGGTAAGTTTTCCAATCCTTTTGATTTTACAATTTCACCTAACCCCAAAGCTGCAATGTCTCAGGGTACAACAGGGAATAGATTTCTTCCCTTATTATCAGAAACAACAAAAATGGTTGATAATGAGTCTGAGTATGCAATCTCTACTAAATCATCTCAAGATGATAATAACAATGGCTCCTCAGATCAGGTAACCTCTTCCAATCACCCTATTTCTTTGACTGAATCACATTTGCATACTGGAAAGTCTGTTTCAGATAAATCAGTCATTGCAAATTTTTTCACTCAAATTAATAGGAAATTTACTCCTAAAAAAGCATAAAAAAACCTTCTCCTAACAAGGTTTTAACCAGATCAAGGAGCTCTAAAAATAGTTTTTAATGAATACAACAACTCTAAACAGTAGGTTCTTAGTCTGAAATATAAGAGGGATGAGAACCTCTATGGACAGATTAGCTGACCTTATTCACCAACACAAGATTGAACTCCTATGTCTGATAGAACCATGGCATAGGAATCATAAATGTGATACATTCAGAAGGAAGTTACACTATTCCAACTCATTTTGTTCACAAAGTGGAAAAATTTGGATTATGTGGAATGGACATCTGCAAATTTCAATAAAACAAGATCACCTGCAATTTCTCTCTATTGATATATTTAGCACTAGGTTAAATGAATCAATGACTGGAATTTTTGTTTATGCATTGAGAACCATTCCCGGAAGACAGTTTCTATGGGATGCTCTCTCTGCCTTGGATCTTGAAAAAACCTTTCTCATTGGAGATTTTAATACCATAAAATCTTCCTCTGAGTACAGAGGTCCATCTCACCCCAGTCCCAAAAGTATGGCTGACTTTAACCAGTTCATTGCTACAAAAGCTCTGTTAGAAATTAACTCAGTTGGCAATGTCTTTACATGGTCCAACAATTGGCTAATTCCTACTACAGAAAAGCTTGATAGAGGACTGGCCTCCCATACTTGGTTTCAGACTTTTCCCTCCTCTTCAATCCAAGTACTCAACAGAGATATCTCAGACCACTCACCTTTAATGCTTTCTATAGGTAGTAAAATACTTTCCTCACCTAAATCCTTTAGGTTCATAGATGCTTGGTTCAATAGGGATGATTTCCTTCCATTGGTCAAAAATGACTGGACTCTCCCTTGACTGAAACAAGCATGATTGCTTTTTTCTTAAAACTGAGAAGGCTAAAGCTGACAATCAAGACCTGGAATAAGCTAGTTTTTGGAAACATTGATAATAATGTTGTCCAATCTGCTGAAGCTGTGAGGTTGCAAGAGATTGTTGTTGACCTTGATAATTCAACCAATGAAAAAATCAAGTTAAACAGACTAAAAGCTTTACACCTGAGAGCCATCAAAGAGCAGACTAAGTTCTGGAAACAAAAATCTAGAATGAAATGGCTTAAGGATGGGGATGAAAATTCAAAATATTTTCATCACTCAGTTAGAGAAAAAAGATGTGGATTAAGTATCACTAAGATACAAAATTCCAATGGAATCTGGCTAGACAATATTTCAGATATTGAAACTGAGGTTGTTAATTTTTTTACAGACCTCCTATCTGAACCATACTGCCCTTTAAATGGTCTTTTCCATGACCATTTTATTAGCCAGATCCCCACATTAATTTCTATAGAGGATAACAATCAACTCATCAGACCTGTAACACTTGAAGAATTAAAATCTACTGTTTTTAGTCTCAACAAAAACAGTAGCCCAGGTCCTGATGGTTTTTCCTCTAAATTCTTCATAAAATGTTGGGATATAATTAAGGGTGATCTCCTTCTTGCTGTGCAAGATTTTATGAGTTCATCCTCAATTCCAGTAGGTATTTCATCCACATGGATTACCTTAATCCCTAAAAAGGATACAGTTACAAGTTTCCAGGACTTTAGGCCTATTAGCTTGTCTAATTGTATTAACAATTTTTTTTCCAAACTACTCATGGAGAGATTGAAACCATACATGCATAAAATTATATCTCCCCATCAATCTGCCTTTATGAAGTCTAGAGATATCTCTGATAATGTTTTATATGTTAAAGAGCTGGTTAGATTTCTTGATAGGAAAGTTAGGACCCCTAACTGCATTATTAAGTTGGATCTGATGAAAGCCTTTGATAGAGTATCCTGGAGCTACCTTAATACAATTTTGCTCCATTTTGGCTTCCATGGTAGTTTTGTACACTGTGTTATGAAGAATCTGAGAGATGCCCATTTTTCTGTGCTAATTAATGGAAAACCAAATGGTTTCTTTAAGCCTACTAGAGGCATTAAACAGGGTGATCCTCTATCACCATTTTTGTTTAATATTTTTTCAGAGTGTTATACAAGGAGCCTTGCTTATGTTTTTGCTACAGGCAGATTAGAATACTATGACATTCCCAGAGGTTCTGAACCAATTTCCCATTTGAGCTATGCTGATGAAACAATTATCTTTTTAAAGGCATCAAAACAAAATTTGAAAAAAATTAAAGCCTTTTTAGTTATCTTTGAGCAGACCACTGGTCAGAAGATTGATAAGAGTGATTTTTACCTTGGGAAATATGCTTCAAATTTCAAAATTAGACAGGTTAAAGATACTCTGGGAATGAAACAAGGGAAAATGCCTTTTATTTACCTAGGTGTGCCTATTTTTTCTGGTAGAGCTCTAATTTCTCATTTTCAGCCCCTTATACAGAGAATTGAAAATAGGTTGAACAATTGGAAGAATAAATGACTTTCTACAGGTGGAAAGATCACTCTGATTCAATCTTGTATTTACTCAATCCCTCAGCACATCTGGAGTGTTCTGAAGCCTCCAGTAGCGGTGATCAGAAAAATTGAGAAGCTGCTGTCCCTTTTCTTTTGGGGTGAAACAGAACTGAAAGCGAAGAAAGTTTGGAGAAAGTGGAGAGATCTTTGCTATCCAGTCGCTGAAAATGGCCTAGGAATCAGATCAATTCAGACTATTGTCAAGGCTTGCTCTATTAAAATCTGGTGGAAGTTTCAACTTAACACATCTCTCTGGTCTCAATTCATCTGGAATTTACCACCCTCCTATAAGACATCCCCTGTTTGCAAGAGAATTTTCCAGATCAACTCCAGTGCTGAACAGTATACAAGAGTTCTCATTTGCAATGGGGTTGTAATTTCTGGTCCTCTAACTGGACTGGAAGGGGTCCACTGTTAGATTCATTGCTCCTGATGCCACTAACATACCTCTTACATGTTCTGTTCAGGAATTTCTATCCAACAGAGGTATATTTTCTACTTCCCTCATTTCACTGCCTTCTGACATTTTCCATACATTGCAGACATCCAATATTGATGCAGAAAGAGCAGACAGATTAATTTGGAAGCCTGGCTTCAATGGAGACTTTAGCTTTAAATCTGCCTATGAAACACTCAGAATGAGAAGGGGTACTTCTAACTCCATCAGCAAAGCCTGGAATATCAGAATTCAAAAAAAGATAAGTGTTTTTATGTGGAAACTTATTAACACTTTCTTACCTTTTCCTGATGTTTTGAGTAAAATGGGTTTTCATCTCCCCTCCAAATGCCCATTCTGCAACACTTTTGACACAGTTGAACACTGTTTTAACCAGTGTACTTTGGCTGTATCTATGTGGTCTTTCTTTCACCAAACTGTTGGTATTACTGACCCTATTTTCAACTCTTTGTGGGACAGATTATCTTACTACTGGTCTTATATTGGTAGATCTAAACTGCACAATAGCCTTTTTTGTATCATGCCTGCTATTATCTGTTGGCACATCTGGAAGGCCAGAAACTCATATATTTTTGAAAATATAAGTCCTCACCCTAATACTTTGAAACAAACTATCAAGGACTATGTTTTTAATATCTTTACAGTGAAGCCAATATACACTAGGTCACCATATGATATAGACATTGCAAATCTGGGCTTCCTCCCTATCCATACTAGACCACCCCAGCCTCAAATCACTGCAATTACATGGTCCCCTCCAGTTGGTTGTTTCAAAATTAATGTTGATGCCTCCTGGTTCCCTCCTAATAGAACTGGAATTGGTGTGATAGTTAGGGATTTTGATGGCACTCTTATATCTGCATACTCTGGATCCTGCTCTTCTGCTACTTCTTTGCAGGGTGAGATCCTAGCAATTTAGAAAGGATTTGAGATTGGAACTTCACTCCAGTACCCATTCCTAATTGAAACAGACTGCATGATGGCAATGCAAGCTATTCAGGACCCTAACAAGGCCCCATGGACTATATATCATCTTGTCTGCTCTATTAACAGCCTTGGAGCATCAAAAATTATTCACAACTTCAGACAAGCTAACCAGGTGGCTGATGCACTGGCAAAGCTGGGGAGCTCATCTGGTATTGACAGGCTGCTGTCCTTCCATCAATGCCCTCAAAAAATAAAAGGTTTGATCCTACTTGATAAATTCAACTGTCCCACATTAAGGATCTCCAGTATGGATGCTACTGAATAGTTGTTTTTAACATTTTTTGCAAGGTCTGGTGTACAGCTTCTACAACACTGTCAGCTTTCACATGGATCCAGACATACTCTTCAATGTAGAACCTTAGAATTTAGATTTATACTAAGCTTTCTGGGTACCGCCTTGTGTTTTGCTTGCAATTCACTAATAGGTTTCTTGAAATCTTAGTAGAACTCATTCTTTTGTATAGTGGAGTGTATATACCTCCATCCTAGATCATTCTTTTGGGAGCTATATGCTTCATAGGGCTTAATGCTCTTCTTGTAACCTTCCTTGGAAGGAACCTTATTGCCAATATTTTTTGGTGTTTCATGGTTTAGGGAGCCAATAAAAATCCCTCCACTTCTAAAGTGGTTTAAATTAAAAAAAAAAATTTACTAACATTTAATACTACATTTTATCCAATTTTCTTCTATTTTTAAAATCATATATTTAATAAGTCCAAATAATAATGAACTTATAATAAAAGTTACAATAACATTTCATATTTGACATTACTTACTTCATAATATAAATTATAAAAATATATTTTATAAAAATAACACATTACGAATTATAATAGTATTATTTTTGTAACGTATTATGAATAATTAGACTCATCTCTTTTTAATTATTTATTACAAGTTAGTTTTTTTCAACCATTAAAAATAAAATGTTTGCCAAAAAAAAGATTTAATTTAGACGTTATGACTTATAAACAAACGTCAAAATAAATATATTTATGAACTTAAAATTTAGTAAATGTATATTGAAAAATAGATTATATTTGATTATTAAATATCAATAGATATGTACATGTAAAAATAGTCATATGAGATCTTATACAATCGTTTTTATGCATATTTTTAGAATATATATATTTTATAAAATTTTATTTTAATTATTTTAAGATGTTATCATTTAAAATTATTGAACAGAAACAATTAATGAATTAAATAATCAAAAACTTTCCAAGAAACATTAAATGTTGGCTCTCCAAAAACTTTTTCTCATTCTCCAAATTTAGGGAATCAAATCTTCTCTCTCTTCAATTTCCCCATCATGGAGAATGAGATGGAGAATCTGTTGGAGTTCAAAAAAGGCCCAAATTCTCCATATTTGAGCAAATTTGCTATTATAGCAAAACTGTTGGACTTGCTCTTACCATCAGAACCATTCTCAACTCTCCTTTTTAACATGGCCCCGTTTGGGAACTAGCTGTTAACTGTTAGCTGTTAGCGGATTGTACAAGCTGTTAGCTGTTAGCTGTTTTGAGCCGCGGTTTTGACTAGCGTTTTGACTAGCGGTTTGTATACGAGTGTTTGGTAAATATAAGTAGTTGATTACTGTTTCATTATGTTAAATGACTGAAATGGACATGAATATAATTTATTATTGTAATATTTTTGTTTGTTGTGTTTTTATTTTTTGAAGTATGGAAAACATGTTTTTCTCTAATGGACATGTAAATTTTATTTCTTTGAGATGAAATTCATTATACATACATATATTATATATTTTTATAAAATAAAATACCTTGACCATTTGATTTCAATTCTTAACTTACCGTACTTCAAGTAGGTTAGAAATAAATAAATAAATAATTAACAACATTCAATTTTGTTTTATTAAACTTCATGTCATATTTATATTCAAGGAAAAAATCTAGCAAATACAATAAATCATAATAGCTAAACCACATGCCTCCCCTGTCTTTGTCGCCTAGCTGCCACCAAACTAGCAGTAATATCATTACGAACTTTTGACATAAATCTAGAACTCAAACGGTCAACTTCTGATAAGGAAGTGCCATCAATGTCCATTCCTGATGCTTCAGGAGGAATAAAATTCACATCTCTGTCAATGATAGCAAAACCCGGATCTAGAATATTACTCAATCTGATGTAGTTATGCAATGCAAATGTTGCACAAATAACTCGATTTTGATTTTCGGGCGAATATTTAGGTACCGTTTTCAGTATCTTCCGCACCGTGCCTTCAGAATTCCAAATGCTCTCTCAATACAACTTCTCAAAGATTAATGAGCTTGGTTGAATATTTCTTGAGACCCTCTTGGATTGGCACCTCAAAATTCAGATTGGTGATACCTAGTCTTTTGGTATGGCGTTAAGTACTCTTCTCTTTCAGGATACCCTTTATCTGCTAAGTAATATTTTTCTAATCATAAGAACTACAAAAATTAAAGGAGGTTATGTCATAATCATATAATCAACAAAAGAGTGATAGTATACTTTGATAAACTTACCAGAAGGAGGTATTGGAAAATTTAGACTTGGGTCACCAATTGCTTCGAGAAAAATTCGAGAATCATGAGCTGAACCCTCCCAACCACTGAGCATATTTGTAAAAAGTAAATTAAAATCACATACGGCAAGTACATTAATGGTGGGAGTCCCTTCCCGTCCCCTGTATCGCAATTGGTCTTCCTCGCATATGATAACATCGATATGTGTACTATCAATAGCTCCAATACAATCCTCATTAGTATATATTGAAACCAAATATTGTTAGATTGTCGATAGAAACTATATAGCAAAACAAAGAAGAAAGCATTGTTATTTACCTTAAAATGGGGCATGTAACGAGCATCATTGGCAACTTGAGAAGGAATTTCTCTTAACTCTGGATCCCTTGGTTTTAGAGTATCAGCTGATAGACCATTCATAGCATCCAATACTTCTTTGAAAACTCTACTTATGGTTTCACCAGAACGTTGGAACCTTTCTTGAGCAGCCCTATTCGAGGCTCCCATACTAAGAATGTAGAGAAATATGCTACTTTCTCCAAAGAGGATACACTTTCTGAAGAACACAAGCCATACTTAGACTCTAAATCCTTGACTAATCGTTGGAGAATTAATGGCGTCATGCGAAACATGTTGAAGCATCGCTTTTCATGGCCATTCATCAGTTCACGCATCCACCTTTCTCCCGTCATATATGAAATAAAACACGGCTCCTTGTGCACAAACTTTACATAATAAATAGATATGTAAGCTACTGCGCAAGCCACTGAATCCCAAAACAAAGCATTTCTACGTCTCCTTTTTTGTATTGCGTTCTTTTTAGCCCGCAAATCCATTAGCTACACACAGTAAACATTCACATAAGTCCAAGTATACACACATTTAAATGGTTAGCATATTGTACCGAATATTGATCATAATGATACTTGAATGACATATTGAAGTTAAAGCATGCAACAACTACATGTAAGTAGCTTAGTATCGAAATAAAAAAGATGTAATAACACAATAAAAGAGATAATAAACTGCAATGATAATATAGGAATTCAATGTGCAAAAGTAACAAGAATTTTTTTAAAAAAGCAAAAATCCTACATGTGTGATTATTCAAACCAAACTATTACTACTACTGCTGGCATGTTATCTAACATAGCATAATCATCTCATCCCCACTACTTCTCACTCACTCTTGCTGTACAAATAATTTATCCATTGAAGTCTTAAATAGTCGTTCGGCATACGATCTAAAAGAATCCTCTTTTGAGGATCTTCGATCAATGAGCATGCAAAATTGAATAATGGACTTCCAGGTAGTAAACCATCAAGGGAAACTAACTTTGCCAGAGAATCAGCAATTGAGATAGATGAATCACCAAGTGCACGTGTTTCGAGGTCTATTAACGCTATATCCTTCTTGTTTCTCTCAGTGACCACATCCAACAAGGCATCTATTTTCTCAATTACCATTCCAGATCCTTTCTTCTTCGAGCCTTCAAACTTATGCTTTTTAATAGTCTCTGAAGCGTCTTGGTTAGAAACTCTTTTACTTCTGTTCTTGGTAACATCAGTTTTGGTTACCTGAGGAACAAGAGAATTGGTAGGAGACATACCATCATCACTAAAAATATCACGCCATTCTTCCTCTGTGTTAGTGCTATTAAAAGCAATTTCCTGATGGGTCTTATCATCACTAACAAGCCATGCCTCACCAACATCAGTATCCTGGGAGGGCAAAGGGATGGATGCTATTATACTCCTTGTTACCACGTTGAATTGGAGTAAATCTTTGCCTCCCTTGAGCAACCGAAGCATTAAAAAGCTGATCCATTTTAGATTCAAGAACTGGTGGAATCCTTGCTTTCTTAAATGGCCAATAGTTGGGATTTTCCTAACAAAAATTAGAAATTTATTTATCAGAATATACTCGAATGAAATACACACACTTATGCACATCACAAGAAGAAGGTGAAGTTCTAACCTTGATTTTATTGTCCCACCACTCTTCACTAGCACTTATTGTATTTTTCTCATGATCCCATCCTAGTCCTGTTTCGTTTTCCTTCATTTTTTTATAAAGACTCCATGCTTTCTTCATCCCAACCCACTTATGTTTCAACTGTTGATTGTTAAATAGTAAATTACTTCTTTTCTGCCACTCTATTTCCAACGACTTTCACTGCATCGTCAGAGAGGTAGTCGCACCACGTTTTCCCTTACTCTTTTGCACATGTTCGATACACATATCGCAGAACAAGATCTCACTATCAACATCCCATTTAGCCCGACTTCCTTCACCTTCTGAAACACTTTATTTTTTGGTTGGGGCCATCTAAGTATTGTGAATGACGATAGGAAATTGTCAATAAAAGATTGACATGTTTTAATACTATTGAGGGATGAAGCCAAAAGAAAAGACAAAGAACTGAATGTGGTCACTAATTTAACATCCGTTGTTGCATGGAAAAATATGATTTTGCAAATTTAACATCAAAGCATGGTTCTCTGGATGTGGTCACCTTCTGAAAATAACGCAACTATATAATAATAACTATAAACAATGATCCTTGGTACCTTTTGGTAATTAATCGACTTCAACAAATTGAATTAAAGTGCCAAGATTTAGCCCAAAGTGGAGTACAAAAATCCAGTTTTCAGTGACATGTTGTTCAGATTGCAGCGAACCACACTAAATATTATTGACTGCCTTACGTTAAAACAATCCAGGGCTTATTATAGCTATAGGAAAAATATTACAAACAAAATGAATGGAAGATGAAACTCTAGTGGTGGCAAGTAATGCAGACAACAACTAATGAATCTTACCATCACCAAAACAACAACAACTTAATTCATCAAACTCCATCTCCTGTGTGAAAACCTAGGCTTTTTATATACATAGCAGACCATGTTAACACTAAAGAACTGTACACAGGTTACGTTAAAGAAACGATTATGCCTTTCTATATAAACTACACATCTCTTTGATCCCATGAATCACACATAAAAATTAAACTCCCATTAATAATCTGAGTGAAACCTTTTCTCAAACACCTTTTGGGCATTCAATTATAACATCAAAGTATATAAAAAAAAAGCTTTAAAAAATACCAACAGTTCATAGAGATAAGTATGATTTTCGAGTAAAAATTACAAAGAAAAGAGAAGATCGCTTACTTGTTTTGATCAGAGTTAGATGATGGCCAGAGAATTCAGAGTTCTTGAGAGCAGTGAGTCCGCTTATCGCCTGTAAAATCGATCACCGGATTATCTGAGAGACTGGATAGAACATCACGGTACTTGCCGTACCTGATTGCCGTATCTGATTGCCGTATGTGAGAAATATGGGTTTCTGGTGCGGAGTTCTTCTTTTCTGGTGCGGAGTTCTTCTTTTCTGGGAGCGGCGTTCTTTTCTTATAAATTTATAAGAAGGGAATAAGAAAATACTGCAGGGTTTTAAATAAGGATAAAATGGAAAATTTGTTGTTGATTAAAAATCAAACGCTGCTCTCTGGAGCGTTTACAAAATCAGAGTTTTGATCAAAAACGCTATTTTTAAAAAGCTAATCACCAAACAAAATAAGGAGCTGTTTGACTGATCAAATATCTATTTTTAGCAAAAATAGCAAAACGCTGCTTCAAACCTCTCATGCCAAACGGGGCCATATTCTTACTTTTAAGGGCTACTTTCTAACTCTAGCTCTACACCTTAGGCCTAATAACCATACATATACACACTGGCGTAGTCAGAATTTTACGAGTGGAGTGACAATTTATGTCATTTTTTTCCGCATACTTACAATAATTCAAAATATATTTTTGCATACTTACAAAAATTCTTGTAAACAATAAGATATAATAGGGCAGGGATGGAGAATTTGTGCTTTATATTTGGGGTTTTTTTAATTTATAAGATTTGAAATTAATGTAAATTATTAAAAAATTTATGGGCACTATAACAATTTTCAAGAAATAGTGGGGCAATATTTATAATTTTCAAAATTTAACCCTATAAATTTAACCCACCCTTTGCCCCGTGCCTGGCTCCGCCTCTGCATATACACGTCTAATTACGATGAACCATAATTGTCAATCCATATAAGATACTCCCTCATTTTACTCTTCTCTTCTTAGTTTGACTTTTAAAACTATTCATCATTAAACTCTAATCATATATTATAATAAATATATAATAATTGATATTGTTAGATTCATCACAATATGTAATATTCAAATATCAAAACTTATGTTGATAATATACGTAAATAAATATATTGTTCGTCAAAGTCGTGTATTACAGTATTAGAGAGTATGAAATTTTATTTGGGAAGAGTTAGGTGAGATAATGGAAGTATTAAAAACTTCTAAGTGTTTAATAAACTAATTAAAAAGTATAACTCATTCTTGAAGAAATAAAGAACACTTAAAATACAACCTCGTTACATCAAATTTCACTAATAATTTGGATTTAGTCTCGTTATTAAAGTACAGTGGTTCAGGGAGCATTTTTATTTAACTAATTAGTAGTACATCACTGTCCCTGACGAAAAATAATACCAGAAAGGGATTGCACGATTGCTGTCGATGAACCCGCGGGAACAAAACATCTTCATTGGATATTGTAATTTTCTCTTTTATTTAAGATTAAAGTATTTGCATAGTTTGATTAATTATATATGTACTTTTGTATTTCTTAATTTTTAGAAACAACCCGTGTATTTCTTCACTGTAATTGATTATTTGATTTAAAACATTAAAACGTTCACAATACTCGGATTCAATATTAGTATGTCATTCGCATATCAAAAATATTCATTCGGATTAATTTTGAATGTTTTAGAGTTACGAATTAGTGTTGGAAAATTGGTTTTTTGAATTGGGTTTTACTTGATTTTTGGGCCTCGATTTTGAGTGGTTTCCAATGTGATTTGGATTCGGTTCTTGGTGGTTTTGGATTCTCCTCTGTGAGTACTACAAAATCGACTATTTAAACACTCAAATCGGATCAACGGTGAATGACATATCGATGCTCAAAGTTGATATCTTGGACTTGAAATAATGAACGAATTGGGCCGAAACTTTGGTCTAATTTTCAGAAAATGAATTCAATTATTTTCCTTAGTTGGGCCTAATATTAAATTCGAATTTTCAGCTGATAAATACAATCTGTTGAGATAAATTCGAGTTTGTTCAGATAATAGAAGATCAATTCGAATATTTTCTGATTGGTGGGGGGTTTTATTGGCACCAATCAGAAAATATTCGAATTGATCTTCTATTATCTCTCTCTCTCTCTCTCCCTCCTCAGTCTAAAAAGGTCCAACTTTGTTTCAAACCTTTTTCTGTGATTATGTGATAGATAGCCATTGGGCAAAGCGCGAGTACGAGGTACTGCTACTCTTTAGTAGGCGAGTACCTTGATGGTTTGACCCTGGGGGACGAAGGCTTTACCGGGCCAATTTCATTTCCAGGGCAATGACTTGTCACGACTCCATTTGTGCATATATTTGATTTTTGGATTTATTGTGCATGATAATTAATTTTATATTATCTTACAATTAATTTTCTGTATGTAGTTCCAACAGTCTGGAAACGAAATTTCATGAACTATATTATGAATCAAGAATTCCAAAAATCAATTAATTTTTCTTTAATTAAACCACCATTGGTGGGGGGTTTTATTGGCACCCCAAACCTTTGAAAAGCCAAAAATAAGCTTTGGGCATGAATTGCTAGAGTTTTTACAAGAAGAGCAACAGGGCTCCTGAAGCCAAAAGCTTCACAAAAAAGTAAAGAATGGCTAATCTAAGTGATTGCCTATTTTATTGGAGCATATATTATGGTAGCATAGAATACTCTGTGTCAGAAGGATAGGGGGAGCATTTTAGTGATCTACTCAACAAAGAGTGAAACACAATTTTGCCACCCCAATTTCTAACATAGAGTATTTTTCATAATTTCTATTTACAAAAACAGCAGTGAGGAGTACTCAGCAGTGAGTGATGTTGACTTGGAGTTGCTCAGTACTGGTGTATCCAGCATCCTGTGAGGTTGAATCCAAAATGGTCTGCAGGCAGAAGTTTAGTAATCCTTGCTGTGGTATCCTTGTTGTGTGCTCCCCTTCACCTGAAATGAGAAGATAGAGCAGCAGTGTGTCTGTTCACAAAGAGAATCTGAGACTTGGCATTTCAAGTCTGTCAAGATGAAGCATGCCTTTTCAGTTTTGGAGGGATGTGTTGCATATCAAGTATATTTGATGACTGAGTCTTGGAGCTCAGATTAGCTAAGAAATCAGCCACCATATTGCCTTCCCTCAAAGTATGGAGTACTGAGTACTTAGCAGTATGGAGACTGATGTCATGACAAATAGAGTACAATTTCCAATCAATATGACTTGGATCTACTGCACCTCTGACAGCCAAAAGGCAATCGGATTCAACACAGAAGCTATTTAACCTGAGTTGCAGACCTAAATTTATTCCCATTTGAATTGCAAGTACTTCAGCCTGAAGAGATGATGCACATGTAATATATCTCATTTCCATCCTAGATGGAAAACCTAAATTGTCTCTAATGACAATGCCAATGCCTGTGTTGCCATTTACTTGGTAAAAAGCATCTACATTAATCTTGAAACCAGTATCAGGAGGAATCCACTTTACCAGTTTGACTGGTCTAGGTCTCCTTCTCTTGATAAAGGGAATCAGACCATTTTCAACTAAGAACATGTTCCTCTCCATATTACCAGTTAAGGGAAAAGCAATAAAGATACTGAAAGTGTGCTTGATAATGTCAGACACCACTGTACTGTATGGGATATTTTTGTCATCATATAGAAGGGTATTTCTTCTCCTCCATAAAGTCCAGAGAGTAACCATGATAGTTACTCTAATGACTTTAGTGTGGATTTTAGAATAGCCTTTACATGACAAGTAAAATACCAATCTGGAATTTAGGTTCCTGAAATGTGGAGTTCTGATTGCAAGTATCTTATGTATATCTGTTTAGACTACTATATTGAGTGGGCATGCATTGAAAAAAATGTTCTAGGCTATCCTCATGACAGCATAATGGGCATTTTGATGCAAAATTAAAGCAACATTCAATCAAGATATCATCGAAAGGCAATAATCTATTTCTAATTCTCCAGACTAGAACATATATCTTACTTGGGATTGGTTTGAGCCATATTTCTGACAGAATCTGTGTTTTGATCCCTGTTCTTGAGACACTGATAGGCTGAGTGAACTGTGAAATTCCAATATATTGAAGGCCTCCAGATTAATTTGTCATCATGGGAGTGTTCCAATGCTGCTTCCTGCAAAACAACAATAGTGCTTGTAGCCAGGTGAGGCTCAATTTGAGCCATGTACATGTTTTTGTTAGCTATAAAAGTAGACAGGGAAATGTCTGGAAATGGGACTGAGTGTTCAGGCCATTCATATATTAGAGCACCACTCCCTGTCCAGTTTGCATCCCAGAAAGGTATATCTCCCTTTCCAAAGCAAACAAAGGAGTTCTCATTGCATATCTGATGTATGCCGGACACCAACACTTCGACGACGAACCAGGCTCTCGAATTGATCTGCAAAACAAAGCCCCGGGTGTCCCGAGGGTAGACACTCCGACACTCAAGTCAGTATATTGCTTAAGGCGTAATGTATGAAGTATGAGATTAGATGGAGAGGTCTACCAAACCTTTGGGGTATTTATATGGCTACAATCCGTAGATCACCAAGATATATATTTATGGTATGAATACAACTCTTATGGAATAGTAGTTGTATTACCTTTATATTTGAAAGAGTTTGTTTTAACTATCTAAGAACTAAATTACACTAAACTAAGAATGCAAATAACAATTAAAATAAACGATGCAAAGAACACGAAGACACTCAAACAATGCAATCCGATTACGGGTAAATCCACATTAACAATTCATTCGATCACTGGCTCAGTAATTTATTAAGTTGTATAAACCAATCAGTTATAGACCTTCGAGAATAGCACACCCAATCCAATTTCTTCTTACTTTGTCGATAGCCGGCAAGAATAGCTAAACTGACTATTTCTCTAATCAAGATACAACCTAGCCGGAATAGCCTACCTAGATTTAATACCTCAACAACATTAAGCACCAAAGAAACCCAATTCAGATAATTTATAATCAGAACAACTGTCACAAATTATCTACCCTGTATTCCCAACTATTGGCGTATAGTTTCGCCACTAATTGAATCTACCCCCTAGATACAGATAAATAAAGGAACTCAATTGGCACTATTCCAAATAACAGAAGACTGATCAGATCTCAAGCAATTCAGAAATAAACAGGATACACAGAGAATAACAAGGAATCCACACAACATAATTATCAAGCACATTTAGGCCTCACATATGAATCATAGTTAATGCTTCAAAACCCTTACCGGAAACAAACCTAGCTACTAAAAATATTAAACACAAACAAATAATTAAACATGAAACTAATTATAAAGAAAAGTAAAAGAAAACTTAGTCTTGATCAATGATGAAAAACGTATGTGTTGGCTGGCTCCAAAGCCTACGGATGGCCTCCAAACTCCGGAACCCCCGAAATAATATAATGTCTAAGTATATATAGGTTTTAGGGTAAACAAAACCCTAATCCGAATATTACAAGGAATTGGATTAATAAATTATAAAATAATTGGGCCTTCAAATAAATCTTCATTGTCTTCTCCATGTAGCCCAGTTAAGCCCAATTTATTAAGACCGCGACTGCAACAATTTAGCCCAATACTGATATCTTCAAGAACGTATAGCTGATTAGTGATCGACATGTCGAAGCACAACTTAGCCGCCCGTAGAAAAAACCAGTAATAGAATTACATCTTCAACTCGCAGGCGTCTTCTTCTTCCCGGAATAATGAAATTGACGATCCATTATCCGTTGGAGCACACTACCTCATTAAAAAAACCTTTCGGAAAAAAGAGTGTAGTGTCTAGCTCCTCTCCATGGCTCTAAGTGCTTGATTTTGCATCTTTTTCACCACTTCTCCACTTGATTGTTTTCCACCATTTTTCTTATAATTCCTGCACCAAAAACACCTTCGTGCACATCAAATGGCAAAAGAGAGATATAAAATCATATAATTAGATGCATAAAATACACCTGATCATAAGTGCTATCTTCTTTCTTTGCACATTGTGTCTGTTTTTTTCTTTTATCTCTGTGTGTGTATTTCTCCCCATACTCTCTGTAATCATGAGTAATGATAGTAAAACAATTTCCACCCCCCATCATGATGAGGGAGAGTATGCACAAGCTCAGGCCGATGAAAGTAGCTCTCGTGACTGCCATAAAGCCGAGGTAGCGAGTGGGAAAAAACCCGCAGATCTGAAGAAGAAAGCCTCTGAGGAAGAGAAGAGGTTGAGGGCGATGGCCAGGAGGGCTCAGATGGAGGGGAATAGCCTCATGGTAGTTCATGCATCCGGTGGTAGAATATCCATGGATGGTGAAGGTAGTAGAAAAAGGTCTGTGAATGAGGATAAAGCACGCGCTGACGCTGCTATCTTCATTGAAGGTTGTTCCTTTTCGATTCCCCAAGATGCTGATCTCATGTACTTTGGGGAAGATAAGTCTGCATTCGAGTTAGTAACTCCGACCCGGGGGGTCATATATGGGAGATTTCTGCAGCATGGGTTAGCCTTCCCTTTTCCCCCACTGTTGAATGATTTTCCACAGTGTTATAAGGTGCATCCAGGGCTGCTACATGCCAATGTGATAGTAATCATTATGGCCTTGATAACTTGGTGTGCCCGTAAAGGTTATAGTCCCAGTCTTGCCTTGCTGCAGACCATGTATAAGATTTCTGTTGCTAAACAAATTGTGACTTTGACTTCTCGGGATACTTCCTTAGGTAAGCTTTTTGTGATTCCTGTAAAATGCGGGAAATGGGATAAGGTAAAACTAACCTTTGATCGGACAAAGTATAAAGTTCCTCATTGGAACAAGGAGATCAAGAATGAGATCTGGTATGAGGTCGAATCTTCTCGTAAACTGCTAAATATAGCTGGAGAATTGGTGAGTGATAGGATAAAACTTAGAGAGGGTAAGTTTGTATCAAGAGATCACCAAATGGGATGGAAGTGGCCTATTGAGACACATAGTTGGTTGAATCAACTGCCTGGCCGAACTCTTCAAAACTGCAGCTACTTGAGGTTGACACATTTTGATCAGCCAGAAGGTGTTGAGATGGATTGGTATGAAACCCTTCTGTCTATGGAGCAGGATCCAGTTGGTGCAGTTAAGGCGTTGCAGGCCTCTAGGGCATTAGAAGAGAGAACTGCTCGAGAAGAGATGTCCGAGAAAGAAGTAGATAGGGAAATTTCAGGCCTGATGACGGATGCTAGACGTGGGCGTCGGTTCAAAAGATTGGTTCAAGGACCCAAGAAGACTCAATCACGGCTTAAGGTGATTGAGGAGGAAAATTGCCTATTTGTTCCGGTGTCTTTAGATCCATCAGATGAGGAAGAGGATGAGGGTTCTGCCTTAGTCCGATGTCCGAGAAAGGAGATGCCTCGGTCTTTAGATTCTCCGCATGCTTTGTGTGGTAGGACCAAGGATGAATAGTCTTTAACTTCTGTAGTAGTGTCTGATATGGTTAACCATTCTCGCATATATTATTTTATTTTGTCCGATGCTAACTCCATTCCTTTTGTGCTGCAGTAGGTGCTCCCAAGGACAAAAGAGCAGCGAACTTGTTGGCTCAATTGTTACAGTCGAGAGGACAGACGAGCAATGGTGATAAAAAGAGGGATTTTGAGACCTCAGGGGGCTCTACTGACAGGTCTTCAAAAAAGCCAAGGCTCGAACTCTAACCACTATAAGAGTTCGAGAAGTATGTGTCGCCTTCTCCTCTCGAGGTCCAGATTGAGATGGTTCCAGGATGTCCTGAGATTAGCCAGGTACGATCAACTTAGCTCTTAATAGAACTGGAGGTGTAATTATCTAGCTGTCTTTATATTCTCTCATAGTCTCTAAATCATGTGAAACATATGTACGACTCCATTCGGACACTGTATAGCCGCTCTCAAGTACAGGAATCTGAGTTGGAGCTATTGAAGGAAGAGATGTCCAAGAGATCCAAAGAGCCTTCAGATATGGTAAAACGTCTCCAGGATGAGGTGGCACAAGAGAGGACCAAGAGAGAGGCATTGGAGAAGGAGAACCAGGCTTTGAAGAAGGAAAAGAGGTTGACTGATTGTTCCTTCCAAGAGCTGAAGAGGAATATGGCCTTGGTGGAAGCGAAGAGGGACCGATATGCTGATCCTACTTGTCAAAGGCGGCTAGTTCGGCTGATAATAGATTTCTGCCTTAACTGTCCAGAGATGGAAGCCCATCACCAAAAGTATGGCGAATTCTACCATAAATCTGAGCTTTCGGAGATGTGGGCTCTTCTTCAGGGAGTTCTCAGCGAGGAGATTCAGGAATGGTTAGCTCCTGCTTATACTTGGCCGGAAGTACCGGAGGAGCTGAAGAAGTTTCGAGCAGAGTTTAGCCAGATTGGGGGGTTCGAGACTAGTCTATTAACTAGTTTGGAATCCTTGAAGAAGGCATTAACTCTTGAGGAATTTCAGGAGAAGCTGTGCAGCCTGTATCCTGAGTTGGCATATTTGGTGGAGAAGTCGGCTATGGAAGCTTCAACCGAGAACTCTGGGACTCGAGAATGGGAACCCAAGATTGTAATTTCTTAGAACCTTCTCTCCTTATTTAGGAATTTTTCCTTTTACTCAGTTTTTTGATATCCATGTACCTCGAATAATATATTTCTTTCATGAATTTGATAATTCCATGTCTTCCTTTATCTCCAGTGTTGCATAGCTGCTTGTGCTGAATTGCAGGTTCAACATGAAGCTGTCCTTCAAAAGAACAAGGAGCTGGAGGAAGATTTGGATGACTCCAAGGGCTGTTTTAGCATCGTGCGAGAAGAATGTGAGAGTTTTCACGGTGGGCTCAAGGAAACTCTGGAGCGGAGAGCTGAGCTGAACCAGCAGCTGAGTGATCTTCAGATGAGGTATAAGGATCTAGAAGATGAATACAGCAAAGCCTTGGCCACCAATAAGGACTACGACCGAGAATTTAGGAAAGTCAAGAGTGACTTAATGAAGATCAAGGGTGAGAGTCACGAGAAGTTTCTTCGTATCTCTACCCTTCGGGAAGAAAATATCACCGTGAATCATAAGATTGCCTCCATCATAGATGACTCGAGGATGTGTCAGGCCGAACTGAATGCTTGCAAGTTCCAAATAAAGGAATTAGAAGCTCAAGGTGTGTTTGTCACGCCTTCAGTATCTTCAAGGAGGGAGATAGGTGGGCCTTCTTCAGTCCTTAATTCAGGACCCTTGATAAGGTCTCGTGCCCGAGGTGGTATATCTCGAGGGATGGTAAATTCTCCAGAAGGAACTTCCTTTGGGAGGGGGAGAGATGTGCCACCTACTCCTGGAGCTCAAGGATCTCCTGCTCGACCTGTAATAAGTAGAAGGGGGTCTCCTACGCCCTCTCAATTAATAAGGACGGCAGAGGAAGGTAATTGGGCTCATGGCCTCCAAAGTGGTCGATGTCGTGCCTCTACTTCTTCTCGCGGTCGAGGCGTGCCCCTGTATTTAAAGACTTTCACGAGGTGTAAGAAGTTTTTAGTGTAATAACACTTTTTGATTCTGCCTTTATAAAAGTCTTTATATTGCAATCCTTGAGAAGATTGACTTACAGGCTTATGAATAGCCGGAATAAATAGTGATGTATACCTTTAACAGGTGTATCACGAAAAGAGTCGAGTTCCAAACTTTGTGAGTTTGTGTGACTCATATTGTGTTGGTGTTAACCATATACTTTTTATAAGTATACTATTTTATTTTGGCCTAAGGTGATTGTGGTTCGGACACGTAGTGCAAACAACTCATATTAGATAAGCATCAATCACACGCTTATAAGCGTATAAATCTTAGGCAGCAATCTTTACTTATGCTTTGTAAGGAAACGTGTCTCTTTGCATTAGAGACTGTTGACTGCTTTCAAAATAAAATAAAAGATATATATTGAAAAGGAATTATATTTTTCGAACTTGAGAATTCGGTAAAATTATAAAAGACAACCCCGAGTTTGGGAGCTCGGGTATGAAAAAATAAAAGATGAATAGAAACGAAGCTTGGCCCGTAGGCCTTATTGAAGTAGTTTCTCCTTTTCTGGAGAAGGTCTACTTGGTTTTAGCCCCGAGGTACCTGCGTAGGAAGGGCGCCATGATGACAGGGTCCAGGTGCTCTCCTTCACGTGTTTGCAAGAGGTAGAATCCACCGGATTGTGCTGCAGAGATTTTATATGGTCCTTTCGTCCTTGGCTCCAGCGCTCCTCCTAGCTTTTTAGTGCACCACGGATCAACTGGCATTACCAGTTCTCCAACTTGGAAGGTTTGGTGGCGCCGTTTGTGCCAAAGTGCAGTCATCTCGTTGTAGGCCTCTTCCTCGAAGTGAAACACCATAGGTTGTTCGAGATCGGGGTCGGGGACCAGATCTCCTAGGATAGTATTGACGGCCGAGATGTTACTCACTTTTCTGACGTCACAGATAACCGTGATCATGCAAGAACGCGCCACTCCTTGGTCTCCTTTGATTGAAGCTACTCCTTGCAGTGTCGGAAGTTTCAGCATCAGATGGTAGGGAGACCATACGGCTTTAGCTTGGCACATCCAAGGTCTTCTAAGGATAATATTGAAGGGTGTGACAGTGTCGACTACCACGAATGTGCAGTAAAGGGTTAAGCTCTTTGTCCCTTCTGCTACTGTGACTAGGAGTGTCCCCGAGAGGTATTACTGGATTTCCTGTAAACCCCGAGATCGGACCCGTAGGTTTGAGGTCATCTTTGGTAAATCCTTGTTTCTGGAAGCAATCTTGGAACATTACTTCTACTCCACTGCCGTCGTCTATGAAGACTCTTTTTACCAGGGAATCTTGTATGGTTATTGAAATGATGAGAGGATCAGAGTGAGGCATCTGATTTGGTACGACATCCGCGTCCGAGAAGGTAATGGTTTTCTCAGGGTGAAACCTCTCGTTGACTGGCTCGGTATGTGGTATGGCCCGTACACTATCCTTCAGTTTAGTCAAGGAAATTGCTTCTCCGGTATAGCCACTGATGCCGTTGATGACCCGGTTGGCTCCATTTGGCGGTGGTGGAGGAGGATCTTGAGGATTGTTGCCTCCGCCGCCCTGGTTGTTATTGTTGTTGTTGCGGGAGCCATCCTTCTTCTTCTGCCAGGGTTTTCCCCCATATATCTTCTGGGTACCCTGGTTATCACCGACTATCGAAGGTGCAATTTGTTGCACGATTCCTTGACGAATTAGCTTCTCGATCTCATTCTTGAGCTGATAACACTCCTCAGTGTCATTCCCCCGATCTCGGTGATATTGGCAGAATTTAGGGGAACTTTGGCGCTCGGCTGACTCCTTCATGGCAGGTGGGTCCCTTAAAAGGTGCTTGTGAATGGATAAAATCTTAGCCCGAGATCTAGCCAGAGAAGTGTATGACTCGAAGGTAGGTTTGGAGGCGCTTTCCGTCTTCTCGACCTTCGGTATCTTCATTCTGGGCTCTTTTTTGTCCAGATGGGAGTCTGGAGGCCTCTTGCTTGTTACAACGTTTATTTTGCTAGCATACTTCTCCATGTTGGCCTGGAGATGCTGAATGGTTGTTGGATTCTTTGTTGCCAGCTTCATCCTCAGAGTGTCATCATCTACACTCATTCGATACATATTGATCAGGAGGCGTTCATCTTGATCATAACATTCAGTAGCTAGATCCATGTATCTGCGATAGTGTTCTATCACAGTCTCTCCTTCAAGGCGGGCCACATATCCCAAATCTCCGAGGGACTTGGTAAACTTCTTCTTCTGGAAAAAAACGTGGAGAAGGAACTCAGCGAAATCCCAGTAATCGAACAAACTTTCTGGTTTTGTCTGAGTAAACCACGTTTGTGCTTTCCCTCGGAGGTAACTGGTGACGATCTTGCATATTTCCAACTCGTGGAAATTCCTGGTTTCCAGAGTCTTAAAAAAGACCGAGAGAAACTCTCTAGGATCACTGGTGCCATCGTATATGGGTAAGTGCTTTGGGACCTTCTTGTGGATATCGAAGGGGAGGTTCACAATATGCCGCGAGAAGGGAGAACGAGCAGACTGTCCTCTGGGTCCGAGGATACGTGTGATTTCTTGATCGACTTCGTATTTACCTCGACTAGGGTAGATTCCCTCTTGAGTGAAGGGCCGATCAGCTTTGTTTTGCCATTCGCTTCGCACTCGTTCCCTTTTCTCGCGCCTGAGCTCTTCTTCAACGTTGTTTATGCACATCTTCTACACTTCCTCCCTGCTTAATCCGGCGCCTTCCTTCTGGTAGTTAGGTGGGTTAGGAGGTGGTGGCAGATTTCTCTGAGGATTATAGGGCGGTAGACCCCTAGATAAATCATCTAGGAGTCTCCGCTGTTGAGTGGAATCAGCAGGTGGTGTTGTTTGAGCTCCTGAGACAGATACTCGATTGGGGGCCTCATGCGTCTGTGCATGGAGTTGTTGACTTGAGTTTATCAGAGATGCAACGAAATCAGGATATTGAGAATGTAAGTCCCTCATCAGTGCTCGGACATCTTCAGGGATCGTTCTCGGAGGGGTGTCCGAGTCAAGGTTGATATAGGGTGGCTCAGACCTTGGCGGATTATGTCGTACAATATGGTTTAAGGTTTCCCTAAGACGTCTTTGTCTTTCTTCCTCCTTCCGTCTTTCTGTGAGGATTTGTCGATCCCTTTGTGCTTGTTCTTCTACGGAAAAGATCGAATCAGATCCGCTGTACCCAAGTCCATTCTCTCGGTCAAGGCCGTCTGGTGGTTGACGCGTTCGCTGTAGTTCATGTCCGTCTGGATCGAGACTCTCTGTCCTGAGTTCGGTGCTTCAGATCCAACAGGTTTCGATCCAGAAGGTGGCACTTCGGATGTAGTAGGATTCAGACCGGAGGGGGGTGCTCCGGATACGAAAAGGTTTGGACCGAAGGAGTTTGGAACGCTGGAGTTTCCTGCCCCCAAGGTAGAGCTTGATGGTGGTTCAGAGGTGGACCGCGTACGAGATCCTCCTGGTCGACCACGTCCTCTTCCTCGTCCTCGTCCTTGGGGGGGTTGCTCTGTTTCTGGATTCTCCTCCGGATTTTGCCCTTGCACGCGGGCACTTCGTCTGGGCTGCTCAGCGTCAGACATGTTGTTGGAGGATTTATTCTTCAGGTGAACTAGACCAGATCAGAGACAAGGTTCGACGATGTCGTCAATGGGTGTGTGGTCCCACCGGGCGTGCTAAATTGATGTATGCCGGACACCAACACTTCAACGACGAACCAGGCTCTCGAACTGATCTGCAAAACAAAATCCTGGGTGTCCCGAGGGTAGACACTCCGACGCTCAAGTCAGTATATTGCTTAAGGCGTAATGTATGAAGTATGAGATTAGATGGAGAGGTCTACCAAACCTTTGGGTATTTATATGGCTACAATCCGTAGATCACCAAGATATATATTTATGGTATGAATACAACTGTTATGGAATAGTAGTTGTATTACCATGTATAATAGAAGTATATTTCGGACATGGTTGTGTTGCCATGTTTAGGATGGTTGTATTACCATATTTGAGAGGATGTATATTCTTTGTAGAACATTCATAATATACGCATTCCTTATAAGGATTAGGATTGATGGACCTGTGGATCCACCCTCCGCGTATCTCGAGCCCACGATCCTTCTCGGGCCCTGGTCCGAGTATGAATGAGGCCCGAATACGAACCATGGACTTATCAATATCCTAGTGATGCTGCAAATCCTCTTCCATGTCTGAGATGATCTGTATGTTTCTGGGAGAGACCATATGAATTTTGTCCATATTGTAGTGTTCACCTGCAATTTCCACCATAGCTTACAGGAAAAAGAATCAATAAAAGCAGTTAAATCCCTAAAACCTAGACCATTTTCCAGTGTTGGGATGGTTAATCTGGACCACTTCCTCCAAATTTTCTTCTGGCCTGTTTGAGTTTCACCCCAAAAAAACCTAGTTGCAATTTTCTCCATTTTCCTTATCACCTCCTTGGGTGGTTTCAGGACGGCCTGTATTGGGATTGCTAGCAAAATATGCTTTATGAGGACAATCTTTCCTGCATTTGAAAGCCACTGTTTCTTCCAATTCTGGGTGATCTTCTCCATTCTCTCCAGAACTGGCTGATAGTATATGCTCTTGTTCCTGCCCCTAAAAATGGGCACCCCTAAATACTTAAAAGACATCTGGCCTTGTACCATGCCAAGAATTCTTTTGGTGATGGATATTCTTGTAGGGGTTGTGCATGAGGAGCTGAAAAAGCCAGATTTGGTATAATTGACCTTTTGCCCTGATGTGGTCTCATAAGCCTCCTGAAATGCTTTCAGTCTTCTGAGGTTCTTCTTGCTAGATGTGGTAAATATTGCAGTATCATCTGCATACATGAGATGTGTGATACTTGCAACACCTCTTGGCATACTGAATGCTTCCAGTACTGAATCTCAACTAACTTCCTTAAACCTCTTGAAAAAGCCTCAGTTATGAGATTATAAAGGTCGGGAGAGAGTGGATCACCTTGCTTGATCCCTCTTGAGGAATTCAAAAAACCAGCTGTTGTCCCATTAATTAGCACAGAAAACCAGGTTGCACTTATATTCTGCACTATGATCTTGACTAGAGAACCATGGAAACCAAAGTGAAGTAGTGTATAGAGTTTAAAAAACTCCATGAAACTCTATCAAATTCCTTTTGCATATCTAAGTTAACAATTAGATTTTGGTTCCTGTTTTTGCTACCAAGAAGTCTAGCCATCTCATGCATTTGAATAACATTGTAAAATATATCCATCCCTTTTAAAAAAGCTGATTTTTCAGGTGAAATTAGTTTGGGCATAAGATGTAACAATCTATCAGCTATCAATTATAGAAAATATGTTGTTGAGGAAATTTGACAAACTTATGGGTCTAAAGTCTGCAAATGTGGCTGGATTTGTTTTTTTTGGGATCAGGGTGAGCCAAGTACTTGCTACTGCCCTTGGGATCAGTGCACCTTCTAAAAATTCATTTACTGAATTGAGAAGGTCCTCTTTGATTATTTCCTAGCAGTGAGTATAGAAGGCACCAGAGAAACCATCTGATCCTGGTGCACTTTCTTTACTTAGGCTGAAGACAACAGCTTGAAGTTCCTTGTATTCTGATTTCCTCAGTAGTAGGTCATTCTCTTGCTCAATTACCAGCTTAGGTATTACTGACAGGAAGTGTTTGAGGTAATCACTAGAGCCTTCTGAGTACTCCTCATTTAGCAATTCTTCAAATAAATGAGCTCCCTCCTCCTTGATTCTTCCTGGATCAGAAGTCCACTGATTGAATCTATCCTTTATTTTATTAATCCTAGCTCTACCTTTCTTTTCCTTGACTGAGTTATGGAAGTAACTAGTACCTGCATGTCCTTCCCGTAGCCATTTATTTTTGGATTTCTGCTTCCAAAAAGTGACCTGCTCTGAGGTGGCTCTTATGAGTAAGGCCTGGGCCTTGTTAAGGGCAATTAAATATGCCTCTGACCGTGAGCTCTGATAATTCACCTCCAACTGTGCTAACTGTGTCTCTGCATCCACCAGGTTTTGATGCACATTGCCAAATATGTCCCTGTTCCAAGCTTTGAGAGCCATCTTCAACCTTTTAAGCTTGTGGACCATATTCTGCATACCACTAAAGTTAGATGGTTGACACCAATTGGTATGAACCAGCTCCTCAAAGCCTGGTCTTTTCAACCACATTGTTTGAAATCTGAAGGGTCTAGGGCACTGCTCAGTAGCATCCTGTATAGATAGTAGGAGGGGGTTGTGGTCTGATGTAGCTCTATTGAGTACCAGTATGGAGCTATGTGGGAAGTGGTTTAGCCAGTCTAGGTTAACTAGGGCTTTATCTAGTTTCTGCAATAGTAAAGCATCATTAGTTCTCTGGTTTGACCAAGTGAACTGACTGCCAACTGTTGGCAGTTCCTACAAGGCTAGGGAGGCTATTAGGTTGCTGAAATCCCTAATGCTTCTAAGTGGAAGCTTGTGTTTGCCTCTACGCTCTGACACAGATGAAACAGTATTAAAATCACCCACATATATTGTGGGGGAATAATGTTAGGGAGATAAGATCACTCCATAGTGATTCTCTCTGATTTCTAAATACTTCGGCATAAATAAAAACAGCATTCCAGGAGATGTTAGTATTATTATCAGAAATATTAACATTTAGCAATTGATCAGTTTCAGATATGATGTTTACTGAGAATTTGGAATTCCAAAAAAGCCAGATTTTTGCATGCTCAACAGGGTAAGAATGATCAAAATGTAACTCATGTTTTAACATGTCACAAATGGAATTGTCATGCATAGGTTCCAGTATACACAGTATAGATATGTTATGAATTGCTAGTAGATATTT
This sequence comes from Sherardia arvensis, assembly GCA_948330725.1. NCBI lineage: Eukaryota > Viridiplantae > Streptophyta > Magnoliopsida > Gentianales > Rubiaceae > Sherardia > Sherardia arvensis. The sequence continues at coordinate 18,330,889 of OX415235.1, forward strand.
TAGTCTATTTATTGAGGTTCCAAAGCCCCTCTGATGTTCCACACTAACATATTGCCTATGATGGTGTGTCTAATCATTAATCAGTGTACTTGATTTTTTGTTTAGGTCTCAAAGATCTATTAGCACTATCTGTGACTTGTTTTTTTATGGCAAGTGGATCTTGTGTGTGTGTGTTGATCCCTTTTAGGGGTTTAGTGTGCTCTACTAGAGACTGTATGTCATGTGCATATTAGAGCTGGCATCAGTCAACAGCATGATGTCAAAAAAAGAAGCACTTTGATGTATGACATGCATTTCAGGTTCATAGCAGTTACCTGATTTTACCTGGCACTGACTGTGTTGTTGTGTCACTAGAGGCTTGTCAAAAGTTGTTGTTTGGTGCTTGTTAGCTTCACAAGAGTTCTGTGATTGTGAATCCAGTGTGTATGGCCCCTGGGGGGTGATCTCCCCTTCATCCTCCACATCTGTGGGGGGAGAAGTTGTAGTTTTTTGCATGATAGCTTCTAATGAATCCTGTGAGTGTGAGCCTAGTGAGTATGGAGCCTCTGGAGTGATCTCCCCTTCTTCCTCTACATCTGCTGGTTCCTACAAGACAGAGAATGCATTGGAGATTTTCAATTGTGAGCTGTAAGGCACAATAGAACATGATGGTGATTTGTGAGATTTAAGGTCCTTTTTGAGTTTGTTAATGTGAATATCATCAAAAGATATTAAGGATACTGAGGCTGGGCTTCTTGGCTGTCTGATGTTGGTTGAAATGAACATAAGTGTTGAGCTAGGGCTATCCTCATCCTGCATTTGGTTAACAGTGTGTCCTTGCTGGTATATCACCATGGTACCAACTTCTTTTTGCTTCTTTGATCTCTCATCCTTTTCAGAAGGTGTGAGTCCAGAAGATCCATGCTCCACATTTTGAAGTTCCTGTGAGTCCTTCTTTTTCCATGCCCTCTTTAGCTTAGGGTGAAGGTGAATACAAGCTGCCTCATAATGACCTATCTTTTTGCAGGACTTCACAATACAGAGGTAGTTGATGATATTCTATGGGACATTCCTTATAGTTGTATGTTCTTCCTATTGGGATTGAACTGATTCTTTCCTCCCTAAGGCCAACTTCTATGCACATCTTGATTACAGATGGCCTAGTAATAGCACTAGTAGCAGCATCCATTTTAATAAAAATCCCAATCTGTGTAGCAACATCTTGAATCATAGACTGATTATGATAATAAATTGGTACCTCTTTGACAGATACCCACACAGGCACAATCGATGATTCGTGGTCTGTGGAGAAGTCCTCTGTCCATTTGAGCACCTTCATGTTAGCTCTGGCGACTATCCACTATGGCTGCAGCCACATTTTCTGGTAATCTGCCTGATCCTTGAATCGAATCAAGATATGACAATAATCCAAGAGACTAACTTGAAAGTCCGATTTGAATCCGATCAGTTTGAAAGCAGCCTGGATACTCTCCATCTGTGGTTTTCCCCTTACAAACTTGCCGACCAGTGCGTTGCTGTAGTGGGCCGCCAATACCTTGACGGAGTCGGGGTCGTACAAACATGCCGGGCGACCATTAAGTTTGGTAATTGAGGGCTTGATTTCAGGGTTGTTAGGGAGGGATTCGTATAGTGGTGATTGTTTGTGTGTGAGTGCCTGCATAAATGTTTTTCCGGCAGTTCTGCCACCCATATTGGGCGGCGGATCCGCCATGAAAAGGCCGTTATCTAGTCGTTATCGGTAGGAATATAAACGTTATCAGTGACCGATATGAAAAAAGGGGACGCGTGGATGAAAGTCTAGAGAGAAGAGAGAGGATTTCAATTTTCCAATTTTCAAAATTTTTTCACGGTCATGTTAAATTGATATATCAGTTTTACGTACCTGTATTTTGTAAAGATATGTACTTGCTGTTTACGAAATCATGCTACTTAATTTACACGTATATGATTAATGGTTTACATAAATATTCTTAGTTGTCAATTAGTATGCATGTGTAAATGTATTAGTTGTTTTCATGCATCGTTTACACGTCCCTAATTTACATGCATGTATATTAATTGTTTATATCTCTTATTTACATACATGCATGTGTATTGTCTGTTTGCATGAAAGATATTTTATTATCTAATATGCATGCTTATTTGATAATTGATTATTATATGCTTGGCTCATGTAAAATCTCCGTCAATATTTTTATATTGTACGGATTTTTCCAACACACGTATAAACACCAAAACTGATTTGGTTTATTGTTTTGTACAACATAACCATGTCTGCGAACAATAACGTTACTGCTGGACGTGATGGTAATGGGCTACGCTGGTGCCATTTAACCATGTTGAAAATACCTGAGAAGTTCAAGACTGGAATGAACTTCAAAATGTGGCAGCAGAAAATGTTCTTTCTGCTGAGCACTCAGGGTCTTGACCGCTACACCAAAGAGGATCCACCTACGGTGGCCGGAGGGTTGGAAGCAGCGGCAAAGGCGACAGCAGAAGAGAAGCTTTAGAAGTGGAACTCTGGCGAACTTGTGCCACAACACCATTTTGAACTGCATGAGTGATCCATTATGAAACATGTATCACACCAATAAGCCATCGAAGACTTTGTGGGAGACCTTGGACAAAGTGTACAAAGGTGATGAGTCAGGATCCAAGAATGGGATGGTCGGCCAATTCCTTGAATACAAGATGGTCGACACCAAGTTTGTTGTGGTACAAGCTCAGGAACTCCTGACGATGTGTAATGAGTGCAAGCTGAAAAGCTGGGAATGATGGAGGGCATGCAAGTCCAGTCAATCATCGAGAAGCTTCTTGCATCTTGGATAACCTTCAAAAGCTATCTGACGCTCAAGAAGAAGGAGATGTCAATGCAAGACCTGTTGCACAAGCTACGTCTTCATGAAGAAGAGAAGGCCTTAATGAAGGCCAACATGTCTGCGGCGAAGGCGAACATTGTTGAAGCTGGTGGTGGCTCCAATTCAGACAAGCCTCACAATGCCAAGAAGGGCGCAAAACTGAAAGCAAAATGTGGAATCTCGAAGAAGACGAAAATCACTGGGAAATGCTATAACCGCGTCACCGTTGGACACAAGTCACCGGACTGTAAGAAGCCAAAGAAGAACCAGGCAAATATGGTCGTAGATCCTGCCCAGGATGTGGACTACATGGACCTGTGCGCTGTGATCAACGAAATGAATTTGGCAGACTCCAACCCCAAGGAGTGGTGGACACAAGTCACCGGTGCCACAAAGCACTTCACTTGTGTCAGGGGGCCCTTTTCAAGCTTCCTAGAAGTGGAAAACGGTGAGCCAGTTTACATGGGCAACTCAGCAACCTCCGTGGTTATGGGATGTGGCACTGTGGTGCTGCAGATGACGTCCGGGAAGGAGCTTACCTTGAAGAATGTTCTGTATGTGCCTAACATTCGCAAGAACCTTGTGTCCGGTTCTCTGTTAGATAAGCATGGCTTTAAACTAGTGATTGAGTCTGGTAAAGTAGTCTTATCTAAGAATGATGTGTTCATTGGCCGTGGCTATGTGCTTGACGGCATGTTCAAATTGAACACTATGGTTGTACCTTCCAACATTAATGAAATGAAAGCTCCTTCTTCTGCTTACTTGATTGAATCTTCCAATTTATGGCATGGTAGATTAGGACACGTGAATCATGACTCAATCTGACGATTGATGAACATAGAAAACATTCCATATTAGAAAATCGATCAACGTCACAAATATGAAACTTGTGTTGAGGCGAAAATGACTAGAACTTCGTTCAAACAATTTAAGAGAAATAATAAACCGCTGGAACTTGTTTATAGCGACATTTGTGATCTCAAGTTTGTTCAAACTAGAGGAAATAAAAAGTATTTCATCACCTTCGTGGATGATAGTACGAAATATTCTTATGTGTATTTGCTGAAAAGCAAAGGTGAGGCGTTGGAGAAATTCATTCTCTACAAAACTGAGGTTGAAAATCAACTTGATAAAAAGATCAAAGTGATTAGAAGTGACCGTGGAGGTGAATATGTTGAACCATTTGGTCAATATTGTGCTGAAAATGGTATTATTCATGAAGTCACTGCTCCTTATTCACCACAATCAAATGGTGTAGCTGAATGGAAGAATCGCACTCGAAAGGAGATGATGAATGCGATGCTCATAAGTTCAGGGTTACCACAGAACATGTGGTGGGGGGGGGGGCTATTTTGACAGCCAATTATCTGTTAAATAAGATCCCACGAAAAGATGAAAGCAAAACTTCTCAAGAGTTACGGAAAGGTGTGAAACCATCTTTTAAATACTTAAGAATGTGGGGGTGCCTTGCAAATGTTATGATACCACCTCCTAAGAAGTTAAAGATCGGACCTAAGACGGTTGACTGTATCTTTATTAGATATGCACATGAGAGCAATGCTTATCGCTTCTTAGTACTTGAGTCTCATCATCCAGAGATTCATAAGAACACGATCATGGAATCAAGAAATGCTTCTTTCTTTGAAGATGTGTTCCCCGCAAAGGGTAGGGTGGATTCTTCAAAACGGACTCGCGAGTCTGTAGATGATGGTGTAGAGATTCCTGAAGATCTTGAGGGTCAAGAGGATCATGTGGATGAACTCAGGCGAAACAAAAGAGTTAGGACAGAAAAGTCTTATGGTCCTGATTACATAGCATACATGCTTGAGGCTGAACCTAAAAGCTATAAAGAGGCTGTGAGCTCGTCTGAGGGACCAAAGTGGAAAGAAGCGATTAAAAGTGAAATCGATTCTATTCTACATAATCATACTTGGGAGCTAGTGGATTTACCTCCAGGTTGTAAACCTCTAGGCTACAAGTGGGTCTTCAAAAGGAAGATGAAAACTGATGGAACCATTGACAAGTATAAAGCGAGACTTGTCATTAAGGGTTATAGACAAAAGAAAGGTCTAGACTATTTTGATACCTATTCTCCTGTTACGAGAATATGTTCCATTAGGACGATACTAGCGATTGCTGCATTGCGAAAGCTTGAGATTCATCAAATGGATGTAAAGACTGCCTTTTTGAATGGAGATTTAGAAGAAGAATTCTACATGGAGCAACCTAAGGGTTTCAGTGCTCCCGGCCAAAAAGGGAAAGTCTGCAAATTGGTATAATCATTATATGGCTTAAAACAGGCACCAAAGAAATGGCATGAGAAATTTGATAGTGTTGTTTTAGCCAATGGTTTTGGAATCAATGAGTGCAATAAGTGCGTCTACGTGAAAGACACTGATAAAGGATATGTGATTCTTTGTCTATATGTAGATGACTTGCTCATTGTGGGTAGTAATGATCAAATCTACCAAAGAATAAATCTGACGCTGTTAACCAGTTAGGGTATTCGAGAGTCATGGGAAGTTTGATGTACTTGATGAATTGTACTAGACCAGACATTGCTTATGCTGTAAGCAGATTGAGTAGATATACGAGTAATCCAAGTGAAACTCACTGGAAGGCTATAACGAGGTTGTTGAGATACCTTTGTTTTACTTGTAACTATGGTATACAGTACACAAGTTATCCAGCAGTACTTGAGGGATATACTGATGCCAACTAGATACAGAATATCAAGGATTTGAAATCCACTAGTGGTTATGTATTTCTACTAGGTGGTGGAGCAATTTCTTGGAAATCTACAAAACAAACTGTTATAACTCGATCCACTATGGAATCGGAGTTTGTTGCCTTAGATAAGGCTGGTGAAGAGGCAGAATGGCTTCGTCAGTTTGTTGAGGATATCCCGAGATGGCCGAGACCCATATCTGTGATTAGTATCCACTGTGATAGCACATCTGCTATAGATATGGCTCAGTCCGCGATATATGATAAGAAAACGTCTCGTCATATCAGACGAAGACATAGTTCTATTAGACAACTACTTTCAACTGGAGTGATTACGATAGACTATGTTCGGTCAAGGGACAACATAACTGATCCCTTAACGAAAGGGTTGAATCGAGAGGTAGTTGAAACATCATCAAGAGGAATGGGACTAAAGTCCATTAAATGACGTGGTTACGTATGTGGACACCCAACCTATGCGATTGGATATCCCATGGTCTAGGTTCAAAGGGACAACTAAACTGCAAAGACCCATCGACGTTCACTTTGGGGGTTTTATACCTCCTATCCTATTCCTGATGAGAAACAGTGAAAGATTAAACGCTTTTATTGTTAAGAATTAATTACGTTTAATGGTTTGTGGGGATAAGCCTTAGTAAGCTTTTAATGATTCACAAGTAATTCTGTTAGTCGATAATCCCAAATTTATGGTCGAATTTCTTTAATTTCGATTCAGAGATTGATAATTCCTGATCTTTGGTCTACTTTCAGAATTCAAGGTTTAAGGATTCGTTCCTTAGTAGTGAATCACCTATGTAAGCAAGAAGTGTGGCCGCTTTAAAAGGGAATAGTTGGGACGCTATTTCATAAAACACTTACAGAACTAGGGCGGTGTTCATGGCCTTATTAACGAACAAAACCGAGGAAAGCGCTGAGGCTAGGATAGATAGCCGTGGGAAGTGCATCGTCATTCACACGAAATGGTTGGGGAAGTTCAAAGACATCGCGTTCTACTTCCTACCAGTGGGCTAAGTGTACTCTTACAGGGGAAAGTTCAATGGGTAACACCTACATATCTTATGCAGCATCTATGCTGTCAATAACGTATCTATCACATAATCATACTCCGTGTCTGTCGTGATTGTCTGATGCCCGCATCAATATCTGATTCATGTGGGGGATTGTTGGAAAATTGGTTTTTTGAGTTGGGTTTTACTCGACTTTTGTGCCTCGATTTTGAGTGGCTTCCAATGTGATTTGGATTCAGTTCTTGGTGGTTTTGGATTCTCATCTATGAGTACTACAAAATCGACTATTTAAACACTCAAATCGGATCAACGGTGAATGACATATCGATACTCAAAGTTGATCTCTTGGACTGGAAATAATGGACGAATTGGGCTGAAACTTGGGCCTAATTTTCAGAAAATGAATTCAATTATTTTCCATAGTTGGGCCTAATATTAAATTCGAATTTTCAGCTGATAAATACAAGCTGTTGAGATAAATTCGAGTTTGTTCAGATTATAGAAGATCAATTCGAATATTTTCTGATTATCTAAGAACATTCCAACATATTTACTTACCAGTAATAGTAATTAATTATGAGAGTTAATCATCTCAGCATATTTACTTACCGGTAATAGTAAACTAATTATGAGAAAGAGTTATCTCATAATCATCAGACATATCATTTTCTGATTCTGATAGGGTGTCTAGTGCCGATAAATAGAACCCTCTAGGTTCAGAATTAATCATCCCATTCTTCAGTTGACAAGTCCTGAAGTCTCAATCTCTCTCCCTCTCTCCCTCCTCAGTCTAAAAAGGTCCGACTTTGTTTCAAGCCTTTTTCTGGATTATGTGATAGATAGCCATTGGGCAAAGCACGAGTACGAGGTACTGCTACTCTTTAGTAGGCGAGTACCTTGATGGTTTGACCCTGGGCAGTATCTATATTGAACAAGAAAAACAGCCCTATCAAAAAGTTGCCTAAAATATTTATGTTAGGGATCGCTACGCGAATCTCAAATATGCCGATGGAAGAACTCACTACTCGCAAGCAATTTAGAGATCGATAAGCGAAACCCAACTCTGCCGACGAGCACGGGATATGAGACAAATTCTTATAGGGATGTATAGAACATCTATGACCATGAGTTGATAAAATCCAGTCCTCCAGTGTCACACTTGTGAAAATTTCAATTTGCTTTCCTTCCGGTGCCACATAAACTTGTCAATTTGTAGACAGAAGATTCCAGTTCACGACCAATTTTAGCTTGTAGCTTCCTCACCTGCATAAATGAATTTTAGAATAGTAAACCATTCTTGCTATGAAAGAATCCGAAAATATGGTAAACCATTCATGTCTAATTCTACCAAACCCCTAATTTGATTAGGAAGTGTTGATTGAGTATAAACAGAATTGTACTGTACTTGCAAGATTAGCAAGAACATTTGCTACAAAATTAATTTATCTATAGATATGATTAAAAGAGATATGGAGATCACCTTGAATAGCCCAGATGTTCCTGATCACATTCAATAATATCCAATGGATGGTTATTTGTCTCGGGATCATTTATAGCAGCATCTGAGAATCAAATTCTATATTCAGTTTGTGATATCCCTGAAAATAAGCAGTTTCAAGTCCCATAGATAAGGCCTTTGCTTCAGCTTCTAGACTGTCCAGATTGAATCCTTTGTGCTCTTGCATACACCACAACACCTGCATCATTTCTTAAAACAAACACTGCACCACTTCTCCCATTTCTCAAATAATAACCATCAGAATTAAGCTTGATATTACCAATGTTTGCTAAAGTCCATGTTAACACTCGTTGTCTAGCTAAACCCACTGCATTTGTAGGTTTAGACTTAGACCAGGAATGTTTATGAACTCTAATAATGAAATTCAACATTTCAATCACTTGCTTGCTTGTCATATCTGATGTTGGTTTACATTTATCATAAATTGCAAAGTTCCTTGCCCACCAGGTAAACCGGATAGTAACCATTAAAAGAATTTTAGTAATATTTGTTTGGAGTCTTGATGCACCATTCGGATGCCAGTAATAATACACTACATCCCACAGGGAGTCGGACATGTAGTGCAATATGTCAAAAAATCTGGGTGTATTTGGTTAGGCAAGATTTTGCAAAATTGGACTATCCAAATCCAGTTTTGCAAAATCTTGTTTGGTTCGTTATTTTGGAAAGTTTAGGTTTTTCCTTACAAAATCCAGATTTTACTTTGTCCAGTTTTTGCAAAAGGTAAAGTCCAAACAAGATTTTTGTTATAAGCTTCCAAAATTCTCTCCAACCAAACAAGGTTTTTGTTTCAGACTTACAAAATTCCAAACCAACCAAAAAAGGTTTTAGCAAATCAAGACTTACCAAATCTCAAAACAAAATCTAGACTCTCAAAATCTCAAAACAAAATTCAGACTCTCAAAATCCTCTCCAACCAAACACACCCCTGGTTACTTTGTACCATACTTCTCTAATAGTCACACAACTGTTGAAAACAGTGATGTAAATCATCAAAGTAATTATGGAAAAAGACACAGTAGATGGTTGATGTATATGTATATCCTCCAGAAAATCTACTGTTGGGATTAAGCGATTCAAGAGTCTCCAACAGAAGAAAGAAATCTTCTTTGGTAGAAATTTAGACCAAAGAAACTTGAAAGTGTTAACTTTCGATTTCTTTTGTCTGATGGTTTCATAAACAGAAGATAGAGAGAATTTACCAGAAGGATTGAGTTTCCATAGCATAATTGTCAAGCAATGGAAAACATTTGGATAATTTCCCAATTAGCCCATTGGATAAACCAATCTCTAGTTGCTCCACATAGAACTCCTATTGAAAACAAAACTCAGTTACTATTAGATCAATAAAAGGTAATTCAAGATTATCATCCCAAGCATCAATCAGGGCAGTTCTCTCAAGCCATTGAGCATCCCAAAATGAGACTCCCCCCCCCCCCCCCCCAATCTGAATTACAGTATTCTCAGCTGCAATATGCTCAATTTCTTTTATCTTTCTCCAAGTTCTGGATTTTTTCAGATGATCAGGTAATGTTCACATGAACTCAGTCCATAAGCTATCTCCCTTTTGTAATTTACATCCCAACTTTAAAGAAAAACTTCTTATAGTTGTGTGGAGATTCCTAACTCCCAATCCATTCTCCAAAATAGGAAAGAAAATATTTTCCCAAGATCTACAGACTCTTTTTTGGCCATATTCAGTAGAGCCCCACAAGAATTTAGAGAACAAGATATGTAGCTTATCTACACCCCTTTTGTTGGTGTTATTACTGTTAAGTTATGTAGGGAATTGCTAGAATACATGCTTGATTAAAATCAATCTACCTGCCTGGTTAAGCCACTTGTCTTTCCAGGAAGCTAGTTTCCCTGCAATCTTATAAAAATGGGACTGAAAATATGAATGTTTAGTCCTTTCTAAAAAAGTAGGGCATCCTAGATAAGTGAAGGGAAAATTCCCTTCTCCGATCCCTGTAATGTGACTGACCAGTGTATTTGTAACAGCATTGGCATACTATGTTATATAAAAAGCAGATTTATCCAATTTTATTTTAAGTCTTGTTGCATTTTCATAATACAGTAAAAAAGATCTAAGGTTTGTAAGATTGGTTCTATTAGCCTTTTAAAAGACTACATTATCATCTGCAAAATTCAAATGAGTGACTTGTCTTGATGAATGTGGCAGCCTGTAAGCAATCAATGTATGTTTAAAAAGTAAATCAAGATTTTTTGAAAATACTTCAGTGAGTAAAATAGAGAGGAAATGAGATACTGGATTTCCCTGCTTTATACCTCTAGAAGTATTAAGAAATCCCTTTGGCTGACCCTTATTAAGGACTGAAAACCTAGCTGCATTCATATTGCCCATAATATTATTCACAAATAATTGATGAAAGACCATTTTTGTAAGATATTGTTTCAACAAATGTCCAGGATACTCTATCAAAGGCTTACACAAATCTAGTTCAGACATGATATTTGAACCTCCAATTTTGTTATTAAGAAAAATAGAAATCTCTTGCATTAGAAGAACATTATCTGCTAGCTCTCTAACCTGAACAAAGGCTGACTGTTCAGGGGAGATAAGGCTAGACATTATGGGCTTAATTCTCTCAGTACATAATTTGAAAATATCTTATTCACAAAATTTGAGAGACTGATTGGCCTCAAATCAGAGAAATGATTAGTTACGGGCTTTTTGGGGATAAGAGTGATATAAGATGCTGCAATGGTTCTAGGAATAGGAATGCCCGATAAAAATTCATTAACAGTAGATAATAAGTCATCACACACACACTACTACAATTTTGCAGCATTTAAGGCGGTTGGTCCTTCACGTTTCAAGGCAGAAGACAAATGCCTTCTCTGGTATTGCCTTAAAACCTGAAAAAGCTTTAAGGCGGTTCCTCTTCCGCCTTAAAATTTTTCTGTTTTAAGGCGTATCATCCGCCTTAGAAGTATGTCATTTCCGCCTTTATGACGTGTTGCGAGCTCGCAACAACTACTAAAATCAAAACCTAACTGACCAAGTGGCGAGTTCGCCAGCTTAAACGCAAGGCTGAAATTATGTGTGAGTCTGACTTGTTACGACGGCTGTTGGCGATTCGCTAAACATTTATGTAGCGAGTTCGCTACACTACATATTAGACAGGGTTTACGGTCTAGGGTTTAGGGCGTCACTTGATTAATTGCGACACCAACAAGCGATCGCAAGTAATATTCTTGCGAGTCCGCTAGTTTGCCTGGACAAGATCTTAGATAGTGAACGAGGGTACTAGCGGTCTCGTTTGAGGCTCGCCTAAAACTGTCCTAGTGAGCTCGCTACGCCATCTCTTATTATTTTGTAGCGAGTTCGTAAGTGTACTCTCAGGCATGATTAGACGACGTCGTAATATCTGAGATTAGGCGATTTTAGTAGTTTATTGGCGAGTTCGCTAACTTGCTCGGCAGGAGTGACGAGTAGACTGGCGAGCTCGCAGGGTCGGAGACTGGAGAGGCAGTGGCTAACGAGCGACAGAGTAGCGAATACGCTAGTAAACTGTGATTGGGGTTGATTTCTGATGATTTGTGGCGAGCTCGCTTGTATATTTCGCTAGTCTTGACGAGTCAGGTTACGATGGCGTTAGACATAATATTGGTGAGACAGAGTTCAACCTAGCGAGCTATGAGGCGATACCGCCACTTGAGCTTGACAACTTGCGAGTACGCATGTAACTCGCATAAGTGATTTGGTGCTTAACGAGAAAGGTAACGAGCTCGCCAGGAAAAAATCCTAGTACATTAATTTTTTATTTTTGGTAAATTTCCCGCACAAATAGTATAATTGGCATATCTAAACCTGTCAATTGCAAGATATATGTAGTCCACTAAATGGCAAACACAAAGAACTCATAAATTATAATCCTTTGCATGTATAACAAATGTAGAAATACGACTTAGGTTTTACATGCATCCTTACGTGGTACGTGTGGTCTAGATATGAATCGAGCTCTAACGATGACCAAGTGCTTTGCAAATCTATCTCTCCCCAACTCTAGCTCTTTTTTAGTGTATGCCGATTGATTTTCCTCGAGTATCTACGAATGAGATACATTTATTAATACAAACTAAGGTAATTTGTAGGTAATAAATAGAAACTTTCATATTGTAAGAGTACTCACGCGATGTAGTTCCAAATTGTCACTTGTAAGGGTCTCAATGCACTCGTAGGCATACAACATCATGTAGTATCCACAGTCCCAGTTGGACAATTGCTTGCGGTGCTGAAATTGAAGTAGTTTAACATATGGTATGTAAATGTATTTAGCTGCAAATACGTAATAAAGGAGTCGATATTTTAACCTGAATTTGAATAAGTTCAAAGTTAAGGAGTGTGTCGTCATTCACAGCATGCATAACAATCTCCAATAGATCAGCGAATTTTGTAGATGGAGCGAAATGTAGTGGATCAATCCAATAGACATGCTTCAAAGATGGAATTATTGCAACAAAACTCCAATGAAAACTATATATTAAACAACATGCACCTCGGACTATAACATAGATTATGTAGATTATGTGCAGTTGAAACTAATATCTACTAATCAAACAATTAGTAAATACATACCCCTCTAGGTATGGCCCAATGAAAATGGTTTTGCTCTTGTCGTTTAGCAACTTTGTAAGGTAAGCAAGCCTCACATTATTACCTTGTTGAGCTTGTTGCAAGCAAGTCGGGTGCAAAAAACCGATGAATGTCTTGGTCACGCTCAAAGAGACGTATTGCATGAACCTACAACAATCTTAGAGCATAAAATATCGGAAGATGTATATAAATACGGACACAATAAAGTAACACATAAATACCACTAGGTTAAACAATAACACTTACATTTGATGTAGGATTAGTATAGTATCGGGAAGGGTTTGTTTGTGCCAAAATAGGGCAAAATCTTCCCAAGGAACAACCACTTCCTTTGCCTCGCCAAAAACCTTGGAATTGGCTACAAAATAGTACACAGATTCACGGCTATGATAACCTAGCATGTCAAATAGTGTGCGAACAAAACCCGGGAGAGCTTTCATGAAACCCACACACTCATTAGAGAGAGGAATCTTAGGGATTGGGAAATTAAGGTCGGTAATCTCTGTTGGTTGCTTTGTGTTCTTGGGGATGCATGTTGAATTAGCATCTACAACCAACCACGCGGGCCATACGAAAAAAAATCCCAAACCTTGACCAACTGTTGTGCATTCATCATCCTCAGTCACCGGCAACAAGGCATCTTCTACATACACCTCAACTATGGATACCCTTACGAAACCCTTAGGGACTTTTGATTTGTGATGCAAAGTCATATGAGGATAGGAATTCCCATTAGCAACATGTATTGGTTGAGAATTATTACCTCTAACAACGTACAACTTGCAAGAATGGGAAATCTACATTCAAGAAAAAAAAATTAGTTTGTTATCATAGTATTTTCAAAAAGGAGTAGATGATTAAGCGTAATTAATTTGAATGTAAGGCTTAGACTAGGGTGATAACCTAACCTTTGTGGTTGGTTTGGGAATTTGTATATCAACTTGCGGAAGTTGTATATCAACTTGAGGTTGGCTAGGAGCCAATGGCGTGCATATGTCGATGTGGTCGAATGGAGGATTTGGTTGGTCAACCTCAACTTGGGGCGGGGATGGATGGGAGCCTCTGGATGATGGTCCATTACCTTGATTTGTTAGACACAAATCATCGGGAATAGGATAATTCACAAAAGCACAAACATTGGCTAAGATGGCTTTCAAATTCTTGACATCTTGCTCGGATTTTTTAGCTTGGCTTAAGGCTACTTGGAGTTTAGAGGGTTTAGGAGTTTTGCTACTACGTTTGATCCCAAAAGCTTCAATTTGGGTCGCATATCCACCTATCCCCTTTGCTCTTTCAGGATGTTCATCCTTACCTAGTGCTCTATGCAAGACATCATGTTTTCCCACCGGGATGAATAAACCCTGTTCAACTTCAAGCCCTACCTCATCCTACTCACAATAATAATCAAACAAATTGGTTGTTCGTATTTTAAATACACTATGACGTTCTATTTTAATTTTAGTAACATTAATAGTTTTGAGAAGTATGTAAACTTATATAACACGTACCACTCGTCCGGCAATTCTCTTTGCCTCGTCGCTTGAGAATTTTCCGTCGGCCTTAATTCTACCAAGCACGAATAACTGTTCTCGAGTATATTTTGTTGGGTCTTCGGCCGCGACTTGGTTTTTTGCCTCTTCTAGGGGGGTGCCACCATCTACTAGTTCCTTAACCTCTTTATCGTATTTGTTTTTAGATGTCTTCTTCCCCACACCCAAATATCCACACCGTCCACCGGTGTAGGGCATATTATTAGCAGCAGCTGCTTTACGCTTATCATCACCCACACCCTTTATGAATTTTATTGGTTAGTAAGGATAAACTAATTTAGGGAACAATTAAAGGTGTATAGGAAAAAATATAAATTAAGCAGATTGAATGTTAGTACTAACCTTTAAATCATTTTCTAGCCATCGTGCCTTGAATATCTCCCAAGTGAGTGGGACAATGTGATTGTAACGATCCTTAGGATGTTGACCAAACCTTATACCCTTGGGGTTTATGTACTCCTTGGCAAGAGTATATTTATGCTCGCGATGCGACTTTGATGTAATTTGTAATGCCTTCTTCTTCACTTGATCGTACGATTTGGCTTCGATCACAAAGGGTCGCTAACATTGATATAGTATAGATGGTAAGTCCTATTAATAAGGTATTACTAAATGGAAAAAAATAAAAAAGTGAACTTCACCTTGCATTCCTTCCACACACCCCTTTTAATAGCGGGGTCTAGAAGCCTCCAATCCGTAGTGTCTAGCGGCACATGAGTCCTACCTATTTTCCCACACCAACTAGACCACCTCTGGGCATCATCATAGGGCGCAATAGCTACACCGATGTCATTAAATTTGACATGTGTTAGAATTTTATTGTCGATTCGTGTCTCTATCTCGCGACAATGGGTCCTCATTTGTTCTTCTTTTGAAGCGCGACTAAGCTTCCTTGTTTTACGTCGTCGCGAATCGCGAACAACATTTTCTCCACCACTAGATGAGTTGGAAGAAGTCGAGTTTGTTGGTTCACTCATTGTCCTTTCCTACGTTTAGAGACCAATTTGTTAGTGGAAATGACAAAAAATTTATATAGTCCACTTTCCCCAATTAATGAATGCCTACAAACATGGTCATGAATATGCATTTACACACAAGTTAAGTATAATTTTGTTTACCTAGACACAAGTACCTAAAACAAATAAAATGTAACAATTTAAATGGACCTAGTGGTGATTAATTAATGATGAATCATAAGTTTAACACTCCAACGAATATATAAACCCTAATGACCCCTTAAAACTCACAAAATAAGTGTAATCAACTAAAAACCCATACCTTTGCAATTATCAAATAGGTAGATGTAGAATTGATTGTAGTGTTGAGGATGGGTCTACCTTGTTTGTCTTTCTCCTACCCACATAAATTGTGCTACTAAATTCCAAAACAACAAGTACAAAATCATAAAGACAAGCATATGGGTAGAGAAACAAATAGTGGAGAAGTAATTGAAAAGCTTAGCAAATTGCTTACACTTTGGATTGACCCACTTGAGATGTAGTTGAATTTATGGAAGGGTTTGTGTAGATTTGATGGAAGATTGATGTGGAAAGAATAGAGAATATGTGAAAAGAGAAGAGATTTGGAAGAAAGATTCGACCATGAAAAGTGATAAGATGCCAAGTTTGTGGTCTTCTTGGCTTGGAATTATGCTGTTGACGACCAGAGGCGGGCCAGGTTGCGAATTCGCTAGTTATACGCTTTGGGTTTCGAGCACCATGCGATCTCGCTAGTAATGAAACTCATGCATTAAATACCTTCACCATTGTGACTTGCGATCTCGCAAGAAGTCCAGTTCATAAATTTGGACCCTTGCGAACTCGCAACTGTGGATGCATGATGTAATTTTCTCAATCATCTGCCATTCAGTTTGATAATACACTTGTTAATTACCACGTCTAAGAAGGTATGAAAGTGGTGACTTTAACGTAAAAATGACATTGAAGTTATTTAATTAGTTTCGTTATGGTAATTAACGCGGAATAAGGTATGTTTCGGTGTTGCGAGTATGTTTGATACTACACTAGTTAATTACCACGTGTAAGAAGGTATAAAGTTGGTGACTTTAGCGTAATATTGAAGTGGAGGTTAATAAATTAGTTTCATTATAAATAAGTGTGAAATAAGGTATTTAATTACTTGCGACTATGGCATGCAGTTATCAATCTATTATTTGCAGGTGTATATATGTATGACTATTGAAAATCATATCGTACTCTGAACTCCCAGATGTTCATCGTTTATTCAAAAGTTGTTATGAAATAGCTTGCCAGGTACTAGCTGGTTGTGACAACATTAATGTGAATATAAGTGTGGAATAAGGTATTTACTTGCGACTATGTCATGGAGTAATCATTCGATTAATTGCAAGTGTATATATGTATGACTATTGAAAAGCATATCGTACTCTAAAGTCCCAAATGTTCATCGTACATTCAAAAGTTGTTATGAAATAGCTTGCCAGGTACTAGCTGGTTGTGACAACATTAATGTAATTAGGTTGATGAACTTGATAATCAATGAGAATATATTATGGTAACCATCGAATCATGTAATGTAAAAAAAGAATTAGATCATCCTCATTAACATTGTTGTTGGTAAATACTGCGTATGTGTTCATAACCAGTAGTCGTCACGTACATGTAATTTAGAACAAAGTACTATTATTGTTGGATGTAATAAATGTACAGTAATGACTGATTAGTTCAAATGAAGTCAAAAATTAAAGTAAAAACATAACAAGTTCGACAACTTTTGAACGTAACTTTGGCTATTAAATCGCACCTGTGACATAAGATGAAATGATTTTACAAACATATATGTTTTTCACTTCCACAACTCAAGTTTCATGGGCAAAATTATATTAAATTAAAGTAAACAATAAACTATTTCATAAATGTTTATGTTACAAATATATATAAAATATGTACAATTAACAAAAATGATTTGAGATAGAAAATTTATACATGAACCCGAGTGCTTGCGAGCTCGTTAGTGTCAAGGTTGGTAGTATAAACCCTAAACCCTAAGCCCACAAATGAACCGGCGAGTACCTTGCGAGCTCGCTAGATTTAAACCCAAAAACCCTAAACCCAAATTACTGACCCTCCATGTGCGAGCTAGTGGCGAACTCGCTAGTGTGTATAACCACCAAAAAAATTTGGGGGTTGGGCCTTAGTCATTGATGGGCTGTAGGTGGTAGTATAGTTCTGTATATAGTATAGATTGGGCCTACTTGGTCTGCATATCAATGTGTGTGTTTCATGTTCAGTTTGCGTGGGTCGGCGACTTATCGAACCATTCAGAAAACTTGAGAAATATAAACTGAAAAACTGACTCCTGATTTGGCGATGTGGGAAAACTGCACGCGAGCAGGGTTGCGAGCTCACAAGTAGTGAAATTAATTTTACAACCAAGCGAGTAAACTGGCGAATTCGCAAGCATGTGAAGTATATAAAAATAAGCGAGGATGGTGCGAGTTCGCAAGTACTGGAATTTAATTTTACAACCAAGCGAGTAAACTGGCGAATTCGCAAGCATGTGAAGTATATAAAAATAAGCGAGGATGGTGCGAGTTCGCAAGTACTGGAAATTAATTTTAACAACCAAGCGAGTCAACTGGCGAATTCGCAAGCATGTGTAGTATATAAAAAAAATTAAAGGTCGGGCAAAATTAATTTTGCCCCAAATTAAAAACCCTAGCCGAGCCCTCTGCGATTTCGCCGGAGATCTAGCTATGCCGCCCAAAACCAGAGGATCAGGCCGTTCGCAGGGGAGTGGGAGAGGCCAGGCCGGTGCCGGATCCAAGAGGAAGCGAGTGGACGGTGAGGAACAGGTCGAGCCGCCATCCAGAGGTGAAAACCGAGGAAGAGCAAGTGCCCGCCAACCAGAGGCAGAGGTGGCCGCCGGAAATCAGCCGGGACAGGGCGGCGAGGAGGTGGAAAATGCCAACGACGAGCCACAGTTCTTCAATGACAAAGCAAGAGCGAGGTATGCCCGCTTACAGTCTCGTTCGGTAATTCAGAATAAGGTCTTTGATAGTACCACTGTGCCTGCACTTAAGCTAGATTATGTGCTAGATTATTTTAGGGAACAGAATCTAGATCACCTTTTGCAGCTTCCCGACCCCATCTACTATGAGGAATTCTTGCAGTTTTATGCTAATTTAGGGTTAGAGGAAGGGGTCGATGAAATAACCACTATAGTTAGAGGGGTTCAGTTTAAGGTTGATAAATTCATGATAAATAGTGTGTTGAAATGCCCCTACAAGAGCAGTGAAGATCTTAGACCTACCAAGCTCGATGGCCCATACGAGGTTTACTATGAACAGCGTTTTCCAGCCACTAGCCCTAGACAGCCACTGAATGTAGTAGAGATGGCTCAAAAGTGGTTTAAAAGGACCTCGAATAGATCGGGTAGAGCTAGGACATACCCAGTGTATAGACTAAGCGAGGAGGCTCGGTTAGTCTTTGAAATGATATGTGGGAATGTGCTGCCTACTCTAGGCCATGCCTGTGATCCATCGATTGCTTCTTTGACGCTATTTTACTTTATCGTGGAGAAGATAAAGATCAATCCCGGCTTCACTATCCTTAGCCACATGATGAAGATGGCAAGGCATAAGAAAGCTGCAATTCCGTATGGGGGTTTGGTCACTGCCTTGATCAGAAAAGCCGGTATCTTCCCAAGGGGTAGGCCAATGCAGATTGTTTATTACGACAATGATTGGTTGCGTAATAAAAGGCTGGAATTGAAGGCTGATGGGAAGTACGGGAAGAAGAAGGAAGCTGAAGCGGCAGCAAGAACAGCTAGGGGTGGTGTATCAGGTAATAAAAATTTTAGCTCGTTTTAAAAACAGTTGCATAAGTCCATTCATAACTGATTCTATGTTTTATTAATTGCAGACGCAGTGTTTGAAGCTCGTGGTCGGTTGATAGTCAAAATTGGCAAGCTGGCCAATGAGATTGAAGTAGCGCAGCAACGTTCACGGGCGAACAACGACGCACTCAATCGACTTCTTGAAAGCGGAGCCATCGACTGCGAGTTGAGCGATTCTGAAGAGATCCAAGATTTTTTACAACAGCTGCGTGATGAGGTGAGCGCGCCAGGGGGGAGCGAGGATAAAGGGAAAAGCAAGGCCACAGATGGCTCTGATTGAAAGGTGGCGGGCCGAGAAAAGGATGATGAGGTTGATGACAGTGACGATGACGATGATGAAGATGATGACCTGTCAGATGGCGAAGACGCAGCGGAGAAGGCTGAGATGCAGAGGAAGGAGGCAAGAATAGTAGAGGAGGCGACGTTGGGGATGAAATCGACAGCTCAAGAAGATGCTGGCACAAGTGTCACCAATCAAGTCGAAGGGACTCAAGACATTGCCAACCCGCAACCTAACACCGATGCATCGCAGAACATGACTAGTGAAGAACTACATGATGTTCTAGTTAAGGGGTTGTGATTTAGTTTAATTTCTTTTGTGATAAAACATTGGCCAAACTATGGCCTTTTTTTAAGTACAATTTGATCAGTAACAGTTGTGGTAGTATTTGATGAAGAATTATGAATGAGATGATCCTAGTTAGGCATCTGTTTTTGTTGAAATATGCCATCAAATTTTGCTCAAGTTTTTTTTTTGTAGCTAGATTACCATGTTGCGAGCTCGCCAGAACAGGCGACCACAGCTGACGAGCTCGTTAGTGACTTGAAATCTTCAACAGAGCCTAACATCAGTTAGACTTGCGAATCCGCTAGGGTCTCGCCAACCACTGATGATTTCATAAGTAACTCGCAATATGCAAATTATCCAAATATGAGTTATACTTGCGAGATCGCTACTATCTCGTCTAGAAGCTGACGAGCTCGTAAGTAACTTGAAATCTTCAACAGAGCCTAAGAAGAGTCTCACTTGCGAGCTCGCTAGTAAGCTGACGAAGAGGCTCTAAATACTCACGATCTCGCAAAGTTACAAGCCATCAGAGCTTAGGTTGACGTGTAACTAGCGACCTCGCTTAAGGTTTGAGATATATGTGGCGATCTCGCAAGCATTTATTATTAGAACCACAAGAGCTGATCCTCCATGTGCGAGCAAGTGGCGATCTCGCTAGTGTTTATAACCACCAAAAAAAATTGGGGGTTGGGCCTTAGTCATTGATGGGCTGTAGGTGGTAGTATAGTATAGTGCTGTATATAGTATAGATTGGGCCTACTTGGCCTGCATATCAATGTGTGTGTTTCATGTTCAGTTTGCGCGGGTCGGCGACTTATCGAACCATTCAGAAAACTTGAGCAATATATAGTGAAAAACTGATTCTTGATTTGGCGATGTGGGAAAAATGCAAGCGAGCAGGGTTGCGAGTTCGTAAGTAGAGAAATCGCTACAGTTAATATTGATCCAACAGAGCTTAGGTTGACGTGTAACTAGCGAGCTCGCTTGAAGTTTGAGATATAAGTGGCGAGCTCGCTACATTTAATATTAAACCACCAGAGCTGAGTTGACGTGTAACTAGCGAGCTCGCTTAAAGTGTGAGATATAAGTGGCGAGCTCGCTACGGTTAATATTCAACCAACAGAGCTGAGTTGACGTGTAACTAGCGAGCTCGCAAGCTCTTGAGATTACAGTGGCGATTTCGGAAACATTTACCACAGAATTTAATTGAAAAATTAGATTAAAACGACAACATTTTGACAGTAGACGAGCAGGGTGGCGATGTCGCAAGCATGTTGTAGTATAAAAGTAAAAAAGCTGTGCAGTTCTATTCCAAACGCGATCCCCAATTTCAAATCAAGGAAAAACCCCCAAATCTAACCAAGACCAAATTTCCCAGTGATTCCTATCAGCCATGGCAAGAACAAAGCACCAAGCCCCAAATCCATTTGGTGCCAGTCGCAGAGAGGTAGCATCGTCTTCCACCAATCAAGCACCGGCTTCCTCAACTGCTTATGACAAGCAAAAGTTTGTAAGTTTACTTGCTTCTGATGCGTATTCTGACCTAATGAAGCATGCTACACTGCTAGATTGCTATGTGTTAGATTTCGATCAGATTAAGCAACTAGGGTTGACTAATGTGCTACAAACCTTTAGAGATCATGACTTGCATGATTTATTAGGACTGAACTACCCCTCTCATAAGGAAGAAACCTGTCAGTTTTATGCCAATTTCCATCAGCTTATTGAGGAGCAGAAGGAAACAGGGCGTTGGTTTACTAGGGTAAACAAGAAGGATTTTGAGATAGGAGAAGAGTTTTTTAACAAGGCTTTAGGCGTGTCGTATGCTGTAGAAGAGGATTACAGTAACCCTCCCCCGAAAGGTTTTTATTGTAGAGAAAAGTGGCCTGAAAGTGGTGGATTTGACGAAGCTTACCTACAAAACTTAGGTTTCAACTACTTTGGCCGGCCTAAGGGTCCTCTCGGTAAGCCGAGGGAATACAAACTTGAGAAGTTGACTTATCACCAAAGAATCTTGTACGAAATGATAGCTAGATCAGTTGTGCCGAAAGGCGGGTGGATAACCGAGCTTAACTACACAACAATTGTCATGTTTTATTGTGTGATGGAGGAGCTAAGGTTGAACCCGGGCTATGTCATATTTGAGCATATGAGACAAAGTGTAGTTGAGAATCGACGCCCTGTGACTAAGCTTCCATATGGTAACTTCATTACCATGTATCTCACAACCACTTTCCCGAAGATGAAATTGTCCGCAAAGGCTCAAGAGTGTATGTTTTACACTATGGAATACTTTCAGAGGAAAGGTAAATGTGAGCTGGTGGATGGTTCTTGGCAGTCGGTGGAAGATTCAACCAAAAAGCCGTTGGTGCTCGACGAGGGAGAGGTCAGAAATCAAGTTGAAGGTACTCTAATTTAGTCATGATGCATTCTAATTATGTCTTCCAATATGCTATTGTATTGTAAGATCTTGTATGTAAGTAACATTTGCTTACAATGTTTGATCAGAGCTCCAACCGGAAGCATACTACAGAGGCCTAGAGGACACAGTCGACCTTATGAGAGAAAAAATTGCGCATATTAATCAGGAATGCTGGTGTACCGAAAAGGTGATACGTGGAATTGAAAGGGCACAAGCGAGTAAGAAGGCCAAGAAGACTGTTCCGTCTCCAACACCACCTACTGAAGGATAGATTAGTGTTTTCTGTTTTTTTGTATATCACATTGGATGCTAAGTTCACTTGGACGTTGTGCGCTACAATTTGTTTCCTTCTTTTGAAGTTTTTGTTGGATTTAAATCGAATTTATTGTCTTCAAAAATTACTCTATACATCTCCCTCATATATTCAACAGTATTTTAACATTACGTTGTTGTCCACTGTAACCAATAATTATGAAATTTGAAGCTGAATATTGCAAAATGACACTAAGCGAGTTAGTTAACGAACTCGCAAGACCTAAGCGAGTCAGGTAACGAACTCGCAAGCTTCCAAAGTCATGTCAATACTATAATTTTGAAAATTCAATGATGGAAACTGGCGATCTCTCAAGACCCTAGCTTGGTTCTGGCGAGCTCGCAGGTAGCTAGAACAGAGTGACAGAGCTTAGCAGGCGAAATTTGAATCTCTTCTCACGATATCACTGCGTGTAATGCTACCTTGCGAGTCCGTAACCTTCCTCGTCTGCAGCTGCGTGCAAAGTTGCAATGTCGCAACATGCCTGCACAGTTACCTAAATTTATGGTAATGATGTGAATCCAAACAATTTATATTAGCCAAAACGTACCATATATCCAATCAATTAATTTTATTTTACGCACCATACAAAATAGAAACACTACAAATGTATTGTATACGCTTATTAGACCTCCTCATCTTCTTCCTCATCCTCTTCTTCATCTTCTTCTTCTTCGTCAGTTACTAACTTCTTATTCTTCTTCTTCTTATTCTTCTTCTTCATAGTCGCCTTCTTATGCTTCTTTGATTGCTTCCTCTTCCTTTTAGTAGTTTTTCCTGCGGGGTTAATCCACGTTCCTTCATCGTGGTCCATCCGACATATAATTCGGGCAACTATGTCATCATCGTCTTCCAATGTCTCATAAATCGACAATGGAATGTTCTCACTAGAAATGTTGCAGTCATCGTCAAACAAACCATCACCATAAACAAACGTTTTCTTTCCATCTACCACGACCTCCCAGCAACAATCTACTGGATCTTTAACATAAAACACTTGATGAGCTTGTGCGGCCATTATGAAAGGATCTTCAGTTGAGCCTTGCATGTCTCTGTTCACTAGAATCATCCCCAACTCCTCCAGACGCGTGCCTTCTGCTTGATCAACCCACTGGCATTTAAACAGTGCTATTTTTACGTGGACAAAATCCATTTCCCAGATGTCAGTGATTGTACCAAAAAAAGCATTTTCCCCATGCAAACCACCCTCTCCGGGTACTGATACACCACTATTTTGTGTCGCCGATCTATCATCGCTCCACTTTGTACCAAATGTGTAGCCATTTATATCATACCCACTAAACGACGTAACTGTGCCCAGTGGTCTCTTAGCCAACCATTTGACGACTTTTGGATGCTCATCCCCATTTTGCACATGAATTTTCAACCAACTAGTGAAATCTTTACAATGTAATTCAAAAGCCCGGGGTCCTAACAAACCGGGATGCGCGGCCATAATCTCTGCTAGGTGAACTTCGACATAAGGACTCACAGCAGAATGGTTGCGTAGGATATACAGATGGGCTTTAGATATCTCATCTGAGGAAGGGCTGAACTTTGACCTATGCCGTAGTCCAACACCATCAGCTCTCCCATCGTGCCTAGCAATTGGTAGCCCTATTGTTGGTACATCCTGTAAGTAGTTGGTGCAGAATTCGATCACCTCTTCGGCCACGTACCGCTGTACAATACTTGCATCTGGACGATATCGATTCTTGACAAAATATTTGAAAATACTCATGTACCTCTCAAATGGATACATCCATCTTAGGTACACGGGACCACACAACTTGACCTCCCTTACAAGATGGACTATCACATGAATCATGATGTCGAAAAATGAGGGGGGGAAATACATCTCAAGCCTGCACAACACTTCTACCACCATCGTTTGCAACTCATCCAATTTACACCGACTAACCTTCTTGCGACATATCTGCTTAAAAAAAAGCATAGCCTTGCAACCGCCTTCCGAACGTGTGTAGGCAAGCATCCACGGAGAGCGATGACATTCAAATCCTGCATCAAATTGTGACAGTCGTGTGATTTCATTCCAACCAATTTCAATTCAGCATTCGATACACAACTACTGATGTTTGAACCTTAATTAGAAGGAACTTTCACTGACTTCAGAGTTGCACAAAAACTTTCCTTCTCTTCAGATGATAATGAATAACAAGCAGGTGGTAGGTACGTTTTACCTACTTCTTCTTGCACGGGGGCAAGGGATGTCCTAATGCCAAGATTCACTAAATCTTTCCTCGATTTCAATCCATCCTTACTTTTCCCGGGAGTATTCAACAACGTCCCCACCAAAGCCTCACATACATTCTTCTCTATATGCATCACATCCAGACAGTGTCGTACATCAAAATGCTCCCAGTAACGAAGTTTGAAGAATATAGAGCACTTTTTCCAAATGGAAGGTTGTTTACTCTTCTTATGATCCTTGCCTAAAACATATTCTATCCCAGACACCTTGCCAAAAATTTCTGAACCCGAGAGTGGGACAGGGGCTGCACCGTTTTCTTCCTCACCATTAAACCACTTCTTAGCACGCCTCCATGGATGATAGCAGGCAAAAAACGTCGATGACCCAAATAAACAGGCTTTCCTCCATGCTTTAACTGACAATGACTAGTATTACTCTCACATAGCGGGCATGCAAAATGTCCTTTCACCGAGCACCCTCCGAGATTTCCAAGCGCCGGAAAATCATTAATGCTCCACATAAGCATTGCTTTAAGTTTGAACTCAGCATCCCCACGACTACCATCGAGAATCACCATACCTATCTCAAATAAAGATGATAACTCTTCAACAAGAGGTGCTAGATAAACATCAATGTCGTTGCCAGATTGCTTAGGGCCTGAGATCATAGTGTTTAAAAACACATATTTTCGCTTCATCATCAACCAAGAAGGGAGATTATAAATAACAAGCATAACAGGCCATGAACTATGGGTACTAGACATGTTACCAAAAGGGTTCATGCCATCCGTGGATAGTCCGAGTCTCACATGTCTAGGTTCATTAGCAAACTCAGGGTACCTAGCATCCATCTTCTTCCACTGATCACCATCTGAAGCATGAGAAATAATATCATCTCCCTCTCGAACTCGATCGGCATGCCATGTTAATAGTTTCGCATCACTTGCATTTGCAAACAAGCGCTCCAATCGTGGTCTAAGAGGCATGTACCACATTACCTTAGCAGGACTTTGCTTTGTCGATGTTGTCACTGTTTCCCCACAAACCTCAACTCTACCTTCCTTTTTTTTCCACCTTGACTCACCGCACACCTTGCAATTATCCCTCAAAGAATCATCTTCCCCTCTATACAACATACAATCATTCGGGCAAGCATGGATCTTGGTAAACTCCATTCCCATGGGGCATAAGATTTTCCTAGCAGTATAAACCCGATCTGGACACAAGTTGTCCTGAGGAAGCAACTCTCTAACTAACTCCAACAACTCAGTCATTCCTTTATCTGAAATCCCATGCCTAGCCTTAAGGTTCATCAACAACAATGTTGCACCCAACCTTGAATGGCTTGAGCCAACATATAACTTTGTCGCTTTATCAGCATACATAGCCTCTAGCATACTTTTTTTCCAACAAATTCCATAACAACATCGTCGCACATATCCGACAATTGATCGTTATACTTTAGCATTTCCTCCTCGTTTCCCTCATTCACCTCCATGTTCTCACTCCCATAATTGCCCTCACCATGCCATACCCATTCAGTGTACGATTTGTCAAATCCTCTACAGATTAAATGTTCACGCACAACAAGAATATCTTCATATATAGCGTTATTCCTGCAATCCCTACATGGACATCTAACACCACCTATGCTCCTCAGCTTACAATGTCGCAACCTAACTCTTAAGAATTCTTCAACCAAATCTAGATATTCTTTCGACAACCGAGCATTCTTATTCATGATGGATTCACAATCCATAATGCACGACAGGGCGCAAACTCTAATCAACTTAGAAATCGTTGAACAAAAAAGCTAGCCCATAGTGGTATATCACTCACAAACCTACAATCAACATGAAACTATCACAAAATCATCACAAAAACAACAACTTTTTAAGAACACAACAACAACAAACAAACAACCACATGGTAAGGCGGAAAATAGCTTACCCACCACCTTGCAAACGATCGGAATTCCAAAAAAAGAGATTACCTAATCAATCTTATGGTAAGCCAAGGGAAAAATGATACATACAACCTTTCAAATGTCTAATTTGTTGTTTACAAATCCGCTAGGAGCTGCTGTTTTATTATATAGTCTTCACTCTTGCGAACTCGCAAGTATTCACGCATACCTACTCATTTGACTAGCGAGTTCGCTACACATATGACACACTTAACTTATGGGTGGCGAACTCGTTTCATAAACAAATTTTTCCATGATATTAGTGGCGAGTTCGCAACAACATCAACGAGCATGCATGCGAGCTCGTGACCAAAATGAGTTTATTTACTTTCTCAATTACGAGTTCGCTAGATCCTAGCTTGCTAAAATTACCCTAAGCGTTCATTACATGCGAGCTCGTAACTATTACGACAGACCTAACTTACTTGTTGCGAACTCGCAACAACTAACATGTTTTTAAGGCGGAAATGAAATTTCCGCCTTAATTCTTCATTTTTAACGTCACATACGACTACCGCCTTTTAAACGGTCATTTCCGCCTTTAAACGTGTTTTTAAAAGCTAGCGAGACTGGCTTGCGAACTCGCAAGTAAGTAGTAAGGCGGAAGATTTTGAACCCGCCCCAAACGCCGTAAACTTGTGCCTTAAATGAAGGTGATTGTAGTAGTGACAATATCCCAACAAGTTGTGAAAAATTTCCCATTGAAACTATCTGGCACTGGGGCAGATTCCCCATCCATCCAAAAACTACCTTTCATAGTTCCTGAAGATCAGTAAGTTTGATAAGTTGAAGGATTTTTTCTTCAGTAATGGAAATAGGGATATTTGCCAACAGTAATTTAGAATCATGATTAGTGGCATCTTGATTGTCCTCTGTAAGTAAAGTAGAGAAAAAGTTGATTGTTTTAGAAGCTATCTGATCAGGTTCAGTCAACAAATAATTTGAGAGTCTCTTATGGCTAAGATTGATTGCCTAGCATGTTTAGTTTTAACCGATACATGGAAAAACTTAGTAATTAAATCACCCTCTCTTAGCCATTTAATCCTCGATTTTTGTTTCCAAAATAATTCTTGTCTACTTGAAACCAAGGTCAACTCAGCTTGAGGTCTATGAAGTTCTGACATGTTTCTTTCATTAGCATTATTTTGGTAGTCTAGTTCCTTTTGTTCCAGAGCTTGTTCAGCAATCAGTACATGATAATTTCTTACCAGAGCTCAGATCTGATCCCTACGACGACCTTTCCAGAGTGATCCAAACGACAAAGACATGTCTGATCTCAACAATGACGTTGCAGAAGTGATCGCGTTTGGGGGAGAACTCCAGCTCCAAACGAGGGCATCAATGCGGGCCGAACCTCCCGAGGCCGAGGAAGAATGCTGGCTACTTCCAAGCCTCCCGGAACTTTCACCGTAAATCATGGGAACACTGTTATCACAGGAACCACTAGCTCGAGGCCTGATCCCATGGGTCTC
This sequence comes from Sherardia arvensis, assembly GCA_948330725.1. Taxonomy (NCBI): domain Eukaryota; kingdom Viridiplantae; phylum Streptophyta; class Magnoliopsida; order Gentianales; family Rubiaceae; genus Sherardia; species Sherardia arvensis. Next base: position 18,359,022 of record OX415235.1, read on the forward strand.
GAGGCAATAGACCTCGAGTTGACGGGTTCCGAGACGAAGGCTATGCACGAAAACTCTCCAGAGACCTAGAGATTAGACATCGGTCGCAAGGGAATGCACACCCCACACCGCCATGCGCGAGAACATAAGCCCCAACTCAACCCCCGACAGTAGGTCAAACCTTTATCTCGACCTTTCTCAACGGGTGAAGTTTCAACTCAACCCCTTTTAGTGAGCCTGAGTTCTACACAGCCACCGGCGGCGGAGGTCGCCTCGAGCCACCGGTATCTATGATTGCTCAAACAGCATTAAGTTTGATGCATGCTCTCCAAACTCATTACCCCGAGTTGTTGGTGAACTTATAGGCTGATCCTCTGGTTAGATCTCGTGTACCGACACAAGAGCGATCAACTCGGATGAGCATCCCAGACCTACCCTCTTATGATTTCTCGATCCCTGCACATCTATAAGGAGGCCACTCTACTATGGGAACAAATCACAGAATAAAATACTGGCAACACAAACCCAGGGATGCAGCTGCCATTTGTCTCTCACCTAGGGCTAGGAAGTGTGCCACTTCCGGGACCGCTATCCACCCTCCAAGGGAACATCATACTACCGAGTCAACAATTCCTAGATGGATTACCCAACTCACAATAACTGCCACCACACCAGCATCCACCAGGAGCTCAAGGTGACAATTCGGGGCATATGAGCACCGTGGAGCGTCACAAATTGCTCATCAAACGCAACCAAGACCTACTGCTTCAACAACAGCAAGAGCAAGAGCAAGCCAACAGATGGCAAAATCCCGACGCATACAAGCCGCTAAATCCTCAGATGGCATACTAAACAAATGACCAAGATGAGATAAACAGAGAGCTAGACCGTCTTCTCGGACCGCAAGGCCAGGCGACTTGATCTCCTTTGTCGCAACATATCATGAATCTTTCTCATGACAGCACAAAGAAGGTGCCAGATCACATACCCACACGTACGATGGAACCAGTGACCCCCGAGAGTTTCTCTTAGTTTTCCTTAAAACTATGATACTCAAGATTTTCACGAGCTCGAAATTTGTAAGATAGTCCCAAGCTATCTTCGTGGGAAGGCACATGACTGTTTCAGCAAGACTCCTTCCAAGAGCTTGTGTTCTTACCGATGTTTCAGAAAGTTCCTATTATCTGCATTCTTCTAAAAGAAAAAATTCACTCGATCAATGAGTGATATGTGCAACGTTATTCAAAAGGAGGGCGAAACTCGGAAGCTAACTACCACAGGTTCATGGACCTAGCAATGGAATGTCACGTTCGGACCGACTTTCTTATCACATGCCAGTTCAGAATGAACCTCAACGATGATGGTTTGGTAAGAAAGCTGAACTCGAAACAGCCAACAACCCTTCAACAACTCTAAGCAATCGTGGAAAAGTACGAAAAGTGAAAAAATAAAGTGAAGAGGAAGCACGATCTTGACCGATACCGGGAAGGCAAAAACCAGGAGCCAAAGCTAAAGGTACCCAAGACAGAGAAATCTGAAAGTGATTCTAAACCTATCTTGAATCATACACACCTCTCACAAGGTCAATAACCGAAATACGATCAATAATCGGCATCTTTTCAAAGATCCCCTCGCTAAAAGAACTAACTGATATGCAAAGATCCTCGAAATTCTGTGCGTGCCATAGAGATCAAGGGTATGGTACGAAAGACTATTATCAGCTGAAGAACGAGACCTAGAAATTGATCCGGTAAGAGGTTGTCAAAGTCGGGGCTCCGACAGCCTCCCCCATAGTTGTCTCGGACCAGGCGGCTCCAAAGAGGAACGAGGGAATACCCTGGAAGAAGAAGAGGCATGGACTGCGAGCAAACCATGATGATCACAATAAAGGGAACGAGGGAAGAGATAACCCCCAGGATTCTCCTTTGCCACCGCCTAATGGAGCTAATAGAGTCATTAACGGCGTACACAGCATCATCGGCAAAGAATCTTCCCTCACTAAATTGAAGGCCAGTGTTAGGGACATTCCCCACACTAAACCACGCAATAAGAGATTTCGCCTGGAGGAGACGATCACCTACTTTTGATGAGGACGCAGTCCCGAATCAGGTCCCTGATTCCGATCCTCTTGTGATCTCGGCGGTCATCGACAACACTCTGGTAAAAAAAAGTCTTTATTAATGACGGAAGTGGAGTCGAGGTCATGAATAATGACTGTTTCGAGAAGCTAAGATTTAGCAAAAATGACCTCAAACCGACGCTTCAGATCTCGGGCTTTACAGAGAATCCAGTGGTTCCATTAGGCGAGATAACGTTGCCCATCCAAGTGGCAGATGGACCTCGAAACCTCACTCTCTTTTGCGCCTTCGTGGTGGTCGACTCGGTCACTCCTTTCAACATCATACTTGGCCGACCTTGGATGTGCCGAGTTAAGGCTGTTTGGTCTCCTTACCATCTTGTTTTGAAATTTCCTACAAGTCAAGGAGTAGCAGCTATATGAAGAGATCAAGGGATGGTACGATCGCGCATGATCATAAAAATCAGAGATGCCAGGCAAGCCATAACATTTTCGCCACAAATGGGGGCCCGATAATTTCCTATCACGAGCCTCGAACTCCGGAAACTCATATTTCCCACTTTGATGCTGAAGAAATAACATGGATAATGCAACTCTCAAGAAGGCACTCTCACTTTAAAGAAGGGGACCTAGTGACGCCAATATGCACGAAGACTCAAGAGAAGCTGGAAGGGATCCTAGAGTCAAAGCCCTAAGGACCTTATCAGATCTCAAGATATCTTCCAGAGGGATGCTACCTCCTAAAGACTTGTAAAGGCGACAATCTACCCACAATGGTAATGGCGATCTACCTTCGCAGGTATCTTAAAGTTTAAAACAGTCAAGTCTGTTCTTTTTCCATAGGAAAGACTACTTCAATAAAGCTCACAACTAAGTTTATTTTCACCCAATTACTAGACTTGAGGACGTACTATGTTTTTATTTTACCGAGCCACGAGCTCGAAGAATCATTTTCTTATTCTACAATATTCTTCTTTTATTTTTGAGCAGTCGATATAACTCTAACTAAAGAGATATTATGATTGACAAAGTATAACTACGATTGCTACCTAAGACAATATGATTAAAAAATTATATGATTAATACTTATCTAAAATAAGTTACTCGGACGACACGTTCGAATATCAATTGTCTTAGGCAAAAATAAAACAACTCGAGATAATATACTTGAAAAAGTATATGATTGATGCTTATATAAAATAGGCTATTCGGACAACAAAATTTTGAATACCAATCCTCTCGAGCACAAACAAAGGTCCTGAGATAGTATAGGTGACAAAGTGTACGATCGAATCTTATATAAAAAGTAATTCAGATATGGGTATCTCTTTCCTACGCCTCAGGGCCTTAACCAGAGAAGCATCTACTTCTTCTTCCTTAAATAGATCCCACATTATTGGTTCGACAACAAGGAAGGGTTCTCTAGGACCTCGCTTTAACCTCTTAAAGGACTTTTGGGCATCTGCCATAAGCGCAAGCCCGTTTCATCGATCAAGGACCCCTTGGAAAGTAAGAGGTCTTTGCAACGAGATTCCCACTTTTCCGCGGCCTTCAAGGCCTGTCTGGCCCTAAGAGCAGCCTTGGGATCTTCCCTATTGAGCAATGTCACCTCATGACATGCAATATCATACCCGTCTTTGGGCTGATCGAAATACCATGCCTTCAAGTAGCTGCAATTCTTGAGGTTTCGACCGGAAACTTCCTCTAACCACCTAAAAGTTTCAATGGGCCATATCTAGCCCGACTGGTGATTCCTCGGAACCCATCTACCCTCTTGGAGTTTGGTACTTCCCTCGAGGAGTTTTGATACTAAACCGGTCAAATGGGAGGGAACCTCGAACTCATTCTTGCTCTCATTCTTAATGTTCGAGATCCACTAAGACACCCGATATTTGGTCCGACTAAAGGTCAACCGAACCTTATTCCAATCCTCACTCTATCTAGGGAGATCAAAGGGTTTCTTATCTCGGGGTGTCACGATAAGGACCCCTTGGTATACTCCATCTTTTATAAACTTTGGAACAACTCGAAGCCCGACACTATATCTTCTTGAGCACACCAGGTGATCAGGGCCATGATTACTACCACCACATTTGAGTGTACTTGCCCGGGATGGACTTGGTAATGGTCTAAGAACCTTGAGAATAAGGGGGAAATGGGAAGGCTAAACCTTGTTCTACAAACCTTCCGTAAATTGCTCCCCTGCTCAGGCTAACCAAATCCTTGGTCGCTACGGCATCATCATCATACATAACATCACAATCTGACGAAAAAGAATATCGGCAGTCCGCGACGAACTCTCGGGCCTCATCTCGAGCCTTTTAATCGTTTGCCGAAACCTTGTTGGAGCCCTCTATGCTCTGCGACGAATATACGATTTTTGGAAAACACGGCGAGGAGGTTGCATCTCTCTATATGGGGCTGTAGCGATGCTAATAGTAAACCATATGTTTTCCTCACCCCTTATGTGCTGATATCTCAGCTGGACGTTTCCCATGGGCAATTTCAGCCGGCGACGGTCATCATAACTAATCTCCTCAATCAAAGCATTATCATCCACTCTGTCTCATGTAAGGGGTTGGATGTCACTTCATAATCGGAGCTAGTACTCGACATGATCACATAGAGGATGGGGGAAAAATATGGGAAAAGTAGAGCAAAAACCAAAGACAGTAATCGAAGAAAATTTTTGAATACTCATTGATTAAAGCTGAAATAGCAGTTGACAAAGCGTCGTCTGCAAAATTGATAGGAAGCTGAAAGTGAGAAAGACAAGAAAATATTTGGGGGATATAACCCAAATTAAATAGCATTTAAGCGGTTAATTACATTGATATGTGCATCGATGCAAGCAAGTGGAAAGGTGGGGAACAAACCGCCCTCATCGTCAAATAAATAGGCGACACATGTATCCAGTTTTCAGATCGTTAAAGGAATTAAACTCAGTCGTCCACGTGTCTAGATGAAATGTGAAACAACTTGAAGATAGATATTCTGAAGAGTCAACCAGAGTGGTCAATCCGAGAGGATACCCTGAGTTACCACTTCGAGACACACCGCCTCGAGTTCCTTGGCTTTGCCCTCGAGTAAAAAGCCTCGCATAACTCCCTCGAGAGGAGACCTCGAAATTCTGAACATATACCTTGGGACAACTGATAAGTCCATAGTTTGCACTGTTAGGCTTCGTTCGGACTCGGACCGAGGTCCGAGAGGATCCGGGCTCGAGATACGCGGGAGATGGGCTTACGGGTCCATCGACCTAATCCAAATATGGATTGCATATATTCTGGATTGTCTACAAGGAATACACTTCCTCTAATTATGGGAATACAACTATTATAACCATAAATATTGTATTCTTACTTGAATTACAAACATTTCCGATCTACGGATTGACGGGATATAAATACAAATGTTTGGTGCGCCTCTCTATCTATCTAATTCATATTACGCTTTTATGCTTATAGCTTCTCAAGGCTATCTACTGACTTAAGCATCAGAGTGTCTACCCCCCGGCCACCCCGGAGTCTGTTTTGCATATCAGTTTGTGAGTTCGTTTCGAGATCATCCGCAAGTTCTATACCTCCATCACTCCCTCCATTTTGGTGGTACATAAGTGCTCTCTAATAGTGCTGCTGAAATACTTGGAAGCTATTGCTAAACATTATCTGCTTGCTACATGAGCTGCAAAACTCATCATTCATCTCCACAAGAAGGTTTCATAACCAATTAACTCCCTTTGGAGTCAATTTCACTTTTTTGTCTACTTTAAAGTTTGATGTCGTTTTTTTGCTTTACCTTGCTGATTCACTAATAGGTTTTGAGTTTAAGAAAGTAGTCATTTTTAGTATCACTGGACTGGAGTTTTAGCTCTGTTCTTTATTCGTTTTGAAAATCATTTTTATGCTTTTAGGGCTTTTGTCGTCAACTTGCCATCTAAGGCGTTGTGATGTAATATTTTGGCTATTCATTTGATTTTTGATAGGATTGGGGAGCCTTATAATATTTCACCACCCATATGGGTCGATATAATGACTTGATCATAAATTTGAAGTAAATATATATGAGTAATAATGTTATCGTGTTATAAAATTTTGAGTCCTTCGTAACATTCTAAATATCAAAGCTTAAACTTAAATTAATATATGTTAGGAAGTATTTTGATTTTTAACTATGCCAACTAATTCGAAACAGATGGAGTATTTACATGTATAAATGTATTTTCAGTCACCATATTGTTGGGTGCTGCTTTCTGCCGCAAATGAATTATTTATCCCACCAACTATCTTTTCAAAGAGCATCTCCACAAATTTCTCTTTATTCCTTTCCTTAAGCAACAATTACTACTAGAAAATAACTAGCTAAATCGCGCGGTGTGTGATATTTTTGAAGCAATTTTAAAATTTTAAATTTGATGTAATCTTTATACATTTTATATTTAAATAGTGAAAATATAAGAGTAAATGTTAACACGTAATAGTCAAAATTATCTTCCCCTACCCTTACTTCATATATGAAAACAAACACAATGAAAAACATAAGTTTAATAAACTAATTTAAATTTGATGATATCATAAAAAAGAACTAATTTAATAAGTAGGACATATATAAAATAATATAAAGATACATTTAAAGGTAAAAAAATATATTATTAAATGTGAAAGATCTTAAAACATATTCAGATTATTTGTTGATAATAAATTATGGTATTAATTTAGATTCTCTCATCATAAAAAAAGAAATATCTTACAAATAATACAAAAAATTTAAGACTAACTAATTAGGAATAAATGAAGTGTACATCGGATAAGCAGTTTTCATTCCAAAGCTGTAAAGACAGTGATTGAACTTGCTTTGGCAGCTAATCAGGTAAATATGTTAAAGCTATTTTTTCCCTGAATATGTTTAGTCTGATCCTGAATATCTGGACTGGTTGCTGAATATTTTTATGCAAATTTGCCAACCGAGCTCCAGGCGAAAATTCTTGAGCCGATATATGGAGAAATATATTAAAATATACGAAATTATGAAACCGGACATGGTGAACTCATTGAAATGTGGGCTGATGCTTCTCTGCAAAAACCGAAATTAGCAAGCATTCATAACATGCATTCAAGCCAAAGAAATCAAACACGACTAAACCACAAATTCATAGCATCCAATAACTGTAAAATTATGAATACTATGAAACTGAATGTGTGGACCATTCAAGAAATGATCCAGCTCGATGCATGTCGGATCCCGCTTCTTCTTCCGTGGCTGGAACTACCTTCCTGATCCCGACTGCATTGTTCATGGCCTTTGCCTCATGACGGACTGTGAAAGTAAAGTAGAACCGGTTTGAAACCTGCACAAGCCATTTTTAATTCATCAAAAACGAAAGGTTTATAATATATATATCATTTAAAAACCCATAACACTACGACTCTCATCTCTGCTACTTATTAGTAGAACATAGCTCACTAGACCTGAGCTTAGGCCTTGTAACATGAGCAACAACTTCAAAATTGATCAATGACTGATTCGGGTCGTGAGATTCTGTGTACAACACACATGACTTTAAACGCAGGAAATCTCCAACGTCAACCTGCACCCGAGGCATAAAAAATGGAATCAATCGTAAAGATTAAAACACACACATAAAAGATATATAGAATTATGCAAGGAGTGTTTCAAAGTGATATACTCACAGGCCTAAGGAAATCAACATGGTCAACTTCCATAAAGGAAGGCATCATCCCAGCAAAAGTGTAAGCGGTTGAGAAGGCCAGTTCAAATGCACGGTGCATCAAGAATCCTCCAAAAATCCGACGGCATTCCAACGGCCTGAGAGAAATTGGATAATAATTGAGAGGCTATATATATATATATATATATATATAGGGAGGGGATCCATTCACTCACTTAATTTTACTCATTTTTTAACTCAAGATCAAGGCCCTTCCTTCAATCTAATCTGATGGTTAGAATTAATTAATATTTTTAACTTTCTTTTGGTGATTAATTATTATTTCTTTCCTTTTTAGTCTTTGCCTTTCCAATCATAATTTATCACCCTTTTTTTTTGAAAAAAATTACAAAATATACGAAAAGAAGATAAAAATACACTGGATTTATCTCCATTTGCAACTCCGTAAGAAATAATTCATGAAGCATGATAGAACATCAAGAATGAATCATCTTCATAAAAATAAAGTAGGGTTTATATATGTCATATTTTAAAATCTTGATTTGATCTTCTCCACCTCTTTAGTGCCGATCAAAAACGCCTTGGTCAGGACATTATTCGGCACCGGAGGGGTAGCGTCGAAGAGCGACGCCGCCGCCTGCTGAGTTCCTGGCAGCTGGCTGTTGAATCCGGCCACCACGGCAGCGGAAACCTTGCCGTTGTTCTTCTGGAAGTGGAGATCCCCGCACGCGTGGGAACGTGAAAACCTCGCCTTTCTTGATCGTCTTGGCGAAGAGCTTTCAGTCTGTGGTGATGAAACCGACGTCGAGCTCGCCCTCGAGGACGAAGACGATCTCGATGTCTCTCGGGTGGGTGTGGGCGGGTTGAGGCCTACCGGAGCCGCCATCGACACGCCGAGGGTTTTCAAGCCGGGGATGCTCATCACGTTGGCGTAGGTGACCAGGATCTGGTTTGTTTCGGAGCCGAAGAAGAAGAAAAAGAAAGGGGAAAAATATTATCAGAGGGTGTTAAAAAGGAAAGAAATAATAATTAATCACCAAAAGAAAGTTAAAAAATATTAATTAATTCTAACCATTAGATTAGATTGAAGGAAGGGCCTTGATCTTGAGTAAAAAATGAGTAAAATTAAGTGAGTGAATGAGTCCCCTCCCATATATATAAAAAATAATCAGTCTAGATTGATTTGCACTTAATTAAGATATATTAATACCATATTCATATATATACATATATATATATATATTACTTTAAAAGAGGATGAATTATAATTTTTAAAGAATTTTGAATTATTTTTAGGATTAATGAGGAATTGACACATCAGCATCTTATTTTCCCCTTTACAAATATTATCCTAAAGGGAACTAGAAGAGTTATTACTCCGGTCAATAAACAAATTAATAATAAAAATAATAAAAAGGATGAAACTACCGAGACCGCTCCGAAATTATAGTTGCAATACATAAAACGACCCTCATTGTTGCGTTCCCCACCAAACGCCGGCCTCCGCTTACCATGTAAACCCAATTACCATGTAACGCATAATTCCATATTTTTTATTTCCCCGCAAAACGCCAGCGCTGCTTACCATGTTAATACAATTACCATGTTAACATAAGTACCATTTCAAACACAATATTCAACCATTACGCGTAGTTCCATATTTTAATTTGTACTTTCGGTTGAATTAACATACTTACCATTTGAACACCATTAACCCAGCCGGTTAAATTAATTTTCAGATTAAAATTCAAACAAAATCATATCAAATCAAATCAAATATATTAATTTATCAAATTCGCTATACTTAACATATAAATGTATAGTTTAATTTCAGTTGAATTAATTTACCAAATTAAAAATCAAACCAAACCAAACCAAACCAAATCAAATTAAATATATTAATTTACCAAATTTGTTATACTTATCCTAAAGAGAACTAGAAGAGTTATTGCTCCGGTCAATAAACAAATTAATAATAAAAATAATAAAAAGGATGAAACTACCGAGACCGCTCCGGAATTATAGTTGCAATACATAAAACGACCCTCATTGTTGCGTTCCCCACCAAACGCCGGCCTCCGCTTACCATGTAAACCCAATTACCATGTAACGCATAATTCCATATTTTTTATTTCCCCGCAAAACGCCAGCGCTGCTTATCATGTTAATACAATTACCATGTTAACATAATTACCATTTCAAACACAATATTCAACCATTACGCTAGTTCCATATTTTAATTTGTACTTTCGGTTGAATTAACATACTTACCATTTGAACACCATTAACCCAGCCGGTTAAATTAATTTTCAGATTAAAATTCAAACAAAATCATATCAAATCAAATCAAATATATTAATTTATCAAATTCGCTATACTTAACATGTAAATGTATAGTTTAATTTCAGTTGAATTAATTTACCAAATTAAAAATCAAACCAAATCAAATTAAATATATTAATTTACCAAATTTGTTATACTTAGGTTGAATTAATTTACTAAATTAAAAATCAAACCAAACAAAATCAAATTAAGTATATTAATTTACCAAATCAAATCATTCCTTTTACATTAATAAACCTCAACCTTATATATACATTGAAAGTTTATAGCCAAGCCTCTCTGAGCATCACCTTCGCAGATTGCAAATATAGCCAAGGCATAAGCCGACTCTCTGTGACCTATTGCAGAAGCCTCGGTGAGTCATTGTCGAGCCCAATCGGTCGCTCTTCCGCTCACGTAGCGACGAAGAACGTGTTTGAACATAACACGAATAATTATGAGATGAATCATGTCATCTGGGAGGGCGCTGAAAAATGTCAAATCCATGGGAGGAAGAAGGCAAAGAATAGGAGAAGGGAGAAGGGAATATGGGAATGAAGGCTCTGATGGGGCTCTAAAGGGAGAAGGGGCTGATATTTATAGGGCTCTAAAATAATAATAACTAAATCAAATTCGTCATACAATTCATTTCAATAAACATACCAAAAATAAAGTACGCAACAATTTAATACATAAATTAACATCATCATACAATTCAATTCAACAAACATACCATAATTACAAATACGAATTAGCAAAAACACAACTATTATTTTCATTTATTGGCATAAAATATGCCCTATATCGACTCATTTACACCCCTACTCTAAATATAAATTTATGGAAACTTTTTATAACACCCAAAAACGCCTAAAATAAAATGGCCAAAAATATTTTATTACCTAAATCAAACTTCATACTACAATTAAATTCAACAAACATACCATGATTAAAAAAGTTTTGTTTGATTTCACATTTTTAATATATTGCATATATTTATAAATTTTTAATATATCACATTTTTTAAATTGTGTCATTTGTTCATAAGATATCGCGCAACGCGCGATAAAATATAGCTAGTTAAAAGAGAATGTTTTGAAATTTTCTTAGAATTTTGAATTATTTTTACAACTCACCATAAATTGACACGTGTCTTTTTTTTTTCATTTTCTAATTCTTCAACAGAGTTTATTGAAATTAATTCTTACCTAAACTGTACGTTTATATTACCCCAATTAATTGAAATTAACAGTATTTTTTACCTTAACTGAACATTTTCAATATCTTATCATTATTATTTTACTGTTCCAATTCTTCATCTTCCTATTCTTATCATTACCTCAGTTAATTAAAATTAACCGTAGCTTTCATTACATTACCATTAGTATCCTTTTCCAACTCTTCCTCTTCCTTTTCATTACTTCAATTAATTGAAATTAATCGTACGCTTTCATTGCCAATATATAATTTCCTTTTCCAACTCAAATTCTTCCCAATCAAGCCTAATTAAAACATCTTCTCTTTCATACTTGACACCATCGATATATTATGTACGTTGCTTCCCCCTCCACCTTTCACTTCCCTTCTCTGGACTACTATGTAATTATGATGTCAACAACACACTAAAACATGGAGTCCATTGATCGGTAAACCCTCTGGAGGAAAATCGGTAAACCCTCTAGAGGAAAATATCAACCGGGTAAATAAATTACAATACTCTTCCCTTCCTCTTCTTTTATTGTTGTGACCTAGAAAACTGTGAGTAAGATTTCAAAAGGTCAAATTTGTAGCCGGATTATAATTTTTAGTTTATGCTCAAACAGGTGATGCCTCTGGTGATGCAATAGTTTCGAGAGATAGAGAACTGTAAAGAATGTTCAGCACCCAAACACATTCGGGTAATGCTTCCGATGTTTAATGCTACTGAATTTTATTTTTGTTCTTATCTTGGGTGATTTTTGTGTGGACTTGAAAGCTTGCTACTCATAAGGTACCTATAAGTTAGCAATTTTATAAGTTTAGAGTAAAATATAAGGCCTTTCTTTATAGTTGAGGTAAGAATTCTGAATTTGATATGCTTTTTGAATTTTTAATAAATGTTTTTGAAACTGACTTATATTCTCTTTATATACAAACAAAATACTGCTTTTCATGTTAGGATTTTATAATTTAGTTTAATAAATCTAGTATAATGAAGTAAAATTAATTTTGGGACAGTACATACTTAGTCTAATGACGCTTATTGATCACATGATGTCATTTTTTTTTGTTTTTATACAAGTGCACCGTCTTTTTTACAGCCTTTTGGTCAGCCCTTTGAATAATCAGAGACATAAAAAGAGGAAATGTCATCTGAAGAGAAGACTACTGTTAGATGTTGTCTTAGGTATTCTTGAACCGATGAAACAATATGGTCTGGACTAATTAATAAGGAAGGAGAGGGGGTGCATCGGCTACTTTTATTCTCATGGAAACATTTTTGAAGAAAACACTTAAGGAAGTGCTGAAGGAGCTCCATTTTTCCCATAAGACACTACTACAAAGGGGTTGGTGCAAGACACATATTTAAGGCATTTGAGGCGTTCGCGTTTTTTTCCGCCTTGCTTGAAGGTTGCGAACTCGCTAGTATCGTAGGTTAGGGGAAAAAATGAAATTTAAGACGGATAGACGTTGTTGAAGGCGGAAATCAGTTCTGACGTAAAAATGTTCAAATTTAAGGCGGAAAGAAAAGATCCGCCTTAAATGGAGAGGGTTGTTACGAACTCGTAACATTTGTGGTAAGTTAAACGTCTATGTAGCGAAATCGTAGCTTAGCTCGTTAGTATGTACTTTGGCCGTTGCGATATCGTAAGCTTGCCTAAACCCTAATTTAAGCAGGCGAGAATATGCAACGTATCGTAACCTGGTCGCTAGGATGTGGCGAGTGATGTTGCGGTTTCGCTACTGTATAGGTCGTTTATGAGAATTGAGAATGTACAGTGCATGTGAGGTTGATTGAGTTCGCTGGCTACTCAAAAGTAAATTATTTCGCCGTGTAACATGCTGCTAGTGTTTAATTCTCGGCAGTAATACTAGTGATATCGCAACTAATTAAATTCATATTAAATTATTTCTCAACAGTACTACTAGCGAGATCGCAACTAATTTTATTCGTATTTACCTAGCGAGGTCGCTACTATGCCATTCATAAGTTTGTTGTTCTATGTGATCATGTGCAGTAGCGAACACGTAATAAAGCTCGCCAACATTTGTCCCACATCGGCTGATTAGAAGGTGATTTTTCAGTTTATATACGGTTACATTTTACAAGGGTCCGATAAGTCGCCGACCAGCGCAAACTGAAAATTAAACACCAAGGCTGAGGCCCAATACCTACGTGGGCTAAGGCCCGATACTTATACAGGCTAATGCCCAACACTTATACGCCCAATATAGACCCAAACCCAAAAACCGTTTTTTGATCGGTTCTTATCATGTAGCGAACTTGCATCAAACCACGTCAATGTTGTGTTTTTTTATTGTGTCAATCTTTGTTGTTACGAATTCGCAAGGATAGAGAAAGTACTCTACGATATCGCTACAGATTCTCTAGCTAAGCTCTGTTGACTGAATACGACATGTTGCGATATCGTTAGTACCTTGTAAACAGGCGCTAGTTAGTTGCAATTTCGCTTCGTGTTCTGTTACTAATAAATCATCATGAAACGTGACGGTGACGAGATCGCTATGACCATGCACTATACAAAAAGTTAATAAAATGTGCTCTTAGGATGAAAAAATAAAATGTAAGGGACAAGATATCAAAACAAGAAAAGCTATTCAGTATATAAATGTGCCAAAATGGCAAACACAAGTTCATTAGAATCGAAACAAACTTGTGATACAAAAATACGTACTGAAGAACAAACAACTAATACTAGTAGATCGTTCGTTCACCGAGGACATGAAGCAGTTCCTGATCGCAAGTGCATGCATCACAGGTGATGTCCGACGGATCAAGGGGTGCCCAGGGATCGTACCTCACCCAGTTATTGAGGCCAGCATGCGGATTGCAGCAGATCGGCCTAGGCCTAACTGCTGCTTCTGAGAAGTACCTGAGGTAGTGTCTCCAACCCCAAGCGTATCTCAGACCTCTTTTGACGCGTTCCCGAGCTAGACGGAGGCCCTGCTTGTCGGTTCTCTTCATGGTTGTGATCACATCCATGCCTCTTTGAATGTCACCTTCGCAGATTGCAAAAACAACCAACACATAGGTCGACGGTGTGTGACCTATTGCAGAAGCTTCGGTGAGCCATTGTCGAGCCCACTCGGTCGCTCTTCCGCTCACGTAGCGACGAAGAACCCAGTCGAACATAACACCAATCATTACCAGATTTATCATGTCATCTGGGAGGGCGTTGAATAGAGACACATCCATGGGAAGCAGAAGGCAAAGAATATGAGAAGGCAGAAGGGAATGTGGGAATGAAGGCTCTAATGAGGTTCTAAATGGAGAAGGGGTTGATATTTAAAGGGCTGAGGTGCTCCATTATTCAAAAATATGTCAGAGTTCCTAGACAAAAATCAGTCATTATGGTATTAATGGAAGGAAGATGTAAAGGCATTCTCACCTTTCCATGGACACCCCATGCAAACCCCCAAAATAAATTAATTACTGATGGAATTTCAAAGGTTTTTACTGATGTCACAGGTCAGACAAAGCCCAAAACTTATACTATCACTACTACTACAGCCCAATATACTACCAAAAGCCCTTATCTCGTTGCGATATCGCTAGAGAATCGCTAACTAGGCTCTGTTGACTGAATACGACATGTTGCGATTCGTTAGGACCACGTAACATATAAGCGAGTATGTGACGAGTTCGCTTGTGCTGATGCTACTAATAAATGTGACACTGACGATATCGCTAGGAACATGCACTATACCAACAGTAAATGATTTTGCAGAAAAAGTAACTCTTACGATGAAGCTAGTGATTTAGCTAGCGATTTTGCTGAAAAAATAACTGTTACGATGAAAAAGTAAAATGTAAGGGACAAGGTATCAAAACAAGAAAAGCTATTCAATAATTAAATGTGCCAAAATGGCAGACAAAAACTTATTACAATCCTAACAAATTTTACATAAAAAACAAGAGAATAAAATAAGAAAGAAACTACAACATTTCAACTCAAGAAAAACCGAGGAGGACGTGAAGCACTTCCTGCTCGCAAGTGCATGCATCACATTCGATGTCCGCTGGATCAAACCCTCGTGTAGCGACGGTACCTCAAGCCGCGATTGAGGTCAGCATGTTCCTGGCAGCATTTAGGCCTAGGCACTACTACATCGAGGTACCCGAAGTAGTGCGCATTGCCCCAGGCGTAAGCCAATTCGGCTATGACACGTACCCGAACTTCCTTGAGGCCTTTCTTGTCGGTTCTCTTCATGGTGGTGATGACATCCATGCCTCTCTGAGCATCACCTTCGCAGATTGCAAATATAGCCAAGGCATAGGCCGACTCTCTGTGACCTATTGCAGAAGCCTCGGTGAGCCATTGTCGAGCCCAATCGGTCGCTCTTCCGCTCACGTAGCGACGAAGAACGTGTTTGAACATAACACGAATAATTATGAGATGAATCATGTCATCTGGGAGGGCGCTGAAAAATGTCAAATCCATGGGAGGAAGAAGGCAAAGAATAGGAGAAGGGAGAAGGGAATATGGGAATGAAGGCTCTGATGGGGCTCTAAAGGGAGAAGGGGCTGATATTTATAGGGGTAAGGTTCTACATTTGTCAAAAAATTGTGAGAGTTCCGAGACTAAAATTAGTAATTGCTGTATTAAGAGAAGAAAAATGTAAAGGCATTCACACATTTTCATTGACCACATTCACACCCCCAAACAAATTAATTACTGATGGAATTTCAAAGGTTTTTACTGATGGGTTCCTAGACTGTAGCGATATCGCTACTCTCCAAGCCTAACAATTGTTTGTCAGGTGTGTCAAGCTTTGTTGTTACGAACTCGCTAGAGAATCTCAATCTAGGCTCTGTTGACTGAATACGACTTGTTGCGAGATCGCTACCATAAGTTACACAGGTAGCGAGTTCGCTAGTGAGGTGCCAACTTTATCATGCCAACTTATGCTACAAGTATGCGATGTTTATAAAAGCTAATTAATAACAATTAATAAACTTATATAAAATGTAAAAGACAGGGTATCAAAAAAAAAGCTATTAAATAATGAAATGTGCCAAAATGGCAAACAAAAGGTTATTACACTCATAACAAATTTGGGCAAAAAAAGAAAGAACATAATCAAACAACAAAAAAACTAGAACATTTAGCCTCAACAAGGACCGAGGACGTGAAGCAATTCCTGATCGCAGGTGCATGCATCACATGAGATGTCCGCTGGATCAAGCCTCTCCCAGCGATCGTACCTCACTCTACGATTGAGGGCAGCATGTTCCACGCAGCAGATCGGCCTGGGCGTGACTACTCCATCTCTGAGGAACCTGTAGTAGTGCGCTCAACCCCAAGCGTTACCCAAACCGGCTCTGACGCGTACTCGAGCTTCCCGGAGGCCTTTCTTATCGGTTCTCTTCAGGGTGGTGATCACATTCATGCCTCTCTGAATATCACCCTCGCAGCATATTGCAAATATGGCCAAGACATAGGTCGAGTCTGTGTGACCTAGTGCAGAAGCGTCGGTGAGCCACTGTCGATGCCATTCTGTCGCTCTTCCGGTCGCGTACCGACGAAGAACCGAGTCGAAGTAAACACGAATCATGATTAGATTTATCATGTCATTTGGGAGGGCGTTGAATATAGACAAATCCATGGGAAGCAAAAGGCAAACAATAGGAGAAGGGAGAAGGGAATGTGGGAATGAAGGATCTAGTGGAGTTCTAAAGGGAGAAGGGGTTGATATTTATAGGGTTGAGGTGCTCCATATTTCAAAAATATTTGAGAGTTCCTAGTAAAAACTTAAAGCCATTCTCACCTTTTCAAGATCACCTCATGCAAACCCCAAAAATAATTAAATTCCTTCTGGAATTTGAAAGGTTTTACTGAATTTTTTTGAATGTTATTTCATCAAATCAAACTAAACTAAATTGAAAGTATTGAATTTGTTTTTTTTTTTTGAATCTTGAAAAAAAAGAGCATGTGGTAAATAATAATCCCGAGTTGATAAACTTTATATCTACATTTTAAAATTATTTAATTTTCGACTAGATTAATGTTGATAAATAAAGCTCATACCTAGCTATGGCGGCGTCGTTTGTGGGTTTAGGGTTTAGGGTTTAACCGTGGTAACGTGTACACTAGCGATTTCGCTACCACAGAAGCTAATTAGATTGTAACTAAAAAATAAAACTTTTTAATTTTTTTTTAGCAATTTCACATTCTAACATATATATATTTTATATAGATCCAGTATAATACTCTATTTGTTAAATATCCATCATGATATTAACTCGGGTAGAGTACATCTTTGTCCATAAGCAGTATGACATGACTCTATGTAAAACATCAATAATTCGGTTTAAATTTTTAAACGCACTATCATATTCTAAAATATGTACATTTTATATATAAACAATATAATACTCAATTTGGAAAATATCGATCATCACATTATGTCAAGTAGAGTACATCTTAGTACATCAGCATGCAATGTTATTAAGCGATAATCGGTAGTATGATGAGTGATGACAGTTGGTCAGTGAACGTGTGCATGATACTTTGTTTAATTCAAGATCCGTGCTTGTAATCACATAAATGAGTTGTAATAAACTAAGTATCTCTAATCAAATGCACGTGAATATATATATATATGTAAACTAAGTAATCACATATATATATATATATATATATATATATATATATGTAGTTCAAGTGTGAAACTCTACTATGCTGTTGTGTATAAAGGTAAGCGATTGATAGCGTTTTCAAGCATACACATGATGTGTAGAGTTTCTTATTGTGTTACAATTAAACACTAAGTTTCTTAAAACTCTTTCAAATTGTGTAATTGCAGATTAAGTCAACAAATCCCTATCCCGTTATACATCAGCATACGACGGAACAAATGAAAATTATTCTTACAATAGAATGATTAGTGTCTTATTCCATACCATCATTTCGTTTAAATCGTGATTTAAAAGTGTTTGAGTGCATTTTTTTAATAAAAAATATTATCTTAAGTAGGGTCCTGGCGAGCATGCGTAGCGAAATCGCAACAACCTAGTAACGTACTTTATGTCAGCTTTTCAGTTACGATCTCGCTAGAAGGATAAAGTAGACCATAAAAGGCAATCACATGAGCACACAACGATATCGTAAATAGCCACGTCAGGTGTAACGAGCGAGTTCCGATATCGCAAGAAGGAAAGCTAGAATAAAGTAAACACGTTACAGATCAGAAAAACACAACACTTTTGGCATCTTATCCATCACTTCTTACGGATTTCATCTCCAAAAGTTCAAACTTTTGCACATCTTCTCAAATATCCTCACCTTTCTTCACATCAAATATCCATATCCCATCCCATACATGTTCGAAACATCAATTGTGTCAAAACAAAGTGGAACTACCACTAATTGCATGCAAAAGATTGGTTGTTTTGCAATGAATTCCCAACCACATTTTTCCCTATATTCTTGCAATTAATGTCAATATTCAGTTGTGCTTGTTCAATTTGCCGAGTTCTGTTGTTGTGGGTAGGAGAGGGACAAACAAGGTAGACCATCCCCAACCAAAATAATCAATTCTACCGACACAACTTTGTCATATACCATAGGTACGATTTTTTTCATTCTTAATTGCTAAAAATTTGATTTTCTTGTACATAGTGCCTCCATTTATCATGTTATTACTAAATATCATGTCAGAAGCATGTCCTGAACGAAAATCAAGATTTTCTTTTAATGTTGTAGAATGCAGAAAATGCAGTTCAAATGCAGCTCGAAGCATGCAGAAAAGGCAGTTCAAACGCAGCTCGAAAAATGCAGATCACTTGCACAGAAAACGCAGCTTATATAAAAGAAAATGCAGTTCAAACGTAGCTGGAAAAATGCACATCACTTGCACAGAAAATGGAGCTCGAAAAATGCAGATCACTTGCACAGAAATTGCATCTCGAAAAATGCAGAAAATGCAACTGAAAAATTTGTTGTCCCTCCACAAACTCTAACAGCAGTTCAGAACCAAAAAAAATGGAGATGTAAACTCAAGGTCACTGCAGCAAGGTCTTGTGACCCCTTGGATAAGTTTCTGGTGCATTTGTGTCCGGGGTAAGCTGTTGTTTGAATGCAGGACTCTTATGGTGTCGCCATTGAAGGATTGTGAAGCTACTTATGGAATGTGTTCTGTGAAGGAGATTTCTGAACCAACTGCAGAGCAAGACTTCCAAAAGGGAGATAAGTGGTTTCTGGGGGCTGCATTTGGATTTGAAATTGAGATGCAATTAGAGTCGATCAGTACTGCTGTGCTGCAAATGGAGTCACTTCAGCTGTTAAACTCTTGGGATAAGGTGGTGACAATATTTCAAGGTGGTACAACAAAATCTCCATGGGGCCTAACATCAAGTTTCAAGCTGCAATCTCTCTTCAATCTCAAGATGCAATTATTCTTATATTCCAAGTTGCTCAACATAGGGGGGCATTCAACAACTTCTAATTTGGAGTTGTTCCGGAAACTTGAGGACAAATTTCATTTAAGGGGAAGACTTTGCCATGAACAAAGAAATAGTCTAAGGCACTATGCTATTTTCACGTGATGGACAAAGGCAACTTCCAGTTATAAGCAGAAGGATCACTCTTTCTCCTAATCTCTTTATACAAAATCCATATATAATAATACTTTACATTAATGATCTATTAAAAATACATTATGTTTCATCAAATAATTAAGAACTAGAAAAAAGATTAGTACAAGATATATAAACTAAGAATTTAGGAAAGTTTAATTTTTACAAGAAAAAAAAATAAAATGAAATTGCATACTCCGCACAGAGTGCGGTGTTCCTCACCTAGTTTTCTCTTACAAGGTACACAACTGTTGGTAAGGTGATATAGTAGTTCGTACACTTCAGCGTACAATGAATCTTTTAGCATCATAATATATTATATAATAAAATAAACTGTTAGTTATTAATATGTAAACAGTTAAACACCGGAAAAAATGTATAAAATTGCGCACGTTAAGATGGGACGGAAGAAAAAAGACTATTTCAAATCAGTACTTAGTCGAACATCATGTACGTATCATCTTGGTATATGGTGAAGCGGCACGACCGTCGACTGATTCGTTCAATTCTTCCCCTAAACTCTAACCGGAAAGACATAGCGGCAGAGCCATTGTGATCTTCACAAAATTCACAGAAAAATCAAACCTTCAGTGGATTCCAACAAAAAACCGGCGTCTTTCATGGGATGGTACTCTCTCCAGTCCCTACTTGCTTCTTTTCATTATGGGACCCTAACTATCAAGGAAACATCATCAATAATTGCAAGCCTCTTTAATTTTCAAGACAATCGTGCATTTTACATGTTTTTACTCATTCAAACACAAATATCATATGCAATGCATATATATCTACGTTTCAAAAATTTCAATTTGTTTTTGTTTCTTAAACGTTAAATATATATTTGTAATTATCTTGTAAAAGTTAAATTAATAGTGCAATTTGATCTTATTATTCTAGTTACCAATATCTATAACAAGAGCATGTGCATTTTTTCACTCATTTTCTTATTCATCGTCTTAATACAATTAAGAACTCAACCTAACTAAATGTAGAGGTTATTTGAGTAATTAAACCGTGCATGCATTCAAATTAAACTAATTACAGCGATGCCTTAAAAAATGTGATGGTGTATCCCATTGGTTGGGACATTGGATTCATTATGATATATAGGTTCAAGGTTCGAATCTCAGCAACGGTAGTGTGGGGATTTCTTGCTTGCAAGGTCCCTTGTGCATACTGGCTCTGAGTTACCGTAACTTATCTCTCCACTAAAGCGTGTGGTGTCTGACGGGTGGGGCGATGAGGGCGAGCGAATCGCCTTTTTTGTGATAGCCAAGGAGAGTAATACACCTTTTAATGAGTAATACCAATTTATTGCATCATTCATTTGTTTCCTTTTTTGTTATTGGCTAACTTGGTTTTTTTTATTTCATCAAATCCCAATTATACTCATCACCCATTATTTAGCATAAAATAAAAAGAAAAAAGAAAAAAAAATTATGTATGACAATAACAACCATTGACTGTTTATTTGGACCGATTCTCTCTAATAATATTTGCCTTCCAACCAAGCTCATATTTGAAACCATACAAGCTCCGTTGAAAGCCCTACCCTTTCCCGACCGGACCAAAAAGAACCATCGGCTAGGGTTTTGAATATGCAGGGTATAATGATGGTGGCCGTTTAATAACTTGGCTTTTATTCTCATATGCACAATTAATCAATACATGTATTAATTACTATCTCTTGATAAAAAATAATGGTTTTAAACAAATGATGTATACCTTCTGATACAAATATATATATACAACGTTCTAATTTGTACAATATCATTCAACAAATTCATAAAAATATATTCTTTCTAAACGTATCGATAATCGAATAAAAGTACATAATAATATATCATGGGAGTATCTTCTTCCAATTAGTGTATAGGCTCTTAATTTACACAGGGCATTGATAGATGCAGTCTTGTATTTACTTATGCATTCTGTATTTATTCATGAAATGTCACTAATACCCTCAGTATTTATTCAAAAGTAAATATGATTCTCATAAATGAGGATAATACTAGGAACTTTAAATACAAATACGGACTGCGAAAGTAATATTGGACTGCATCTATCAATTCCCTTTACATAATGTAACTTTCAGGCCAGAAAATTTCAAAAATTATTATCGTTCCTAGTGCAATCACTAGTGCACATGCCTAGGTTACTAGGCGGTTCGGTTGTACCATTTAAGGCATTTTCGAAATGCCGTAATGGGTTGTGCCGTAAATCAAAGTGCTTCTTTTACACGGCGGTTCTTAAAACGCCGTAAACCAGTTGCCCAGCTGCGATATCGCAACTGGTTTCGCCTGCAGGAGAAACTGGTTGAGAACTCGTAAGTGGTTTCGCCTCCAGGAGAAACTGGTTGAGAACTCGTAAGTAATTTTGCTCCAAGGTGAAATTGGTTGAGAACTCGTAAGTGTGCTTCGCTCGTGTAAAAAAACAGCTCTCCAATCCATTTTGGATTGGAGAGCTCTATAAACAATAAAATGTCACTCTACTAAGCTTATAAATCAAAGTTATTTGAAAATTATGTTAAAAGAACTCTTCATCGATCATATATTAAGAAAAAAGAGTACAAGAACTTGGAAAGTTATCATGCACGGAGAACAAATTATCCTCCAAATTTGTTCATCATATCAAGTGCTCTAGATGTAACATCAACAATATACCTAGCAATCCTTATTTCTTCGGGGCAAACGCCATTAACATCATATTCCTTGTTATGCTTGCCGCTCCTTGCTGCTTCACTAGAGTCCATACTTTTCACTTTGACAGGGAGATCAGCCGAAGTTTCCTTCATCTTTTTTGTGCTCCCCTACATTGCCAGAAGCCTCTTTCTTGCTGCCTCTCTCTCTTTCAAACACACACTACACACAATGCACAACGAGAAAGCACAATTTCTACACATATTAAATACAATTTCTGCACAGATAAAGTACAAATGCCGCACATATATTGCATAAGTCATAAAAGAAAAAGATGTCATGAAACAGAGTTCAAACAAGATACTCAGAGCAATATCAACAATTAACTAACATATACAAACAGTTTCAGCATATACAAGTAGTATGAATATAACAAAATAACACAAACAAAGCTATACAAGGCAGCAACATCATTGATTAACTAGCATCATACTAATATGTTCAATAATATTATAATACAGTCAGAATCATACATGTAAGCATGGACAAATCAAGATACATTCAATAAGCTATAAACTCAGCTCCAATCAAATCTACTCAATACATACATGAAGAACAGATCATGTACCTTGATGTGAGCAGCAGGCTTGTCCTTGTCGGTGAAAACACCAGTGGGCTCAACAAAGAAGTCAGCTCCAATCTCATCCCATGGTATCTCCTTGGGGTTCCTAACAATTCACACAAAAAAATCACCATCAGTACTGATCTCTCCATACAATGTTCCAGCAAACACAACACCTAATCAAACAAATTACAGCATGCAAAACAGTCCCTCACCTGCATCCAAAGACTCGGACAGACTTCTCTCCGAAGAGAAGAGTCTTGTCATCCTTCACCTTAAGGTCGAAGTGCTTCCACTGTCCATGGTCAAGAGCTACATTCAGACGACAATTGAAATACGATCTTATCAATTCAGCACACACACACGAAAACCATAAATTCTAAAAACACAGACAAGATTTAAATAAATCGACATAGGGAAAATAGAAGGCCGTAATCAGATTGAAACCTGTAATCAGATGAAAGAGAATGCCGTTGAAATAAATCTGCTCCGGTGAGGTAAATATATATTACCAGAGCTAGGTCGACCCTTCCAGAAGCTGATCCTCAGAAACCGTGGCTTCATCGGCAACCAGGTTTCTGATTTTAACCTCTAAATTAGGCCAATTTTTGGCAGCAGCTAAGAAATGTTTCCAGTAACGTTGAGCCCAGCATTTTCTGCTTTCTCCATTGCAGATTCATCGACCACCTGATAGTAAACCTCAGCCGCGTGATCAACTGCAAGAGGTCAATAGATACCCAAACAACAAAACCCCAAACCAAGTAAAATAAGCAATACTCGATATTCATTATCAACAAATCACAGAGATATTACCTGATGGATCGATATCATTTTCAATAGAGGCAGAGGAGACATGATTCTGGCCAACAATACAGACATCAAACTCCACCACAGTCGTTTCACCTTGCTCTGATCATCGACTGAGAAGAAAAAGACACAGCAGATGCCCCTTTGTCATCAGAATTCCACTGCCGCACTTTCCGGGCAGCACGCGAGCAATCCTCGGCCACAGACGAGAGCAGACCGCCGCACTTTCCGGGCAGCACGAGAGCAATCCTCGGCCACAGACGAGAGCAGGCCACAGTTGGTTTTCATCGGAAGACTATCGACGTCGTCGGGCTTCTGGGGTCGATTGGGATTTGGGGACAAATCTCGATTTAGGGTGTTTGGACAGGATAATATTTGGGAATAGGATATCTTTTTCTTTTATATGCACACACATCAACCTTTAATGATTTCATATTGGCCCATCAATTTTAACACAATTATAATAAGACCAATTCTTTTTATAAACTTTCAATTTGATCATAAATTTATTTCAACTTCATTAACGTATTTTCAGTATTGAGATTAATTGATAGCAAAAAAACATTGATAGTAATTGTACAATTCAAATACACGTTCATGCAGAAAATAATTGAAATAGTGACACTACAGTTGACTTTTAATTTCAATTTAGTATTTAGTGTTAATAAAAAAGTTTGACTTTAATTAGTCGGACTCAACTTAATTAGTGCATATAAAAAGTCAAATAAAATTTATTTTTTAATTTCATTTAGTTATTATTACTCATGGAAAATAATTAAGGAAGTTTTGTCTCCAAATTACATATATATAATTAAGTAACACATTATAGTCTCCACATGTATATAATTAAGTAACAAGTAATAGTCTTAGTAGTATTTCACGGGTTCTTCATACTAAAGTTCTCAATTAAAACCGAAGTAAATTTACATGAGATGTGTATTATACATAATAATATTAACATAATAATTAAAAAACCGGGTTCAAAAGTCAGAATTTGATAATAGTTTTCAAGTTTTTGTTAAACTTAACGTTCATGTCAATGCTAGTTCATTGACATTATGTTAAAATGTCTTACTATTGTATTCAAAGCGCCATTCTATTGGATTTACGAATTCGTAAATACAGTAGAATGACGTTTTGGCCATTTTTGGGCATAACCGCCGAGAATAGGTGCCGACGTTGCCCTGTTTTCCACTAGTGTGGTAAAGCTTGTGGGCGAATCACGTAACGATATCGCTTCTTTCATATGTGAAACTCCTGGTAACGCCTATGTATATGAAGCTCACAAGATATAATTGTAATCACAAGCGATATCGCTAGTGGTAACGCTTGGCGAACCGGCGAATCACGTAACAATATCGCTTCTTTCGTATGTGAACCTCAAACGATATCGCTAGTGGTAACGTCTGTATATGTGAAGTTCACATGATATAATTGTAATCACAAGTATTAAAGATCGAAATCCTATTTACTATAAACTTCTTCTTTTACCGTCTCTGACTTAGTATAGATATTTTCAGTTGTACAAAATATATGTAGAATATTTTTAGAGATATTATAGGATTATAGTTAGACTATCCTTGTATTTATACACGTCAATAATCAATGAGAAAAGTAACCTTGCAGTAAACCTATTCTACACTATACTGCTTCGTAAGTCCACCTTTACGTACGCTGCACACCTATACAAATTTGTATATTTTTATAACAAGCGATATCGCTAGTAGTAACGCTTGTGGGCGAATCACGTAACGATATCGCTTCTTTAGTTACAAACGACAGGGGCGGATTATGGGGAGGGCCAAAAGGGGCCGGGCCCACCCCATAATTTTGCTAAGAAATAACATTTATATACTATTCTTTAGTGTTAAAAAATTTACTAAAATTAGATTTTTAATAGAAGTAGTGGATCTTGAGTTGGGACCACACATTTATTAGTATTTTATTTTTGTTTTTATATTCATATTTATTATAACATATCATATTAAGACATACTAATGCCATTGGGATTTGAATTTTGTAATTTGATTTTGATACGAAGAGTATTGGTGATACGAAGGGTATTGGCCAAGCCGTAGACCAAGCCTTGTTGTCCTTATGGGTTGACGAAATCCATATTGGACCTACGGATATAATAAATTAGGTTTCCAATCTTACCAAGGTTTTTCCCTAACGGGTTTTTTAATCCGGTAAGATTTTCGTTTTCATAGTAGGAATAGGATTTGTTATTTGTTTCATAGTTGGGAAAGGATTATTATTTTCAGATTCTAGGTAGGATTATGATCTAGGATTCGGCTATAAATATAGCCTTCATATTGTAATTTTATTCAGAGTTTATTGATAAATATAAGGAGTTTCCTAAATAATTGACAGTTGTTCAATTTCTAGATTCAGTTGAATCGCCCGAGGACAGGTGTTCGCGGTGGTTACCTCGATAATTTAGCTTCAGTTGTTAGCTAGTTATCAACCCAGTTCGTGTGTTTACGTTGTTTCGGTTACATCAAGTGTTTTTGCGTATAATACGCATCAAAGTGGTATTCAGAGCAAGGCTTTCACAAATTCTAGTTTGTGAACGGTCATGGAGGATAGAGATAAAAATATGGAAGATCGTATGACTAAACTGGAAACATTAATAGGGTTACTCCTCGAGGAGTCGAAAGGCAAGAAGTCTATAGAAGAACGAAAACCAGGACAACTGACGGGGTTTAGTTCATATGATGAAAGCATTCATCATAATCGACGTCAACACGATGATCGAGGACTAAAGCTGGATATACCCGAGTTCGGTGAGAACACAGGTGCAGAGGAATATCTGGAGTGGGTGTGCAAAGCTGATCGCGTATTCGAATACAAAGGATACAACGATAAGGAAAGTTTCAACTTGGCTAAGTTAAAACTGAACAGTCTAGCTTATCTATGGTTCGAAGAAGAAAATAACGAAAGGAGACGTAATGAGCAGACTATGATAGATACCTGGACGGAATTAAAGAAGGCTATGCGTCGGCGTTTTGTACCAGCCAATTATCTGAATGATTGCTATATTCAAATGATTAGATTCAAGCAAGAATCTATGTCAGTTTATGAATATACGAAGGGATTTGAGAAGCTAACTTTGCAATGCCAAGTACGGGAACTTCCGGAACAAAAGATGGCTCGTTATCTAGGAGGATTAAAGCAAAGCATAGCAAATATGATAGAATTGCAACCCTATTCTTCATTTGCTGAAATATGTAAGTTAGCTACAACATGTGAGAAACAACTTTTGATGAAAGAAACACCCACTAAGACAATTGTTTCGAGATCATATGCTACAAATCCAGGGTCTAATGGGAGTTATAGTGGATCAAAGACTACACCTCCTACTCCTATAAAGATAAGACCGGATAACCCAGCTGCAGAAGAAAGAGACCTCACCCAGTTGAAGTGTTTCACCTGTCGCGGGTACGGGCATTTTAAGAACCAATGTCCCAACAAGAGGGCATTAACCATGATGGAAATTCAGACAATTCAAGATCTGGAAAGAGCAGCCTTGCTAACGGAACCGATTCCAGAAAACGACACAACATATGAGGATCACGATGAGGTACTAGACGTGTCAGCAGCAGATCATGGGGCAAGCCTAATGGTTAGGAGAGCGCTTCATAGTACGTCAGTTAACCAAGGTCATGAACAACGAGAGCAACTGTTTTATTCTCGTTGCCTAATTCAAGGCAAACTATGTAATTTGGTAATTGATGGAGGAAGTTGTACTAATGCAGTCTCCACTGAAGTAGTGGACAAACTGAAGTTACTGACGAAGGTCCATCCAGCGCCATATAGATTACGTTGGTTGAGTGATGGGGATGAAGTCAAAGTTAATCGCCAAGCACTAATTTCATTTTCTATAGGCGAATACAAAGATGAAATACTCTGCGATGTAGTGCCCATGACAGTTTGCCATGTTTTATTAGGACGTCCATGGCAGTTTGACCGTGTATCTCAGCATTGTGGCCAGAAAAACAGTTACGTAATCGAGAAGAACAAAAGGAAATTTCGATTATTACCATTGGCGCCGGCTGATATATTTAAAGCCCCTAAACCATCGCTATTTGCAAATGAAAAAGAGGTATGTCAAGAGATCGACCAGGGAGAAACTGTTTATCTTCTGGTTGCGAATGTGAAAAATCGAGAAGGGGAGAGAAATCTGGATCCCAAGGTGTTGAATTTGTTGGATAAGTTCAGCGATGTATTTGACCAATCCAAGATTGAAGCAATAAAATCATGGCCTACACCGACGACCTTAACAGAAGTGAGATCTTTTCATGGTTTAGCTTCCTTCTACCGAAGGTTCATAAAAGAGTTCAGTACCTTGGTCAGTCCTATGACGGAGACAACGAAGAATGGAAAATTTGTGTGGATTATGGCAGCTCAAAAGTCTTTTGAGACCATAAGGGACCATCTATGTCGCACGCCAGTTTTAGCTTTGCCTGATTTTACGCAACCCTTTGAAGTTGAATGTGATGCTAGCGGAGTAGGGATTGGTGCCGTATTACTTCAAGCCAAAAGACCTATTGCTTATTTTAGTGAGAAACTGGGAGGGGCGAGAGCGAATTATTCAACATACGATAAGGAATTTTATGCACTTATTCGTGTTTTGGATCATTGGAGTCACTATCTACGACCAAGTCGTTTTATTCTCCATTCTGATCATGAGGCGCTCAAGTATATTCACGGACAACATAAACTTAATCCAAGGCATGCGAAGTGGGTCGAGTTTTTACAGTCTTTTAATTTCTCTTCAAAGTATAAAGACGGTAAGAATAATGTCATAGCAGATGCTTTGTCACGCCGCCATTCAATGCTTACAATTCTGGATGCGAAGCTGCTTGGGTTTGAATTGTTAAAAGAATACTACAAGGATGATCCATATTCTAGCAACATCATGCACGACTGTGAGGAAGGAACAAATAGTAACTACTTGCTGCAAGATGGGTATCTTTTTAAAGGAAACCATTTATGTATTCCAAAAAGTTCTATTCGAGAATTATTGGTACGAGAGGCTCATGGTGGAGGCATTACTGGACATTTTGGCATCAACAAGACGATGGAGATATTACAGGAACATTTTTACTGGACAAAAATGTTCGGAGATGTGCAAGCTATAATCTCACGTTGTAGCACCTGTCAAAAGGCGAAAAGTGTTTTTCACAAAGGACTCTATACTCCAATGCCAGTTCCGGAAGGTCCTTGGGAAGATGTATCTATGGACTTCATCGTTGGGTTGCCTCGAACGCAGAGAGGGAAGGATGCTATTATGGTGGTAGTAGACCGTTTCTCCAAGATGGCTCATTTCATTCCTTGCCATAAAACCGACGATGCAAGCCATGTTGCGGATCTATATTTCAGGGAAGTTGTGCGTCTACATGGGGTTCCTCTTACTATTGTGAGCGATCGGGATACCAAATTTTCAAGTCATTGGCGATCATTATGGCGTTTGTTGAGAACTAAACTATTATTTAGTACCTCCCATCATCCTCAAACTGATGGACAAACGGAAGTGACGAATCAGACGCTTGGAACGTTGTTAAGAGGTTTGGTGAATAAGACTCAAAAGGATTGGGATCTCAAGCTAGCTCATGCCGAATTTTCTTATAATCGCACTCCAACTTATGCTACCAAACATTCACCGTTTGAGACTGTATATGGAGTAAATCCTTGTCTTCCTATCGATCATGTACCCATGAACCGAGAACAAATGATACATGTCGATGCAAAGAATCGAGTTAAGGACATGAAAAAGTTCCATGAACAGGTGAAGGTTCGGATTGAAAAGGTTAATGAGATTTACAAGAAGAAGTCAAACAAGCATCGGAAACAACCTGAATTTCGTGAAGGAGATTTGGTATGGCTACATCTACGAAAAGAGCGTTTTCCGGCCAAACGAAAAAATAAGTTAATGCCACGAGCTGATGGTCCTTTCCGTGTCATGGAGCGTATTGGAGATAGTGCCTACAAGATTGATCTACCAGGAGAATATGGCGCCGTGCATGCAACTTTCGATGTAGGGGCTTTGTCACCTTACATTGACGATGATGCTCTTGAAGAATTGAGGCCAATTCTTTCCGAAGAAGGGGAGGATGATACGAAGAGTATTGGTGATACGAAGGGTATTGGCCAAGCCGTAGACCAAGCCTTGTTGTCCTTATGGGTTGACGAAATCCATATTGGACCTACGGATATAATAAATTAGGTTTCCAATCTTACCAAGGTTTTTCCCTAACGGGTTTTTTAATCCGGTAAGATTTTCGTTTTCATAGTAGGAATAGGATTTGTTATTTGTTTCATAGTTGGGAAAGGATTATTATTTTCAGATTCTAGGTAGGATTATGATCTAGGATTCGGCTATAAATATAGCCTTCATATTGTAATTTTATTCAGAGTTTATTGATAAATATAAGGAGTTTCCTAAATAATTGACAGTTGTTCAATTTCTAGATTCAGTTGAATCGCCCGAGGACAGGTGTTCGCGGTGGTTACCTCGATAATTTAGCTTCAGTTGTTAGCTAGTTATCAACCCAGTTCGTGTGTTTACGTTGTTTCGGTTACATCAAGTGTTTTTGCGTATAATACGCATCAGATTTCATTGGAATTTGAATAATTTATAAAATAGTATAAATATATGGTATATCAAGAATAGAGATAAAAACTTGACAATAATTAAAATTTAAATAATTTGGGGTCTAAGATATTTGAACTTTTTGTTGTATTCTTCAATTTTTTTGTATATTAGACCAAATAAGAGAGAGAAGAGTGAGATTCAAATAAAATATATTTTCTTTAATAACAGTTAGTAGTTTATATGGATGATTCTTTTATTTATAAATAAAATATTTTGCTACACCGTAATGTTTATCATTTCATTCGTTCTTTCGAACTCAAATTTTTGTGATTAGTCCGGCCCCCTTGTAGGTAAAATCCTGGATCCGCCCCTGAGTCAAACGATATCGCTAGTGGTAACGCCTGTGTATGTAAAGCTCACAAGATATAATTGTAATCATAATCGATATCGCTAGTGGTAACGCTTGTGGGCGAATCACGTAACGATATCGCTTCTGTGTGTCCTCTTTACGGCATTTTTGGAAAACGCCTTATATAAACACGAATACGCCGTCCTTTGTTTTTGAACCCTAGGCGAATGACAGTTACGAATTCGTAACCTAGATACTCGGCGGTTCCGCCAAAATTTTCAAAAACGCCGTAAATTAGGGGACGAGTAACCTGTAGTTGTGCACTAGTAAATCGTGCCACATCGTACGTTTTGATTGCATGAATCAGCTGGCCACGCACCTTGTAGATGAAAAATACGATAATTCTGGATTGCTTTAAGACGAATACAGATACGATGATTTGAAAGTTTGTCGAAATTAATGGTGATCAAATAGTGACCCTTATATCAACGTTAATTAATTATCACGGGACAGAGTGATTTCTTGTGGTTTTCCATGGTTTTCGGCTGTCAGTTTAGGGTGGAAACATGTAGAAGAGAGACTTGGCGTAACTCCAACCTCATGGGGACACGCTCACCAATCTCCTTCGAAACGGCTAGAAATCACCAGTAATACTATAGTTATGACAGGCAATCGTTTTCTCGCTGAAAACGTTGGAAACACATGTAGACACAGTTTAATTATTTCATGTCTGTACTCCTCGCGCGGTACATTTCTCATGAGTCATGAACAGAAGGGGGCTGAGGGAGACTGGTATTTTGAGTTAATTTTTTGCAACTGTTTTGAAATTGCGTTTTTATTCCTCAGCAACCCAGAAAAAAAAAACCTATTTTAATTAATTATGAGCCTGAGAGGATGGCTTTGGGAAACACATGTTAATTTGGTGATTTAACGACATTTACCGGCGGGACATGTGTATATTGCTGAGTGCATTGAACATTGAAGGACGGAGGGTTGATTAGAGTGAAATGACATGCAAGTTCATTGTAAAGTGTATCTTTTGTAAAAATAAATAAATAATATATATAATAGACACTTGAAATATATTATCAAACACAAATATTACAAGAGATCCTACACTGTATTTATAGGGTAACACATGAACCTCTAAGCTCGCATCTTCTGATGTGGGATAAATGCATACAAAGTATATTCCTAATATAACTATATAACTCTATATATATTTATTCTTCTTTATCTCTTTCCTTATTTCCAATACACTCCCTCAAGTCGGAACATGTTAATGAAGCATGTCCGACTTGCTGAAAAAGATCATGAAAAATCAGAAACACT
Source organism: Sherardia arvensis (assembly GCA_948330725.1). Taxonomy (NCBI): domain Eukaryota; kingdom Viridiplantae; phylum Streptophyta; class Magnoliopsida; order Gentianales; family Rubiaceae; genus Sherardia; species Sherardia arvensis. Next base: position 18,391,235 of record OX415235.1, read on the forward strand.
ACACTACCTCATTAAAAAACCCAGTGGAAAAAAGAGTGCAGCTCCACTTCATAGCTCCAGAGTCTTGAATCTTGTAAAGAGCATCTTCAGTGGAAGAAGAAGCAACAGTACCAGCGGCAAAAGTAAGATCCATAAATAAACTAGGGTAATAACATCCAAGTTAGCAACGAAAGTCACAGCAGCATCTACGACGGTGGCAGCCTCTATGACGGCAACAACAGCGGTATCTACGGCAACAACGGAGTTGTAGGCAATCTTCATGTTCCTTCTGGAGAGCAGCAGGATCCGGCGGTGAGGAGGAGGAGGAGGAGGCCGTCGGCGGCACGGGAGCAAGGGGACGAGGGAAGGAGCCATCCAGGTGACCAAACAAACCCTGGGGTAACCAAAAAAGGAGAAAATAAAATTTTTGATGAAGAAGGAGGGAGGCGGCGGATTTTTGAGAAAGAAGAATAAGGAGGCGGCGGCCAAGACGAAAAAAAAAAGAGAGAAAGGGTTTAAGAGCCCAAGAAGAAGGGGGCGGCCATGTAAAAATAAATAAATAATATATATAATAGACACTTCAAATATATTATCAAAGGCAAATATTACAAGAGATCCTACACTGTATTTATAAGGTAACACATGAACCTCTAAACTGGCATCTTCCGATGTGGGATAAATGCATACAAAGTATATTCCTAATATAACTATATAACTCTATATAAATATATTATCAAAGGCAAATATGACAAGAGATCCTACACTGTATTTATAGGGTAACACATGAACCTCTAAGCTCGCATCTTCCGATGTGGGATAAATGCATACAAAGTATATTCCTAATATAACTATATAAATATATTAGCAAAGGCAAATATTACAAGAGATCCTACACTTTATTTATAGGGTAACACATGAACCTCTAAGCTCGCATCTTCCGATGTGGGATAAATGCATACAAAGTATATTCCTGATATAACTATATAACTTTATATATATTTATTCTTTTTTATCTTTTTCCTTATTTCCAATATCTCTGTTATGACAGTTAGCATCTTATCACTTTCATGACGATGATAATGTAGCAGGGTCTCCAGTGGAAAAATAGAATAGCTTGACGCCGGGACAACTGAAAATTATAATATTTTACTTCCCTATTCTTTGTATTTGTCACATCCTCAAATACACGCTTTTAAAGAAATCCAACTTTTTAAAAAAACGTTATCAAAGGCAAAGACATATAGGTATAAAGTTGGGCAAATGTGGGTCGTCGGCTTTAGAACAAAATATGTAACAGGAGAAGGTAGATGATAACTTAGCCCTATTCAGTTCAACTTATTTGGTGTTGTGCTGTGCTTATGAGTGATGTGCTGTGCTGATGAGTGCTGAGCTGTGCTGATGCATGCTGTGCTGATCTTGTGCTGAATAGTGTTGAAAGTGTTGAATAATGTTCATATGAGTTGAATAAAAAACATATAATGTTAATTACTCAAGAAATAATATTTTACTTAATTAATATTAATTTTACAAAATATAAAAATAGTGTCCATTGGGGTTTAAATGTGCTAAGTTGAACATTGTCGTGCATGGATAAGTGTTGTGTTGTGCTGATGAGTGTTGTGCTGTGCTGATGAGTGCTGAGATGTGCTGATGAGTGATGTGATGTGCTGATCAGTGCTGTGATGTGCTTATCAGTGTTGTGTTGTGCTGATCTTGTGCTGAATTGTGCTGAAAGTGTTGAATAAAAAACATATAATGCTAATTACTCAAGAAACAATATTTTACTTAATTAATATTAATTTTACAAAATATGAAAATAGTGTCCATTAGGGTTTAAATGTGCTGTGTTGAACAGTGTTGTGCTGATGAGTGTTGGGTTGTGCTGATGAGTGTTGTGCTGTGCTGATCAGTGTTGTGCTGTGCTGATCAGTGATGTGATGTGCTGACCAGTACTGTGTTATGCTGAAATGTGCTGCAATAAATTGAACTGGACAGGGGCCCTGTTTGCTAGAGTTTATTTGTCGCTGAACTGAACTGAACTGAAAAAAATAAAAAAATACTGAACTGAAATGAAAAATATTTAAAAATGTTGAACTGAACTGAAAAAATTAAAAAATAATGAACTGAACTGAAAAATATTTAAAAATACTAAACTAAACTGAAAAAAATAAAAAAAATACTAAACTGAACTGAAAAAAAATAAAAAAAATACTGAACTGAACTGAAAAAAATAAAAATACTGAACTGAACTGAAAGAAATAAAAAAAATACTGAACTGATCTTAAAAATATTATAGTAAAATAGTTCATTATTGACAAATAAAATGAACTGAATCGTACTGAATTGAATAGAAATGGAATGAGATAAAGTATAATGTATTGAAATAATTACTAAACCCAACATATTTCATCAAATCGCATTTGTTCATAACCAGATTAAATGAACTGAATTAAAATGGATCAAATAAAAGTGGACTGAACTGAACTGATGATAAGTCCAGGGTTCGTATTCGGACCTCATTCATACTCGGACCAGGGCCCGAGAAGGGTCGTGGGCTCGAGATACGCGGAGGATGGATCCACAGGTCCATCAATCCTAATCCTTATAAGGAATGCGTATATTATGAATGTTTAACAAGGAATATACATCCTCTTAAACATGGTAATACAACCATGACTGAAATACACTTCTCTATACATGGTAACACAACAACTATTCCCATAAGAGTTGTAGTTATACCATAAATACATATCTTGGTGATCTACGGATTGTAGCCATATAAATACCCAAAGGTTTGGTAGACCTCTCTATTTATTATCTTACATACAATACGCCTTACGCCTCATACTAAGTTGAGCGTCGGAGTGTCTATCCTCGGGACACCCGAGGCTTTGTTTTGCAGATCAGTTCGTGAGCAAGGTTCGTCGTCGAAGTGTTGGTGTCCGCCCTACATCAATTTGGCACGCCCAGTGGGACACCACATCTATTGAAGACGTCGCCGAACTTTGTGTTTGATCTGATCTTACGCACCTGTTCAACAAGTTTCTCATGCCATGTCTGAAGCCGAAAAACCTAGACGAAGCGCCCGTGTGCTAGGGCAAAATCCGGAGGAGAATCCAGAAGCAGAGCAACCTCCCCAAGGACGAGGACGAGGAAGAGGACGCAGTCGACCCGTAGAATCTCGTACGCGCTCTACCTCTGAACCTCCACCAAGCTCTACCGTGGGGGCAGGAAACTCCAGCGTTCCGAACTCCCTCGGTCCAAACCCCGTCGTATCCGGAGCACCCTCCTCCGGTCCAAATCCTACTGCATCTGTAGTGCCACCTTCTAGATCGAACCCCGTCGGATTTGAAATACCGAACTCAGGTCAGAGAATCTTGATATGTACTGACATGAACTACGGCGAACGTGTCAACAACTCAGACGGCCTCGACCAAGAAAACGGTTTTGGGTACAGCGGATCTGATTCGATCTTTTCCGTGGAAGAACAAGCACAAAGGGATCGACAAATTCTCGCAGAGAGACAAAGACGTCTCAGGGAAACCCTAAACCAAACCCTACGGCATAACCGCCGGGCTCTGAGCCGCCCTATATCAACCTTGTCTCGGACACCCCTCCGAGAACGATCCCTGACGATGTCCGAGCATTGATGAGGGATTTACATTCCCAGTATCCTGACTTCGTTGTATCCCGGATAAACTCAAGTCAACCACTTCGTGCCCAAACACATGATGCCCCAAATCGAGTCTCAATCACAGGAGATCGAACAGCGCCACCTTCTGATCACAACCAGCAGCGAAGACTTTTGGATGATTTATCTCGAAATCTACCTCCCTACAACAATCAGAGGAGTCTGCCACCACCTCCTGATCCAACCAATCACCTTAATGAGGGCTTAGGGCTGTGCAAGGAGGAAGTGAGAAGAATGCGCATCAACGATATCCAGGAAGAACTCAGGCGCGAGAAGAGGGAGCGAACCCAGAGCGAATGGCAAACCAGTGCCGATCGGCCTTTCACCCAGGACAGAGTCTATCCTACTCGGGGAAAATATGAGGTCGATCAGGAAATTAAGCGTATTCTCGGACCTCGGGGACAGTCTGCTCGCTCCCCCTTCTCCCGACATATCGTTAATCTCCCCTTTGATGCCAACAAGAAGGTCTCAGAACACCTACCCACATACGATGGCACCAGCGACCCTAGGGAATTCCTCTCGGTCTTCTTCAAAACCTTGGAAACCAGAAACTTCCATGAGCTGGAGATATGCAAATCGTTCCTAGCTACCTCCGAGACAAACCCCAGACATGGTTTACTCAAACGAAACCATAGAGTTTATTTGACTACTGAAATTTCGCGGAATTTCTCCTCCTTGATTTCTTTCAAAAGAAAAAATTAACCAAATCTCTTGGAGATCTAGGATATGTGGCTCGCCATGAAGAGAGACGGTGATAGAACACTATCACAGATACATGGATCTAGCCACGGAGTGCTATGATCGAGATGAGATCCTGTTGATAAACATGTATCACATGAATGTGGATGATGACGCTCTGAAGATGAAGCTGGCGACAAAAAATCCTACCACCATTCAACACCTCCAGTCCATCATGGAGAAATACGCAAAGCAGATACAGTGACGGGTAAAAGACCCCGAGACCTCGACAGTAAAGGGAAGGAACCCAAGATGAAGATGCCAAAGGTCAAGAAAACTGAGAGCACACCCAAACCAACCTTTGTGTCCTACACTCCTCTAGCTAGATCTCGGGCTGAGATCTTGTCCATTCACAGGCACCTTTTAAAGGACCCACCCGCCATGAAGGATTCAGCCGAGCGTCAAAGGTCCCCGAAATTCTGCCAATATCACCGAGATCGGGGGCATGACACAGAGGAGTGCTATCAGCTCAAAAACGAGATCGAGAAATTGATCCGACAAGGGATTGTGCAACAAATAGCACCTTCAATAGCTGGTGACAACCAAGGCACCCAGAAGAGGTATGGGGGAAAGCCCTGGCAGAAGAAGAAAGATGGCTCCCGAAACAACAACAACAACAAAAACAACAACAACAACAACAACAACAACAACAATAACCAAGTCGGTGGGGGCAATAATCCTCAAGACCCTCCATCACCGCCGCCAATGGAGCTAACCGAGTTATCAACAGCATCAACGGCTACACAGGAGAAGCAATTTCCCTTACCAAGCTGAAGGATAGTGTGCGGGCCATACCCCACACCGAGCCAGTCAACAAGAGGCTCTGCCCCGAAGAAACCATCACCTTCTCGGACGCGGATGCCGTGCCAAACCAGATGCCCCATTCTGACCCACTTATCATCTCTGCAACAATACAAGATTCCCTGGTAAAGAGAGTCTTTGTCGATGACGGGAGTGGAGTAGAAGTGATGTTCCAAGACTGCTTCCAAAAGCTAGGATTTACCAAGGACGACCTCAAGTCTACAGGCCCAATCTCGGGGTTCACAGGAAATCCAGTCATACCTTTTGGAGAAATCACACTCCCAGCCACAGTGGCAGAAGGAGCGAAAAGCCTAACCCTTTACTGCACATTTGTGGTGGTAGACAGTGTTACACCCTTTAACATTATTTTGGCAGACCTTGGATGTGCCAAGCTAAAGTTGTATGGTCTCCTTACCATCTGATTCTAAAGTTCCCAACACCACAAGGAGTAGCTTCCATTGAAGGAGATCAAGGAGTGGCGCGTTCTTGCATGATCACGGCTATCCGTGACGCCAGAAAAGTGAGCAACATCTCGGCCGTCAACACTATCCTAGGAGATCTGGTTCCTGATCATGATCTCGAACAACCCCTCTGTGTTTCACTTCGAAGAAGAGGCCTACAACGAGATGACTGCATTATGGCACAAAAGACCCCACCAAACCTTCCAAGTGGGGGACCTGGTAATGCCAGTTGGCCCATGGTGTACTAAAAAGCTAGGAGGAGCGCTGGAGCCAAGGACGAAAGGACCATACAAAGTCTCTGCAGCACAATCCGGTGGATTCTACCTCTTACAAACACGCGAAGGAGAGCACTTGGACCCTGTCATCATGGCGCCCTTCCTATGCAGGTACCTCAGAGCTAAAACCAAGTAGACCTTCTCCGGATAAGGAGAAACTACTTCAATAAGGTCTACGGGCCAAGCTTCTTTTCTTTTCATCTTTTTATTTTTCATGCCCGAGCTCCAAAACTCGGGGTTATCTTTTATAACTTTGCCAAACTCCCAAGTTTGAAGACTACAATTTCTTTTCAATATATATCTTATATTTTATTTTGAAGCAGTCAACACCCTCTAATACATAGAGACACTATGCCTTACAAAGCATAAGTAAGATTTATACGTTTGTAAGTGTGTGATTGATACTTATCTGACATGGGCTGTTTGGACTATGTGTCCGAACTACAATCACCTTAGAACAAAATAAAATAATATACTTATAAAAAGTATATGGTCAAAGACCAATATGATACGAGTCACACAAACTCACAAAGTTTGGAACTCTAATCTCAGTATGGTACACCTACTAAGGTACATGCCACTACTTATTCGGGCTATTCATAAGCCTGAGAATCAATCTTCTCAAGGATTGCAATATAAAGACCTTTATAAAGGCAAATCAAAAAGTGTTATTACACTAAAAACTTCTTACACCTCGTGAAGGTCTTTGAAAACAGGGATACGTCCCCGACCGCGAGAAGAAGTAGAGACACGATCTCGACTAGTATGAAGGCCACGGCCCCAGTTACTTTCTTCTGCCACCCTCATTAATTGAGAAGGTGTAGGAGATCCTTCCCTATTACCTATAATTGCAGGTCGAGAAGGAGAGCCTGATAAGCCACGAGCCCCAGGAGTAGGCGGTGCCCCTCGTCCTCTTCTAAACGAAATTCCTTCTGGAGGGTTCAACATCCCCCGAGATGTACCACCTCGGACACAAGGCCTCACCAATGGACCTGAATTCGGGGTTGAAGAGGGCCCACCTATCTCTCTCCTTGAAGATACCGGAGGCGTGACAAACACACCTTGTGCTTCTAGTTCCTTTATTTAGAACCTGCAAGCATTCAGCTCTGCCTGGCATATCCTCAAATCATCTATGGCAAGGACACTCTTATGATTCGCGTCGATGTTTTCACTCTGAAGGGTAGAGATACGATGATCCTTCTCATGACCTTCACCCTTGAGTTCCATTAGCTCACTCTTGGCTTTTCTCCACTCATGGTCATAATTCTTATTGGCATTCAGAACCTTGCTATCGAGAGTCTTGTATTTCTGCTGAAGATCACTCAGCTGCTTATTCAGCTCAGCTCTCCTCTCCAGAGCTATCTTTAGTCCACCACGAAGACTATCACATTCTTCTTGCACAAGGCTAAAGCGGCTCTTGGAATCATCTAAATCTTCCTCCAGCTCCTTGCTCTTCTGAAGGACAACCTCATACTTGACCTGCAAATCAACACAAGCGGCAAGGCAACACTGGACATAAAGGAAGGTAAATACCAATCAATTCCAGGAATAAGGCACGATATTCAGAATACATGAAACGCCAAAATCTGGCGGAAAGAGAAAAATTCTGAGTAAAAGATAAGGCTCTAAGGAGTTACAATCTTTTCCTGTCCATCTGAAGTTTTTTGGACCTCAGTTGAAGCTACCGCAGCCGATTTCTCCACCAGGAATGATAACTCAGGATACAAGTTGCACAGCCTCTCCTGAAACTCTTCCAAAGTCAAAGCCTTCTCCAAACATTCCAGACTAGTTAATAAACTAGTCTCGAACCCCCCAATCCGGCGAAACTTCACCCGAAACTTCTCCAGGTTTTTTGGCACCTCTGGCCAAGTATAAGCAGGAGCCAACAATCCCTGACCTTCTTCACTAAGAACTTCTTGAAGATAGACCCACATTTTTGGAAGCTCGGATTTATGATAAAACTCGCCATACTCTTGGCGATGGGCCTCCATTTCAGGGCAGTTCAAGCAGAAGTCCATTATCAACCGAACCAGCTGCCTCTGGCAATCGGGATTAGTATATCGGTTCTTTTCTGCCTCCACTGCGGCCATCTTCCTCTTCAGCTCTTGATAGGAGTTATCCGTCAACCTCTTCTCCTTCTTGAAGGACATGACTTCCGCTTCAAAGGTCTCTCTCTTCGCCTTCTTTTGGGCCAACTCATCTTGGAGACGCTTCATCATTTCAGAAGGCCCGCTAGTTTTTCTGGCTATCTGCTCCTTCAACAGCTCCAATTCAGCCTCCCGCTCTTGACAACAACAGTACAACATTTTAACAGAACCATACAAGTGTTTTATATGATTCAGAGACTGAGGAGAAAAGCAAGACAATTAGACAGTGGCATATGTTATCGAGTCATGATCTAAGTTAAGCATACTTAGTTTACTTCAGGACATTCCGGAGTAATCTCAGTCCTGGCTTCCGGAGGAGGCATAATGTACTTCTCGAACCCTCCCAACGGTTCGAGCTCAACCCTAGCCCTTTTGGGAGACTTGGTGGAAGCGCCTGTGGAATTCCCTGAGGCTTCAACCTTCCTCTTCTTTTCGTGGTGATCCTTCTGCTTCCTTGACTTAACCATCTGAGCCAACATATCCAATGCCTTGTCGGTCTGAGAAACACCCGCTACACGTAAAAGGATTGGAGTTAGTATCAAGAAATATGATATAAAACGGATGAAAATATCATACACAACATAGAAGAAATACCCTCAGGCAGTGTATCAGAGACTACTACAGAAGTCAAAGATTCTTCTTTCTCAGTCCTACTAGACATGGTGAGCGAAGATACAAAAGTCCGAGATATCTCCCCTCTCGGACACCTTACTAGGGCCGAACTCCTATCCTCCTTTTCATCTGATGGATCTCGGGCAACATGTACGAAGGGACACTCTCTGTCATGCCGATCCTCAGCTTCTACTGGAGTATTCTTAGGTCCTTGGACCAATCTCTTAAACCGACAACGAGCATCTGGCATAAGTCCAGAAATTTCCCTATCCACATCTCTCTCGGACATCTCTTCCCGAGCTGTCCTCTCTTCTATTGCTCTAGAAGCACGAAGCGCCCTAGCTGAACCAATGGGATCCTGCTCCATGGATAGAATGATTTCATACCATTCAATTTCTACACCATCTGGCTGGTCGAAATGAGACAACCTCAAGTAGCTGCCATTTTGAAGAGTTCGGCCAGGCATTTGATATAACCACTGATACGTCTCAACAGGCCACTGCCAACCCATTTGGGGATCTCCTGACACAAACTTTCCATTCCTAAGTTTGATCCTCTCCCTTATTAACTCCTCAGCTATACCCATCAACTTGTCTGAGTTCATAACATCTTCCCAGTCTTCATTTTGGAGATCATAGTTCCATGGGGGCACCTCATACTGGGTTCGGTCAAAGGTTAGTTTCACCTTGTCCCATCCAACATTCTGTCGAGGAAGAACAAAGGCCCGACCCATGGACTTATCTCGGACAGTTAAAGTTACAAGCTGTTTAACAATACACCTTATATAGGGTCCGCAACAGAGCAAGTCTGGGCCTATAACCTTTATGAGCACACCAGGTTATCAGTGCCATTATGATTATTACAACATCAACATGCAGTTGACCTGGATGCACCTTATACCACTGAAGAAACCTATTCAAAAATGGGGGAAATGGAAAGGCTAGACCATTCTGCAAAAATCTCCCATATATAACCCCTCGGGTTGGAGTTACTAACTCTGCTGCAGACCTATCTCCTCCAAAATACATGAGATCAACATCAGAAGGAATCGGAAAGGGACAACCTTCTATGAAGATAGCAGCATCAGCATGAGTTTTATCCTCCATCATCGATCTATTGCTACAACCTTCTCCATTCATGGATGGTCTACCTATGGCCACATGCATTACCATGGGGCTATTCCCTTCTATCTGAGCCCTCCTGGCCATAGCTATTAATCTCTTCTCTTCTTCAGAGGCTTTCTTCTTCAAAACTACAGGCTTTTTCCCACTCGCTACCTCGGCTCTATGGTGGACACGGGAGCTACTCTCCTCGGCCTGAGTACTTACATACTCTCCCTCATCATGATGGGGGACGGAATCGTTTCACTACTATTACTCATGATCACAGAGAGTATTGGGGGAAAATATACACACGGAGGAAAAGGAAAAAAGCAGAAAAACAAACGAAGAAAGAAGATAGCACATACTGATGATTGAGAAAACAGAGATTGGGGCTTCAGAGTTTTGATAAAGCAATAATAAGCTTTCTGAACTTGGAAAGAAGAAATTGTGAATAAGGAGGACAAGAAGAATGATTTGGGAGATTTAACCTAGACAACATTTATGACGAGTAATTATCTCGATTCTGGTTCCGATGCAAGAAATTGGAGAGACGGGGGACAGACCGCCTCTACTTGCCAATGACTGCACGCCACGTGTATTTACCATCTAGATTTCAGAAGAAGCTAATCTCAGCCGTCCGTATATTTGGATGGAATACGAAAGAACTTGAAGATAGATATTCAGAAGGTTAAGCCCGAAAGGATAGTCCTTGAAGGACACCCCGAGCTTAACACCCCGAGATATCCTCCCTCGAGTTATTGGTTTTCCCTCGAGGAGCAAGTCTCTCCTTCAATCTTCGAGATGGAGCACTCTAAGTTCTGAAGATCTACCTTGGGGCTACTGATAAGTCCATGGTTCGTATTCGGACCTCATTCATACTCGGACCGGGCCCCGAGAAGGGTCGTGGGCTCGAGATACGCGGTGGATGGATCCACAGGTCCATCAATCCTAATCCTTATAATGAATGCGTATATTATGAATGTTCTACAAGGAATATATATCATCTTAAACATGGTAATACAACCATGACTGAAATACACTTCTCTATACATGTAATACAACTACTATTCCCATAAGAGTTGTAGTTATACCATAAATACATATCTTGGTGATCTACGGATTGTAGTCATATAAATACCCAAAGATTTGGTAGACCTCTCTATCTATTATCTTACATACAATACGCCTTACGCCTCATACTAACTTGAGCGTCGGAGTGTCTATCATCGGGACACCCGAGGCTTTGTTTTGCAGATCAGTTTGTGAGCAAGGTTCGTCGTCGAAGTGCTGGTGTCCGCCCTACATCAACTGAATATAAATGAATTGGACTGAATAAAATGATTTAAACTAGACTAAACTAAATTAAATTCAACTAATGTAATATTTAATCAATTCAGGTTTAAAATAATAATATTCTTTCATGATGATGATTACAACTGAAATTGATGAACTTATTATAATGGATGTATTAAAAATAGTAATAATATATGACTGAATTAAACTGAAATATTTCATAACTATGTGCGAATAGAAAAGCTTGGGATACCTGTTTGTAGAGCATGACGATAATGTTTAAGGAGCGGCGGATAAGGAAGGAAGAAATGAATCAAGTTCAACTGAATATAGCAACAAGAATTTTGTAGTAGATGCCCTCATGATTAGATACTGAAGTGAACTAAATGTCGTTATTTTGAATTGATTTGACGTGGTTTGAAACTGAGTTGAGTTGAATTAAAATTAAATGTATGACAAAAGAGTAATATTACTTATGAATTACTTTGATCAAACAAGGTTTATTAATTTAGACATACTTAAATACTAATAGTACACCTACATTAGGTTGAATAAAATCAACAAACTTAAAAAAAAACTGATTTGAATTGCTATGAAATGAACAAAAAGTAAATATAAGGAAAATAGTATGATAAATTAAATCATATTTTGAAAAAAATAATTTTCTGACTTGATCTGAATTCAACTGAATATAAACGGAACTGAATCAAAAAAATAGTAGAGAGCTATAATAAATATATATATATATATATATACAGTTTAATATATGAAATTTATTGAAATGAAAACAAATATAAAAATATTTATCTGAACTGAACTTACTGAAAAATAAAAAATATTTAATTGAACTGAACTGAACTGAAAAAAATAAAAAATGTAGAACTGAAATGAAAAAATGAAAAAATATTTAATTGAACTGAAAAAAATAAAAAAAATACTGAAATGAACTGAAAAAAAAAACAAAAAAATACTGAATTGAACTGAAAAAAATAAAAATATATTGAGCTGAACTGAAAAATATTTAATAATACTGAACGGAACTGAAAAAAATAAAAAAATATATTGAATTGAATTAAACTGCTTTACAGAAAAACTCTTGCAAACATGCCCTTAGTCAATTACAATATATATCCCCTTCCATTTCAAGCAATTAAGAAGGGGTGTCATTATATTTTAACTTTCCTTTATGGAAAGTGTGACATAAAGAAGGAATCAGAGTAAGGGCCTGTTTAATATGCCTGAACTGAACTGAACTGATCTGAACTGAACTGAAAAATACTGAAATGAACTGAACTGAACTGAAAAATACTGAACTGAATTGAACTGAACTGAAAAATACTGAACTGAACTGAACTGAAAAATACATTTGATTCTTTTATATAACATATATATATATATTCAAAATTCTTATTAAAAAACAAGCTATTGAAGTATATTGAATTGAACTTAATTAAACAAAACTGAATTGAAGAAACAAATCACTACATCGACATTAGCTAAATTTCATCATTATCCTAGAAGTTAAACATAATTGAACTGAAATACATCTTACAAAATTCAGGGTATTCCAAATTTAATTTCTTAAGGGTAATTAATCATATAGTATAATATGCCGCGAGCCTTTTTATGATAGTAATTTCTTTAATATAACCACTAAATAGTGGAGTGAATTTTATTAGACTCACTACATTACTGAAATAGAACATAATATACAAATATTGTACATACAATATTTATAAATTATGGAATATAGAGACTATGTCTGTTAATTTCTTTTGGGGGGAGTCCTAGTATGGGCAGATGAAAAATAAGGAGGAAATGGACAAGAATGACCATCCCAAAGAATGAACATGGGTAGGGATTCATAGATATTAGAGCAACTGTCAAGGCCTTTCATTGCAAGGTATGATGGAAGTTATAAAAGAATGGGATTGTTTCATTCCTATATATGGTCTTTACCATCAACGTACAAGACTTCCCACACTTGGAAGAGAATATGTGCCATCACAGAATTTGCTAATAGCTAGTTTAGGGTAATCATAGGTGAAAGAAGTCCACCTTATTAATTAGTTTGCAAACTACACTAATAATGGAGCTCTTAGTTACGAACTAACGGATGGGATTGATATCCTTTTTAGGAACTAAAAATGGCTAAATTCTATCAAAATAATAAGACACTTAAGGTAAAACCAAAACTCACACTACGGTAATATTGACTACTATGTTTGCATCTCTGTGGCACTTGTGGAAAATGAGGAATAATCTCTTCTTTGACAATAACATATTTGATAACAGGATTGTCATTCAGAGCATATTGAAACATGTTATTTTTCCCTTTTTCTTTCTTTCCACGTGTTGGTACTCTTTACAAATTAGAAACATAGAGACTTGATTAATATTGGTTTGATTCCATCTGAAGAAGAAGAGACATAAACCAGTGAGAATTATTTATTGGATACCATTAGCCCTATGATATAAAATTAATGTTGATGTATCATATACAGATGGTAGAGTTAGGCTAGGACTAGTTGTGAGAGATAGTAGGGGAAAGGTGATTCTCATGCATATGAAAGTTGTACATGCCAATTTCCCTCTTCATGCAGAATTAGTGGCTATAGATTTTGGATATAAAATAGGAACTGATTTGCAACATATTTTTATAATAGAATCTGATAGCCTACAACCAGTATAAGGGATTTACAAAATAGGAACTGATTTTCTACATCTTTTCTTCTCTCTCTCTCTCTCTCTCTCTCTCTCTCTCTCTCTCTCTCTCTCTCCTGGCAGCACCTAGGGTCTACGTGAGAAAAGCCTTATTCTTCCACGCATAACTGTTCATTCGGCTTTCCGGCGACCTGATCCATTAGTGTGGAAGTCCTTTTACGTCGATGGAAGACATTGTTGGTTTGTGCGAGAAGCTTACCATCACCGATCGGGAGTGGGCTGCAGTTTAGGACAGTCTCAACGATCGAAAGCTGCGTGATGAGGTGAGCGCGCCAGGGGGGAGCGAGGATAAAGGGAAAAGCAAGGCCACAGATGGCTCAGATGGAAAGGTGGCGGGCCGAGAAAAGGATGATGAGGTTGATGACAGTGACGATGACGATGATGAAGAGGACGACCTGTCAGATGGCGAAGACGCAGCGGAGAAGGCTGAGATGCAGAGGAAGGAGGCAAGAATAGCAGAGGAGGCTGGCACAAGTGCCACCAATCAAGTCGAAGGGACTCAAGACATTGCCAACCCGCAACCTAACACCGATGCTTCGCAGAACATGACTAGTGAAGAACTACATGATGTTCTAGTTAAGGGGTTGTGATTTAGTTTAATTTCTTTTGTGATAAAACATTGGCCAAACTATGGCCTTTTTTAAGTACAATTTGATCAGTAACAGTTGTGGTAGTATTTGATGAAGAATTGTGAATGAGATGATCCTAGTTTAGGCATCTGTTTTTGTTGAAATATGCCATCAAATTTTGCTCAAATTTTTTTTTGTAGCTAGATTACCATGTTGCGAGCTCGCCAGAACAGGCGACCACAGCTGACGAGCTCGTAAGTCACTTGAAATCTTCAACAGAGCCTAACATCAGTTAGACTTGCGAATCCGTTAGGGTCTCGCCAACCACCAGCGAGTTCGTAACTAACTCGCAATATTCAAATTTGCCAAATATGAGTTATACTAGCGAGATCACTACTATCTCGTCTAGCAGCTGACGATCTCGTAAGGAACTTGAAATCTTCAACAGAGCCTAAGAAGAGTATCACTTGCGAGCTCGCTAGTAAGCTGACGAAGAGGCTCTAAATACTCACGATCTCGCAAAGTAACAAGCCAACAGATCTTAGGTTGACATGTAACTAGCGAGTTCGCAAGCAGTTACTATTATAACCACCAGAGCTTATCCTCCATGTGCGAGCAAGTGGCGATCTCGCTAGTGTGTATAACCACCAAAAATTTGGGGGTTGGGCCTTGGTCATTGATGGGCTGTAGGTGGTAGTATAGTGCTGTATATAGTATAGATTGGGCCTACTTGGCCTGCATATCAATGTGTGTTTCATGTTCAGTTTGCGCGGGTCGGCGACTTATCGAACCATTCAGAAAACTTGACCAATATATAGTGAAAAAATGACTCTTGCTTTGGCGATGTGGGAAAAATGCAAGCGAGCAGAATTGCGAGTTCGCAAGTAGAGAATCTCGCTACAGTTAATATTTATCCAACAGAGCTTAGGTTGACGTGCAACTAGCGAGCTCGCTTGAAGTTTGACATACAAGTGGCGAGCTCGCTACATTTAATATTAAACCACCAGAGCTGAGTTGACGTGTAACTAGCGAGCTCGCTTAAAGTGTGAGATATAAGTGGCGAGCTCGCTACGGTTAATATTCAACCAACAGAGCTGAGTTGACGTGTAACTAGCGAGCTCGCTAGCTCTTGAGATTATAGTGGCGATATCGTAAACATTTACCACAGAATTTAATTGAAAAATTAGATTAAAACGACAATGTTTTGACAGTAGACGAGCAGGGTGGCGAACTCGCAAGCATGTTGTAGTATAAAAGTAAAAAAGCTGTGCAGTTCTATTCCAAACGCGATCCCCAATTTCAAATCAAGGAAAAACCCCCAAATCTAACCAAGCCCAAATTTCCCAGTGATTTCTATCAGCCATGGCAAGAACAAAGCACCAAGCCCCAAATCCATTTGGTGCCAGTCGCAGAGAGGTAGCATCGTCTTCCACCAATCAACCACCGGCTTCCTCAACTGCTTATGACAAGAAAAAGTTTGTAAGTTTACTTGCTTCTGATGCTAATTCTGATCTAATGAAGCATGCTACGCTGCTAGATTGCTATGTGTTAGATTTCGATCAGATTAAGCAACTAGGGTTGACTAATGTAGTAGAAACCTTTAGAGATCATGACTTGCATGATTTATTAGGACTGAACTACCCCTCCCATAAGGAAGAAACCTGTCAGTTTTATGCCAATTTCCATCAGCTTGTTGAGGAGGAGAAGGAAACGGGGCGTTGGTTTACTAGGGTAAACAAGAATGATTTTGAGATAGGAGAAGAGTTTTTTAACAAGGCTTTAGGCGTGTCGTATGCTGTAGAAGAGGATTACAGTAACCCTCCCCCGGAAGGTTTTTATTGTAGAGAAAAGTGGCCTGAAAGTGGTGGATTTGACGAAGCTTACCTACAAAACTTAGGTTTGAACTACTTTGGCCGGCCTAAGGGTCCTCTCGGTAAGCCGAGGGAATACAAACTTGAGAAGTTGACTTGTCACCAAAGGATCTTGTACGAAATGATAGCTAGATCAGTTGTGCCGAAAGGCGGGTGGATAACCGAGCTTAACTACACAACAATTGTCATGTTTTATTGTGTGATGGAAGAGCTAAGGTTGAACCCTGGCTATGTCATATTTGAGCATATGAGGCAAAGTGTAGTTGAGAATCGACGCCCTGTGACTAACCTTCCATATGGTAACTTCATTACCATGTATCTCACAACCACTTTCCCGAAGATGAAATTGTCCGCAAAGGCTCAAGAGTGTATGTTTTACACTATGGAATACTTTCAGAGGAAAGGTAAATGTGAGCTGGTGGATGGCTCTTGGCAGGCGGTGGAAGATTCAACCAATAAGCCGTTGGTGCTCGACGAGGGAGAGGTCAGAAATCGAGTTGAAGGTACACTAATTTAGTCATGATGCATTCTAAATATGTCTTCCAATATGCTATTGTATTGTAAGATCTTGTATGTAAGTAACATTTGCTTCCAATGTTTGTTCAGAGCTCCAACCGGAAGCATACTACAAAGGCCTAGAGGAATCAGTCAACGTTATGAGAGAACAAATCGCGCATATTAATCAGGAATGCTGGTGTACCGAAAAGGTGATACGTGGAATTGAAAGGGCACAAGCGAGTAAGAAGGCCAAGAAGACTGTTCCGTCTCCAACACCACCTACTGAAGGATAGATTAGTGTTTTCTGTTTTTTTGTATATCACATTGGATGATAAGTTCACTTGTACGTTGTGCGCTACAATTTGTTTCCTTCTTTTGAAGTTTTTGTTGGATTTAAATCGAATTTATTGTCTTCAAAAATTACTCTATACATCTCCCTCATATATTCAACAGTATTTTAACATTACTTTGTTGTCCACTGTAACCAATAATTATGAAATTTGAAGCTGAATATTGCAAAATGACACTAAGCGAGTTAGTTAACGAACTCGCAAGAACCAAGCGAGTCAGGTAACGAAATCGCAAGCTTCAAAAGTCATGTCAATACTATATTTTTGAAAATTCAATGATGGAAACTGGCGATCTCTCAAGACCCTAGCTGGGTGCTGGCGAGCTCGCAGGTAGCTAGAACAGAGTGACAGAGCTTAGCAGGCGAAATATGAATCTCTTCTCACGATATCGCTGCGTGTAAGGCTACCTTGCGATTTCGTAACCTTCCTCGTCTGCATCTGCGTGCACATGTGCGCTGTCGCAACACGCCTGCACAGTTACCTAAATTTATGGTGATCATGTGAATCCAATCAAATCAATTATGGTAAATTTATGGTAATTTACAAACAATTTATATTAGCCAAAACGTACCATATATCCAATCAATTAATTTTATTTTACACACCATACAAAATAGAAACACTACAAATGTATTGTATATGCTTATTAGACCTCCTCATCTTCTTCCTCATCCTCTTCTTCATCTTCTTCTTCTTCGTCAGTTACTAACTTCTTATTCTTCTTCTTCTTATTCTTCTTCTTCATAGTCGCCTTCTTATGCTTCTTTGATTGCTTCCTCTTCCTTTTAGTAGTTTTTCCTGCGGGGTTAATCCACGTTCCTTCATCGTGGTCCATCCGACATATAATTCGGGCAACTATGTCATCATCGTCTTCCAATGTCTCATAAATCGACAATGGAATGTTCTCACTAGAAATGTTGCAGTCATCGTCAAACAAACCATCACCATAAACAAACGTTTTCTTTCCATCTACCACGACCTCCCAGCAACAATCTACTGGATCTTTAACATAAAACACTTGATGAGCTTGTGCGGCCATTATGAAAGGATCTTCAGTTGAGCCTTGCATGTCTCTGTTCACTAGAATCATCCCCAACTCCTCCAGACGCGTGCCTTCTGCTTGATCAACCCACTGGCATTTAAACAGTGCTATTTTTACGTGGACAAAATCCATTTCCCAGATGTCAGTGATTGTACCAAAAAAAGCATTTTCCCCATGCAAACCACCCTCTCCGGGTACTGATACACCACTATTTTGTGTCGCCGATCTATCATCGCTCCACTTTGTACCAAATGTGTAGCCATTTATATCATACCCACTAAACGACGTAACTGTGCCCAGTGGTCTCTTAGCCAACCATTTGACGACTTTTGGATGCTCATCCCCATTTTGCACATGAATTTTCAACCAACTAGTGAAATCTTTACAATGTAATTCAAAAGCCCGGGGTCCTAACAAACCGGGATGCGCGGCCATAATCTCTGCTAGGTGAACTTCGACATAAGGACTCACAGCAGAATGGTTGCGTAGGATATACAGATGGGCTTTAGATATCTCATCTGAGGAAGGGCTGAACTTTGACCTATGCCGTAGTCCAACACCATCAGCTCTCCCATCGTGCCTAGCAATTGGTAGCCCTATTGTTGGTACATCCTGTAAGTAGTTGGTGCAGAATTCGATCACCTCTTCGGCCACGTACCGCTGTACAATACTTGCATCTGGACGATATCGATTCTTGACAAAATGTTTGAAAATACTCATGTACCTCTCAAATGGATACATCCATCTTAGGTACACGGGACCACACAACTTGACCCCCCTTACAAGATGGACTATCACATGAATCATTATGTCAAAAAATGAGGGGGGGGGGGGGAATACATCTCAAGCCTGCACAACACTTCTACCACCATCGTTTGCAACTCATCCAATTTACACCGACTAACCTTCTTGCGACATATCTGCTTAAAAAAAAGCATAGCCTTGCAACCGCCTTCCGAACGTGTGTAGGCAAGCATCCACGGAGAGCGATGACATTCAAATCCTGCATCAAATTGTGACAGTCGTGTGATTTCATTCCAACCAATTTCAATTCAGCAGTCGATACACAACTACTGATGTTTGAACCGTAATTAGAAGGAACTTTCACTGACTTCAGAGTTGCGCAAAAACTTTCCTTCTCTTCAGATGATAATGAATAACAAGCAGGTGGTAGGTACGTTTTACCTACTTCTTCTTCCACGGGGCCAAGGGATGTCCTAATGCCAAGATTCACTAAATCTTTCCTTGATTTCAATCCATCCTTACTTTTCCCGGGAGTATTCAACAACGTCCCCACCAAAGCCTCACATACATTCTTCTCTATATGCATCACATCCAGACAGTGCCGTACATCCAAATGCTCCCAGTAAGGAAGTTTGAAGAATATAGAGCACTTTTTCCAAATGGAAGGTTGTTTACTCTTCTTATGACCCTTGCCTAAATCATATTCTATCTCAGACACCTTGCCAAAAATTTCTGAACCCGAGAGTGGGACAGGGGCTGCACCGTTTTCTTCCTCACCGTTAAACCACTTCTTAGCACGCCTCCATGGATGACTAGCAGGCAAAAAACGTCGATGACCCAAATAAACAGGCTTTCCTCCATGCTTTAACTGACAATGACTAGTATTACTCTCACATAGCGGGCATGCAAAATGTCCTTTCACCGAGCACCCTCCGAGATTTCCAAGCGCCGGAAAATCATTAATGCTCTACATAAGCATTGCTTTAAGTTCGAACTCAGCATCCCCACGACTACCATCGGGAATCACCATACCTATCTCAAATAAAGATGATAACTCTTCAACAAGAGGTGCTAGATAAACATCAATGTCGTTGCCAGGTTGCTTAGGGCGTGAGATCATAGTGTTTAAAAACACATATTTTCGCTTCATCATCAACCAAGAAGGGAGATTATAAATAACAAGCATAACAGGCCATGAACTATGGGTACTAGACATGTTACCAAAAGGGTTCATGCCATCCGTGGATAGTCCGAGTCTCACATGTCTAGGTTCATTAGCAAACTCAGGGTACCTAGCATCCATCTTCTTCCACTGATCACCATCTGAAGCGTGAGAAATAATATCATCTCCCTCTCGAACTCGATCGGCATGCCATGTTAATAGTTTCGCATCACTTGCATTTGCAAACAAGCGCGCCAATCGTGGTCTAAGAGGCATGTACCACATTACCTTAGCAGGACTTTGCTTTGTCGATGTTGTCACTGTTTCCCCACAAACCTCAACTCTACTTTCCTTTTTTTTCCACCTTGACTCACCGCACACCTTGCAATTATCCCTCAAAGAATCATCTTCCCCTCTATACAACATACAATCATTCGGGCAAGCATGGATCTTGGTAAACTCCATTCCCATGGGGCATAAGATTTTCCTAGCAGTATAAACCCGATCTGGACACAAGTTTTCCTGAGGAAGCAACTCTCTAACTAACTCCAACAACTCAGTCATTCCTTTATCTGAAATCCCATGCCTAGCCTTAAGGTTCATCAACAACAATGTTGCACCCAACCTTGAATGGCTTGAGCCAACATATAACTTTGTCGCTTTATCAGCATACATAGCCTCTAGCATACTTTTTTTCCCACAAATTCCATAACAACATCGTCGCACATATCCGACAATTGATCGTTATACTTTAGCATTTCCTCCTCGTTTCCCTCATTCACCTCCATGTTCTCACTCCCATAATTGCCCTCACCATGCCATACCCATTCAGTGTACGATTTGTCAAATCCTCTACAGATTAAATGTTCACGCACAACAAGAATATCTTCATGTATAGCGTTATTCCTACAATCCCTACATGGACATCTAACACCACCTATGCTCCTCAGCTTACAATGTCGCAACCCAACTCTTAAGAATTCTTCAACCAAATCTAGATATTCTTTCGACAACCGAGCATTCTTATTCATGATGGATTCACGATCCATAATGCACGACACGGCGCAAACTCTAATCAACTTAGAAATCGTTGAACAAAAAAGCTAGCCCACAGTGGTATATCACTCACAAACCTACAATCAACATGAAACTAACACAAAAT
Organism: Sherardia arvensis; assembly: GCA_948330725.1. NCBI lineage: Eukaryota > Viridiplantae > Streptophyta > Magnoliopsida > Gentianales > Rubiaceae > Sherardia > Sherardia arvensis. The sequence goes on from OX415235.1 coordinate 18,412,457, forward strand.
CATCACAAAAACAACAACTTTTTAAGAACACAACAACATTAACAAACAAACAACCACATGGTAAGGCGGAAAATAGCTTACCCACCACCTTGCAAACGATCGGAATTCCAAAAAAAGAGGTTACCTAATCAATCTTATGGTAAGCCAAGGGAAAAATGATACATAAAACCTTTCAAATGTCTAATTTGTTGTTTACAAATCCGCTAGGAGCTGCTGTTTTATTATATAGTCTTCGGTCTTGCTAACTCGCAAGTATTCACGCATACCTACTCATTTTTCTAGCGAGTTCGCTACACATATGTCACACTTAACTTATGGGTGGCGAACTCGTTTCATAAACAAATTTTTCAATGATATTAGTGGCGATATCGCCACAACATCAGCGAGCATGCATGCGAACTCGTGACCAAAATGAGTTTATTTACTTTCTCATCTACGAGTTCGCTAGATCCTAGCTTGCTAAAATTACCCTAAGCGTTCATTACATGCGAGCTCGTAACTATTACGACAGACCTAACTTACTTGTTGCGAACTCGCAACAACAAACAGGTTTTTAAGGCGGAAATGAAATTTCCGCCTTAATTCTTCATTTTTAACGTCACATACGACTACCGCCTTTTAAACGGTCATTTCCGCCTTTAAACGTGTTTTTAAAAGCTAGCGAGTGTGGCTTGCGAACTCGCAAGTAAGTAGTAAGGCGGAAGATTTTGAACCCGCCCCAAACGCCTTAAACTTGTGCCTTAAATGAAGGTGATTGTAGTAGTGAGAGGATCCTTGATATGAAGAGTATCCCACGACCTGATGCAGCAATTTTGAGCAATTTTGTTTTAAGGGCTTTGGAACTTAAGATCTGATTTACGAACCAAAACCCTAGCGGAGAATACCTTTCTTTTCTAATTTGATTCCGAATCGAAAAAGAAATGGGTCTTTGAAAGCGAACCTTGGTTGTTTGATAAGTATAGTTTGGTTCTTCATGAACCTTTTCCAGAAATGGATCTTGCGAGTATGGAGTTTATCACGATACCTTTTTGGGTGGATGTCCATGGCGTCCCTCCTTTCTTTAGGAGCGTGGAGACTACTCAATGGGTTTGGAATTGCCTTGGGAAATTCTTGAATGTGCATAGTGATGCAGATGGCTCTGTTATGGGGAAATATATGAGAATCCGCTGTGAAATTGATGTTACTCAGTCTCTGCTTCGAGGTTTGGAAACCCGTAAGTTTGGTCCCCGAACAACCCTAGCTTTTCAATATAAAAAGCTTCTTTTGGGTTTTCGTTCCTTTTGTGGAATTATAGGTCATGTTCATAATGATTATGAATCTCGGAGATTGGTCCCTGTTGTTGACCGAACTCATATTCACTATCCAAGTTGGTTGGGGATAGGATTTAATTCTTCACCATTTTTGGATCCTGGGACACAAGGTAATATAACACACATCGAGGCCAACCTGATCACCATCGATCGGGTTGTCACAGTGCGGCGTCTCCTCAACTCACAACCAAGGGACCTAGTGGCGGAAGTTGTGGTGCGTATCTTCCATGCACGGCAGGACTCTCAGGCGGTGGACGTGGTGGTCCATCTCCCTCACACAACGTGAGAGGACCTGGTGGTGGAAGGAATTTTCTTTTGCATTGGGAAAGGAATCCTAACTTTGGAGGGGACTCTTCTTTGAACATGGAAAATAAAGTGATGCATTTGAGTTCTTCTTCAAGCACATCCATGATAGTGGAAAATTGATGTTTCGCTTTCACCCGCAGCGGAGCATGTTGGTGGAGTGGCGGGTGATTCTGGTGTTGTAACTGGCAGGATGCGTGATGAGGAAGTTTTGGTGAAAGGGTAGGACAGCTTCTAGTCCGTATCGGTTCCGCCTCATGTTGGTGATGCTCAACACATTGCTGCCATATTAACTAAAATCTCCCTGGAGATTCAGGAGAATACGACTCTTGTTGTTAGCTCTGGTGATGCGGCATTCTCTTCCTTTGGACCCATTGGAATTGAGATACTACCAGTCCAGACTTTGATTGTGATTCCGACTGATGAGTTTTGGATGACCCTCTGTCTCCTTTTCTTGTGTCTGTTCTCGTGACCTCTTGTGCGCAGATTGGAATGTGGAAAGGACTGCGGGCCGTGGTAGATGACGAGCAATGGTGAGTCAAGATAGAGGGTGGCGTGAAAGTAGGGATGTTTATGATATTCAAGATGTTAATTAGGGGAAGAGGAAGCAACGCTTTGTTGATATTTTTGGCATTGGTACATGGTTCAGTGGTTGGAAAGAAGAAAACTAAGTTGGATGGTGAAGACTCTTTTGAGATAAGTTCGGGTACCTCTACAACAACTTTGGCGGCGGCTGGCGGTGATATGCTTGTTAGTAATAATAGTATTATGTTAGGGATAGTTTAGTCATTTCACTTGTTGTTATCTCTAGTACTATATATTGTTATCTCTTGTAAGAATAGAACTATGCTCTTAAAACTCTTCTCATTCCTTTGTTTTGGTTTATGTATTTGGAGACATGGATTTCTTCCAATCTTCTTCATTTTCCTCCATAAATTGACATGGTATCAGAGTGATAATTCATGGGTCTGTAGGTTGAAGGTTTGTGGGTTGAACAAGATCAAAGTTGAAGTGGTTTTTTGAATTTTCGTCAAAAGAGTTTCTGCTTCGGATTTGTCTACGCAACCGTCGTATATTTAAGTTATCTTTTCATCCGACCGTTGGCAAATTCTGAAATTTTGGGTGGTTGTTCTAGAGACGTGGATCTACAATTTTACCGTTCGGATCGAGGATTGGAGTTCTGAAAATTCTGCAGTGTGCGTCGGACTGAACAGTGAGTTTTTGTTGTTTCTTGAAAAATTTTCAGATTAGGCATTTGTGAGATTTTTTCGATTTGTTTCGATTATTAGATTCATTCTTGGATGATATTATTTTATAGGCAGTTGTGGTTGACTCTCAATTTGGAGTTTCTTGGATTTGATATTAAGTTGGGATTTTTCGGAATCGTGGTGGTGATTTTTTGTGGGTTAAGCATACTTGGTGATTTGGTATGAAATTTGGGGCCTTTTGAATTAGAGATTTGATATTGCATGGATATGGAATTTTGAAGTATTTGTTGGTCTTGTGAGTTGTTGATTGGTTGTTGGTATTGGTGTTGGGATTTGGTTTTAATTTTGATTCGGAGTTGTTGGTGATTTGTGGGAGTTTATTGTGGTTTGGTTTCAGTGTGGCTTTCTGTGTTGAGAATTTTTTGGCTGTGTGGCATTTTTGGTGTGCTTGGATCCTTGAAGTATCATAATGGAAAGTGGTAGTGATCATGGTTCTCAGTCATTTAGTGTTGAATTGACTCTGTATATGTTTGATCAATTTCAAAAGTTTCTCGCATTTCAGCAGCCTTCTGTCATGTCCTCCTCTACAGGCTTTTCATCATCGGCCATCTCACCTGTCTCTTCTCCTTTGTGGATTTTGGATTCTGGCGCCTCTAGTCATATGTCTCCTCATTTGCCTTCTTTTACTACTCTGTCATCTGCACCTACTGGTTCAGTATTGACTGCTGATGGAACTCCCATGCCATTACATGGTATTGGTTCTATTTCCACCCCTAATGTCTCCTTGAGTGATGTTTATCATATTCCTAGTCTCTCACTTAACTTTTGTTCAGTTGGTCAATTGTGTGATTCTGGTCTGGGTGCTTGATTCTCTTCTTCATCTTGTGTGGTTATGGATGTACAGTCTAAGCAGGTGGTTGGGACTGGCCGTAGGCAAGGGAAACTTTATGTCTTGGACGAGCTGAAAGTTTCAGATGTTGCTGCTTCTACTGCGGATTTATCTTCCTTTCGTTTGACTCGATCTTCCTCTGATTTTTACTTGTGGCATTCTCGTCTGGGTCATGTTTCTGCATCTCGTTTGAGGTATTTGGCCTCTACTGGAGCTTTGGGTCAGTTGCACTCTCATGACATCTCTGATTGCAGTGGTTGTAAACTAGCAAAATTTTCGGCCTTACCTTTTCAGAGATGTATACCTTCCTTTGTTGCTCCATTTGATCTTGTGCATTCTGATGTGTGGGACCCCTCTCCTGTGCCTAGTAAAGGAGGTTCTCGATATTATGTTTCATTCATTGATGATTTTACTCGTTATACATGGGTTTATCTTATGAAGCATAGATCTGATTTTCTTGAGATTTATCGTGAGTTCAGAGCTCTTATCAGCACGCAGCACTCTGCAGTCATTAAGTGCTTTCGTTGTGATTTGGGGGGTGAGTACACCTCTAATGTCTTTTGCCAGTTACTTGCTTTTGATGGAACCATCTGACAAATCTCTTGTACTAATACTCCTCAGCAGAATGGTGTTGCCGAAAGGAAACACCGTCACATTGTTGAGACTGCTCATTCGTTCTTGCTGTCGGCTGAGGTTCCTAAAGTATTTTGGGGGGAAGCCATTCTTACAGCTGTGCATGCCATCAATAGGATCCCGACCTCACATAATTCTGTCTTGTCACCTTTTGAGGCATTGTATGGGCATGCACCGGATTACTCTTCCTTGCGGGTATTTGGATGCGCTTTTTTTGTTCTCCTGCCTCAGGTTGAACGTACTAAGTTGTCTCCAAAGTCAGCTTTGTGTGCCTTTTTGAGTTATGGTAGTGGTCAGAAGGGGTATCGGTGTTTTGATCCCGTTAAGCATAAGTTATATGTCGCCAGGCATGTTGTGTTTTTGGAGCATATCCCATCTTTCTCAGTTCCGTCTAGTTCACACCATTTGACTCAGTTGGATCTTATTAGCATGGATCCTTTTGATGTTGTTGTTGATAATGTTCCACCAGATTTAGTTCCAGACACAGATGCACCCCTTACTGAGCCTCAAGCTGCTGATTTGCCTCTTGTCCGTGATATTGATTTGCCTCGAGAGCCTCCACTACCATCTCCTGAGATTGTGATCGATCCTCTCCCTCTCCGGCGGTCCACTCGGGCTTCTAAGTCTACTCAGAAGCCAGACTTTGCTTACTCCTCATATTCTCCTGCATTTGCCTCTTTCCTTGTGCCCATTCACTCTTTGTCTGAGCCTACATCCTATAGAGAGGCTGTTAGTGACCCTCTTTGACAGTGTGCTATGGCTGAGTAACTTGCTGCTTTACATCAGACTCACACTTGGGATTTAGTGCCTTTGCCTTCGGGAAAGCACACTATTGGTTGTCGTTGGATTTATAAGATTAAGACCAAGTCTGATGGTTCTGTTGAGCGATATAAAGCTCGCTTTGTTGCGAAGGGTTATTCACAAGAGTATGGGATGGATTATGATGAGACATTTGCACCAGTTGCAAAGATGACCACCATTCGCACTCTGATAGCAGTTGCTTCGGCTTATCAGTGGAAGATTTCGCAGATGGATGTTAAGAATGTGTTTCTTTATGGTGATCTTTCTGAGGAGGTATATATGACACCTCCTTTCGGTGTTGCGCATGAGCCCGGACATGTTTGTAGGCTTCGGCGGTCTCTTTATGGCCTCAAACAAGCTCCCAGAGCTTGGTTTGAGAAGTTCTCCATTGTGGTCATCTCTCTTGGCTTTCGCCCTAGCTACTACGATTCTGCTTTGTTCATCAAACATACTAGGGTCGTATTCTCCTCTCTTTGTATGTTGATGATATGATTATTACCGGTGATGATTGTGAAGGGATTGAATCATTGAAGCGTGATTTGGCTTATTTTTTTGCTATGAAAGACTTGGGTGCGCTTCGTTATTTTTTGGGCATTGAGGTAGCCTCTTCTCCTAAGGGTTATCTGTTGTCTCAGTCCAAGTACATTGCTGACCTTTTTGATCGTGCCCGTCTTATGGATAATAAGATGGTTGACACTCCACTTGACACTAATGCGATGGTTGACACTCCACTTGACACTAATGCTCACTACTCCTCTACAGATGGGATTCCTTTGCCTGATCCACTCTATATTGTACTGTGGTTGGCAATTTGGTGTATCTTACAGTTACTCGGCCAGATATTGCACATGCTGTTCACATGGTTAGTCCGTTTGTCACTGCTCCGACTTCAGTTCATTGGGGTGCTGTTATTCGTATTTTCAGGTATCTTCGAGGCACCCAGTTCCGTTGTCTTCTCTTTCCCTCATCATCATCGTTAGACTTGCGTGCTTATTCTGATGCTGATTGGGCTGGTGATCCTGAGGATCGCAAGTCCACCACTGGCTTCTGCATCTTTCTTGGCGACTCACTCATTTCTTGGAAGAGTAAGAAGCAGGATGTTATCTCTCGTTCTTCTATAGAGGCTGAGTATCATGCCATGGCCTCGACTACTGCAGAGATTGTTTGATTGCGTTGGCTGCTCTCTGATTTTAGCATTAAGCTTCCTCATCCCACACCGCTACATTGCGATAATCAGAGTGCCATTCATATTGCACGTAAGTGTTTCATGAGAGAACCAAACACATTGAGATTGATTGTCACTTCGCACGCCATCATTTGCAGCTTGGTACTATCTCACTGCCCTTTGTTCCCTCTTCCCTTCAGATTGCTGATTTGTTCACAAAAGCTCATTCATCAGCGTGCTTCCGTTTCTTATCTGACAAACTCTCAATGCTTATTGCTGTAGCATCGTGAGTTTGAGGGGGGATGTTAGTAATAATAGTATTATGTTAGGTATAGTTTAGTCATTTCACTTGTTGTTATCTCTAGTACTATATATTGTTATCTCTTGAAAGAATAGAACTATGCTCTTAAAACTCTTCTCATTCCTTTGTTTTGGTTTATGTATTTGGAGACATGGATTTCTTCAATCTTCTTCATTTTCCTACATAAATTGACAATGCTAACATCGCCAGTAACAGTATATAATACGCATATAGGCATATAGCGCAACCTTTGCAACAACAGTGCACACACTCAATGACCTTTTCCTCCCTCGACAGACGCATGTTGTTCGGTAATTGTGATCACGGGATTGAATGCATTTCAAACAGCACAGGCGCTCATGTCCTGGCTTTTTCCACTTGGCAATTAAGTTACGGTCAGCATAGCCTTGGTCCAAACAAAATTCATACAATTCCTTGGAAATGTCGTTCCTCCTGTGATAAAGGTCATATGTGTAACAGCTCTTGAAAACGGGCCACAATGCCTTGCATTTTCTTTTATTATCGTTTGGATCATTCACAGCTTCTCTCATCTTTGCTTGTAGCTCAGTAAGGGTGGGTTCTATTAGTTCCGCCCTGAGGGTATTTAACTCGGTTTGTCTTCACCTTTGGCATGATTAAAACCGATATAGATTAGGGATTCAATTCAGTTTCCGACGAGACTTGCTTAGTCGCTTGAGAGTATAAGTCTACGTCAGTTTTGTCCTAATAAGATGGCGGACTCGGTCGCGCTCTTCATGAAGCTCATCTTGTATTTGTCTTGTATTTAATACCAATATCATACTATTTTAAGGCAATCAAGTATATCCTTCCATTCTGTGTAATAATATGTGCAAAATAAGAAAAAATAATATTCGACTATAATCAGTTTTTTTTTAATTAAAAACCACCCTAGGGTGGTGGAGATTATTTACGGCTCTCCGAACCTTCAAAAAAGTCATAGAATGGAAGGATATTTGCATGAATTTTTTAACGTTTTGTAGTTATTTTGCATGTAAATATACACATAAGATAGAAAGTATAAACTAAAAATGAAAGGATATATACAATAAACTAAAACGGATATACTAAAACGGAAATTACATATATGTCTTTGATCATTTGCCAATTAGTGTTGTTTTTAAATCTGTTATTTTTATTGATTTACATTTTTAGGACGGCAACAATAATGAAATTTAAAGAAATCAAAAAGGAATATATGAAAATTGTGGGCGCCGGAATATGATGATCTTGTGGTGGTTACGTGGTGGTTTTGATCAAAACTACATAATTTAATATTTTCTATTAATTTATATTTACTGGAATAATAACTCTTCTAGTTCCCTTTAAGATAAATGGGCAAAAGTTACAATATTTTTACGAACTACTTGTAGATCACATATTGCTCGTCCAAGTTCCAACCCTTAAAGCTCTCTACTTTAAAACCTAATTTTTTTCCAACTTCTGTCTTGTTGGTAAGTTTAAATTTGTACTTGAAAATATTCGACTAAGCCCTAAAAACCACCATTTTAATTCTTAGCATTTAAGTTTTTGTATCTCTCCAAAACATGTTATTACAAATTTCAAACTTTGCCAATGAGCAACTCATAGATTCCCATCAGTAGGAACCACTCACTCACGCATTGATGTTTCTCTGCCATATCATATGGTGTGACTGGAGAAGGAGAACCAACTTTTATAGAGTTATCAAATACCAACAAGACGAGAAAACGAAATAAGGAAATAAGGTTGAACAGTAACTTTCTAAATTGGGAAACATGCATACTATACCCATATCGAATACTCACTTTCTGCAGAAAAGTGGTCACGTTTGCTGATGTGATATATCAACTTTTTAATTCAAACTGTAATTGAGATGCTCAGCACACTAAGTCCTTGCTAAATGGAAGACTTTAAGTGCCTAATCAGCCTTAAGTTACCTCAGTGGAATTTGACTTTGATTGCAAACAATTCATTCAATATGCAGCGGTCAACTTATGCCAATGCAATCCAACTCTACCAAACCCAACCATACAAAAAATCATGAAAAAAGTGTTGTTGTACCCCCAAGTATTTAAAAAAAATGCTAATGTACCCCTAAATTTTTCAAAAGTGCTACTATACCCTCAAATGTATAATTTGGGCCGAATTTTCTTTTGCCAAGTGTAAAAATGACAAGAATACCCTCACTTTTATTTAATGGTAAAAAAAAGTTTATGACGAAAATGCCCCAACCAAATCAATGAATAATACTCCCCTACCTAATTATTCATCTAATTCTCGCTTCCCTTTTTACATTCACACCCACTTAAGAAAGACAATCCAAATCCATACCACAGTCACCGTTATTTTATCGGATGAAAGCGTTTGAAATCGAGGGGACCAAAACCACCGTGCTCAGAAATTAGTGTGAGTCGGGGGACCGAAACCGCCACACTCAGTAATAATTAGCGTGACTAGCTCAAGGTGGCGAGATTATGGTTCGCCAATGTTTTAACTTTGTTGAGTTTTTGGATTAAAATGTTAACTTTTTTCAATATTGGCCTGCTAGATTTAGTCTGTTTTTTGCTTATTTGCAGTCCGTATTTTTGTTATATAATCATATATACAATAGTTATGATATATAACTGATTTGCAAGTGTATGCAATAGAAGTAACATATATATATATATAAATATATATATATATAAATATATATATATATATATATATATATGATGCATATGTCTGATATACTTAATTATTGATCATATCATATATATCAAAGACGTATTTTTTTGGACTATAAAATAAGCAAAATATGGACTGCATCTAGAATTGCCCCTTTCAATAAAATTGTGCATTTATTTTGTATTTCAGTGATATTGATTTCTTGAATTTTTTTTCGTGCCCATGAGCATTTGGGTCAAGGGAGAAAAAATCCAACAAGTGAGGGTAAATTTGTCTTTTAATTCAAAAAGGTGTTGAAAATGGGGTTTAGAGGTACACTTCTTTATTCAATATAATAATAGGGGTACATCAACACTTTTGAATTACTCGGGGGACATTGACACTTTCTTATAAACTTGGGGGTACATGAGCTTTTAACCCAAAAATCATCATTCCTACTGTCAACAATCCTCCAAGGCAGTCTTCAATAACTCGGGCCATGTGGTAAGTTTTTCTCGAGGCTTATTTTTCAATCGTCCTCTGGCTTTTTCTTTGTTGTCGATTTTTTGCCAAGATTCGAAAGGAACATATCTAATATTTTTACTATCGAGTAAATGAAGCAGTCCCTTTCTTCCCGACTTTTGTTCTGAGTTGGAATGAGGAATCAACCCTCCCTTTTCTATATCTTCAGATATGCTGTTTACCTGCCAAGATTTAGGTAAGGTGTGAAATATATACAATATATAAAAAGTTATGAAAAACCTCTGTAGACATAGACAATGGTATTGATAGGAAATTGCACTAAATGTGAGTGGAGAATATGCGTACCGTCTTTTCAGCACAATATAGGTTGGTACCAACGATACCAGTTGGACCTCTTTTCAACCATCCACATACGTACAACCCCTTCTCAAATTGTAATCCATCAGCACTACTTCCAGTTGTAACACGACCTTCAATGTTTGGAACCACACCTGAAAAGCAAGAAGTGAAGGATTGAAAGGAAAAGCCAACTGAAATCGCACACAAGCAGTGTATACTCCGTGCCTTCACACTCTAAATGTCGTCCCATTTCTTTCCATACAATGTAGTATAAGAATGAAAATAAAGCAGATACAAAAAGAAAAATGGTTTCCAACATGATCATGCTGCAGATAAAATAGAGTTGGTTACGTGTCCACTTAAAGTTTTCATTTATGATAGCATTACCTTTGTTATGATCAAAGGGCAGTCCAACAACAGGTACAGATTTGTAACCAATGCTCTTCAACACTAAACTACAGAACAACAAGATTTGATAAGTAAGGTGATGAATGAGATGCCAAAACAAATACTAACAAATAGCATATTCATTTGATTTCAGCTAGAAAAGATTTTTTTTCAATAACCCTTTAGTGTTAGCATCTTCTGTTCCTGGCTACATTTACCCCCCGCCAACTTATACAAACCCTGGAAAGGACAAATTACATTTGTCCCAACAAATTAATTGCAGAAAACATACCCACATTCTATGCTCTCATAATCTCCAGTACCAATTGCAATCCGCTCCTCTGGAAAAATTAAAGAGAAAATTTTGCATTATTAACACGTCAGATCATATGTAGAATTGTTATTGCCAGCATTTCAAAGGAAGGCATGCCATTCATGCTTTCTTTAATAACTGTAAACCAAAAGTATAAGTAAATTTAACATCAAATTTCAAATACAACAACACAATTGTAAGTCATCATACACACAAGTACAAGATTACCATTCACAATTGTTTTCTCCAATTGCACCCCAGCCACATGACCTATGCTCTCATCAGATTCTAAAAAACTGTGTGGTTTCCGGAAGAAAACAAAATGGAGCTCACATTGAGCTTGACCAGGATATGGACCCAATGAGGCAGCTTTAGAAAGCAACTCATAAATCCTCCTATGAATCCGATTATTCTTCAGTTCTTCCTTTGTCAATAATCAAAAATCAATTATATGGATTTCCCAATGATGCAAGGATGATGACAGGGGAAAAAATTGAGCTAAACATCTAATCAGAGAATTCAGGAAAATCTGGAAAACCTAAATACCTCATCTGCAGGGGTCTTTACAAGGTCTGCCTCATTAATGTGAATGGATAAACCTTTAATGCCTGCAAACAGATGCTAGTTCAAGAAGACTAAACACAAACAGAAATCAAAAGATGTTCTGGATATGGATATCTAACACAAACTTCCAACACTATTATTATGATATCAGTTTGAAACTTTTTCTAAAAATTGTCATGGGTGTAGATTACATGGATTGAGACCTCTTTCAAATGCAACACAAATCATGAGACTTTGAGTTAAAATAAACATTAAATTTGGGGGTGCACGTGAGTTAAAAACTTTGTTATAGCTTGTTACAATCCCTACTGTATGAAAGAACTAGAGCAAGATGTATACTAATAGCCTTAGTCGACCAACAAGTTCTATTGGCTTAATGAAACCAATATGCCATGGATAGTGACATAATAGCATTAATAGAAATTTCCAGTAAATACCAAGAAGTTCACGTAGTTCCTTAGCAGTACACGCAGCTTGCACTGGTCCACGTCTTCCAACCAAATAAACTTTTCTGCAGTTACATTTGCATTGTAAACACAATCACTCTAGCGTATGCAAATGGACTCACTGCAGTTGAATACAAACCTTATACAGGACTTCTCTAGTGCAGCAACAGCATGACTGCCAATATCAGTTGCTGCTAATTCAACTGTTGGCCGCAAAAGAATTCGTGCAACATCAAGAGCTACATTTCCCTGCACAGTAGATGCATAAAGCTAAACATAATTGGAATTGCATATGAAAGTAGACAGATAAATACCTAAATTAGCTAAATTTTCTCATGGAATTAGAGAATTAATACTTTACAATGAAACAACTAATACCAGGAAATTCTATATATTCACATTACAATCTTTATTGGCTGCGCACAAATTCAGATAATTTAATGCTGATAATTAATGATTTCAAAATTCTTAGTTTGTGTGTGGCAACATCTTCGTTCTTGAGAGTAAAACCCAAAGGGACCACAGAGTTGAAATAGCACCACTTAAAATAACAATTTGCTAGATTAAAATTTTGATTCAAGTCTTCAAAATTAATCTGTGGAATCTAAGACCAACCTGACCAAGTATTACTGCAGTATCAGAGCTCCTTAAGTCAGGTTCAAGCTTGCTATAGTCTGGGTGTCCATTATACCACCAGACAAATTCTCTGGCAGAGTATATACCTGGCAATTTCTAAAGCCCAAACAAGACAAGTGAATAATTAAACATCCAGCAAATTTTACAACGACTATAATGTGAATGCCTCTGTGAGAAAAAAGAAGCTGAGAAATCCAAAGTCACAAGTCATACTTCTCCAGGTACACCAAGCACTCTATCACTCTCAGCACCATAGGCAAGCACAACCTGTGTAAAACCAGGTATCAAGTAAGCCAAATTATTATAGTTAATTCAAGCAAGAAGGACTCAACAGCCCTCCTAGATCAGTGTTAATTCCAGAAGCTGGTTTACCACATCATATATATCACGTAGCTCTGACAAGGCTATGGAAGATCCAAGAGCTACATTTCCAATGAATGAACAGCGTTCACTTTGCACCACCCGAGAAAATTGATTCATCACAATCTGTTTCAAGTTTTCAGGCAAATTATCACAACTTCAAAATTAAGAGCAATATCTCCCTAATATATATCACGTTAATCTAGGGCCCTAGTTTAAGCTTCACTTGACCCTACCTTCCCATTAATAAGGACACTTTTCGATGTCACCTGATCCGTGCGACATTTTTTCACTGCTTATACCTTAAACCATTAGAACTTAATAAACAGTACATATGTTGGAGCGGAAACTCAGAATTAATATCTCATAATTTAATATAATCCTAAATATAGCCTTTACCAGTGATTATAAAATTAGTCTACCGTCTGATATACCACCATTGGATATAAATTTGACCCATAATGATTGTAGGAGCAAAATATTAACATATTTATGTACTATGATGCATAATGGCTTTCAACTTCCCATTTAATTATTTTAGAGGTAAGACTCACTTTTGTTTTTATTTAATATAAGTAGCAGATCTTTATCATTGATGCACTGGTAGCACAATGATGTTCCCCAGATTTGCAGGTATTTTTAACAGTAGAAAGGCTATCAAGAAAAGAAGAAGGTAAACATAAGAAAGTAAACAAGTACAATTAATTAATAGAAAATAATAATCTATTAAATGATACCTTAGTATCAGGATGGTCAGGTGCAACTCCAGAACGAACCAGTCCAAATGGTGTCGGTAAGCGATCAATTATGTCAACTTCAGCTTTTTCATGCTTCTTTAAAATCTACCCCCAAAGAAAATTTCATAAAAATAGTTTAATAACTTCCAATAAATAGAGATGGTATCTGTAGGTGTGTTGCAGAGAGACCACTAACCTTTTCAGCAGTGTAGAAACCAGCAGGACCACTGCCAACGACACACACACGGAATGAATTAGAGGAAATGGTTGAGAAGCGTCGCTGAAACAATTTCAACGCCATGGAAATTGTCACCTTTAAAATTCTCGGTGGTCCCTGTCAAGATCATGGCAGTCTTTTATTCTCAGACAAAAGTGTACTACAGTGTACAATACAGATGAAGATCACAATGAAACTGAATTTGCTCAAATAAATCAATGTTCATAAACAGTGAACTTGTAAGTGCGTCATTTTTGCATATCAACAACGACCTAGATTTCCTTGGGAATCTTTTCAGGGCTTATGCGATGTGACACCCCAGTTAGGCTACCAGTTCTAATACAAACTTAACAGTGGGTGTCCGCCTGGTTCACACCAGCGCTTTTCAAGCACGCAACTAAATTTAATTAAGTATAAGTATTGTTGGGTTGTTACAGTAGCACCAAACCAAGACTGAAATATATACACGAGAAGGCTCGCGGGCCATTATTTAGCTACAATTATTTTAGTTTACTACAATAGTTGCAATCAGGATAGCTGCAACTCACCCTAGCCTAGTCACGCCACCCTACATCTACCATGCCACATATAATGAGCTTTTGCTCAGTAATGTTTTCCTCAAAAGTATAATTTAACCAATAAGTAATATTTCAATATGACTTTGAATTGAATACCAAAATGTTTTGATTCTTATATAACAGCTTATCGACAATATTATTTCAGAAGCAAATCCAGTATACTAATTTCACAAATAAAACAACATTTTGGCACCTTTCACAAACTCATACTACTAACAGGATCTCATATCATTTAGTTCATGGTACTCAGTTTCCTTCCAGACTCACAAATTTGCAAGTTAATTCGTAGAACTAGCTATGCATGCAGTGACTATCATACTCAAATCACCTTATCAATTCAACAACCTCATACAAGTGTGTACACAAGTAACTCAACAGAAGTATTTCATCAACCAGCAAGAGAACAGTACCATGGGCTCGGTCAAAGTATACGTCAACCTTGCTCCAATTTGAATAATCATAATGCAACTAATATGGAGTAACCCACTTTACAGCAAAAATCTCAACTATTGCAGATCTTATAAGCGCCGATTGATTCATATACAGATTAACAACGTCATACAAGGTATAATGTCCTAGTCATTCTTCTAATTTATTGTTATTTTCATTCAGAAATCCAGCCACCAACAAATATTGCTACTATATTATTTCAGTAGAGTATTATGTCCACATTTCTTTCGAATTCAGTACCTTTGCTACAGCATGATCAATATATAAGACTAACAACCTGCAGCGACACAGTAACCACGCATAATTTAGCACTTAGTATTTATATAATAATACAGAACTTACTCACCACTCAGTCAGGGCAGAGACATAGTATACTATCGAACAGCATGTTATAATACACACAAGTGCACAACAATGAACTCTCATATTCAGTATATTAACAGATCATGGCAACAATTCGGATACAATGCAAATATTTCGCACACAAGCACTTTTCCAGTCACAAATTGATAGTGTCTTTAACAGATGGGAAATTCTAGAGGTAGCTCTCCCCGTGTGTTGAACTTAGGTCCATTTGGAACTAGAGGTAGCTCTCCCCACAGTGTAGCACTTAGGTCCCAAAACATGAAATTCTGGAGGTGGCTCGCCCATGTGTAGCACTTGGGTCCATTTACATTCTAGAGGTGGCTCAACCACACGTAGCACTTAGGTCCCGGTATCAATATAGTAGATATCCAATACAAGAAGTATGATAGCGGTGCAAACTGATCAGGCTGCCCTCATAATATTTTCAACTCTTCAAGTAACCAGTAAATTTGTATTTCATCATCAATATACTCACAATCATAACCAACAACCAATACCAAACAATAAAGTCAGTTTTCATTCATCAATTCATTAATCAATTATATCCAGCAACAATTACAGAACTATATCTTTGTGTTCAAGCACAATATATATGATTCCATGGCATAACATAGAAAACCCAGATAAAACCTAGTTCACTTCACAGTACATAGAACCAATTTTGCAAATTACAGAGAAAATCCCTTCAAGTTGAGAGCAAGAATGCAATCTCATAAATCACTGTGTAAAGACAAGTTATGGAAATCAAGCACTACATTTTTATGGTCGATCATAAAATATATATAAATCATTTTACAGTCTATGGTATAAGTTGAAAATGAGAATGGTTAAAGGAAATAAGATAGCACAATTAGCACATAGCATGGCAGCCCCAAACTTTATATTAAAGTTTTGAAGAGTGAACACCCACTTTCTACTCGTAGACATTCTACTCTGTATGTCTTGTAAGGTCCTACTCCCCGAAATCTGCACGATTGCTGTTTTTCATAGTTACTGAACTAGAGCGACTATGCTGAAATTTTTTAAAAATAATCAAAGATTCAGGCTCTAAGAAATAAGAGGGATCGCGATGCTAGAGTTGTTAGTTTACCCAGGCCAGTTTCATTTTAACATGACTACATAAATTGTAATTCAATTCTTTTAAACGGATCTTGAATCATAAGTAAGTTAGTTATTGATTCAGTAGACATCACCAAGTTGCTAAATCCCATATTGGTTACCAGTAAAATAAAGTATAATAATCAAACAGTCTCCTGGTTGCTTATATAATTCTCTCGAGTTAATTCCCTCCACATTTTAATTTGGATCCAATGTTAATCTTGTATCTTTTGACACTAAGTAAAGGTGCATGGTCTCCAGTATGGTTGGTTTCTATACATTCATTGGTGGAAAAAAAAATTAATAACAAAGGATGAGGAGATGTAATGAAACAGTCATTTTCCAAGCTCTTACAACCATGGTTTCCAGCGGTTAAACAATAATCATAAAGGTGATATTAACTCCCTAAGCTCCTGGCCAACTTACAGCCGTATAGTCACTGACTGCCATGAGAAAATAAAATAGAAGTTCTACGCATTTCTTCGAATACCTTCAAGGCCTGATCGTTTAAAGCTCTTAAACATGACGATTCTCATTACATATCCCATTTGAATTCTTATCAGCAATGAATCCTACCGATTTGCAGCATTAACCGTGTGACGTCCCAGTTAAGTTATTCGAATTATAGATCAAAGCTTAACCATGAAACGTCAACATGGATTTCTCCAGAACTCAACATAAGACATAGTTGCAGCTTCAGAGTACAAGAGATGCTTTATTACAATAGTAATAACTCTGGATTATATTTACATGACAAAAGAAATCACACTTGCGCCTACTTAAATAGAAGTACAAGAGTCTTTCATAGCGGATGGTAATATTACAAGAATAAAATACTTATTTTGGATAGGCACACAAGTCATGACTCCGCTAATAGTACTTGAGTTTAATATAGCAGGTTCAACTAGCATTTAGGTGTAACAAACAGAGAGTGCATCAAGCATTCTTAACCAAAACGTCTTAAACGTAGATCTGCCATGCCACAGAAACACATAATGAGCTTTTACGCGCAGTGATATTCTCCGGAAAAAGAAAAACTCAGAAAATGCCTATAACACTTAATACCAAGAACACCAGGAACTTAAATACTTTTTCTTCTAAATAAACTAATTCTGAATTGAGTTATCATCATCCTTAATTCTCAGAAATTTTAAATGCCAAAGGTATCATCCTACATAACAAAATGACAACCAAACACCTTAAACTCAGATTCCTTCATTCTATATTTTCAGTTTCCAATCCTTCTTTTAAAGGTGTTTTAATTATCTGTTATGAAGATGTCACAACTTATGTATTATGTATATATTTATATATTAATTTTCAGAGTAAAAGAGTCGTTATAAACATATAAGCATGGCAGTTTTCAAAATGTGTATCTATATTTTCAGAAAAGTGAGAATACTCACTTCAGTCTGTAGGCCTTGTAAGGTCGTGCTCACTGAAATCTGCACCGTAAATATATCTACCCGTCACTTAACTATTCTTCTAGGATCTGGAATTTAGAATGATAAAAATAAAATAAAACTAGATTCCTATCAAAATGAGCTAGGTTAATTATAAGTACAGATGTTTGTCAGAATAAACTTCACCAGTCTTTACTCTTATTAGTGCTTCTTATTTTTATTCCGGTGATATACTCGTCGTTTAACACTGGGGATTATCAGCACGAAACAAATCAATTATCACTTGCTAATTTGAGCATTAAATGACATAGCTTGTTACCATTTATTTCCTTTCAATAACTAATATGTTCTCTACATATAAAGACATGATCGAATACTTGCATGACTACACACTGAGAAAGAATTCTTTTAATCCAAATGCAGCATACAGAACACCTAACAGCAGCTAACTCGGCATTGTACCCATAATCTCTCAAAGAATGTTAATAGTAATCCAAGCCACACGTATGATGAGCGATCCACATAAAGGATTTAAACTTTTAACAATATTACATTCCTACACCGGATCAAAAATGATGTTCCATGAATTTGTGTGCATCCTTACCATCAAACTTTTCAAAAGGTTCAATTTTCACACACAATCAATATCATCAGCAAACCAGGCTTAATTCGACAGCACGGATACTAAGGTTACTCATCAAATACTAAAACAGGAATGCCATTATCTCCCTAATAGCTAGTAAATGTCCATAAACTTGTACACATTCCAAGTTAATCAAGAAACAGAACCCAATTGCCTCTGAAATCAAGAGGACATCATGATATAACATCAAATAATCCAACACTACCAATTAACAACTCAACATGCATGAACACAGTAACACTAAAAAGCACACCAGAAAAGCTCACTCATTCCTTACATGTTTTTCTTTCTTACAATAATGATGCTACATAATGCTAATTGTGCATACAATCCTAGCTAAATTTCATGATGCATGAATTAGTTGAAGAAAACTAGAAAATTTTGTTTAAGAAATAAGAAAACCAAATCAGTTTTCTTTCTAAAATTTCTGAACCGAAAACCGTTTGTTTAAAACAATCGGTTTCATGCTTTCATGCTACTGGAAAGGAACAGAATTAAAATCAAGTCATAAACTTTATTTTCAAACTGATCATTTGGTATGAAATCTGTTGAAAAAGTGATAACTACCTTCTCCTAGTAATTTCATCAAACACCTTCAAGGCTAAAATATCATACCCCTATACTGAGTTCTCCTACACTAGATAGGTTATGGCATGGATGATTGCTGTTCATATACCCAAAAATAAACTACATATAAATGTTTATTGATGAATAACTACATAATCCAAGCTTATTGCTTTGGATAATCACTCGAAAGCTCAGCAGATAATATGTTTACCAACTATACCAAAAAATCTGAAAATTCGAACATACCTCTTGAAACTCTAAGAGTTCTTAAAATTTTTATTCTCTGTTTCGTTTCTTCCCAAACTTTCTTCGATGTGTCTAGCCCTTTCTTTACCATATCAAGTTATATTCTTTATCATATCCTCCCAGCATATGTTTCTCTCTTTTTATTATTTTATTTTTAGAATTCACCCACTCACCCTCTCTTTACTTCTTTAAGCTACACGTGTAAGTTTCCATGTTTCCTCAAAATTTAAATTACCAAGCCCCTTTTTATTTACTTATTTATTGTTAGTGTGTGTGTGTGTGTGTGTATATATATATTTAATCTATAAATATTTCAGTTCAAAAACATCTCTTCGCTCGATTATATTAACTCCGAACCACTCCTACCTTTATAATTTATATCAACATTCATATCTTCATATGAACCTCATCTTACTAATCAATTGATATATTTATTTAATTTCTCCATAAAATTACTTACAACCACTCAAAATTATCCTGATGTAACTCTCACCTTTCTTATGGTCCTCACAAACCGTGAATATATAACTTCTAAACCAACGATTTTATTTTTATATACAATCTCAAACATACCTCTTAAGCTCCTAGAATTATTGTCACCATTATTCTCTGACTTTCTTCCTCACCAGCTTTCCCCAGATTCTTCTATCCCCATTGCTTTGCTATTCTGCCTCTTCTTCTACTTCTTTTCTTCTTATTGGTAACCTAACCCACTTCTCGGTTTAGGTATGGTTTACTTCAGTTTATTTTATTACATTATTTGACTGCCTTACTCATCATTCTCACATGTCCCTTCCTCTAAATTCTACATATTATTAAGGTTATCTTCAGTTTATTTTATAATATTATTTGACTGCCTTACTCATCATTCTCACGTGTCCCTTCTTCTAAGTTCTACATATTATTCTTGTATATTTATTTACTCACTATTCATTCTAATTATTATTATCATCTTATTAAACTCATTTGTTTATTAGTAACTATATTTTCACTAGATTACCTAACTTTGAGCCAACCCTTCTCTGTACAGTTTACCACAATAATCTTCATTTAAAATAAACACCAACTACCTTATAAAACCTCTTGTTACCTTTTTATTTCTTTATCTATCATATAATCACTAAAGCTGCTAACACTTATCTAGACTAATGAAATGTGATTCATACCTGACTACAGGTCTTCACATGCGAGGTGCAACTTTACAACATTTAAACTGTTCTTACGCATCATTGATTTAAATTGATTTCTGCTAACTATTCTGAACAGTCTAATAACATATTATAATTTTCCAATGCTAAGAAAAAGAATAGCCTGAAGGCAGTCTAACCTAAACCATATGATGCACAAATAGAATTCCTCCTGGAAAATATAATGATTTGGATGAGACTTTCAGTAACATCATAACCACAGAATCAACCTCCTTTTCCAGGGTTTCAGTTTTCCAAATCATCAATGCCTAGAAAGCTTGTACTATAACAATTTACAAATAGCCTTGTAGAGCTGCCCTATATAAATTAATTTCTCTGCAAATCAAACTAAGGATGTAATTTCATAGCAACTTCTGAACAGTCAATTAAAATCTTAATTTTCCCAAACATTAAAAAACAACCTGATGAACAGAATCAAGACAACAGAACCTACACCATACAGATTACAGTCCACGCATCAATAACTTCTGGACACCATCATAATATGGACAACTTGATTATTAAACGGCCCGATGAAGGGTATAAGGGGAGTCAAATATAAGATTCTTTTCTGATAATTTCAGAGTTACCATTGACCACCGCAAAATCAACCACTATTCCTTCTAGGTTTTGGTTTTCAAATTCCAAATCAGCAATGCTACACTACACTTTGGAAATAACCATCTGTAACTTGGTTTATAAGTCAGATGGCCTCAACCTTTTGGGAACCTCAATATTTCATATGTTTTGAGAAACAAAAGTTCCGGGAAAAGCCGAAAAATTAGTTTTAGTAAACTTACGAAGGTATGCACATATGCATAGCTCGGAATCATTCTGCCTCTCATTGAAGCAATCAAGCAAAATCTTATTTTTGTAAACAAAGATGAAAAAGAGGGCTGCCTGATAAAATACCACATCAGAAGATCTTGTAGTTTTCTGCTTCAACTATTCAAAATCTTTACTTTAATTTTTACATTCCTTTGGTAGGGGTAAAGACATGGAAACTAAAAAAGATATATGTGAATGTGATTGAACAAAAATGACCGACACCATAACAACATAACCTTCTCAGTGATTTCTTTCAGCTAATATCTGAATGAAAAAATCAGCTTTATTAGCTCAAGCAGATTAAAGGGAGATAATTAAGTAACTTACAACTCATAAGCGGAGAGTTTGCAAAAGAATCAGTCAGAAAACCAACTCATCGTAAACGAAGTGCACTTTCAATGGAAAACCAGGCATTATTTATGGACAAACTAAAAGAAGCAGAAGTATCCATGATACAACTTCCTATAGAACACAAACCATGAAACCATCCAATACATTCAATAGCAATCAAACTAAAATTCCAATGGGATGGTGACTGTAATCTAATCAAGGTTTTGCAGCTCCAAAGTCATCAGTGATTACAAACATTAACCTTGACCACTAATATATAGAATTCAAAAACACTCTAGAAACATCACTATAACTCTATTCCCAGCCCAACTTAAAAAATAAAATAAGAAGTTCTCACATGAACAATTCGATGCAAGGAATCAATTTCAAATCAACTACAGGAGCACGAATAGACTATTGGAGGTGAACAATAAGATTATAAACTCAAACAATGAAAACTTCATAAGATTAGTAAAACGAATCATGCATTAATCAAACACATGGGCGAAATTTAGTTTAGCAATCCATGGGTGAAACTAATTACATTAATCAAACACATCACATAACAGAAAATGTGTAATGCGTTGAAGTTTGTTCATGTTGCCTGAACCATAAAAATAATCTGTTTTAGTTATGAATGATTTAGTTCCTGCCAAATGTAGAACATAAAGGGCATAAAAAATTCCCTACTTATAACACTCTAAGCTGGAACTAAATCTGTTGTATAAACTGGTTTGTCGTCAAGAACCAGCAATTTTCGTTCTTGATTAAGTTTTGAAATCTAAAAAATAAAATATCGGATAAAAAAAATCAGAAAGCCCTCTAAGGAGTTTGCAGCCTAAGTTAACAGAGCTAGTTGACCAGGCTATCATTTCCTGTGGCATAACTGCCAGTTATATGTTGTTTGTACATGATTTGATGTTAAACCGGTGATGATTTAGTCTACGCCAGGTTGGTACTCTGATTTTAGGTTATGATGTGTCGATATTAAGCATAAAAGAGCCCCCTATAATAAGCTATATCATGTATTAGTACAGTGGAAAATAATTTGTAAACAACAATCATTCACACTGCTGGCAAATAATTTGTAATACTCCTATTGAAAGCATGGTGCTTTCCAAGTCCAAAAGATGCAGTCACTCATTCAATAAACAAAGAAAACAAATAACACCATGAGTATCAAACTTCCATTGGCTGTTTAACTAACTAAGCTAATTTAATTGTAATTCAAACACACAGCAAAACCAACCAAAACTTAGAACAAACTCCTAAAAACATTAGCATTTCCAACCACATAAATCACCACATTTTCTTCATCACTTTCACAGTTTGTATTGTTAATATCCTTCTGGAATGAGAATGCAAGCACTCATATATCAACCAGTAAGTTGCAGTTGATTTCTTCATCAACTTTTACGCCATCATTATTCATCCTCAGTGAAATTGTCTACCCCTAAAAATTCCTGATCATTAACTCGCTTAATCAACAAATTGTATTCATCAGTAAAAAATCTGTTCTTTAAACAAACTTCTTTTAACATTTTCTAGATATAATAACTTCTTTTGAACCCATATAGTAAAGTTACATAAACTACAAAAACAGGGTAATCCATATAGTTTTTCAAGTGCATAACCTAGGGCAGGCAATAAACCACAAATTCACTGCATTCTGCTACAAAATTGTAAACAAAAATTACAACTAATGGAAGATATCCCTCTGCACACACCTCATCAGAAACTCAACTACCCACATGAATATCGAGTCTCTAAGTAGGGAATTCAACAATCAGAAAGGCTCAAATTCGCAGTGAAAAAAAAAAAAAAAAAATTGAAATCAATGCGAACCTAAAAGACTACTAGCTAAAGGATGAACGGGACATACCTAAACCTGTGTCGTCTGAGATCCACCAGGCACAATCAAGAGCTCCGAAGAAATAAATTCAAGTTTTTGCAGGACCAGAGCCTAGCCGGAAGATTTAAAGCGAAAATTAACTTGCTGAACTTAAAACGGAAGCCGCAAATCGATAAGAATTGGGGGTAAATTGAATTTACACTCCGCACCAGATTCGCCACCGCACAACTGCAGCAGTGTGAAGCAGATAAAACGACGTCGTTCAGTTTATGAAGAGTAGAGTACCAAAAATGCCCCGTAGAGATACATGAAATCTATTTTTCACAGCATCTGATTACATGCGAATCTTAGTTAAAGCATATTCGCATGAGAAACAATTAGATAAGGCAGCCTTATAGTAAATCAAAAGAACCTCATATGATTCATACAAAAGTTTTGAGTAAAATTATAATTATTTATTTTAGTTTTTTTCAAATCTTAATTATATCAACTAAGAATCATCCATCTTCATCAAATCATCATCGTTCATCATCAAACCATAGACATTCATTACCAAATCATCGATATTCATCATCAAATTATCGTTGTTCATCAAATTATCACCGTTCATCATCAAATCGTCATCGTTCATCATCAAATCATCGTCGTTCATCATCAAATTTTCATTGTTCATCATCAAATCTTTTTTTTAAAAAAAATAAATCACTATCAAGTGGAGGGAATTTATTTGGCACCCTAGACCAAAATAAGGCAAGCCTTAAGTTTGTTACAAGGGACAAGCCCATAGAAGCATCTAAGCTTCACAAAATTTTGAGTTCTAAACTACTGGCTATCTGTTGGTAACTCTGATTATCAGGATCTATAAGGGGAGCTGGTTAGTGATCGAGTAAACAAATACCAAAGTACAGTTTAGCCACCCTTAGAACTGATAAACAAGAGCATGGATAAGCCAAAATATTTACATGTAGCCCAAAAAAACCATATATATGGTTCAAAAAATGACTGGTTCCCAAAAGTTGGAACAAAAATGCAGATATCTTGAGTAATGAGCAGGCTGTGTTATTCCATGAAGTTCCTTCTGGCCTGAGCTGAAATTATGCCTTTCCTTTCTGGCCTGAGCAGTTTGGCTGTGAATTGATTCCTTATCATTGTTGTGGAGAGCACCCCTGTCTGAGCTTAGTAGCTTGAGTTTTGTCCCCTTTTCTGTCATCTGAAAATACATAGTACCCAAGTGAGACTGTTCAACAAGTATTAAGTGGAGGTTCTGGCAGTTGCAACCCCTATCCTATCAAGATTGATTAGGGCCCTTAACTCAGGAGGAACCTATCTAAAATCAAGTTGAGCACTCATGTTCTGAACTATGCATAATTTAGCAATGAAGTCTGCAGGTCTATTTGCCTCCCTAAAGATGTGATGTATTTGAAAGTTTTGTGGGAGTGAATCTTTAATCCGTGTGCAAATATCATAGAGTCTCCATTCACTTTTATGAGGAAATTTTGATCCAATGACTGCAAGACTACAATCTGACTCTACTATCACATTTTGAAAATTCATTTGCCTGGCTACTGAGATGCCCTGCTTTATAGCCAGGAGCTCTCCATGAAGTGCTGAGCTAGATTGTGTGTGTATCATGTGAAGTGAGACAACAGAGCCTCTCCCATTTCTAATAACAATACCAATCCCACATAAACCATTTTTAAAAGATGCATCCACATTGACTTTATATCCATTGCAAGAGGGTACCATTTTATGATCTTTACAGCTCTAGCCCTCTTAGACCTAATAAATGGAATTAATCCAGCACAAATCATAAATTGGTTCCTGTCCCTATTACCTGCTAATGGTTTTGCTGTGAAGATAAGTGCAGTATGTCTGATTATCATATCCTAAATGTCTAATGTAGAGAATTTTTGCTCATCATACAAGAGTTTATTTCTTCTGATCCATAGGTGCCAGAAGGTGATCATCATTGAAACTTCGATCACCTCAGTATGAATCTTAGAAAAACCTTTGTATGATAAGTAAAAATTCTATCTACTAGATGTATTTCTGAATACTGGAACCTGCATGATCAGTTTTCTGTGCATAAAATCCCAATTTCTAAACTACTTGAGCATGCATTAAAATAATGGTTTAATGTGTCACTGTTACAACAAAAAAGGCATTTAGAACAAATTGAAAAGCCAATTTTTGTGAGAATGTTATCAAAAGGTAAAAGATCATTTTTCATTCTCCATAAGAAAATGGCAATCTTTTTAGGTACCTTTGATTTCCAAACCTCTTGGAAGATTTGATTGACTGTTCCAGCTTCTCTGAGTGATTGGTAAGCTGATTTAATTGTAAACTGTCCATCCCTTCCAGGCTTCCAGATAAGCCTGTCCTGATGATTTGAAATTAGCTCAGCCTTCTGTAACAAAAAAATAATATTGGTAGCAAGATGATGCTCCATATAGTTAGTGTAAAAATTTTTGCTTGTCAGGAATTGGGAAACTGTTAGGTTGGGAAAGGGTAAAGAGGTGTGTGTCCAGTGATAGTAAAGTGCACCAACTCCCAACCAATTGGCATTCCAAAAGGAACTCTTCCCTTCTCCACATAGGACCTGTGAATGAGCATTTGCATGTTCTGTGATACCACAGATTCTCTGCCAAGTAGGGGAGGTTTTATATGTCTGTTGGAGGGACCAAAGATGTCTAGTCCACATATTTTCATTTCTCTGGAGTTTCCACCAGAGCTTGCAAGAAAAGGCTCTAACCACAGCCCTGATGTCTCTGATTCCAACTCCATTCTCCACAATTGGTGAACTCCATTCTCCACAGTTGGTAAACTCCATTCTCCACAGTTGGTAAAGTTAACTTATTCCATCTTCTCCAACTTCTTTTCTGACCAAACTCTGAGTTTCCCCAAAAGAAATTTGCTACCATTCTCTCCATTCTCTTTAGTATCAATTTAGGTGGCTGGAGTACAGAAAAAATATGAGTGGGGATGGCCATTAATACATGGTTAATTAAAATCAGCCTCCCAGCCTGTGTCAACCATTGGTTTTTCCAGTTTAAAAGAGGTTTCTCCATTCTCTCCAATAATCCATGATAGTATCTGATCAAGTTTCTTCCATAGAAAATGGGAGCTCCTAGATAAGTAAAGGGTAAAATGCCACTTCTCATCCCCAGGATTCTTTTTATAACTGTCTTCCTTATCTGCCTTGTGCCCGGATGGACATAAAATTCTGATTTTTCATAACTTATTTTCTGCCCTGAGACAGATTCATAAGCAAACAAAAAATTCCTCAATCTTCTCAGATTCCTATTCCCACTGTTTATAAAAATAGTTGTATCATCTGCGTACATTAAATGGGAAACAGAAGGCACATTTCTTGGTACCGAAAAATGTTCCAGATAGTGAATTGCAAAAAGTCTTTTAATGCCTCTGGAGAAAGCCTCTGTAACTATATTGTAGAGAAAAGGTGAAATTGGGTCACCTTGCTTTATGCCCCTACTGGAATGGAAGAAGTCTGTTGCTATCCCATTTACTATGACTGAGAACCATGCAGATTCAATATTCTGCATAATGAGCTTGACAAAAGAGCCATGAAACCCAAACTGAAGCATTACAGAATTTAAGAAGGCCCAAGATACCCTATCAAATGCTTTTTGCATGTCTAACTTGATGATCATATTTCCCAGTTTCTGATTTTTAGGTAATAATCTGGCCATTTCCATCATCTGCAAAATATTGTCAGAAATTTCTTTTCCTTGCATAAAGCCAGATTGCTCCTCTGAGATGATAGTTGGCATACAAATCTTAAGTCTCTCCATCAGTACTTTTGAAAAGATTTTGTTCAGGAAGTTGGATAAACTAATTGGTCTGTAGTCACCAAATGAGCTAGGGTTTGGTTTTTTGGGTATCTATGCAAGCCATGTGCTTGCTATTGCTCTTGGAAGTCTTTTCCCTGTCATGAACTCCTCTGCTGCTCCCAGTAAATCCATCTTAATAATTTCCCAACAGTTTGTGTAAAATAATCCAGAAAATCCATCTGAGCCTGCAGCACTGTCTTTGCTCAACTCAAAAGTTGCCTTTTTAAGTTCCTCTAGATCAATGGCTCTTAATAGTTGGGAGTTGTCCTGGTCAGTTATGAGTTTTGGGATAACAGACATAAAATATTCCATATACTACCCTAAAAGGTCAACTTCTTCTAAACTCTCATTTAAAAATTTCTCATAAAATGTAGCAGCTTCTGTTTGGATTTCCAATGTGTCTGTGATCCATGTGGCATCTGCTCTCTTAATCTTGGTGATTTTTGCTCTGCACCTTTTTTCTTTAACAGAATTGTGAAAAAACTTTGAGTTTGCATCACCCTCCTGTAACCACTTGACCCTTGCCTTTTGCTTCCAAAATATGAGGCTTTCTTTTTCTGCTGTTATTAGCCTGGCCCTCCCTTCATTTAGCTCCAATAAATCTTGTTCAGTGCCACTCTGCTGATACTTGTCCTCCAATACTGATACACTTTCCTCAGCCAGAAGCAAGTTTTGATGTACATTCCCAAATGAGGATTTATTCCATGCTATCAATACAGTCTTCAATCTTTTCAATTTGCCCACCATACTAAACATTCCACTGTATTAACTAGGCTGTTCCCAACTATTCTTAACCACATCCTTAAATTCTGATCTATTCAACCACATTTCCTGGAACCTAAAAGGTTTTGGGGAGTGCTGAATTGTATTTTGGATGGTTATAAGTAGGGGATTGTGGTCTGAGGAAGTTCTATTTAATACATGGATGGATGAGTGAGAGAAGCTGGCTATCCAGTCCAGAGAACACAACCATCTATCTAGTTTCTGTAAGAGTTTGTCCTCTTTGATCCTGTTGTTAGTCCATGTGAATTGATTTCCAACAGTTGGTATTTCCTGAAGCTGTAATGCATCAATGAAGCCCTAAATTCTCTAATGCTACCTAAAGGTGGTCTATGCCTACCTCTTCTTTCCAACACAGATGCCACCGTGTTGAAATCACCAACATACATTGTTGTTTGATGGGGTAAATTACACAAATCAGACCATAACTGCAGTCTGGGACCTCTAGTAACATGAGCATAAACAAAAATTGAGATTCAAGTTGTCATTGATATCTTTTCTGAAATCTGAACCTGAATGAATTGATCTGATTCAGAAATGACATCAATGTCAAAATGGTCTCTATAGAAGAGCCATATTTTAGCTGATGAAACTGCAATACAGTGAGTAAATCCTATTTGATGCTGTAAGTTGCTAATATCATTACTATCATGCATAAGCTCTATAATACATAAAATTTGAACATTATGTAGTAGAATTAGAGTTCTAAGTCTTTCCATTGAGGTGCCATAACCTCTTATGTTTCACACTAAAATATTTGATTTAAAACTAATCATTTAAAAATAGTTTATTTTTGTTTTTGGTCTAAAGATTCTACTGAAACTTTCAGTCAGTCCCTTAGTTGCTGAAGATGAAGGAGATTTACCTGTAATCATTTGACCTATTGGAGATGATTTTTCCAAGCTATGCTCTTGCAGCATCTTCACTTGTGAATCAGAGATCCAACCTGTGTCCTCCTGAGCATCATCAAATGTGTCCTCAGAACTGTCATCACTGGGATTGTCCTGCAATATTTCAAAAGCATTTGATATTTTTATTGGTTGATATGTGACCATGGTGAGGTCACAATTGTGTTGTGTTGGCTGGGATGGGATTGTGAGAGGGTGAGTGAGTGTTTGTGAGTTTGTGTTGGTGTGACTGTGTAGCTTTGATAATTTTTTCTTCTTGTCTATATCTAGTTCATCAAAGGAGAAAAAGGATACTTGTGGCTTTTTCAAGCCCGTGAAGACAGTCTCTCCAGCATGTGGCTTAGACAACACCATTCTGGTTTCCTTCTCACTGCCTTTATTAGAGACCTTCACCCATGTTTGTTCTTTTTACTGAGGAGTTAGGCCAGATGAGCTTGCTCTCTCTCTGTCACGCTGTTGTTAGTTATTTTTCTGGCTTGGTGGAGCTTGTTGTTTCTCATAATGCTCCCTCTGATTCCTCTCTTGCCAGGCCTTCTTTAGCTCAGGGTGCAGTATCCTGCAATTTGCATTCTGATGCCCAATTTTCCGGCAGTGTTGGCAGTAGAGTGGGAGACTGTGATATTCAATTTCACAATCCTTATGATCATCAGGGAACCCAATTTGGATCGATGGCATAAGCTCTTTGGTGAGATCCAGCTCCACACAAACTTTCAAGGTTGAGGGTCTGGTGATGTGAGTTGTCGCAGAATCCATTTTGATGAATTTGCCGATTTGATTCCCTACATCCTGAATGAGAGTATTGTTGTAGTAATATAAAGGAATGTCCTTTACCGACACCCACACTGGTACCACCGCCGATTCGTGCTCCGGCGAGAATTCCGGTGACCACTTGAGTATTTTCATGGATGAACCTGCTACCAGCCAGAAAGCCTTCAACCAGCAACGCTGATAGTCCTCCTGGGTATCAAATCGGATCAGCACGTGTTTATAATCCAAAGAGCCAATCTGAAATCGGCCAGAGAACCCCATTTTCTGAAAAGCTGCTTGAATGTTGAACATTGCGGGCTTGGCTCGCTGAAACTTGCCGATGAGAGCATTTTCGTAGTGCTTGGATAGGATCTGGACTGATTCCTTTGTGTACATACATGTCGGCTTGCCGTTGAACGTAGTTATCGGTCGGATTTCTGGGTTCGAAGGTAGGGGAGATAGTGAGGGGGGTTGATTTGAGGCGGAAAGGATTTGGGTGTAGGATTTGTAGAAACGCCACCAGTTTGGGGCGGGGGAGCCCCCATTTGTGACATTTTGTGACCATTAACGGGGAAGTCAGAGTGTAACGGTTATATTGAAAAGGGAAAAGTGGACATTTGTGGGCGGCGCGTGTTGGTAATTGATGAGAGAGGTCAGAGCGTTTTCTCAAGCTCTAATCTATGAGGCATTTGTTCATCATCAAATCATCAGTCATTTATCGTCAATCATCGTCCTCATCATCAATAATTATAAAATCATCATCAATAAAAAATCATCAATCATCAAAAAAATATAAATGATATCAATCATCAATCAAAACTCACCAATCATCAAAAATTATTAATCAATCATCAATATGAAATCATCAATCGATCATCAGATCCACAATCATCAATTGATGATTGATGATTTAATATTGATGATTGATGATGATAATGATTAATAGGGAGATCAAAATGGTCCCTGGTCCGACACTGTACGAAGCCCTAGAGTGCGAACCACAGACTTATCACCTATCTAGAGCCATTAGCAATCAACTATTCCATATACTCCAGAGTGCAGTTTTACATGAACATAGAGAGGATAGGTTTAAATGGAAGCCCTCTATCACAAGTCAATTTTCCTTTGAATCTGTCTACCAAGCAATCATGACCACAAAAATCATCCTCCTCATCCCTGTCAAAATTTTGAAAGATTAGAGTGCCTAAGAAAATCACTTTATTTTTTTGGAGGCTCTTCGACTCCTTAATACCACTTGATGAGGTTCTCGTGCACTATAGTTTTCAACTGGCTTCTTAATGACCTTTCCGTTCCAACTATGATTCTATTGATCACTTTTGCAACCACTGCCCTCTGGCCTCCTCTAGTTGGGGTGAAATGCTAGCTAGTATTGGAATTAAGGACATAGTTTTTAGAGCCATTTGGGACAGACTATTTTATTATCTAACATATACTGACTTGTCAAGCTAACCTGATAAGGCTCTTATGTTATATAATAGTTTTGTGTCTCTTGAAGGCTAGAAATAAATTTGTTTTTGAAGATATTAGACCTAGTAGGGGCCACATCACTAAGGAGGTGAAAGATATTCTTCATCTCTCATTAGCTGCTTTTTAAGTTGCAGTTTCACAGAATTTTGATCTTCAACTACCTGTTGCTACTTTTATCCCTTACACCTAGAGACTCCTAGACCAAGGCTAAGAGTGATTAGATGGATCAGACCATATATATGTTTCAAACTTAATGTAGATGTTGTCTTTTCTGATACTAGCTGTGGAATTGGCTTTATTTTAAGAGACACATTGGCTAACTTCATTATAACAGGTACCAGTTTCTCTTCTTCATTCTCTCCTCGCAGAAATTAAGGCAATCATTACTGGTCACCACTTTGGTTCTTTTATGGCCAGCATAATTTCTGCATAGAATCTTACTCACTGGTTGGCATTTCTATGATACTTAATCCAATCACTGTACATGGTAAGCTCTTTCAACTGTGTGATCAGGCTCATTTACTAATTCAAGCTCCCATGCAACATACCCTCAAACAAGGAAACCTAGTTGCAGATTCACTTGTCAAACTAGGCCTTTCACATAAGCTTAATGTTATGTACACCTGGGGGATATGTTGCCTTCTGATATGAAGGCAATTGTCCTTCTTGAAATGCCTTCAATCAGATGCTGACTTCAATGCTTGTGTTTTCTTCAACTGCCCAACTCATATTTTCTCCTCTTTTAACTGGTATCTGGAGGGTGGAGGATGGAGCCTCAAATCCATACTTATATAACTAGTTTCTGTTTATTTCCTTTTTTATGCCGCTTTGACTTTTAAAATTTTCTAATAGGCTTTGATTAAGGTTAGCAGTATATAATTTTGTATAGAGATCACTCTATTCTTTTTGAAAGCCCTGAAATGCTTTTTGGGACTTTAGTCCGTGCAAAACATTACATATTCTTGGCCATTATGGTTGGAAGTCTAATACAAAAATTTCCCCACTCCTTGAATGGTTAATTTATCTTTAAAAAAATAATAAGTCATTTTTTTCGCAAAATACCTCCAAAATTGATTGTTTCTAATTTCCTCCCAAAATGCATATGATCCTTGATCCAAGGTCTTGCGTACACATCTTAACTCTAATTATCATGCATGTATATATTAGTCCAAATAAATCTATTTTTTGGGTCACAAAAATTTTCATTTTTTGAGTTTCTAATGTACTTTGATAGAAAAACCTCTTCAATAAATCTAATGTACTTTGGCTAACCCACTTGGTCAAAAACCAAATCATAAGGTCTTGACTAGGAAGAGCTCCAGGGTTCAAACCCCACCTTCTTCTCCCCCTGTGACTTTCTCCTAGTCTCAAAGTCTCCAGTCCCGCAAAGGCGTACTCATCTCAAAGCAGTGAGTAACGGGAGCCATCAGCTGGCGCATGAAGTGTAAAAAAGCAAAGTGCATCAGAGGGTGTCAACTGGGACCTTCACCCCATTCACATCATAAAGTAGATGACTAAGTAGAGGATCAGTATATTAGGCTAGATTGGGGTAGATTAGGATAGTTGTAGGAGATCCTTATACTTGTAATAAAAAAAGAAAAATCATTCGGGAGATCCAGAGGCTGAATCTAAAGCGTCACTCTCCACCACTAATATTAGGTATTGCTTAGCCATATGAAATTAGCTGCCTTCAGAGTCATCCCTCCGATTAGTTTTCTCACCATGCTTACACAAAAATAGCAAAAACTTTCTTGAATGTTAGTGTTTCTTACTGCTGGTGGAAACCATTTTATTTTATCTTCATGTTATGGTCTTGCTTTCCCCATAAATAAAGATGGCATATGCTTTATGATTAGCTTTTGTTCATTAGTTTGTCCGATCAATGTGATTACGAACACACAAATTAATTATTTTCTTTTGATAACATTTTTTTCTCAAATTATGGTTTTGATCAATATATATCATATGTACCTGCCAAACTTAATTTATGTACTGTACCGATTCCCAAGCTATGGGTACGTACGTACATACAATGTATTCCAACTAAAACCCTATCCAGTTCAACTTATTGCAGCACATTTCAACACAACACAGCACTGGTCAGCACAGCACAACATTCATCAGCACAACACAACACTCATCAGCACAACACTTTTCAGCTCAATGCATTTAAAGTCTAAATGGACACTATTTTTAAATTTTGTAAAAATAATATTAATTAAGTAAACTTTTTAGTTCGTAAAGAATAAACATTGTGTTTTTTCTTCAACTCAAATGAACATTATTCAACACTTTCACTACTATTCAGCACAAGATCAGCACAACTCAACACTCATCAGCACATCACAACACTGATCAATTCAGCACAACACCAAATAAGTTGAACTGGACAGGGTCTAAAATAATCCTAATTTATTGTTTGGTATATATGTCATGTACGTTTAAAACTGGAAATAATGTATATCATATCTGATTTACGGCAACATATATAAAATGCAAGAACCACTGTATCTATTTAATATGCAACATTTGATTTTCTTTATCATAGCACATTTGCTAATTTGATGTAACGGTGATCTATATCAATTTCGGTTATGTAAATATAAACCCAACTTTAAACTCTTATACATGTAATTCCTCCGATTCTCAAACAATGTTACAATTGTCTCACGTGAAACTAGTGATAATCTTGTATAAGAACGAGTAAAATTACGTCATAAAAATATATTTTTCTCAAATAATAATACTATATATTTTTCATACATAATTTATCATCAAACTAGAAAACACGTGTAATTTTTTAGCATGAAATGCGGAGTTGATAACCTTTACTTGATTAAAGATGATGGTTTCTAAACATCCGATTATCCAAATCTTTCAAGAAAATATTTATACTATTTAGATAAACAATGTATTTTCACATTTAAACGTTGGAAAATTAGTAATATAAAATAAAAAAACGTGTTGTTGTACTCTAAGTGTTTAAATAAGTGCTAATGTACCCTTATGTTTTTTAAAAGTGCCACTATACCCTCAAATGTATAATTTGGGCAGAATTTTTCTTTTGTCAAGTATAAAATGTCAAGAATACCCTCACTATTATTCAATGGCAAAAAAGAAAAATTGTAGGACGAAAATGCCCCAACCAAATCAATGAATAATCCCCCCTACCTAATTATTCATCTAATTCCCGCTTCCCTTTCACCTACACACCCAGTTAAGCAAGACAATCCAAATCCATAATACCAGTCACCGTTACTTTATCAGATGAACGCGTTTGAAGCCGAAGTTACCAAAACCATCGTGCCCAAAAATTAGTGTGAGTCGGGGGACCGAAACCGTCACACCCAGTAATAATTAGCGTGACTAGCTCAATTTACCAAAGGAGAGAATAGAGTTGGCGAGATTATGGTAATTTCACCAATGTTTTCAATTTGTTGAGTTTTTGGATATAAAGGTTAATTTTTTTTTCAATACTGGCCTACTAGATTCAGTCTGTATTTTGCTTATTTGCACTCCGTAATTTTGTTATATAATCATATATACAATAATTACGATATATAACTGATTTGCAAATGTATGCAATAGAAGTAATATTTATATGATGCATATGTCTGATATACATAATTATTGATCATATCATGTATATCGAAGACGTATTTTATTTCGGACTACAAAATAAGCAAAATACGGACTGCATCTAGCATGCCTCTTTCAATATTGTGCATTTATTCTGTAATTCAGTGATATTGATTTTTTGAATTTTTTTTGTGCCCAGGGGCAGGGGCATTTGGGTCAAGGGAAAAAAGTCCAACAAGTGAGGGTAAATTTGTCTTTTAGTTCAAAATGTTGTTGGAAAATTGACTTTATGGGTACACTTCTTTATTCAATGTAATCATAGGGGTATATCAGCACTTTTGAATTACTCGAGGTACATTGGGGGGTTAACCCTATAAAATAACTTGCATTTTTGCATTGAATTGGACATATATATACAAAGAGAGATAAATTTTCCCGTTTGTTGGCGACCAGATTGACCTCTAAATATCCTGCACGCTTAATTAACTGATTAATTATCTTCATAATTGCACGTAATTACCTGAAATGCGTGTTCCTTTCTCTTTATGCACGATAACCAGTAGTATAATCCTATCCAAATTTATTCAACCTTTAATACTCTGCTTGTTTGGAATCAAATTTAACCAGGAATATACCAAACAATAATCATCACTATATTTCGCACGCCCGTGACCGATGTGGACCGCCGCCGACCCATTCTAGTCGGTCCGAGTCGGCTCCCTTGTGGTTTTAATTTTTAGAAAAACATAATAATAATTTAACGAGTTTTCGTATAATTATTTCAGAGCTGGAGCAGTTTCTGTGTAAAATTCAACAAGACAAAAATAAAGCTCAGGACTTCTATTAGACCACTGTTAGGCACGTGACATGTTACCTTCATCGTCGATGCTGTTGTTTTCAGCAGGAAGAAGCTCTCTACTCGTCATTTCCACTTGCACCCGCCACGCGTTTCTATATATACTTGCGCCAGTAATTTTTCACATCTTTTAAAGTTATGTTTAATTGGTGAAGAATTTTTTTTAAAAAAATTAAACCACCATTGATGGAGAGCATTTTATTAGGCACCCCAAACCTATAATAAAATGTTTGTTACATTGAAGCCATATAGGTTAAGCCAGTGAAGCAGATAGCTTCCAAAAGCTGAGAAAAGAATGGCCAAAATGAATGCCTATTCTAAGGGCCAAGCAGATGGATATAGATACATTTTAAATTCATCACACAAACGGGGAGCAATTTAGTGATCGAATCAGCAAAGACCGAAGCACAACTTAGCCACCCGAATGAATGAAATTTAGAATGTTTTCCATCTGCAAGGTGATATTTACATCAAAAAATTAACTCCAAGACCATGCTGATCAGGAATTTTGAGTTGCTATATTCCAGTCTATGAGTGACTGAGTTGTCTCTGAGCAGGTTCACATGTTGATGAAGGCAGTCCTCTTTAACTACACAATTAACACACACATTTAGTAGCATCTGTTAACTTAAGATCTGACAGAGGCAATGCCTAGTCTGTCAAATCTCAGTAGACCTTTCAGAATGTCAGGAGCATGAGGAAATGATATAGATACAGATAGGCAAAGTGTCAGGGACCTTTTAGCCAAAAAATCTGCTGGTTGATTACACTCTTTGAATATGTGTGAGATATTGTGTGCATGTGTTTGCAACTTATAGCAAATGGAAAAATGGCCAATCAATGTCCATTGGATGAGAGATACCTGTGACAGCTTTGGAGCAGTCTGATTCAATATAAAAATTGCTGGAGTTCCTATGAAGTGCATCTGTGATTCCCTCTTGGATGGCCAAGATCTCAGCATGCAAAGGTGACTGAGCTGTGCAGTATTTCATCCTCATAGATATAGTGTTTCCTAACACATTTCTGACAATAATGCCTATCTCACAGAGACCATTTTTAAATGCAGCATCTACATTGACTTTAATGCCCCTATCTGGAGGAAACCACTTGATGATTTTGATCAATTTTGGTCTTTTATGTTTAATAAAAGGGATCAATTTTGAACTAATCAAGAAATGGTTCCTGTCAGAGTTCCCAACCAGTGGGTGTGCAGTGAAGATAAGAGAGACATATTTAACTATTAAGCTGCACGTTTCAGATGTAGATAAAAGACAGTTATCATACAGGGCTTTATTTCTCCTAAGCCATAGATGCCAAAAGATCACAAGAGCAGTTATTCTAATGACCTGATTGTGTATTTTTGAAAATCCCTGAACTGACAAGTAGAAATTGATTCTGGCTCTAAAGTTCAAAAAAGTGGGGGGGGGGGGGGGGGTGGATAAGCAGCAAAGAGTGCATCTGTGCCCATATTTGTCCATTTATCAGACAACTATTAAAATAATGCTCTATAGTGTCATGATGACTACAAAAAAGGCACTTAGATGGAAGATGAAAAACAAATTTGACCAGGACTTCAGGAAAAGGTAACAAGCTATTTATGAGTCTCCAACTGAAAATTGATACCTTTTTAGGAAGGCTTCTATCCCATGTTTTGGAGATTAGTTCAGCATTTTGGGGACTTCTTTCTCTGAATGCTTGATAAGCAGAACTGATTGAGAACTTTCCATTGGCTCCAGGATTCCAGATTAATCTATCTGGATGGTTGAATTTAAGCTCAGCAGCCTGCAAAAGTTGAAATAAGTTGGTAGCCAAGTGTGGCTCCAGTAGGTTAGAATAATAAGGCTTTCTGCTACAGAACTCAGCAACAGTGATCTGTGGGAATGGGATGTCTATATGCTGTGGCCAATTATAGTACATGGCACCAGTTCCCAACCAGTTGGCATCCCAGAATGGGCTACTGCCATTACCAATTAGTACCTGAGATTGAGAGTTTGCAAGTTCAGTCACAAAGCAGATTCTTTTCCAAGTCAAGGAAGATTTGTATATCTGTGGCAGGGACCAAATATGTCTTGTCCAGATGGCAGAATTTTGTTGCATCTTCCACCAGAGCTTGCAAGAGAATGCAGTAATAACTGTCCTGATATCTCTGACTCCAATGCCATTTTCTGTTGTGGGTAAGCACATACCAGACCATTTCTTCCAGCTTCTCCTCTGACCATGTTCAGATTCTCCCCATAAAAATTTAGAACAAATCCTTTTCCATTCTTTTAACCACCTGGATTGGAGGTTTAAGGACTGAGAGGGTGTGTGTAGGGATTTCCAACATCACATAGTTAATAAGCACCAGCCTGCCAGCAGTGGAGAGCCAATGATTTTTCCAGTTGACTGTAGGTCTCTCCATTCTCTCCAGAAGTGGCAAATAATGACTGACTAGGTTCCTTCCTCTGAAAACTTGCACTCCAAGGTATGAAAAAGACATTTTTCCCAATCTCATTCCAAGGAATCTCCTTGTGACCCTTGTTCTATCAGTTACAGTGCTGTGTTTAATAAAGAACTCAGACTTAGAGTAATTTATTTTTTGGCCAGAAACAAGCTCATAAGCCTGAAGGAATGATCTCAGTCTTCTCAGATTCTTTTTCTTTCCATTGACAAAGATGGCAGTGTCATCTGCATACATGAGGTGGGAGATGGTGCTGACATTTCTTGGCATTTTAAAACTTTCAAGGTACTGGTTCCTCACTAACTCTTTGATGCCTCTTGAGAATGCCTCAGTTATGATATTGTAGAGGAATGGGGAGAGAGAATCCCCCTGTTTGATCCCTCTTGTTGAGGGGAAGAAGCCAGTTGCAGTGCCATTTATTAATACAGAGAACCAGGCAGCCTCTATATTTTGAAGAACAATCTTGACAAATGAGCCATGAAAGCCAAACTTGAGCATCACTGAGTTGAGAAAGGACCAGGAAACCCTATCAAAAGCCTTCTGCATATCAAGCTTTACAATGAGATTTTCTGAGCAACTGCCTACATTCAGTAACTTGATCATTTCCATCATCTGTAATATATTGTCTGTTATGTCTCTGCCCTGCAAGAAACCAGACTGCTCCTCTGAAATGATACTGTTCATCAAAGGCTTCATTCTGTCCATCAGCACCTTGGAGAATATTTTATTCAGGTAATTAGACAAGTTAATTGGCCTAAATTCTCCAAAATTTGCTGGATTGGCTTTTTTTGGAATCAATACTAACCAGGTACTAGAAATGGCCCTAGGTAACTCTTTCCCAGAAAGGAACTCAGAGGCTGAGGATAGAAGATCATCTTTAATAATCTCCCAGCATGAAGTATAGAAATGCCCAGAGAATCCATCTGAGCCAGGAGTGCCCTCTCTATTAAGGCCAAAGGTTGCTGCCTTTAGTTCCTCCATGTCAATGACTTTCAGTAGGGCTTGGTTATCATTTTCTGATATGATTGTAGGGATAACCTTCATGAAGTGCTGAAGATATTGCCCAGTGAGGTCTGATTCCTCAACTTTTTCATTTAAAAGTTCTTCAAAAAATCTGGAACCCTCCTGTCTGATTGTCTTAGGTTCAGATAGCCAAGCTCCAGTGCCATCCTTAATCTTTGTGATCCTTGCCTTGCATCTTTTCTCCTTCACTGTATTGTGGAAATAACTGGAATTTGCATCACCCTCACTTAACCACTTGACTTTAGCCTTTTGTCTCAAAAAAGTTGAAACCTCTTTTTCTGATCTAATTAAGATTGCTCTCTCCCTGTTCAGGCTTACCAGGTCATCCTCATGTCCAGACTGCTGATAAATTTCCTCTAGAGCAGCAACCTTGTTTTCAGCATTGATTACATTCTGATGGACATCTCCAAAAGAAACTCTATTCCATTGTCTCAGTCTGGATTTCAGTCTCTTGAGTTTGAAAATCATGTTGTATAGCCCAGTGAAGTGTGTAGGCTCCTCCCAATTCTGTTTAACCATCTCTGAGAAGTCATGTCTTCCTATCCACATTTCTTGGAATCTGAAGGGTTTGGGGAAGAATTTGAAACTCTTTAAACAGAAAACTAGTTAACACAATTAAAAAGTGGCCCTTCTCCTTGTAGCTGACAACCTTCGGCTTCTTTCCCTTTTTCTTTAGAGATAGAGCCGCTTTCCTTTCCACTTCCGTCACTAGTAAATAAATCAGAGGCTTGTCCGTCTGTTTATATACCACTGACGATGCTGCGAGTTTAAATTGAGACAGGACTTAACCTCCTTAAGAGTTACCGTTTCTTTCTCAAAAGTAAGAGATTGAACAAAATACTCATATGAATGCGGTAAATAAACTAACAACATCAAAGCAAAATATTCATCATCAAAGTTCACACCTATATTTCGCTATTCTATTAACATAGTATAGAAATGATCTATGTGATCCTTCATGGACGTACCTTCCTACATCCGGAAACTGAATAAGCTTTGCTAATTCAGAAGCAATTTGTTCGTCAGAGACTTCGTCATGCGAATTTCTTTGGTCGAGAAATTTTTCGTTAGAGGCTCTGCCTCTCACAAGTCTTGATGATGCATCACAGACTGCATCTTGACCTGCCACCGACTGAAATTGTTTTTCCATTGAACCGATTGAATTTCACGTTCAGTAGCCCAACTATCTTTCTCCTCGATCAGATCTTCGATCCGACTGTCCAGATCCAACCAACCCTGCAGAATCCTAAAGACCTACCCACGGATCCAACCAGAAACTCTAATACTAGTTTGTTGTGCGGAATATTGAGAAAATAGCAAATAAACGTAAAGAGAAAAACAAGAACACAAAGATTTATGTGGTTCACCAATGATTGGCTACATTAACAGGAAGGAGACATATTGCATTAGATAAGTACCCAGATTACAATTGTTCCTATCGTTTAATGCCCAGAAACCATATGAATAAGTTACACTGAGACCCTCCGTTCTAACTTGCAATAGCGGCTATTATAGCATTCAAGGCATATACCAACGCCACATCAGTTCTATTTCCTCAACTATAATAATTGACTCGATTCCCAAAACTACTATACCATAGGATCACTAGCTCCCTAAAATGCGTCTGAACTAGCTGATTTTCCACCACTGACATGATCCCGCATGACCCACACCTGCTACCTAGGCTACTGCTGCTTACCACCTCTAACCTTACGGTTTCCCTTACCCTCATCCATTTCTACTCTCCCTTGCAGGTCTGTGCGAGGTGATCTAGGTTCTTATAAAATGATGCTCGGTGTGCGCTGCCTGTAGTTCCCTGGCCTTCCAGAAGTCCTTACACGCGTCCTCGACATGAGTGTGTTCTTAATAATGCGGGCACCAGGGCTTGTAGACTTGCAGTAATTGTAGAGAATCCTCCGAGCTAGGTTATTCCCATTCGACTAGTGGAAATTGTA
The DNA here is from genome assembly GCA_948330725.1 of Sherardia arvensis. Classification (NCBI taxonomy): domain Eukaryota; kingdom Viridiplantae; phylum Streptophyta; class Magnoliopsida; order Gentianales; family Rubiaceae; genus Sherardia; species Sherardia arvensis. The sequence continues at coordinate 18,453,370 of OX415235.1, forward strand.
GACCTCCTCTCTTAGTTTCTTTGAGGTATCTATGTAGATAAGCACACGTGCGAAGAACCCCACCAAGTCTCGTGTCCCATTCTCTGTTACAGCCACAAAACGTGAACTTCTCATTCGACTGGATCCTCGACAGCTAACCTGCGAATATATGAGCAGTGGCTAGCTCAGCGCGGGGAGGACGATACCCATTCCCGCTCCGATGCCAAAATTAGCTCCCTCTAACAGTCTATATAATCTTATCTCAACAGTGTTTGTGTGTGCTTACCTTCTGCCTTTCCCCTCTGCTTCCCTTTATACTGAGCCAAGGTTTAGGTGTATAGGGTTTAAGGCTCAAGTGGATGGGCTTACGTCGGGCCGTGTCTCCCTTACCCTCACTTCCTTTCTCCTGACGTTGGTGGGCCTATTGGGCTGGTGCTTGACCAGCCGCTTGGGCCGTTGACCGGATCGTCAGGCCCAGGATCCTCACAAGTCCCCCCAAGTGCAAGTCCGTGTTGCCAATTGCGGGCGAAGGACTGAAAAGACTAAAATGGGCCTGACTCTTGCTCTCTCGCGCGAACGATTCCGAACTCCCTCTTTAATGCATGTTAAATGTGTCTCCCCCAACTTCGTTTCTCGATGGTGCATGGGCCCGCCTCGATCACAACTCCCCACGCAGCCTTAAATTCGCTACCGCTTCCTTTTATTTGAAGACATCCCATTTTCATTCTTCTTCTGTTTTTTTCATCTCAAAGCTTCTCCGCCGCAGCGTTGCTCCGTCTCTACTCAGGTATTTCTCCCTCTTCATAATCTCTTTTATTCCGGCGACCTTCTTAGACCCCTCGGTTCCCGTCCTACTGATGGCTATCCGGCGTATGGGCCCCGATCATGGAAGCACCACTACGGTCGGCGATGTAGAGGGTTCAGGGAGAAGTGCCGCAACACGGTGGGGCTTGGATTCTCGGATTTGGAAGATCAGATCCGCCTCCCGAAGGCCGGGCAACTAGTGGCGGAGGCCCCCAAGGGTTTTACCGCCATCTATTGCGAATACCTTTTTGCCAGCGGCCAGCGCTTCCCGTTGACCAGTTTCTTCCAGCAAGCTTTGGCCTTTTTCGGCCTCGACCTCCACTATTTGCAGCCCAACTCCGTCAAGGCTCTGATTGGGTTCTAGATCGTGTGTTCCCAGCAGCAGATCGTGCCCTCACTTCCCCTGCTGCAGGTGTTCACCTATCCTTGCGTTGACAAGGGCTACTGTCACATCAAATTCCGGCCGGCCATCGGCAAGTCACTGCTCCAGAAGAGGCCCAAGAAATTCGGCTGTGGGTCGAAATTCGTGTACGTCGCCAACGAGCTGGTGTGGGGCCCTCGCGCCAGTCGGGTCAAGTACCCGGTCGGTGACCCGGCGACCCGCGGGCTCCGGCCTAGTGACGGCGAGGCGGCTATGCTAGACCTGGAAGTGCGCAAGTTGAAGCAAGGGGCCATGCTGTGGACCGCGGTTACACTACACCAAATCGGGTCTTCGCTGACAAGCCAAAAGCGTCACCAAAGCCTCAATTTTCGTCACTAAATGCTTTAGCGACGAAAATAAGTGTCGTCAAATTCGCGATGCAAAAACAACGGAGCCAAAGGGTGGGGCGACGATTTTGCTGTTCATCTGTCACAAAAGTGTGTCATTGGCGACGATTATTTTTTCGTCACCAGTCTAGTGACGCACGTATTTGTCACTGATTACCTGTCACTAATGGGAGCCGATCCGTCACCAATGGGTAACCTTTAGTGACAAAGAAATAGCGACCAGATTTAATGGTCACTAAATTAATCCTTTGGTGACAATACTTGAGCGTCACAAATAAGAGACGGTCAACGTTTATCTAACCGTCAAACTCTTTAGTGACGCTGTTTAGTGACGAAATTGGACTGTCAATATAATTGTAATAAAATAATACAAAAATAAATTAAATTGCAGAAAAAAATAAATGTTGCAGAAAAAATATTATATAAATAATAATAATATTCATACACTAATCTTCCTACATCCAAAGCACCCTACCTAAGTATCTACTTCTATTTCTACTTCTACTTCTAAAAGAGTATATGAAACTAAATTTATACTAGATTGACCACCTCTCAGATCCTCAAGATTGTTTTGGCAAGCTTCTTTCACCATCATCACTTCATGCTTATATCGCCAAGTAGAACCTGAAAGTTTTCAAAAAAAAAAAAAGTAGTATCAAAATTAATGGAGGCTGAAACTGAAGGATAAAAAATGTGAGCATATCCTTATGTAACTGTGTCTGAATCAAGGAATTGTGAGGACATATTCTAAGCAGTAAAAGACAAACAGACCAATTTGTTTTATGTTATGTCAAAACATCACATTCAACAGAATGTCTCCAAAGCTTTTGGAGACAATTAAAAAAAGTGAAAACCAAGTGAAAAAGCACGACGACACAAGTAGAGCTTCATTACTCATTCAATTAAAAAACACCGTGTAACTAAACCATACAAATACTACCCCCTAACTCCCTGTCCAGAGAAAAGATGGCACTTTGTAATACTAAAGACAGTATTAAAATGGATAATTCATGGCAAGGAATGTGGTACTAACACGAAAGCAAGTGGCTCAGTAATCCAACGATAACATTGCTAGGAAACTTCAACATTTAATTATAAGCCCAACAAGTACTGACAGAAAATTTTGTGTGGAATGATCAATATAATTCTTTTCCAATTCTAATTTTCTCAATTGCACAGCTAAACTTTGTCAGGACTCCTAGCGAACAAATATGTTTAGTCCCATAACCTTTTATGCAATATTCATAAATAAATATCAATGGAACATTAGAAATGATAGTGACTTGAACACAATGAGCATCCCATCAGAGTAAAACATGAAAATAGAGGGACGGAAATAACGACCTGAACTTGCAGTTGAAGTTGTTTGAGGTACTCAATGGCTTCATCCAACATTGATGCCTTGTCTGTCTATACAGTAAAAAAGGCAAAAATTTCAAGCTGGGATATCCTTAACTTCTCACTTTATTATAATCAAATAGGAAGAAATGAAATGGAACAGATTCTCACTTTGTTAGAATTAGGAATCAGATTCGGCAACTGCAGTCATTGAGAAAGAAACCACAAACAGCACATAAACATAGAGTTCCACCACCAGAATATATTAACATTCACAAGTTAGATACACTCTTCATCAAACAAAAATACATGCACTTCAAAAACTTAGCGTATCTAACTTTTTGAATCCACATGACATCAATACCTTGACTGTTTTAATATGCTTGCCCTTCACCTCCTCCATCATTCACTCAACCTAGCTTTCATAATCAACAGTTTCATCAGTATCAACATAAACAAATCTTAAAAAAAAACAGCAATCCAATAAAAACAGAGATATTGCTTACATCCAAAGCTACAGAATCACCGAGTACATAAAATTCAAAACCCTAGAGCACAAATTAATACTAAAATCCAGTAAAATCATAAGCTTATGCAAAACTAAACCAAGGCATACAATCAGTTCCATTCAATCAAATAAGCAAAATAATCGAGAATCAAAGGGGGCTTACTCGGAGGTGGTGAGCACGTTCAGCATCCCCTGCGCGGCGGGCTCCACCAGCTCCTTCTGCGGGTCGACCGGGTCCTCCAGCGTGCACGGCGACGCCAGGTGGAACACGCCGCAACCGGCGCAGCCCTCCACGGCGGCGGCGACGAGGAGGCTGGCCTCGTGGGTGATTACTTTGGCGGCGGCGCATGGGAGGGAGAAGAGGTGGGAGGCGTCGGAGCCGGGGAAGATGGAGGCGTGGATGGTGGTGTGCCGCTGAGCCGACAGAGAATCGGAGCGAGGCTATCGGTGATGGGTGGTACAGAATCAAGGTCGTCGGCCGTGGGGTGGATTAGTAGAAACGCCGGTCAACAGCGTCGGGGCGAATCGAAATCGGGAAGGCTCGGAGGCGGTGCCCGTGGTGGTAGCCTCCTCCTGATCCAGAGATTGATCGTGGTGGAAAATAGAAGGATAAGGTGAGGTGTTAGAGATGGGCCTGAGGCGTTCATGGCTGAGATCAACAGAAGAAATAAATTGACGGTTCAGATTAAAAAGAAATAAATATATTTAAAACCTTCCAAAATTAATAAATATATTATTATAGTTAAAAAATAATTTTAACATTTCAGAAACAAATAGATTATTGTACTCAAAAGAAATTTTTTTACTTATTATTATAATCACATTTAAAATACAACTTTTATGATAATGTTAATTAGTACGAGAGATTCATTTGATATGAGTACAAGAATTTCATTTAAAATATATCTCTTATAAGATTTGACAGTTGGTTAGATATACAAGTTTAGATAGAGTTATATAAAGTTAAATTAGATTTTATCTTTAATTAGTTATATTTAGTTTAGTTAGAGTTTATAGAAACTCAAGTAAGAATACTAGACAGTTAGTAAGTTATATTTAGTTTCGTTAGAGTTTAAATAAAGTCAATTAAGAATTAACATTTGATTAGTTACATTCAGTGTGGTTAGAGTTTAAGGAAAGTCAAGTAATATTTGATCTCTAACTAGTTATAGTTAGTATTCATAATGAGTTTCACTTTTGATTAGTTACACAGATCAATTTAGTTAGTGTATATAAAGAGTCAAATAAGATAAGTCAAGTAAGATTTTACATATTGTTAGTTATTTTCGGTTTAGTTAGAGTTTATAGAAAGTCAAATAAGATTTGAGATTTGGTTGGTAATATTCGGTTTTCTTTGAGTTTACAGAAAGTCAAATAAGATTTGATGTTTGGTTAGTTACAGTTAGTATTTATACCCAGTTTCACTTTTGATCACTTATACTCCGTTTAGTTAGTGTTTATATAAAGTCAACTAAGATTTTACATTTGGTTAGTTATATCCAGTTTAGCCAGAGTTTACAGAAAGTCAAGTAAGATTTGAGATTTTGTTAGTTATATTCAGTTTTGTTAGAATTTACAGAAAGTCAATATAGATTCGATCTTTGGTCAATTATAGTCGGTGTTTGTAGTGAGGTTCACTTTTGATTAGTTATACTCAATTTAGTTAGTGTTTATAGAAAGTCCAGTAAGATTTTACATTCGGTTAGTTATATTCAATTTAGCTGGAAAGTCAAATAAGATATGATCTTTGAGTAGTATAATATTGAACTTAGTAAGTATTTATAAAAAGTCAAGTAAGATTTGAGATTTGGTTGGTTATATTAATTTTAGTCAGAGTGTATAGAATGTCAAGTAAGATCTTTCATTAGTTACAAATAGTTGTTTACAATAAATCAACTATGACGTTTGATTAGTTATTATACTAATCTAGTAGTGTTAGTATAAAGTTAAGTAAAATCTGACAGATTATTAGTTAAACTCAGTTTAGCCAAGTAATATGCACTTGGTAGAGCAAGTTGGCTTTTCGATCTGATGTTGTATATGACAAGATAAATCCAAGTCGGTTTGTAGTATTTCTACTTACTTTCCGGAGTTTCATTTAGATCAGATTTGTAGACACGAGGGATTTCATCATTTGATTATCGAGTCTGGTTCGCGTTAGGCACCATACGGATGACCTAATTCTCTAGAAGCAACCAAGAAGGTCTCCTACTGGCATGAGGGGGTATCATCAATGTTTAAAGAGACTGAGGTTGGAGTGACTAGGGTTTTAGGGGATCGTCCGATATCACCATCAGTCTGCAGTCAGCCAGTTTGACCTGGTTTGGTCGAAAGAGCCGCTGACGGTGACTATTATTACAATTATAATATGGTTGGCGAGAAAATGGTTGTGCTCCCGCCCTTTTTTTAGTGGGAGTATATATTTTATTATGAACTACTACTACCAGAGCTTTGTCTTGCAGATCGGTTCGTGAGTTGGGTTCGTGATCAAGCGTGTGTTTCAGACATCCATAAAAAATTCTCTTAATTTGTACTATTATCTTTTCATAATGTATTATTTTTTATTTTAGTTCAATTCCATTCAGTTTTTTATAAATAAGGTTGAAAAATAAATTATATTAAGGACGTGCTTCATATTACCTAAGTTTTTTGAAAGTCCGACTTTCTATAGCGCTGTGGATTTCCATTACACATATAAGCTCAAACACTATATTTTTTATCAAAACATTATTCACTTTAAGGTAAATATATGATAAAATATATTTTTATGTTAACGCAAGATATTTTATAAAAAATAATTGTTTCAAAGTTACGAAACTATACCGTTCAAATTTATTGTTCAAGTTTATTGATACATCGTTTAAGTTGAAATGCATAAACGATTCCTTGAAAGATTTTGGAGACCAACTCTAATGTAATGTATATTATAATTAAAAATCAATTTAAGAAAGATAAAAGTTATTAAACCTATTAAAAAAATAAAGCTTGGATTAATACAAAAAGAGGGAAAATGGTCATGTATTTGGCGGGAATATATTTACTTGGAAAGAATATGGTTGGCGGGAATATTAATAAAGGGCGGGAGCACAAGGGCGGGAATAATTTGGATAAAATTATTTTTACATAACTTCTAACATTATATTATTTTAAATATCCAAACACACGTTTTTCAGATTTTGTTCCAATATTTTATCAATTGTCAATTACATTTTTGCTAAATTTTGGCCCAGGCTAGCCTCCTAGACGCAGTCCGAATGTTGCTTCTTTGCGATCGGTATTCTTATTATATAATTATATATAATAATTTGGATATACAATTGATTTGTAATTATATGTAATAAAAGTAATATATATTATGCATATGTCTGATATAAATAAATATGCATCATGACATATACATTAAAGACATAGTATTTATTTTGAACGGTAAATACAGACTGCATTTGTCATCCTTTATTTTAAAGTCTCAATGACTCATTTTGTTCCTTTATATTTTTTTGTCGCCGTAGCTTTTAATGATGAAAGCATTTCCGTCACTGATTATTTAGTAACAATACCATTTTCGTCACTAAAGTAACAGTAACGAAAATATTCTTGTCGGTAAATTTTTGTCACAAAATTTCGTCACTTTCATTTTTTTCGTCACTAAAGTCGTCACTAAATGGCAATAATTTGACGGGAAATGATTTTCGTCACTAGTATCGTCACTAAATGGGTTATTAGCGACGAGATGGATTTTTGTCACCATGCATTACACAGTTGACGAAAATCTGGTGACGATATGCTATTGTCGTTACAAATGACCCTCATTAGTGACGACCCCTTGTGACAGTTTGTCGCTGAATGCCAGTTTTGGTGTAGTGTTAACTCCGACAAACTCCTGAGTGAGTGCGGCCTCCCTCACTGTCGGCTTGACATTCCCGTTCACTCAGCTTCATCTTCCGAGGGTCCGGAAGGTCGTCCAACGCTTAAACTTATCATCATTCTGCCTTTTCGTTTCTTACTCAGTGATGCTGTTCTGCTAATTTCTCTTGTCATTGTATTTCACAGACTCCAGGAACGTTGAGGACGAGGTCAACATCCAGCCGGACGCTCAATCGGACGTCCAAACTACCGAATCACTTATGGAGAACGATCACCGTCGTTCTCAACGTCGTCAGGTTCGTTCCTCTTCGTCCCAGCTCACCGATAGCCGCGCCCAGCACTCTGAATCCCATCTCAACGTCTCCGTGCCTCCTCTCAATTCCTCCCCGCGCATCATCGACTTGGAGGAGGACAACTCTGGCGGTCAAGGGGGAAACATAAGAGGCCCGTGGGGGAGCTGATGACCGAGAATGCCACCGGCGGGTCGTCCTTGCCACACACTGACGATCAGCACCGGAGGAAGCTCCTTAAGGCGGGGTCGTCCGGCACCAGTGTGCCGCCTCGTCCGGCGGGTCCAACATTGACTACTCTAAAAGGTCGTGCCGAATTCATGGCAACGGCACTCCCAAAGGGCCATCTTGAGGTGTGGCGTGCCAATATCCTGGTCAACTTCCACAACTCAGCCAGCCTCATGGATCGATACGACTCCGTCAGCTTGAAGGAATGTCTTGTCCCTTTATCCTTCTATTTTGATCTTCCTCCCGCGCTTGTCGTACTTTGTCGGCCTCCTGCATTCCCGATCTCTCAATTTGGTAATTTGGTAATTTGAACCTCTAGGTGGCTTGCTTGTCTGCCTCCCTAAGGGGTGAGCTGGGCCGACTGAATCACGATGCTGCTCATTCCCGTGGGGTGTTGGTGTCCTGCCAAGCAGCTTTCCAGGCCGCTCGCAATCTCAACCAGAAGCAGGAGCAGATAATCAGCGAGCTAAACGAGACCATCGCCAACGCCACTCCGGTCACTCTCCAGGCCAAGTTGGATGAACTGATGGCGTCTCTGGCGGCCCTTCAGGGCGAGAAGGGAGCTGCCCTTGCCGAGCGGGATCTGGCCAACGAGAAGTTGAAGGAGGCGGAAGCTCAACTCGAATTCTTCGAGGCGATGCGCGCCAAGTTGCAGAAGGCAGAGGACGCCCTCGCCAGTTATGACACTCATGTTGCCGTCACCGACGCCAAGTACAAGTGGGTCGTTGAGGTCGATTTCCCCAACGTCTTTCTGAAGATTGCCTCAAGCGACAATGCACGCCGGCGCTTCCATTGAGCGATCTACCGGTCCTTCGATCTGGAAGAGATGTATGCAGACGACGCCGCGCGTTTCGACCGCTCTTTGGACGAACTATTCTCCGTCTTCGGTAAGTATCCGTTCACGGAGTACTTCTCTGAGCTATCTGCAGACATGGCCCCTGAAGCACTCATAAAGTGGGCTCCTCCCCAACGCCCCGAGCCACTGCTGCCTTCGGCCACATCGACGACTTATCCGTCCGGCCAAAGGGACTGCCAAAACTGCTGAGCTGGATGCGCCCGATGGCCTGCTTGAGGATCTTGAGGGATCTGGCCTGCTGAAAGACGACCCTACGACTGAGCCTACGGCGGAGAACGTCGACGAGAAGGTGGAGGGCAACTAGAAAGCCTGAAAGAATCGCCCTGCATGGTGTTGTTTACTTTTGTGCCGCCTGTGGCTTCAATTCCTTTTCATGTCCTTGACAATTTCCTTTATTTGGTTTTGTACGAACAACGTTCTTGACTTTGTTTTTATTCGATGATGCATCTTTTAGTCACCCCTTAGTCATCTTTTAGTCTGCTTTGTTGTCTTGCTGACTGTTGAGCTCGGTTCACCGTCGGACTTGTTGTCGACGTTCACCGTTGAAATGGCTGAATCAGCTGTGCTCTCAGACAACTTGGGGGCTACGAGCTAATTACATCTGCAAGATTATGAAATTGGCTAAGTGTTGCCTCGACGACCCGTTGGGCTTACCATCGAGTTTACCGTCGGGCTTTTCAGTCAATGCGAATGATGGAGCGTCTGAGGTGGTTGTACCCTCATAAGGTTCGAGGGCAGCGAGCTCAGTTGTGTCACCAAGCAAACAGAGCTTGGTTGGACCATGTTGAGCTGACCGTCGACTAAGCCTTCAGACTCTTGGGTAGCTAAACATAAGTATCGCTAAGATCTGATTTATATTACTTGCCACAAAAGAAGACACAAATCTTCCCTCGCCGAGCGGTGAGGTGAGATGATCACGTCTGGAATCCTATCAAAAGTGTTTTTTGCCCACAGGTTAAGGCTTACTAAATTTCATACATAAATATCCAGGCTGATACCTGGTCATCCATAGAACTTCCTGAGGTACCTCATGTTCCAGGTCCGGGGATAGGTTCACCCGCCATGGTGTGGAGTTTGTAAGCTCCATCGCCAAGTACTTCCGCCACCTGATACAGACCCTCCCATGTGACGTCCAGTTTCTTCGTCCCTTCTGCTCGGCTGGCCTCATTTTTCCGGAGGGCGAGCTCGCTTACCATCAACGAGCGGTCCCTGACGCGGCTATTATACCTCTACTCGACGTAGGACTTGTACGCCGCCTCCGTCAACGCTGCCTTCTCCCTCCGATGCTCGAGCTCGTCCAAAGCGGCGCGAATTTCTTCTTCATTTTCTGGTTCGGCCAACGGTTCAGCCAGCCTTGGCGATGGTACGATCACTTCCGGGGAAATGATTTCTTCGCTCCAATAACATAAGAGGTACGGGGACTCTCCCGTGGCCGTTTGGGGCGTCGTTCTGTATGCCCACAGGACCGATGAGACTTCTTCCACCCAACTCCCTTTAGCTTGATCGAGTCGCCGCTTCAACCCTTGGACGATGATCCCGTTGGTGCACTCCGTTAAGCCATTCGCTTGGGGGTGCGCCACTGATGTGAACCTCTGTTCGATTCCGAGCTGGGCACACCACGACTTGAAAGGCTTTCCTTCGAACTGCTTCCCATTGTCGCTCACGATGGTTTTAAGCAGCCGAACCGGCAAACGATGTTCTTCCACGCAAAGTTCATCATCTGTTTCCCGGTGATGGTCGCCACGGCCTGGGCCTCCGCCCACTTTGTGAATTAATCCATTGCTACCACAAGGAAGCGCCTCTTCCCCGTTGCCACCGGGAACGGACCAACTATGTCAACGCCCCACTTGGCGAAGGACCACTGGCCCGATATGCTCTTCATCGACACTCTTGGGGAATGCAGCACCTTGTCATGTGCCTAGCACTTGACACATTTCTTTACCAGCTCGTCGGCATCAGTCCTCATGTTCGGCCAATAAAAACCAGCCCGCGAAGTTCTGAGGGCCAGCGTCCTTGCTCCTTGGTGGCTCCCGCGGGTTCCCTCATGCGGTTCGGCCAACAGTCGACCCACCTGCCGCGGTGAGATACACCTCACCCAGGGCTGTAAGTATCCCTTCTTGTAGAGCACGCCGTCCTTCAAGGCGAACTCCAGGGCTCTCCTCTCAAGCTGTCTCGCCTTGGGACTCGTCCGCTGAACAAGTACTCCCTGATCGGGGTCATCCAATTAGGGGGTTCATTCGAAACGGCTAACGACTACAATCCTTCCGTCGACCTTGTTGCCAACGTCTCCACCAACAATCCTTTGGACAGATGACTGCTGACTGTCGAGACTAGCTTGCTGAATGCATCAGACCATCCCATGCCCCTTCGACGGGGGACCCTGGTGACGTATCCCGAACGCCCGAGCGGATGCGCTCAGCAAGGGCTTTTACGTCACAAGAGCTTGCTGAGCGCATCAGAACAAGTACTCCTCTCGGGATCCGAGACGATCAGACCAGCCCATGCCCCTTCGACGCTAGACGCGCCCGTCCTATCCTCTCGATGTCGGGCCCATCGTGGAATATCTGTCACCTCCACCGTCGGGGTCGAGCTTGGGATCTCTGTCGACGAAGGGATTTCCGCTAGAAAATCAGCCATCACCTACCCTTTGATCGCCTTCCTGGGGGCATATTGGATTGCGTGCTCTCCTAACTCGACCGCCCATTTAGCTAACCTGCCCGACGAATCGGGTTTCGCCAAGATGGCTTTCAATGGCTCGTTCGTCAGGACGACCACGGGATGTTCCTGGAAATAAGACCTTAACCTCCGTGCCGAATGGATGAGAGCGAGGGCCAGCTTTTCTTGATCTGTGTAGCAGGTCTCCGCGCCCTGCAAGGTCCTACTCACGTAATACACCGGGCGCTGCACCTTGTTCTCTTATCGGACCAGTGCGCCGCTGACTACTTCGGCGCCCGCGGCCAGGTATAGGAAGAGGGTCTCCTCGTTCACCGGCGGTGATAGCGTCGATAGTGTCTTGAGATGTTCCTTTAGCTCCCGAAATGCCTCGTCTTCTGCGGGACCCCATTGCACGGCTCCGCCCGGGCCAACGCACCCCTTGAGGGCCTTCAGGAATGGCAACGACCTCTCCGCCGCCCGGGACAAGAACCGGTTCATCGCGGCTAACTTCCCGTTGAGGCTCTGGATGTCTTTCACCGTTTTAGGGGCGGGCATTTCCACGACCGCCTGCACCTTCTTCGGGCTCACGTTCAAACCCTGGTTCGACACCATCCCAGGAATTTCCCTGACCCGACGGTGAACTGGCATTTGGTCGGGTTCAACTTCATTCATATCTCCTTCAGCCTGCCCAGTGTCTCGTCCAAATCTCCGATCAGATTAGTGAAGTATCGGCTCTTGATGACCATGTCATCCACGTAGATTTCTGTTAATGTATATATATTTATATAGTTGAAGGGCAGTTTAGTCATTTTGATGGTATCTCTATAAACCCTCATATGTAACTCTTTATCATTCATTCTCTTATCATTCAAGAATTGGGTTCTCCCAAATCCCTCTCTCTATTGATTTCAACATGGTATCTAGAGTTTGGTTTTGTAGATTGGAAACCGATAGAAATCCAAAACCCACTCCGCGCCGATTTCTGTTTTTTTTTTCGATCCGTTTTCGTGAAGGTAATTTCGACCGATTTCCTTGCTTTGCTGATGCTATTGGTGTATGGGTTGATGCTATTGGCGTATGGGTACTCGTATTTCATCGATTTGTGGTTATTTGGATGTGCTTGTGGGTTAAGCTTGTTAGGGTTTGTTAATTTGGGGATTTGTTGAGTTGGAGATTGTGAGTTTTTGGAATTGTATGTGGGTTTGAATTGTTTGGTTTCGGAATTGTAGTTATTTTCGGATTGGTGCTTTTGGTGTCGTTCGGGTTCATTATAGTGGACAGATTTGTGCCCTTTGTTTGTTGGGTTTCGCTTTGTGTTAGTCATGGCGGGTGGTGGTGATTCTATCCAAGCCATTAGTGTTCGGTTGGATGGTAAGAATTATTCGCAATGGAGTAGTGTTATGAAAACTTTTCTGAAGGGTAAGTCTTTGTGGGGTTATGTTAATGGTGTGAAGGTGAAGCCTACTCTCGGTTGTGGGGGGTATGAGAAATCGTTTGAGACTTGGGAGGCTGATAATGCTAAGATTGTTACTTGGATTCACAACTCGATTGATCAGTCCATTGGTGCTCAGTTGACTAAGTATGAAACGGCCAAGGAGGTTTGGGATCACTTGCAAAGACTCTATACTCAGTCTAACTTTGCTACACAGTATCAGTTGGAGATGGACATTCGTGCACTTCGTCAGAATGATTTGAGCATTCAGGATTTCTATACTGCCATGTGTAAGTTGTGGGATCAGTTGGCCTTGACTGAATCCCCTGAGTTGACAGCTTTTGCACCCTATATTGCTTGGAGGGAAGCACAGCATTTGGTCCAGTTTCTGATGGCTCTTCGTAGCGAGTTTGAAGGCTTGCGTGGGGCTATTCTCCATCGTACTCCTCTCCCTGCGGTTGATTCTGTGGTCAGTGAGTTGCTTGCGGAGGAGACTCGCCTCAAGATTACTAAGGCTGAAAGGGAGGCCCCTCTTCTCCCTATGCCATCTGTTTTGGCTGCCCCTTATAGGCCTCCTTTCGGTGGCAGATCTGCTCCTCCTGCACATGCATCTTCTGATACGTGTAGGTTTTGCCATGAGAAAGGTCATTGGAAGAGCAGTTGTCCTCTGTTGTTGGCAAGGAATCCACAGCAGCAACGACCTCCTTATCGGCCACATGCTCCTTGGGCACCTCGTCCCCCAGTCAGGCCCACTGCTCCTTGGGCACTTCGTCCTCCTCCTAATGCGCTAGCTGCTGCGCCTACCCTGGATTCTCAGTTGATGGAGAAGCTTCAGGAGTTCCTCATCTCACAGCCTCATGCCATGTCTGCTTCTCCCTCCCCAGGTTTGCCATCATCATCTGCTTCAGGTATATGGATCATAGATTCGGGTGCCTCTCACCACATGTCTCCTATTCTTGAGTCTTTTGAGTCCTTATCTCCTCACTTGTCTCTTCCCATTATCACTGCTGATGGCACCTCTATGCCATTGGAGGGTATTGGTCCTGTTGTTACGTCTTCCATCTCTCTTGATCATGTTTACTATATACCTAGTCTTGCCCTTAACTTATGCTCTGTTGGTCAATTGTGTGATTCCGGTCTAAATGTTTGGTTTTCCGATTCCCATTGTCTTATTCAGGATCGTCGATCTCAGATGGTGATTGGGATAGGGCATAGGCAGGGGAGACTCTATGTGTTGGACCAGCTCGGGGCATCAGATGTTTTTACCGCCTTTAGTGTGGATTTGTCGTCATTTCATTTGAGTAGCTCGTCCTCACCCTTTTAATTGTGGCATTCTCGTTTGGGTCATGTTTCAGCCCCCCGTTTAAGGTTCTTAACCTCTACGGGAGCTTTAGGACCATTGAACTCTCATGACATTTCTGATTGTAGTGGTTGTAAACTTGCGAAATTCTCTGCTTTGCCTTTTCAGAACATTGTTTCATCATCTTTTGCTCCTTTTGATCTTGTGCATTCTGATGCGTGGGGACCCTCTCCCGTTCTTACGAAAGGGGGTTCTAGATATTATGTTTCCTTTATTGATGATTTTACTCGTTATACTTGGGTTTTTCTTATGAAACATAGATCTGACTTTCTGGATATTTATCGTGAATTTAGAGCTCTTGTTATGACACAACATTCTTCTGTCATTAAGTGTTTTAGGTGTGATTTGGGAGGTGAATACACCTCTAATGCTTTTTGCCAGCTTCTTTCTTCTGATGGAACCATCCGTCAGACTTCTTGTACAGACACCCCTCAGCAGAATGGTGTTGCCGAAAGGAAACACCGTCATCTGGTTGAGACAGCTCGCTCATTCTTGTTGTCAGCTGATGTGCCGAGAATTTTTTGGGGGGAAGCCATTCTCACGGCTGTCCATGTGATTAATCGAATTCCCACCTCTCACAATTCAGGTTTGTCACCTTTTGAGAGGTTGCATGGTAGTCCCCCTGATTATTCTTCCTTGCGAGTTTTTGGTTGTACTTGCTTTGTTCTTAAACCACATGTTGAGCGCTCTAAGTTGTCTTCCAAATCGGCTGTGTGTGTCTTTTTGGGTTATGGTAGTGGTCAGAAGGGGTATCGTTGTTTTGATCCAGTCAGTCAGAGATTGTATGTCTCTCGTCATGTTGTGTTTTTGGAGCATATTCCATTTTACTCTGTTCCATCCACTTCCCATCAGTTGACTCAGTCAGATCTCACTAGCAGTGATCCCTTTGATGTTGCCACCGATGTTTCTTTGCTGCCAGATTCTGATACTCCTGATCCAGACACAGGTTCTCCTACCCCGGACACGGGTGATCTTGCACCAGACACTCCTTTGGTCTCTCCTCCTCCTTTTCCATTGCCTCCCATGCCTGTTCCATCATCTTCTGAGATTGCGGTTCATCCTCCTCTTCGCCAGTCCACTCGTCCACGTAAGTCTACTCAGGAAACCTGATTTTGCTTATTCCCTATACTCTCCTCCTTTCACTTCCTTTCTTGTGTCCATTCATTCTCTGTCTGAGCCTACGTCCTATAGAGAGGCTATTTGTGATCCCTTTTGGCAGACTGCGATGGCTGAGGAGCTTGCTGCTTTGCATCAGACTCACACTTGGGATTTGGTACCCTTGCCTTCAGGAAAGCACACCATTGGTTCTCGTTGGGTCTATAAGATTAAGACCAAGTCTGATGGTTCGGTTGAGCGATACAAAGCTCACCTTATTGCAAAGGGTTATTCACAGGAGTATGTGATGGACTATGATGAGACCTTTGCTCCTGTTGCCAAGATGACTACTGTTCGTACTATGATTGCGGTTGCCTCTGTTCGCCAGTGGAAGATTTGGCAGATGGATGTTAAGAATGCCTCTTGTATGGTGATCTTCATGAGGAGGTCTATATGACTCCTCCTCCCGGTGTAGCACATGAGCCAGGGCATGTCTGTAGGCTTCGCAGATCTCTGTATGGTCTCAAACAAGCTCCTCGAGCTTGGTTTGAGAAGTTCTCCACTGTGATTTATTCTCTTGGCTTTCGTCCCAGTCTTTATGACTCTGCCTTGTTTGTCAAACATACAAGTAAGGGTCAGATTCTCCTCTCTTTGTATGTTGATGACATGATGATTACTGGTGATGATTGTGAGGGGATTGACTTATTGAAGAAGGATTTGACTCATTGCTTTGCTATGAAAGATTTAGGCGTGCTCAGGTATTTTTTGGGTATTGAGGTTGCCTCTTCTCCTAAGGGCTATCTGCTATCTCAGTTGAAGTATATAGCTGATCTTTTTTAGCGTGCCCGTCTTACAGAAAATAAGACGGTAGACACTCCTCTTGAGCCTCATGCTCGCTATTCTTCTACAGATGGGATTCCTTTATCAGATGCCACCCTATATCGTACAGTCGTTGGCAGCTTGGTTTATCTCACAGTTACTCGCCCAGATATTGCGCATGCTGTTCATGTTGTCAGTCAGTTTGTTACTGCTCCTACTTCAGTTCACTGGGCTGCTGTTCTTTGTATTCTCGGGTATCTTCGAGGTACCCAGTTTCGTTGTCTCCTATTCTCTTCTTCGGCATCCTTGGATTTGCGTGCTTATTCCGATACTGATTGGGCTGGGGATCCTGAGGATCGCAAGTCCACTACTGGATTTTGCATCTTTCTCGGCGACTCTCTCATTTCTTGGAAGAGCAAGAAATAGGATGTCATTTCTCGCTTTTCTACAGAAGCTGAGTATCGTGCCATGGCTTCTACCACCGCTGAGATTGTTTTGTTGCGCTGGTTGCTATCTGATTTTTGAATCAAACTTCCAGGTCCCACTCCATTACACTGTGATAATCAGAGTGCGATCTACATTGCCCGTAATGCAGTGTTTCATGAGCGAACCAAACACATTGAGATTGATTGCCACTTCACTCGCCATCATTTGCAGATTGGTACGATCTCATTGCCATTTGTTCCATCATCTCTCCAGCTTGCTGAGTTCTTTACGAAGGCTCATTCAGCTGCTCGCTTCCGCTTCTTATCAGACAAACTCTCAATGCTTCTTGTTGTAGCATCGTGAGTTTGAGGTGGGATGTTAATGTATATATATTTATATAGTTGAAGGGTAGTTCAGTCATTTTGATGGTATCTCTATAAACCCTCATATGTAACTCTTTGTCATTCATTCTCTTATCATTCAAGAATTGGGTTCTCCCAAATCCCTCTCTCTGTTGATTTCAACAATTTCCACGTTGCGGCCAACTTGGTCTCGGAATACGCGATCGACCACCCGTTGGTAAGTGGCCCCTGCATTTCACAGTCCGAATGGCATCATCTTATACGCGAAAGCCCCCTTACGGTGATGAAAACTGTGTTGTCCACGTCCTCCGGCTTCATGGGGATGGTAGCCCTTGTACGCATCCAAAAAACACTTGATCGGGAATCCCCCAAGCGCATCAACGTTCTGATCAATGACTGGGGTCGGGTAACAATCCTTCGGGCAAGCCTTGTTGAGGGTCTTGTAGTCGACGCACATCCTCCAGCCGTCGTCCGGTTTTTTGACCAAAACAGGGTTGGCCAGCCATACGGGATATGGCACTTCGACAAGAATCCCTGCGTTGACAAGCTCGTTGATCTCCCGATTTACCGTTTCATTCCGTTCGCGGCATAGGGGTCTTCTTTTCTGGATGACCGGTTGATGGGAAGTGTTGACATTTAGCGAGTGCATCCCGAGGTCCGGGGAGATCCTGGTCATGTCCGACGGCTTTCTTGCGAACACGCTCCCATGTTTTTCCAACACCTTGACCATCGACTGTTTTATCTCTTCGGGAACGTTCACCTTCACCTGTATGGGCATCGCGTGGCCCCCATGTAGGTATACAGTCTCTGATCTCTACCTCGCTCCCTAACTCTTCGATGTTGGTCGCTCTCCATGGGCTGACCATTTGCACCCTTCGTGCCGACTATCGGACGGTGATCTCGACGGTGACCTCGATGGTTCTCCCGGATGCTTTCTTTTCCTGAGTGTGACTCGATGACATTCTCGAGCTTTTTGCTGGTCGCTCTGTATAGTTGCAATTCCTCCCCTCGTCGGGAATTTCAGCAGGAGGTGTAGTGTGGACACGATCCCCTTCAACGCGGCCAGCGTCGGCCTGCCCAATATCAAGTTGTACGGGTTGTGCGCCTTGATGACAATAACACTCGAGGTCCACGATCTTCTTGCGGGGGGCCGTGCCGACCGCCACCGGCAGGGTGATAACTCCCTCCGGCTAGACAGTCCGGTCCGCAAAGTCCACTAACGGCGTGGACGTAGGGACCAGCTCTTTGCGCATGTTCTCGTCCAGCCTCTCGAAACAGTGCCAATACATGATCTCCGCCGAGCTGCCACCGTCGATGTAAGCGCGGTGTACCATCTTATCCATAATCTGCACCATGATGACGACAACATCGACTCCCGCGGGTCAATCCGGGATGGGGTCCTCCGAGCTGAACGTTATCACCTCGTCGGCGTCGGCTCGGGAGTCTTGCGGCAACGTGCCTTTCTTTGGGACTCCGTCGCCCCGCCCGCGTTCCCACCAATGATGGCAAGTATCGCACTGGTGGGGGCGTCGGTTCTTCATCCTGCGAAGAAATGTCCTCATACCTTCGTCCCTTCCCCGATTCTTTGCGTTTCTCGGCCCGAGCAACCTCCTTGGATTTGTGCCCCGACGAGCGATCATTCGACCGTTCACCTCCTCGTTCAGATCGACGTTCACCTGACCGAGACTAGTACTCTTCCCTGTTGTACTCCCGTGCCTCCTTGGCATACTTCTTGAGGTGTCCCCGCTTGAGGCAGGCTTCAATGGCTCTTTTGAGGTGTATGCAATCGTTGGTGTCGTGACCGTGATCCTCATGGTAGTCGCAATAAAGGCTCATGTCCCTCTTGGAGTGTGGCAATTTCATCCGCAGGGGGACCGGAAGTACTCCCTGGTCCGCCACAGCCATGAAAATCTACTTAGGGGTCTTCGTCAGGGGCGTGAAAGACCTGTCCTTCGCCGGTTCTTCTCTGCTACCCAACCTGTCTTTCACCTACCCTTTCAATCTGTGCTCCTTTCTCGCCTCCCCTCCAGTGGTTACATATTTGGTGTCCTTATCGCCTCTGTGGTACTCCTCGACCTTGATGTGGAGCTCGTACAACGTAAAAATAGGTTTCTTCGACAACCGGTACCTTAGGAGGGCGTGGGTCAAACCTCACACAAAGATCTCAACCAACCACTTCTCGTCCAGCCGGTCTTCCACCTTGTTGCACTCGGTGATGAAACGCTCGTAATAATTCATAAGTGACTCGCCTGACCGCTGCCTAATCCGTAGCACGTCCAGCGTGGTGAGGGCAAACTTCTTCTTCTGCATAAACCGCGTCAGGAAGAGGTCCTCAAACTTAGCGAATGTGGAGATGCTTTTATTCTCCAGATTGGCGAACCATAACCTCGCCGCCTCCTTGAGGGTGGTGGCGAAAGCTAGGCACCATATCGGCTCCGGAGTACTGTATGTCGACATGGATGTCATGAATGTGTGGATGTGGCCGGCGAGATCCGTCGAGCCGTCATACGACCCTAAGTTTGGGGGAATACGAACCTTCGAATCCGCCACAAATTCCATCACCGACCGGGTGAACGGGCTTCCACGCTGCTTCTCCCCTTCCGGCGGGTCCCAGTTCACGGCAAGACACCTGTGTAACGGGGACCCGCGGTGGGACCTTTGGCTTGTGGACATACGCGCCTGGCCACACTCGCTCTGGCTCCTCGTCTTCGCCGGAGTCCTTGTCGGGCGAGTCGTCTTGGACGACCGTGATGGGGTCTGCCTCCAGTCCCTGTGCCCGCGACTCCGATGGCTCCGGCATCTTCTGCTTTCCTGCGCCCGCGCCCTGAAAAAGGCGCTTCGGGGTGATTCTCCCCGCACTGGTGCTAAGGCTCTGAAACTCGTGGATCTGGTTGGCCATGCGCTCCTGGGAGCTGACAATGCGCTGGAGCAAATCCATGCTCTCTCTCGACTCCCTGAGGCCAAGGGTCATTGTCGACTCCGGTCCCACCACCTGGCTGGATAGCCGGCGGACGGAGGGGTGCCTGATCGAATGCTGGTCAGGCTCTTCATCCTCATCATCTCCACGCCCCGTCAGCTCAGTCCAGGGCGGGATCTGACTACTGTTTTCTCCACTCATCGATCGAGTGCGTGAGCTGTAGGAATAATATGGATCCCCACAGACGGCACCAATGTTACAGCCAAAAAACGTGAACTTCTCCTTCGAATGTATGAGCAGTGGCTAGGTCAGCGCGGGGAGGGCGATAGCCGTTCCCGATCCGATGCCAAAGTTAGCTCCCTCTGACAGTCTATATGATCTTATCTCAACAGTGTTTGTGTGTGCTTACCTTCTGCCTTTCCCCTCTCCTTCCCTTTATACCGAGCCAAGTTTTAGGTGCATAGGGTTTAAGGCTCAAGTGGATGGGCTTACGTCGGGCCGCGTCTCCCTTACCCTCACTTCCTTTCTCCCGACGTTGGCGGGCCTATTGGGCTGGTGCTTAACCAGCTGCTTGGGCCGTTGACCGGATCGTCACGCCTACGATCCTCACATTATCCATGATGATAAGCTTTTCCAGAGCAGAGTCAATCTTGGGAAGAGCTCCGAGGTGCTAAAAGCCTTAGGGAGGTACTCCAATCTTACCCAAAATCGGCTTCACAGCAAGCTCCTTGATGTCAAACCTCCCAACCTCATCAATAGGATAAATGAACAACTTTACACCATTCAAGTGGTGATCTGGACCCTTCATGATAAAATCTTTATCCTCGGCCAACTTGAAGATAAACTTGCAGAAGCCATTCACAAAAGCTTGAACATTGCACTGGACTCCACACTCCTTCACTAAGAGATTCCGAATGGCACACATGACCGAAAAGTAGACCGGGACACGCCAAAAACCCAAAGAAAGGCTTGTTAATCTACTAGTGAGTCTCCTCATCGCTCACCCTGAATGGTACCTACCCATCATTGTCAGGCACACGCTGGATCAGGGTTTCTTCTCCAAGCGCTTGCCATTCCATTGTCTCTGCTACAGAATATCATGTTGGAACTACATACAGAAAATTAATTGTAAAATAATATAAAATTAATTATCATGCACAATAAATCCAAAAAATCAAATATACATATCGATGGAGTCGTGACAGGTCACTGCCCTGGAAACGAAATTGGCCCGGTAAAGCCTTCGTCCCCCAGGGTCAAACCATCAAGGTACTCGCCTACTAAAGAGTAGCACTACCTCGTACTCGCACTTTGCCCAATGGCTATCTATCACATAATCACAGGAAAAAGACTTGAACAAAATCGGACCTTTTAGACTGAGGAGGGAGAGAGAGAGAGAGAGTTTGAGACTTTAGGACTTATCAACTGAAAAATGGGATGAATAATTCTGAACCTAGAGGGTTCTATTTATAGGCACTAGACACCCTATCAGAATCAGAAAGTGATAAGTCTGAGATTATGAGATAATTATTTTTCATAATTAATTTACTATCACAGGTAAGTAAATATGTTGATATCATTATCTCCCATAATTGATTTACTATTACTGGTAAGTAAATATGTTGGAATGTTCCGAAATAATCAGAAAATATTCGGATTGATCTTCTATTATCTGAACAAACTCGAATTTATCTCAACAGCTTGTATTTATCAGCTGAAAATGCGAATTTAATTTTAGCCCCAACTATGGGAAATAATTGACTTCATTTTCTGAAAATTAGGCCCAAGTTTCGGCCCAATTCGTCCATTATTTCCAGTCCAAGAGATCAACTTTGAGCATTGATATCTCATTCACCATTGATCCTATTTGAGTGTTTAAATAGTCAATTTTGTAGTACTCACAGAGGAGAATCCAAAACCACCAAGAACCGAATCCAAATCATAATCGGAAGCCACTCAAAATAGAGGCCCAAAAGTCGAGTAAAACCCAACTCAAAACCAATTTTCCAACAATCCCCCACATGAATCAGATATTGATGCGGGCATCAGAAAATCACGACAGACACAGAGTATGACTATGTGATAGATACGTTATTGACGGCATAGATGCTGCATAGGATTAGTAGGTGTTACCCTTTGAACTTTCCCTTGAGAGAGTACACTTAGCGCACTGGTAGGATGTAGAACATGATGTCTTTGAACTTTCCCCCAACCATTTCGTGTGAACAACAATGCACTTCCCACAACCATCTGTCCTAGCCTCAGCGCTTTTCTCGGCTGTGTTCGTTAATAAGGCCATGAACACCACCCTGGTTCTGTAAGTGTTTTATGAAATAGTGTCCCAACTATTCCCTTTTGAAGCGGTCACACTTCTCGCTTACATAGGTGATTCTCTACTAAGGAACGAATCCTTAAACCTTGAATTCTGAAAGTAGACCAAAGATCTGGAATTATCAATCTCCGAATCAAAATTCAGGAAATTCGACCATAAATTTGGGATTATCGACTAATAAAATTACTTGTGAATCATTAAAAGCACACAAAGGCTTATCCTCACAAACCATTAAACGCAATTAATACTTAACAATAAAAGCGTTTAATCTTTCACTGTTTCTAATCAGGAATAGGATAGGAGGTATAAAACCCCCACAGTGAACATCGATGGGTCTTTGCAGTTTAGTTGTCCCTTTGAACCTAGACCATGGGATCTCCAATCGCATAGGTTGGGTTTCCACATACGTAACCACATCATTCAATGGACTTTAGTCCCATTCCTCTTGATGATATTCCAACTACCTCTCGATTCAACCCTTTCGTTAAGGGATCAACCATGTTGTCCCTTGACCGAACATAGTCTATCGTAATCACTCCAGTTGAGAGTAGTTTTCTAATAGAAGTATGTCTCTTTCCGATATGACGAGACTTTTTCTTATTATATATCGCGGACTGAGCCATATCTATACCAGATGTGCTATCACAGTGGATACTAATCGCAGATATGGGTCTCGGTCATCTCGGGATATCCTTAACAAACTGACAAAGCCATTCTGCCTCTTCACCAGCCTTATCTAAGGCAACAAACTCCGATTCCATATTGGATCGAGTTATAAAGTTTGTTTTGTAGAATTCCAAGAAATTGCTCCACCACCTAGTAGAAATACATAACCACTAGTGGATTTCAAATCATTGATATCCTGTATCATGTTGGCATCAGTATATCCCTCAAGTACTGCTGGATAATTCGTATATTGTATGCCGTAGTTACGAGTAAAATGAAGGTATCTCAACAACCTCGTTATAGCCTTCCAGTGAGTTTCACTCGGATTACTCGTATATCTACTCAATATGCTTACAGCATAAGAAATGTCTGGTCTAGTACAATTCATCAAGTACATCAGACTTCCCGTGACTCTCGAATACCCTAACTGGTTAACAACGTCGGATTTATTCTTGAATAGATGCATATTAGGATCTATTGGAGTAGGCGACGTTTGAGAGTCATCTTTGTTGAATTTATCCAAGATTTTATCAACATAATGAGATTAGGTCTAGGTAATACTTTCAGAACTACGAATGATCTTGATCCCTAGGATCACATCCGCCAATCCCGTATCTTTCATGTCAAATCGAGAATTCAACATTTCTTTGGTAGATTTGATCATTCCATCATTATTACCCACAATGAGCAAGTCATCTACATATAGACAAAGAATCACATATCCTAAACTAGTGTCTTTCACGTAGACGCACTTATCGCACTCATTGATTCTAAAACCATTGGCTAAAACAACACTATCAAATTTCTCATGCCATTGCTTTGGTGCCTGTTTTAAGCCATATAATGATTTTACCAATTTGCAGACTTTCCCTTTTTGGCCGGGAGCACTGAAACCCTTAGGTTGCTCCATGTAGATTTCTTCTTCTAATTCTCCATTCAAAAAGGCAGTCTTTACATCCATTTGATGAATCTCAAGCTTTTGCAATGCAGCGATCACTAGTATCATCCTAATGGAACATATTCTCATAACAAGAGAATATGTATCAAAGTAGTCTAGACCTTTCTTTTGTCTATAACCCTTAATGACAAGTCTCGCTTTATACTTGTCAATGGTTCCATCAGTTTTCATCTTTCTTTTGAAAACCCACTTGTAGCCTAGAGGTTTACAACCCGGAGCTAAATCCACTAGCTCCCAAGTATGATTATGTAGAATAGAATCGATTTCACTCTTAATCGCTTCTTTCCACATTGGTCCCTCAGGCGAGTTCACAGCCTCTTTATAGCTTTGAGGTTCAGACTCAAGCATGTATATTATGTAATCAAGACCATAAGATTTTTCTGTCCTAACTCTTTTTCTTCGCCTGAGTTCATCCACATGTTCCTCTTGACCCCTAAGATCTTCAGGAATCTCTACACCATCATCTACAGACTCGCGAGTCCGTTTTGACGAATCCCCCCTACCCTTCGCGGGGAACACATTTTTAAAGAAAGAAACATTTCTTGATTCCATGATAATGTTCTTATGAATCTCTGGATGATGAGACTCATGTACTAAGAAGCGATAAGTATTTCTCTCATGTGCATATCAAATAAAGATACAATCAACCGTTTTAGGTCCGATCTTTAACTTCTTAGGAGGTGGTATCATAACCTTTGCAAGGCGCCCCCACATTCTTAAGTATTTAAAAGATGGTTTCACACCTTTCCATAACTCTTGTGGAGTCTTGCTCTCATCCTTTCGTGGGATCTTATTTAAAAGATAATTGGCTATCAGAATAACCTCTCCCCACATGTTTTGTGGTAACCCTGAACTTATGAGCATCACATTCATCATCTCCTTAAGAGTACGATTCTTCCGTTCAGCTACACCATTTGATTGTGGTGAATAAGGAGCAGTGACTTCATGAATAATACCATTTTCAACACAGTATTGCCCAAATGGTTCAACATGTTCACCTCCACGGTCACTTCTAATCACTTTGATCTTTTTATCAAGTTGATTTTCAACCTCAGTTTTGTAGAGAATGAATTTCTCCAACGCCTCATCTTTGCTTTTCAGCAAATACACATAACAATATTTCGTACTATCATCCACGAAGGTGATGAAATACTTGTTATTTCCTCTAGTTTGAACAAACTTGAGATCACAAATGTCGCTATGAACAAGTTCCAGCGGTTTAGTATTTCTCTTAACTTGTTTGAACGAAGTTCTCGTCATTTTCGCCTCAACACAAGTTTCACATTTGTGACTTTGATTGATTTTTAAATATGGAATGTTTTCAATGTTCATCAATCGTCGGATTGAGTCATAATTCACGTGTCCTAATCTACCATGCCATAAATTGGAAGATTCAATCAAGTAAGCAGAAGAAGGAGCTTTCATTTCATTATTGTTGGAAGGTACAACCACAGTGTTCAATTTAAACATGTCGTCAAGCACATAGCCACGACCAATGAACATATTATTCTTAGATAAGACTACTTTACCAGACTCAGTCACTAGTTTAAAGCCATGCTTATCTAACAGAGAACCGGACACAAAGTTCTTGCGAATGTCAAGCACATGCAGAACATTGTTCAAGGTAAGCTCATTCCCGGACGTCATCGTCAGCACCACAGTGCCACGTCCCTTAACCATGGAGGTTGCTGAGTTGCCCATGTAAACTGGCTCGCCGTTTTCCACTTCTTGGAAGCTTGAAAAGGCCCCCATGACACAGGTGAAGTGCTTTGTGGCGCCTGTGTCAATCCACCACTCCTTGGGGTTGGAGTCTGCCAAATTCATTTCACTGATCACAGCGCACAGGTCCATGTAGTCCACATCCTGGGCGGGATCTACAACCACATTTGCCTGGTTCTTCTTTGGCTTCTTGCAGTCCGGTGACTTGTGTCCAACGGCGCCGCAGTTATAGCATTTCCTAGTGAGATTCGTCTTCTTCGAGATTCCACCTTTTGCTTTCAGTTTTGCACCCTTCTTGGCATTGCGAGGTTTATCTGAGTTGGAGCCGCCGCCAGCTTCAATAACGTTCGCCTTCATTAATGCCTTCTCTTCTTCATGAAGACGTAGTTTGTGCAACAGGTCTTGGATTGACATCTCCTTCTTCTTGAGCGTCAGATAGCTTTTGAAGGTTGTCCATGATGCAGGAAGCCTCTCAATGATTGACTGTACTTGCATGCTCTCCATCATTCCCATCTTTTCAGCTTGCAGCTCGTTACACATCGTCAGGAGTTCCTGAGCTTGTACCACCACAGAATTGGTGTCGACCATCTTGTATTCAAGGAATCGACCGACCATCCACTTGATCCTGACTCATCACCTTTGTACACTTTGTCCAAGGTCTCCCACAAAGTGTTCGATGGCTTCTTGGTGTGATACATGTTCCATAATGGATCACTCAGGCAGTTCAGAATGGTGTTGTGGCACAAGTAATCGGCAGAGTTCAACTTCTGAAGCCTCTCTCATGCTGTCGTCTTTGCCGCTGCTTCCAAACCTTTAGCCATTGTAGGTGGATCCTCTTTGGTGTAGCGGTCAAGACCCTGAGTGCTCAGCAGAAAGAACATTTTCTGCTGCAACATTTTGAAATTCATTCTAGTCTTGAACTTCTCGGGTCTTTCAACATGGTTAAATGGCACCGGCGGTAGCCCATTACCATCACATCCAGCAGCAACATTATTGTTTGCAGACATGGTTCATGGAAACGAAATTGGCCTGGTAAAGCCTTCATCCCCCAGGGTCAAACCATCAAGGTACTCGCCGACTAAAGAGTAGCCGTACCTCGTACTTGTTGGAACTACATACAGAAAATTAATTGTAAGATAATATAAAATTAATTATCATGCATAATAAATCCAAGAAATCAAATATACATATCGATGGAGTCGTGACAGGTCACTGCCCTGGAAACGAAATTGGCCCGGTAAAGCCTTCGTCCCCCAGGGCCAAACCATCAAGGTACTCGCCTACTAAAGAGTAGAAGTACCTCGTACTCGCACTTTGCCCAGTGGCTATCCATCATATAATCACAGGAAAAAGGCTTGAACAAAGTCGGACCTTTTAGACCGAGGAGGGAGAGAGAGAGAGAGAGAGAGAGAGAGAGAGAGAGAGAGAGAGAGAGAGAGAGAGAGAGAGAGACTTCAGGACTTATCAACTGAAAAATGAGACGAATAATTCTGAACCTAGAGCGTTCTATTTAAAGGCATTAGACACCCTATCAGAATCAGAAAGTGATAAGTCTGATTATTATGAGATAATTATCTTCCATAATTAATTTACTATCACCGGTAAGTAAATATGTTGAGATCATTATCTCCCATAATTGAATTACTATTACTGGTGAGTAAATATGTTGGAATGTTCTTAAATAATCAGAAAATATTCGAATTGATCTTCTATTATCTGAAGAAACTCGAATTTATCTCAACAACTTGTATTTATCAGCCGAAAATTCGAAATTAATATTACGCCCAAATATGGAAAATAATTGACTTCATTTTCTGAAAATTAGTCCCAAGTTTCGGCCCAATTCGTCTATTATTTCCAGTCCAAGAGATCAATTTTGAGCATCGATATCTCATTCACCGTTGATCCGATTTGAGTGTATAAATAGTCGATTTTGTAGTACTCACAAAGGAAAATCCAAAAGCACCAAGAACCGACAGGCAGACAACAAGAACCATCCCAGCTAACTTATTAGTGTAAGTAGAATGCACACTATTCCAAGAACAATATTAATATTGTAGAATTGAATTCACCATATTGGTGTTTCTCTATTATGTCAATTATATAGAATTACAATAGTATGAATACAATGAATCTAGACTAGTCTGAATAAGGCACATTAATATATACAAATCAATCATAATAATATCAAATTACTTGTGATATTCTATCACCCCCTCCCTCAAGCGAAGCGTCGGATGGGAAGCCACACAAAACTTGGATTGAAACATTGTGAAGAGAGGGCAAGTCAAGCCTTTTGTAAAAATGTCAGCAATTTGCAATGCAGAAGGGACATGACTAACACGAAGTCTACCGGAAGCCACCAACTCGCGAACAAAGTGGTAGTCAATGTCAATGTGCTTGGCCCATTTGTGAGTAATAGGATTCTGAGCGAGGAAAATGGCACTGCTGTTTTCACAAAACAATAACGGCGAGGAGGACAGAGGAACACGAAGCTCCTTAAGCAGATTGTACAGCCAAACGAGCTCAGCCGCAGTGTTGGCCATAGCACGGTACTCAGATTCACGGCTGGATCGGGAAACAGTAAGCTGTTTCTTAGCACTCCAAGAGACAAGATTACCACCAAGATAAATGGCATAACTATAGGTGGAACGGTGAGTTTCAACACAACGAGCCCAATCAGCATCTGAGTACCCTATAACAGAAAGGGAGCCCAAAGAGGGACGGAAAAAAAGACCATGATGAAGAGTACCACGAACATAGTGGAGAATACGTGTAACCGCTTGATAGTGATCCTCTTGAGGCGACTGTAGGAACTGACTAACAGAATTCACTGCATAGGATAGGTCAGGCCTGGAAGTGAACGATACAACTTGGGATTCGAAAAGTCTGGACTAAAGAAGCTGAGGAGTTGTGAATCCGGAACAAAAGGCGTGGAAATAGGGGTCGTGTCTGTCATGCCAGCACACTGGAGAATGTCCATGGCATACTTCGCCTGCCCGATAAACAACCCTGAAGAGGAGCGAGAAACCTCCAATCCTAGGAAGTAATGAAGAGAGCCAAGATCCTTAACAGCAAACTCACGATCAGTGCGAGCGACAAACTTATGAATAAGAGGAGCATCATTTACGGTGAGAATGATGTCATCCACATAGACCAAAAGATATAAAACCATTGATCCACGGATGAGAATGAACAGTGAAGTGTCAGACAAACAACACTGAAAGCCCAAGTGAGTCAGATAAGAACTGAACCGCTGAAACCATGCACGTGGAGCCTGTTTGAGGCCATAGATAGCCTTGCGGAGACAAAAAACGTAACCAGGATGACGCAGATCAGTGTATCCTGACGGCTGTTCCATGTAGACTAGGGAGTCAAGGTAACCATAAAGAAAAGCATTCTTAACGTCAAGCTGATGAAGGGGCCAACAAAAAATGGTGGCAAGAGACAAGATAATCCGAATTGTGGATGCTTTGACGACTGGACTAAAGGTGTGGGTGAAGTCGAAACCAGGAAGTTGAGAGTATCCTTGAGCAACCAAGCGAGCCTTATAACGATGACCAGTGCCATCTTGTCGATGTTTGAGCCGATAAACCCATTTGGAGCCAACAACATTAACGCTAGAAGGACGAGAGACAAGATCCCAAGTTCGTTGCTGATGTAGAGCATGCATCTCTTCATCCATAGCAGCCACCCAACGAGGGTCCTTGAGTGCACAACGAAAGCCTCGAGGCTCAGTTTCAGCCAGCAGAGCCGTATGAAAGCCAGTGACAACATAATCTGAGAAATCCTTCGCAGTGAGACTGCCTGTCTGAGAGTGTGTTGTTATAAAATGGTGAGGTGGTGGCGGTGGTGGCGGTGGTGGAGGAACCGGCGATGGTGAATGATCCGGAGTTGGTTCTGGAAGAGGACTAGCAGGTGACGAGGCTTCAGAAGCAGGGGAACTTGAGACAGGGGGAATATGGAGAAGCCTCTATGGAATGAATTGGTGAAGGCGGATCTTGCACTGTCAGGACCAGAGTATCCTCATAATCCGAGTCAATAAACGTAGAGACATCCAGAGACTCAGGGATCGTGGAGGATTGGCGCTCCAATGGTGGAAACGAATTCTCATCAAACCGAGCATAGCGTGTAAGGTACACTTTCTTGGTAACTGGATCTAAGCACCGGAATCCCTTATACTGAGAATTGTACCCAAGAAAAACGCAAGGTGTACTACGAGGAGCCAACTTGTGTTGAGAGAACGGCCTAATGTAGGGATACACCAAACAGCCAAACGGATGAAAGTTGGAGTAGTCCGGATGACAACCATAGACCAGATAAAATGGCGAGACATTGTGTCGGACTGGCGTCAGAAGCCAATTGATGATATATGTGGCAGTTGCAAAAGCGGCATCCCAATAGGAAGATGGCAACTAGGAGTGATGACGCATTGAGAGTCCCATCTCAGTCACATGACGATGCTTGCGTTCGGCTCTACCATTCTGCTCCGGAGTAGACGGACATGAGATTGATGAAAAATCCCTTTGTCAACAAAGTGAGAGAGCAAACGAGAGTTTGTGAATTCGGTGCCACCATCGCTTTGGAAAACCTTAATGGTACAAGAAAACTGATTCTCCACCAACTCTTGAAACTGTATGAATGTCTCGAAAAAATCTGATTTTCACTTTAAAGGATAATACCAAGTAAAACGGGAGTAGTCATCAACAAAAATTGTATAATACAAATAACCACTTGCAGATAAGACAGGGGTAAATCCACATAAGTCATAATGAATTAAAGCAAGTAAAGAGCACGTTTCGAATTATCCATAAAAGAAAGCCTTTTTCCCTTCGCCTTTTCACAGGACGAACAAAGAGTGGGTCTAACAATGAGGTATCCTTAACAAGGTTCAACTTATTCAACAGGGAAATAACAGAAAATGAAGCATGACATAATCTTGCATACCAAAGTTCAAATGAAGCTGAATGTTTATTTGATGTTACATAAGTAGCAAAAGCAGCAACACTCTTCTCCAACACATAGAGACCTCCATGAAAGCGCCCTCTACCTACGATTTCCCTTGTTGCTGTTTTCTGAATCACAAATGATTTTTCATCAAAAGAAACCACGGCATTTAAATCTTTGGTGACCTTGCTAATAGACAACAAGTTTTTTGTAATATGAGGAACAATAAGCACATCCGATAATAATAAATTACAAGAAAACCGACGATTTCCAGTATGTGAAATAGAGATATATCGACCATTAGCAAGAATTACATAACGATTACCATTGTAAGGAGCAACGTTCTCGAGGCCAGAAGAGGAAGATGCCATATGGTCTGTAGCGCCAGAGTCTAGGTACCAATCAGAGTCCTCGAGTGTGACAGCAGACTGAAAAGCATCAGCCAAATTGGATTGAGGGTTGCGGCATGTTTTGGCGGTGTGGCCAAAATCATCACAAAGTTGACATTTGGGAGACCACTTCTTCTTGTTGTGAAAATGACCACCACCAGAATGACCGCCACCTTTAGAACTACCACTTCCATGGGAACCACCGCCAGAACTGTCGGCGCGTGGTCCTCGCGTGCCTTGTTTGGCGCGCGCGTGGGGGCAGCATCTTCCCCACGCACGAGCGCGTGTGTGCCATGCGCCTGGGAGCCGTACGGATTCTAAGCACCGTACACTGTCCTTCCTGCTGAGCCGTCTGACACTGCAGAGAAAGCCACAATGCTGGAGGCTGATCCGGATCCCAAATCACGGGTGGAGTGAAACGTCTCATGGATTTTGGCTCGAGCGGCTACATCGGCATAAGTCGGAAACAGGGTTTGAGATATTTGCACGGATTGAAATTCACTGAAACCTGCACCCAAACCACTTAAGAATATCATGACCTTGTCCTTGGATTCAACCGGACTACCGATGGAGGCGAGGCCGTCGGTGATGGTTTTGAAGCGCCGATGATAATCTTGCACCGTCGAATCACCGCGACAGATTTGGAGCAGCTCATCACGAAGTTGAAGATCCCTGGCGGCTGAGGAGTTATCGAATATGGTGGAGAGAGCATCCCACATCTCATGAACGGTTTTGCAACCAATCATCTCAATCATAGCTTACTCCGTGAGACATGATCGGAGCAATGCTTGGAGACGTTTGTCATGAGCTGTCCATGAGGTCGGAGTGTACGAACCTTCAACGGATTTTCTCGTGGAAGATTCTACAGCGGTTGGACGTGAATTGGAGCCGTCGAGGAAGCCGAAGAGATCCTCCGATTCCTAGAGCACCTGAACTTGAGATTGCCATGCCATATAATTACCGGAGTGGAGTTTGATGGGAAACATATGGATTAGGTTTTGATAGCTTAAGGGTTTCGTTGCGTAGGCCATGGCGATGAACGATGCAAAGGATCACCAAAAACAAAAGACCAAAAAAAGAGATGGCAAATTTAGACAAGGTTTGAGACAACTGATGGTGGAGGAAGGATTAGGGTTTAATGTGATTCACCTAATCGGTTAGGTCAACAAGGATGAAACCAAGATGATACCATATAGAATTGAATTCACCATATTGGTGTTTCTCTATTATGTCAATTATATAGAATTACAATAGTATGAATACAATGAATCTAGACTAGTCTAAATAAGGTACACTAATATATACAAATCAATCATAATAATATCAAATTACTTGTGATATTCTATCAAATATCAAACCAGAGTTCTGATAAATTTCAGAAAATTAAGAGAAGTAAGAGTGACCTTGGAAGAGAAGAGATCTTCTCACACGTCCTCCAATTAGCTTAGGCCGAGAGGGTAGCACTCGCAACGACCCCTTGAATCCTAGGGTTTGTTTTGTCCGCCGTCAACCTCAAACAACCAAATCTGATTCTTTTTTCCGATCAAATTTCACCTCCATGCCGGAGAGGCTGGAGGTAAGTAAATCAAACACTCCTAGACCAGATTAATTGAGTACGATTCAAGGTTCAAGCAAATTTCAAAGGATTTGCAAACCCTAAATCGGCCGCCACTCAAAAAATTGTGATAAATCATTACACAAATTGTTGTTAAATCGTGATAAATCACACAAATCACACAATTTAACAATATAAAATCACCCCGAGGCCTTACGAACACCAAATCTGACTCAAACAATCAAATAGGCCCTTACATCCTAGTTCATAGCCTCAGATCAAAATTTCCAAAATTTGTTGAAAATTGATGAATTGATGGTCGAATCCTATCAATTTTATGCCACCGAACATGTTCCAATCAAGCACAATCAATTTGAAAGAGCCAATTTGACGATACTATCAAACCCTACTCTCGGCCAAATTTTCAGATTTCTTGATCTATGTGATGTGATGTCGGATTCTTGTGTATTTGATATGGTTACGTGCAAAATTCAGAGATGAATCCAACCCACCATGTTTAGTTCATAGATGCACATCAATGAATGAGATTGCCTTAATTAAAGACAGAGAAAAACTGTCGGTTTTTGCTCATCCAAAAATTGCCCGATTTGAGACTTTAATTTCCACACTTATTGGTGTCCATCCAGGTTGACTGGTTGGATATGAATTTTGGCTGAGATATGCCGGGTTGAAATGGGTCGAGTTAGGATGGGGTAAAGTTAATTTATTAGGTTCAGTCGGGTCAAATTGATGTTAGTACAGTTATATTTGTCGGGTTGAGTCTAGTCGAGCCGGTCATGGTTAGAATTTGATATGAGTGTACTTGACATCTGTTCTTTTCAGTTTCGATCAAATTTTGGGTTAATTATTGTTAGATTTTTTCCTTTTTAATTTTAACCTAAAACCATCCAAAGGATGAAAGGATTATTAATGGCTACTCAACCCATAATTTGTCCGTAGGCTTACCATCATGAAGCATGAAGCCTTTTTTTTCTGGCCTAAACCGAAAGAAATAAGTGAAATTACTGAGAAGGTTCTATAAATATAACTATTCTAAAACTTTATTTCTATCAAATGGAACGAGTACTAAATATAGAGTAGCTTATCTATATCTAGAAACAAATTTTATTCCTTTTGCGAGTATAAGCATTACCAAAGTACATCATTGTAGAACATCCAAGGATTCACCCTCCTCATTTTTCATAACCATAACAGGAAAACTGGTTCTATTACAATGAAGACTCTCTAACTGAATCTCAGCCCGAAACCCATTGAGCCTGACAACCACTTACCCACTGGAAGATAGCAGGCCTTTGAAAGATTGGGTAGTGGAGTAGTTTATGAACCATACCGATTTATTCTATCCGGGCAAGATACTAGTAAGAAAGTATCATCAAGAGCATTTACTAGAGATGATATAAAGATTTATTATTTGAGGTGATATAGTCCACAACTTTATATCATGAGAACATTTCAAAAATCTAGAAACAGGTATCCTAAAATTAAGGCCAACACTACCAGCAATTACAACTAATCCCGGTCTGATTGGATGACAGTCCATATAGTTATCAAATATTGACTATACGCATGTAATCTAACATGACATAAGCTGACAAGTTTAACCGGTCTAAAAATTTAGTCAACAATATCGCCAAAAGTAAGTATTCAATCTATTTTGACTCGAATTTCTCCTAACCACATAAGATAAGAATAGAAGTCAATCAAAGTTTAACCGAGCAATAGGACCTGTCGGAAAATTAAGATTAGCAGATGAATATTCAGTCCAATATTTTCAACAAAAAACCTAATACTAAAACTAGTATTGGAAAAATTAAAAAAGTAAAAGTTAAAATGTGGAAGTAACAAATCAACGAACAGATGCACCTGATCCACTGTCAGTGCGTGAGGTGGCACGTGTAGGTCATAGGCGGCACGTGGGCGTTAAAACGCGCTTGTGCAGTGGCGTGTGTGGATTTTCCGTCGGAGTTCCATCTGCTCAGATCTCCTAACTATTTCAGAAAGTTCAACAGATTGATCAGTTCGGAATCTGACTGAGAGATTCCAGTGTCAGACGAGATTTTTCTTTGTCGATCTTGAAGCCCGGGTGGTCCAGGCCACTGACCTCACTCGTGATTTAAATAATGTGTTAATCAAGTCAATTTTAAATAGTTTGTAGATCAACTCGGTCAATATCATATATTATTTGATAGAATTTATATTTTAAAATTATACCAAATCATTCATTATTTGGATTGTACTTAGTTAATGGTCAAAACTGATCAAACATTTACATACAATAACGACTGTGTTGAATTTACATGATCAATCAGGTTTTGCTCAGTTTAATCGATTTGAGTAAAGTCATTTTTATGTTCGGGGTTTTCTTTGAAATCAGATTATAATTAGGTCGGATTTGAGTCAGGTCCGCTCGGGTCGGGTTAGGTTCAGTTAGGTCAACTTTAGGTCGGATTTTGGGTCAGGTCAAGTTCAGGTCAGGACCATATCATGTCGAATTGTATCGAGTCTATCATTATATTTTAGGTTATGATTGATTTACATATTAAATTAGAATAGGTCGGTGAGGTCAAATTTCTCGGATCATAGACTGACAGTCCTAACCCCCCTTATACATAAGTATGAATTTAAGAATGACTATACTTTTCAAAAGTTATCCCTTTTTATTAGAAACAAAAGCAACATATCGCAATTATATATGCCTTTTGATATTCATATTAATTACTAGTACCAACTCTTAACAAATATGAAATGCATGTGATCTTTTTTGTGTCTACTATATTGCAGAGATATCTTAAATATTAAGATTTTCAAAAGTAACAATAAAAATATCACCTGATAAAGACATTAATTGGACTCATAATTCTATTTTCATTCAAAGTCTACCATCTGAATGCCCTATAAGCTCTAGATCTCTATTCTTTTACACATGAGTTTGCATATTTTAAGATCATATACTCTATTTCTATCTTAATATTACTGGTGAAGGGATCAAAGTATACTAATTTTTTACCTTGTATTTGGGTAGTATTCGGTGTAATTAATAATATTTTGTGTGGCACTATGGCCTTATTGCCCTAACACTAGTAGAATAAGGCCGGAACACGGCGCCGTTAGACGGCGGTTCCGCGTGAATTTAAGGGAACCGCCGTTTAAACCATCCGGCTAAGTTCCGGATGGTTTAAACGGCGGTTCCGCGTGACTTTTTAAGAAACCGCCGTTTTACAACCATCCCGCTAAGTTTCCGAGTTCAGAAACTTAGCCGGATGGTTGTTATCAAACATGATCTCTCCTTCTTTATGCAAGTTCTCTCCTTCTCCCTCTCCATCTTCTTCCTCTCCTTCTTCTCCCTCTCCCTCTTTTTCTTCTCCTTCTCCCACTCATTCTCCCCATCTCCCTCTTCTTCTTCTCCTTCTTCTCTTTCTCCCTCTCCCTCACTTCTCCTTCTCCCTCTCCTTCTTCTCCTTCTCCTTCTCCTTCTCCTTCTTTTCCCTCTCCCCCTTCTCCCTCTCCCCCTCCTTCTCCTTCTTCTAACAAAAGGTTGATTTTAAATTATATGTGTTTTTCATATGATTTAGGCCGAAAATCAATAGATTAGTATAGTAGTTTGTATTTTTGGGATTTCGGGGTACGATCTATTCGATCCACAAGTACCCATGGTTTGGGGATGAAACTGTTTTTATGATGGTTTTGATTTCGCCGGCCAATGGCCGGCGTTTTTTTTTTGTTCTATCCGGCTAGCTTTACGAACTCGTAAACTTAGCCAGACTTATAAACATCCGGATAGATTTTCGAACTCGGAAATTTAGCCGGAACAATACACGGCGGTTATGACCGCCGTGCATCGGTGGCGCCAATTGCACGGCGCCACCAAGGACGGCGGTCAAAACCGCCGTCCAATGCACACGGAACCGCCGTGTTCCGGTGCAGATTCCAGTAGTGTAAGAACGATTCTAGTGGTCGTTTCCACTATTTTACCTTTGAATTTCTTATAGGAATCATTGGAGGTTTGCTTGCCAAGTAAGGACAAGGAGAGAACATCACCATAACAAGAAAGCTCCAAGATCGCACAAGGAACGAAGAAAAAAATCTCGTTCGAGCCAAAATTCAAGTACATGTCAAGAAGACCAAAGAAGAAGAGAAACACATATCATGACGCCCTCATTGTCGGATGTCCATAGAAACG
This sequence comes from Sherardia arvensis, assembly GCA_948330725.1. Taxonomy (NCBI): domain Eukaryota; kingdom Viridiplantae; phylum Streptophyta; class Magnoliopsida; order Gentianales; family Rubiaceae; genus Sherardia; species Sherardia arvensis. Next base: position 18,489,838 of record OX415235.1, read on the forward strand.
CATTTATGAACACCATTCATCCCGCGTCGTGATATGTGTTTTCCTCCGACACTACATTAGTGGGGATAGATAGTCGATTGTGTGAAAACCTTGTCGATGTTGCCAATGGCTAAGAGATGACATGATGATGAATATGTATAAGGTCAATGATCAAATGTATAGATAGGCCAATGAGTCAACCACCTACATATCTTATTAATTAGTAGTAGTTTCTTTTAGATTATTTGTGTGTTATTTGCTTTAATTGTTATTTATAGATTTAGTTGGTTCCATGCTACATCCTCACACCCTCTTTGCAGTTAGAGTAGAGTTTATACTGCGCACAATCCCGCTTCTCTTGAATTCGACCATTTACTTATTCTTTTTCTATCTTTGTAGTATAAGTACGAGTAAATATTTATAAATTATATTTTGGTACTAGATTGACACCATTTAATGATAGGGGGAATTACTTGTTAACTGATTTTTCAAATAGGTACTCCATGTATTGAGCAAACAACTATTAAGATGACTTTCTTTTTCAAATTTGAATTGCAATCAGAGGAACATTAGTGATTGTGTTAGAGTTATACACTCTAGAAAACCAAATAAATAACTCTTGAATAAATCTTGAATAACTCTTTAGTGATTATATATTATTTAGGCAAAGTATTCATCACTCATAAACTCTTTCGAAACAAGGTCGAAGGAATGTGAAGGATGAGGATGAAGACAAGAAGGAAAGGGTTTGTTTTGTTGGGAAAAGATGAGTTAAAGGGACAAAGAGGAGGAGAATGAAAATGCACGAAGACAAACAGCTTCCGGACAAAAGATTTCAACAGTACGGACAGGCATCCCGTTCATTCTTTGCAGAGGCTCCCCACCTTAGTTTATCCCTCTAGATTCAAGGGTTACTGTGTGTCATTGGGAATTGTATTTTGTGAATGTTAAAATTCCTAGGGAATAATTTTATGGTTTGTTTAATGGTTTTTCGTATCTTTGCTGTCTGGATTTGCATCGTTTTGTTGAACGAATTTCGATGGCACACGGTCAAATATTCCAAGCACAAGGTTTTGACGGGAGTTGGTAACTTGGTATGAATGTATGGATTTTCGAAAGAGCTTTTCATGCTTTAATTGGTAATCTAAATTCCAAATTAGCATTGGTTGTTTTATCATGGAAAATTATTAAATGTAGAAGTTAATAGACGATTTAAGCTAGAATTGCAATAAATGTGAAAATGGTATTCAAATTTGTATTTGTTAAATGTGAAATAAGTTTTCATTGCACTTATATAATTTAAATTTATGATTAATGAAAAAATAATTTTCTATTTCGATTCACACATTTTGTGAATGCGAAACATCTATTGATAAAAATCATATGAATTTTTTATTATAAAATTTTCTAACACCTAGTTTCTTTCCCCTATTTTAAGAAAGTGGTCGGCTAAAGTAACATTTTTGTACAGTCAAATATTCGCATTGTCAGTATGAGATTATATTAACTGAACCGACATTAATTTAATTTAATTGAGATTAAATTAATTTAACTGATATTATTCCGGCTGAATTAAAATTGAATTAACTTAATTTAGATTAAATTAATTGAAGAGTGATTATTCTTGCTGTAATGAACTGATCAGAAATGAATGAACTGAATTGAAATGAAAAATAATGTATTGAAAATTGGAATCTGCATTACTAAATATATCTGAATTTTATCAAATTATATTTTTGCTAAACAAAATTAAACCGAATTGGACTAAATTTGTATTACTAAATCTATCTGAACTTCATCAAATTATATGTTTGTTGAACTGAATTGAATTGGAACCAGTATTACTAAATCTATTTGAATTTCATCAAATTTTTTTTTGTTAAACTGAATTAAATTGAATTGGACAAAATTGACATGACTAAATTCATCTGAATATCATCATATTATATTTTTGCTGAACTACTGAACAAAATGAATTGAACTGAATTAGATCGGTATTACTAAATCTATCTAAATTTTATCAAATAATATGTTGCTGAATTGTTTTGAACTGAACTTGAATCATCATCACTAAATTTATCTAAACTTTATCAAATAATATTTACAGAATTAAATTAAATTAAACTTAGATTATCCAAGCTGAACTCAGATTAAATTAACTGAACTGAGATTATTTTTATTGAATTGAGATTAAATTAATTGAGATTATTGAGAAATTATTTCTTTATGAAATTAATTATCTATTACATAGATGTATATGCTAATCTAGGACTCTACTAGAAGTACAATAAAATCTTGCACTTCTTCCATTGATTAGTTCTGAGACGCCTTCCTAAAAAAACTCATGACTGATTTACGAACGAGTCACCAACCACCGAATATGAAACTGGAAGAATCAATCGAAACACCTTGAACCACCTGCAATATAAATGATCACAGTGTAATTTAAACTTGGAACCTCTCAATTATAATTGAGAGATAATGAGTTTTACCATTCCAATTAAGAATCATTCACATATATATTATTGAGAAATAATCTCACATTGGAAGGGTCAATATCTGTACGTGGTGTGTCTAAGTTGTATTTTTTAAAACATTTTAAGTTAGTTTAATAGATGGAGAGGAAACTCGTAAAGCGAATATTTCTTTTAAAGTGTAAAATTAAAGTATAGTATTAAACACGTAATATTACAGTTGAAGCCGTAAAGGTAATTCTACTGCAATAAAGAATGAGTATTGTTATATACGACCCAATGTTTACTTATACTTGTTCATCATGTTCATAGATAAGTTTGCAAATATTTGATTATGAATTATTGAGCAAGATTGAAATAATGAAACAAAATAGCATAGAATTGAATTGAGATAGATGTCCATTCATGGAGAATGTATTTATTTTAAATTGAGATGTGTTATATTGAGATGCGAAAAAGCAATCCCGTGAAATTGTATGGTGTATTATTTCTTGTAGGTCAAGACTTTAAAATGAAAAAGTGACCTTTTTTTTTATGTATATTATTTGTTACGTACCTCAAACTAACGGTTTGTTTTTTTATCGTTACTTAATGTGTGTGTTATATGTTAACTACTTCTCTGCCGAGGGAACTAACAAATCAATAGAAGCCAAAATTATAGATGATTACGCAAACCGCGGTATCATCAAGTATTGTTTATGATTTGTTAATCATAGAGCTATAGCCTCCAAATTAGCACCGACCGTTTGGTCCTGTCCATGTATTTCACCTTTGGATGCCGATTGATTAATCAACTTTAAGATATATAACGTCATATTATTTCTTGTATGAATGGGACTTTAAAATTATTAAAACCAAATCAGGGTAATGCTTTTTACACTAAAACGACTTAATCTGATATATGAATCCTACAGTCATACTAGTCTAATTCTATACTATTCTATTCTTCTGATTCAGTATGTCGAGTGGTCAAGATCTTCAAATTGATGCTTTGAGTGGGGTGAACCTCCCACTTGATACACCCGCTGATGCACTTCGCCAGTTCGCATTTCATGCGCCAATTGATACAAACTCTCGTCACTCAATTGAATACGCCTCTTACGGTGAAGGGAACAGAGACATGGAGATTAAAAGAAGCCAAAGGAAAGACTAATTGGGGGAGGGGATTTGAACCCTGAACTTCTCTAATCAAGGTAACTTGCGTTTGATCAAGTGGGTTACACTTGGTTAGCATACATCTTTAGCTAAACTTAAAGTTAGTGCCTGATCTCTCAACTGTATTTTTATTTAACTAAATTAAACAGAAAATTGATAAACCAAATCGCATGCACGCATAAAAATAAGCCAATTAAAGCTATCACACTCAACATTATTGTTTTCCCAATATATATTTGATGATTGGAAATCCTTTTTCCCTTCTTTTTCTCATTGGCTACAATTGGGTAATATCTTTTTTAAAAAAACGTGACTCAATAGTCGATCGTTATAGGTAAGTTTTTAAATATGTATCGGTTTGAATGGAGAGTGAGATAGCGTCTCCAGACCAAATTTCTTTTTCTGAAGTGTCTTAATCTACTAATTAAGTACGTGTGCTTCGCTTATGCTATATTTTGAAATTTGAAAAGCATCAGAACTGATTAAGTTGTCCACCAAATTACCACGTAATTGAAAACAACATATATAAATAGATACATGTACATTTGGATCATGTTTTTTGACAAGTTTGCCATGGTTGCTGTCAAATGATTGAGGGTGGCTATGAATAATCCAATCATGTTAAATAGTTGGATAAACCAAATCTGCAATAGATGAAGTTACTTGCCTTCTTGTCCTCGTCCTAGCTCCTGTGGATTTTACAATTAAGGATTGCATGTTGGAGAATTTGCCGTTCTTAAAATCATTAGGAGAAAGATTGTTAGAAAGTCAATTTCGTTCATCATCAGTTTCTTTTAAACACAAATTCGTTTATCTATTTGATTCAACAAAGCTATTTCAAATGTTAGACTCCTTTACTTAGTTGGTAACGAATAATCTTCCACCCATTTATGAAGCGACAAAGAACAATTAGGGTGTGTTTGGTTCATAAAATTTTTGAAAGTCTGGATTTTGTTTTGAATTTTCGAGAGTTTGGGTTTTTGTTTGGGTTTTTGAGAGTTTGGTTTTGCAAAATTCATGTTTGGTTGGGTTGAGTTTGTGAGTATGAAACAAAATTTTTGATTGGTTTTTAGGATTTTGCAAGTCTGGATTTTGGAAAACTTGGTGAACCAAACAAGATTTTACAAAACTGGACTTGGATAGTCCAAGTTTTACAAAAACTTGTCCAACCAAACACACTCTTAAACTATATACACGTTATAGAATCTCAATAAATATACAACAGAAAAATGTGACGATAGAAAAAGAATTAGAAGACTAATTTATTAATTTATGTATGTACTTTGTATATTGCACGTATGTGCCTAGGGTTTAGCTTGTTTCAATATTTAGTTTTAGGCTCTTGTATGTAACTATATATAGGCATGGTTCTGCCTTATTCTAATCAAGCAATCAGATATAGTTTACATGGTATCAGTCGCCTGACGATCCTCTTTCCAAAATCCCTAGTGTCTTAAACCCTATTCTCTCTTTTTTCCTCTACGGCCGCCGCCTTCATCCCTCTTCTTCTTTTCTCGCACGCACCAGGCTCTGTATTAGCCTTCTCCCTCCTCTTTCAATTCAAAAAATTATTCTGCCCTCTTTTTTGTTCTTCACACGACGATGGCTGCTCGCAAGGATGATTCTCTCTCGATCAACACGATGATCCACCTTCTCAACACCAAGTTGGAAGCTTCAACGTACCTGCATTGGAAGAAGCAGGTAGAGTATGTGTTCAAGCCCCAAGGCTTGTTTGGTCATCTGGATGGCTCTACCCCTCGCCCCCTAATTCCCGTGCCGCCAACGGCCGCCTCTTCCTCCTGCTCACCACCGGACTCTGCCTCTCTCCAGAAGGAGCAGGACACCTACGACACTGCCTGGCTGCCTATAACTCCTGGATCGTAGATGATCAGAGGCTATGTAGTGTGCTTCTCTCCTCATGTACTGCTGATGCGAAGAATGAGATCTCGCATTGTGCTACTGCTCAGGAGATGTGGGATACTTTTGCCAGTGCCTACCAACACAGCACCTCGATTGCTGTTTTTAGCCTCCGACAGCAGGCTAACCTCCTCCGCAAGACTGGTACGATTCGTGATCTTCATCTGTCTTTGGTGAAAATATTTGATCAACTAAGTATTATGGGTCAACCTGCTGAGAACCGTGACAAGCTTATGTGATTTCTCACTGCCCTTGGCCATGAATATAAGAATTTTAGTGCACCCATTGCTGTTCTTGATCCCTTGCCCCCGTATATTACTGTTGTGGATCAAGCGAAGGGCTATGAGGCTTTTTTGGCAAATTTGGAGTAAACGAATGTGCAGGTACAGGCTCCGACGGGTCCAGTGGCCTTTGTGACGGCCGCCAACCAACCTGCCCCGGCCGCCCAGCAACCAGAGGGCGGCGCGTGGGCTCAAGCGCCTGGACAGGCCGCGTGTGGGGCCCACACGCGGCCGCTGGTGGCCGGTTCAGCGGTCGCCGTTGTGGTCGTCGTCCCTGGGCAGCTCCTGGAGGTCCTGGTTGTTCCAGATCTGGTGTTTTTGGTGCTCCGATTCGGTGTTACACGTGTGGAGCCTTCGGGCATATCTCTAAGTTTTGTCCTTCCTCTACGCCGAGTTATGTGACTCCACCACCACAGCCCTATGGCCAGCAGCAGTACAAGACTTATGTTCCTCAGCCGGCACATCTTCCATCCACTCCTCAGGCTCTTGTTGCTCAGACCTATGCTGCTCCGGTTGCTCCTGCGGCAATGGCTCCTCAGCCACATGTGTATGCACCTCAGTATGTTCCATACTAGGCTCCTCAGGCTCAGCCTTCTCCGGCTTCTACAGCTTCGGACTGGTATCTGGATTCTGGGGCTACCAATCATATGAGTGCATCTACTTCGACCTTGACTGCAGTCGCTCCATACAATGGTAATACCTTTATTTCTGTTGGTAATGGTGCTTCTCTTCCTATTACTGCTGTTGGTGATGTTAGAGGTAGCCCATCTATACAAAAATCTGATGTCTTGGTTGTGCCTGCTATTACTAAGAACCTCTTGTCGATAAGTAAACTTACCAAGGAGTTCTGTGCTATTATTTCTTTTGATGACAAGTCTTTTATTATTTAGCATAAGCTCAGCAGGGCAATCCTGGGGCAGGGACACAGTGAGCATGGGATGTACGTGCTGGACCGTGGTGAGGCAGCACTTCTTTCAGTGGTGAAGAAGAACAATAATAGAGCATCTTTTGAAGTGTGGCATGCTCGATTAGGACATGTGTCCTCTGCTGTTATTTCTTTTTTGAACAAACATGGGTTTTTATCCCTTACTTCTGTACTTCCGAAACCTGGTATTTGTAAACCGTGTGCGATGGCTAAAGGCCATAAACTTTCTTTTGTTGAGAACTCTAGACGTGCAAATAAAGTTTTGGATTTGATTCATTGTGACTTGTGGGGGCCATCTCCGGTTGTTTCTGGAAATGGTTTTTCGTATTATGCTTTGTTTGTGGATGATTATTCACGGTTTTCGTGGTTCTATTCTCTACATCGTAAGTCGGACTTTGTCGATATCTACTTCCAGTTTGAAGCATTCATAGAGAATCAATTCTCATCCCGCATCAAGGTCTTCCAGAGTGATGGAGGGACTGAATTCATTAACAACAGGTTACAGTCTCACTTTTGAACTCGCGGTATTCACCATCAAGTCTCATGTCCTTATACACCTGAGCAGAATGGTAGAGTAGAACGGAAGCACAGACACATCACGGAGATGGGCCTCTCCATGCTATTTCACTCGCATCTGCCGCTATCTCACTGGGATGATGCATTCAGCACTGCTGTCTTCACCATCAATCGGCTGCCAACTCCAGTGATTGATAAACAGTCTCCATTTGAAGTAATTTTTGGGCGTTCACCGGACTACTCGAACTTTCATCCATTCGGTTGTCGCATTTTTCCCTATGTTCGGTCTACATCTGAGCATAAACTATCCCCGCGCAGTCTACCATGTGTCTTTTTGGGCTACATTGCGCACTACAGAGGATTTAAGTGCTTGGATCCTACCTCTGGTCGCATTTATATGACTCGCCATGCTCGCTTCGATGAGGGTCATTTTCCGTTCTCAAGAGCATCCACAGAGGCTCAGTTTTCTTCCTTGGATATCTCTTCCTTTGTTGACCCCACTGATCCTGATTTAGAGACTGCCTCTGTTGAGATCATTCCACCATAGCAGCCCTGTACGGTATGCCATGAGTCCTCTTCAACAGCACATGCAGTGATCGATGACGAACCTTATCAGACTACTCCAGTACCTTCTCCGGCATCATTGAGTTCATCTGATTCACCTGGTGATTCAGTCTCATCTGGAAGTGGATCTTTGACTCCTCCTGTTTCCATAACTCAACAGGCTCCGACAGCTCCACCTGCCCCTCGTGCTCACCAGATGGTCACTCGTCATCAAGATGGAACAAGAGTAGCTCGCAGCCTTGGACCTGATTTTGTGGCTCCAGGTTTGGTTGGTGAGTTGCTGGTACAGAAGGAACCGAGAAACTTCAAGGCTGCAGTGAAGGACTCACGATGGGTTACTTCTATGGATGAGGAGATTGATGCACTCCAACGGCAACAGACATGGCAGTTGGTTCCTTGCCCCCCACACGTTAATGTGGTTGGCTCCAAGTGGGTCTATCGGTTGAAGTACAAATAGGATGGCTCTATTGAGAGATATAAAGCACGTCTGGTGGCTCAGGGATTCTCACAGGTTCCAGGTTTTGATTTTGATCATACCTTCAGTCCAGTTATCAAGGCTGCTACTGTCCGAACGATGATTGCCATTGCCACTATGAAGAAGTGGCCACTTCATCAGCTAGATGTCAAGAATGCTTTTCTGAATGGCGTTCTTGATAGTCCAGTTTACATGGCTCAACCAGCTGGTTATCAGGATCCTGCACGTCCTGATCATGTCTGTCTCCTGAGGAAAGCCATTTATGGTCTTAAGCAAGCTCCTAGGGCATGGTTTGATCGCTTCAGTGCCTTTGTTAAAAGTCTTGACTTTGTTGGAAGTTTGTCGGATCCTTCGGTGTTCGTGTTCACCCGTGGCTCAATCATCCTATACCTTCTCATCTATGTTGATGATATCATTCTTACCGGGAATGATAGGGTTGCTATTTGGAGTTTCATAGCTCGTGCTAATCGAGAGTTTTCTGTCAAGAATCTCGGACACCTCAGCTATTTTCTTGGCCTGGAGGTTACACCCACCTCTACAGGGTTGTTCTTGGGTCAAGCTAAATATGCTGGGGATATTCTTCAGAGAGCTGGGATGCTGGATGCTACACCGGTCTTCACACCGTTTCTTCCGTTGTCTCAGTTACACAGTAGCACCAGTGGACCGTTTCATAATCCGAAATTGTACTGGTCTCTTGTTGGAGCTCTTCAGTACCTCACCATCACTCGTCCTGACCCGTCCTTTGTTGTTAACTCCGTGAGTCAGTATCTTCAGGATCCACGGGATGATCATTTTGCCGCAGTCACTCGGATACTCAGATATGTTCGTGGGACGCAACATTGTGGATTGACCTTTACTGCTGATGGTGTTTCGGAGGTACTCGCATATTCTGTTGCTGACTGGGCGCGCTGCTTGGAGACACGTCACTCTACTTATGGGTATGCTGTTTTCCTTGGTGGCAACTTGGAGTGCGAAGAAGCAACCTACAGTCTCTCACTCAAGTTCTGAATCGGAGTACAAAACTCTTGCGAATACTGCTTCAGAGGTAGTTTGACTGTTACACATTCTTAGGGATCTACGTTTTCCGCTTCAAGGATCCCCGGTGCTTCTTTGTGACAATAACAGTGCTATCTTTCTTGCGGAGAATCCAGTGCTCACAAGAGAGCTAAGCACATCGACATCGACTATCACTTTGTGAGGGAACTCGTTAGTGCTGGCAAGTTTCGAGTTGGTCATGTTCCGATCTCATTACAGGTTGCAGACATTTTCACCAAGGGACTCAATCGTGCACTGTTTGATTTTTTTCGGTCCAAACTTCGCGTCTCGATCAATCCGACGCTTCACTTGAAGGGGGGTGTGACGATAGAAGAAGAATTAGAGGACTAATTTATTAATTTATGTATGTACTTTGTATATTGCACTTATGTGCCTACAGTTTAGCTAGCTTCAGTATTTAGCTTTAGGCCCTTGTATGTAACTATATATAGGCATGGTTCTGCCTTATTCTAATCAAGCAATCAGATACAGTTTACAAAAACCTAAAAATTATGATGAAATTGAAGAGTAATCTCACAAAATCAAGGGTTTGACAGAAACTCAATGAAAGCTCAAAACAAGAGAAAATGATTTCTTTTTAATCTCTCAAAAACTGAATTACAAGAAAGGAAAATCATAAACTATATATATACAGCCTATCTAGCTTAATATCTAATTTAAAATATCAACTAGCTACAACCACCACTGTGGTTTTTCAGTTGGTCAACACATGTACAATCAACACACTGACTTGGATTGTAAGTAGAAGTAAAACTGTAAAACAAATGCAGTAATTTTTCACCCTCCTGCAAGTTGAATGAGCAAAGCTCATATCTAACTTGCCAAGAAAATAATTGAGGAGCAGTCAAAGCCTTGGTGAAGAAGGCATCTAGTTGTAGCTTGGTGGACAGAAACAGTGAAACTAATTTCTAACCACATGACAGTCAAGTACAATGTGTTTAGTTCTTTCATGAAAGATAGGAGAGGCAATGTAGATAGCAGCTTTGTTATCACATCTTAAAGGAATAGGAAAAATAGCGTCTTTGAGAAGTTAGGAAAGCCAATGCAATTCTCTTGTGACTGCAGCCATGCTCCTATACTCAGTTTCATCAGAATTACAAGGCACTGTAGAGTAATTCTTAGTTTTTCAAGACACAAGAGAAGTGCCAAGAGAAACACAATAACCTCTTAGTGACTTTGTGAAGGTCTTACAAGATGTCCAATCAGCATAAAAAAAACCTTGAATTCCATCATAATAACCTCTAATCATTGAAGGGAAATCTGCAGCATAAAACTTTACAAGTATCTGATGAAATCTAGAGCATTCTTATACTGAGCCTCTGTGTGAGCGTGCACAAATTTACTCAAATGTCGGAGTGCATAACTGATACCATGCCTAGTAAAATTCAAATGCAACAGCTTTCCTATTAGCCTTTTGTATTGACTAGGATTAACAAGAAGGGGTGCTTTTAATCTTAAGAGAGTTGAGTTCTAGGAGGAAAAGGAGTAACGGTATTCATTGCATTAGCCAAACCATTGTTTGACTAAATCGTAGATGTACTTATGTTGATGAATATATAAAACCAGAAGACTGTCTAATTATCTCCGAACCAAGAACTTAGCTAGCTCTAAATCCTTAATTGAGATTCTTGATGAAGAAATATTTTAACATCAGCAATAGAATCCTTATCACTTCCAGTAAGCAAAACATCATCAACACTAACAAGAAGGACTAGGAATTTATGAGTATCTTGCAGAATGAAGATGCATGGATCATAAGGAGATTGAGAAAAAACATACTTACACAAAGTTCTAAATAAAACATGATTCCATTGTATGTTGGCCTACTTAAAATGATAGAGTGATTTCCTCAATAAAACATTTGTGATGTGGGGATGGTACATTGTAGCAAAGAGGTGGATGCATATACACCTCCTCATCCAAGCTTCCATGTAAGAAAGCATTATTCACATCCAACTAGTACAATTACCCACCTTTAGTGGCAACCAAACAAACAAGAGCTTTCACAGTTAGAACCTTAGCCACTGGTGAGAAAATTTCAGTGTAGTCTTCTCAATATTTCTGAGTATATCCTTTGACCACCAATCTAGCTTTGTATCTCTCAATTGTCCCATCAGCATTATGTTTAACATTATAAACTCATCTGCAACCTACAACCTTCTTTCCTCTGGGTAGAGGAACAACCTCCCAAGTCTTATTATGTTCAATAACATTGAGTTCTTTCTGCACAACCAATATTCATTATGCGTGTGCAACAACTTCAGAATAAGAAAATGGCTTCAGGGGAAAGTCAGTAGAAACTTGTCCAACAATAAAATCTTCCATCCATGCAGGTTGTTTCCTATTTCTAGGAGGAAGGGGATGCATCATAATCCATGTACGGATCTTGTTCAAGTTCTTCATTACCTAGATTATGAGTGCAAGTCAACTTAGATGAGGAGGAAGTATATCATCCTCAGTTGTGGGAAGAAGGAGACAAAGAGATGAGAAACATGTGGAGAGGATGAAGTAAAATAGAAAAGATGTTCATGAAAAATAACATCTCTGGAGTGGAAGATCCTTTTATCTTCAACATCATAAAGCTTGTAAGCTTTCTGACCAGAAGAATATCCTAGCATGATTGGCTTATTTACACTGGGATCAAATTTCGACTTAGAAGGCAATGTATAGGAAGCAAAAGAGATGCAAGCAAACACTCCCAACCTCAAGAGGTTCTGGAAAAGAATTTCATGAGGAGTCTTCTAGTTTTAAAGAAGTGTAGGCAATCTATTGATGAGATAAATGGCAATCAAAATTGATTCAGCATAAAAACTTAGTGGTAAAGAGGCTTGAAACATCAAAGCTCTTCCCAACTGAAGTAAATATTGTTGTTTCCTTTCCACTAAGCCATTTTGTTGTGGAGTGTAAAACATAGCTCCTTGGATGTAAAAATCCATTGTCTGCCAAGAAAATGAGAAATTATTTATTGAGAAACTCAGACCATTATCTATCCTTATTGTTTTGAGTAAAACATAAAACTGTGTTTCAATCATCTTCACAAATCTTAATGGAAATTTCCTGAGCTTTTGAAGACATCAAAAACGCTGGAATGATCATCTACCATAGTTAAGAAATAAAGAGCTCAACATTAAGATTTTTCTCTGAAAGGTCCCCATATATCCATATCAAAAAAATTAACTAGATCACTGTCAATTTCTGAGAAAGATAACCTTTTCCACTTAGCCTAATGAAAAATATCACACACTTGTATCTCAAAAGAACTAGCATTATCTATTCAAAAATATCTATGTGTGTTCAAAGAGGGGTGCCCATCTTTCGATGCCATAACTTACTACTGGAAAAAGTAAAAATACTATTAGAACTGTTGACATGCAAACTATTATCCTTATTGCTTCCAGATAATTTTTCAAAGCTACTAGTGCCCTTCTTATGTATCCCTTATCAAAAGACTCCTTTTCGAGAATATAAACCTTCTTTTCCATAGTGCTTACAGCAACCACTTCTTTAGTCAAGACGTACTGTACACAACACATTTGTGGATAAAATAAACAGACCATGAGACTAGCAGATTCCGGCTTGTTCACAGATAGAATATTGTACTTGAATTCAGGAACATGCAGGCAACCATTTAACTTCAATTTATCATTCAAAACAGCACTTCCAGTATACCTAACAAACTTCACAAAACATCCAGGAAAATAATCAGGATTTAATTCAAAAATAAAAAACAAATTCACTAGAACTCATATGCATAGAAGCACCTAAAAAATGATCCAAGATCCTTGAACATGAATGTTTAAAGAACTTGTAGCACAGTATATAGTCATACCTGCAAAATCCTCGAAGTGTGCAAAATTGATCATAGCCCGATCAACATCCAGATTTCCCTTTCCTTTGATCATTAGTTACTCTTGCTGAAGCGTAAGTCTTAAGTTATTTCCACTATAAGCCACTATTAGCCCTCACTATTAGCCAGCACACAGTGTCGCTAACATCAATACTCTCAGCAGATAACACATTCGGCACATTCTTATTGTTTACAATTTGCATTAACATAGAGAAAACTTTAGTGATCACAGGCTTAGGTTCCATAACTAGTATTTGATCCATGGTACCTACAAATTCCTCATTAAGTCCCATTAGAAATTAAATTACTCTTCTCCTATTCTCCTTGAAGTTAACTTCTCAGTCAAACCAATAGTAACAAGCACAACACCTGCTAAATCAGAATTATATAGCTCCTGAAATTTTCCGGCAGCATCACCAGCCTCACCGCCATGGCCTCCTCCACTTTCACCTGCGCCAGCGTTGTTGAGAACCGGTCCGGCACCATGTGCTCAAGCTCCACTCAAGCTTTGGATTCACCATCTTCGAACAAAATCTCCGAAAGCAATAGAAATTCGCACGCGAAAAAATGATAATCTAAACCGATAGATCGGAAAGAATTTCAATAAGGATCATAAAAATGCGACTACCTGCTTTGATACCATGACGAAATTGAAAAGTAATCTTACAGAATCAAGGGCTTGACAGAAACTCCATGAAAGCTCAAAACAAGATAAATAGTTTCTTCATTATCTCCCAAAAACTGAATTACCGAAAAGGAAAATCATAAACTATATCTTGCCTAGCTAGTTTAATAGCTAAGTAACAATATAAACCAGCTACAACCTCCACCATTGGTTACTAGAGGTTTTTCAGTTGGTCAACACACTTACTTGGACTGTAAGTAAAAGCAAAATAGTACAAGAAATGCGGTAATTTGTCACGATTGCTTAAATCGAAACCTCTAATTGTAACCAAGAATCTAATAGTTAATTTTTGTAAATATTAAAAACATAATTAAAAGTGTTGAAAAATCAATAAAACGTAAATTTAACCTACTAGGTTAAGGAATTATTCTAAGAATTTGCCAACCCTCATATGGCTTGGTCATGAGTTCTTCTTATCTTATTGTTTCCACTAAGAAAATACTAGCTTTCACACTAATACCATCTATATTATTACATATTTAGATATACAATCAAACAAAATTGTAATACCGATTTCAGGGATATTATATAATAACATGCTAATCGGGATAACCACCCACTGACAAAGAGAAATTTCTCATGTATCAATCACTATACCAAGAAAAGTCTGTAACAACTACAACATCACTTGATCCAAAACATGATCTATATTCTCAAAAATGTTAATACCTTAAAAGATATATACAAATCATGAACGGAAATAAAACCAGGTTGAAATAAGACATGACTTTTAAAATTAGGTTGAGAATAAAATGTCAACGTAAAAAATATGATCACATTTTGGTCACAAAAGATCTAATCGATCGGCACCAATGTGGTAGATTCGTACTTGTTCAATAGCAAAACTTAAAATTTGATCAATGGTTATTTCCCTATATTCCTATGATTGAAAGATAGAAAAGAAGATGTATAGGAGATAATTTGGCGACTAGGGTTTTAAGAATTTTGTTTTTAGAATTTTACGTGCATTATGGTTAGTAGAGAGTGAGTCATCTGTAACTATGCATTTATTGAATAGCAGAAAATGACGGAATAAACTAATATTTATTAATAAATATGTAACTAAACTACGTAGTTTTGGATGTTGTGGTGGGTTTTTAACTAAAACTACGTAGTATTATAGCGGTGTTATAGTTTTACGGTGATTTATTATTTAAAGAAAATTTGAACTCATATAAAAATATAAAACATTAAAGGAAAACGAAATCTCGCAAAATACCATTAATACCTTTTTTATTTACTTTATAAGTAAAATACAAATATTAAGTTACAATCGAAATACCAGGAACCATTTTTTCCGTATTCATAACAATCTTAGTTTGTAAAATCGAGTTTGTGTATTTCATTTTATTTACCAGTAATATTCTTTTTATTCACTAACTACCAATTGTAATTTACGTTGTAAATACTAATTATCTATACTTTTATCCTGTGTTTATTAACTTTGTTAATTAGTAACATATTTTCTGTAAATATTAATCACCTCAAATATTTTGAGTGTATGGAGTATTTAGTTTATATACATATTAGGGTTTAATTTTAAAAATATATTCAAAATCAATACGGCAACAATAGGGTTAAGCGCCGTCTTTACAATTATTACGACAACCACAGGATTCATGTTCATGAACATATCCTTCATCTGCATCAAATGATTCTCGAGCAATGAGCAGAGGCATTTGAATCTTAAAGTTTAAACGTAGA
Organism: Sherardia arvensis; assembly: GCA_948330725.1. NCBI lineage: Eukaryota > Viridiplantae > Streptophyta > Magnoliopsida > Gentianales > Rubiaceae > Sherardia > Sherardia arvensis. Next base: position 18,505,416 of record OX415235.1, read on the forward strand.
CACTTAATTCATAGCTGATTAATATTAGGTGATGGGATGATTGATTTGTGTTGTTGTAAGTAATTTATGGGTTTACCAAGGCGTCCCTCAAATCATTGTCTCTGCTTCGATAACCATCAATCACAAGAACACGATTTCATGATCAATTTTTTTTTTTTTTGCATTGTGCATCTTAGTTTCTTTTACAAATTTATGGTTCCCTTCGGAAGAATCATGGCGCCTAGCAAAGTTTTGTCCAATGATGAATCTAATGATTTTATGAGGAATGATCATGGTGGAGACAAATAAAAAAATAATGATATTAATATTGATAACTATGAGAAAACGAGGTGGTAACATTTGCAATGTGTGGTGTAACGATGTTGGAACCAGTTAGTGACAATATTCTGAAACTTTATTATATTAGTGTTCCCGTTTTTAATATTTTCGCGAATAATCACTGTAACAAACTTTCTTACTTTTAGTATTTTTCATCAATTTTGGTTTAGTTTTTCTAGTACAATGCAAATGATTTGAAATTGATGCATATGACTTCTTCTACTCTTATGGAGGAAGAATTATATTTAGGTCGTAGGGGAGTAGTTGTTTTCCATGATGTTAAAGTGGTCATGTGAAGTCAAATGTTGTAACCATTAACGAGTTTAACCATTACTGAATTCATGATTGTGTATAAGGTTGTCTTGGAAGAATCATTCATTTGTTAGTTTGTTCATTAGGGAAAGATTTTTCACACTTTGAAAAACGAAGATTTGTGAAACAAATTAGTGTGTTGTCAGAGAGTAGCAATTCCACGATTTCTCTGAATAGTTAAAATATGAGGGAAAGAAAAATGAGGTTTTATTTGATATAGAAAAAAGAGGAGCATATGAGATTGATTCATGGTAGAAAAGGTATCATGCGATTGATGTTTAAGAACACAATCTGACAACAAGGAAAAATATGACCGATTCAGAAGTGAAAACTTTACTTTGGCTACATTTTAATTGATTCAAAACTCAAAATGATGCTACTAGCTTTTTGATGTAGAGTAAACTAAATTTTATTGGAGAGGGTCTATTAGGAATGGAAGACATCGCACAATATTCTTTATATATACCAAATTTAAAACATTTCAAAAAGTACTCTAAATATATCACGCAACTGTCGATCCACTAAATATAGTAATAACTTGATTCAGTGTGAATATTTTGCTTCATGAGAAGTTATCCTAATGGAGCAGCTTCTCCTTAATCTGTTGAAATTTCTATTTTTTTTAAAAAAAATTAAACCACTTGGAGGAAATTTATTGGCTCCCTAATCCATTAAAAAGTCAAAATATTGGCAAGAGTATATCACACTCATAAGAGTGATTACAAAATGGAGAGCTTCTAGCTCTCTAAGCATGATAATGCTTCCAAAAGAATGGACTACTATGGAGAGGAAACTCCACTATACAAAATAATGATCTCCATCTATTACTTAGAAACCTATTAGTGAATTGCAAAGCAACACACAATGGGGTACTTAAATATGGATGGAGATATTTACAAAAGTGAAGATGACAATTTTTGAAGCGCTCAAATAGCTGGATTTTTGACTTACGGATCTGCAGGTGGTGAGGAGTGCCTTCAGGTGTATAACTGCCACAAATCACCTGCATATTAAGTATATGAATGAGTAACATCCATTCTAGAGAATCTGTTTGAAGGTAAACCAAGGCTGTCTAAATTATATAAACCTTGAATTTCCTGTGGCAGTTGATGGAGAGCAAAATGATTGTTTTGATGTGTAGATTGGCCAAGCTTGGCCAGGGAGTCAGCCACCTGATTGGCTTGTCTAAACACATGTACCAGGGCACCAGAGATGGTATCTTTGATATTAAGCACCATGTTGTAATGTTGCCAGGGGGCTGAAACTGGATTGCTAATGTATTTCACTGCCATCTGATTGGTCAGTTTCAATACAGTAGCATTATTGAAGAGTGTTGGCCATTTCCGCACCTTTTTTGATGGCAACCAGTCCCCCCCGCAAAGGATCTACAACAGAGCAGAAAGTAGAATATGCAGATAATATGGAACCAGAAACATCTCTTATAATTACCCCTATCCCTGTTCTGTTTGGGGGAAGTCAAGAGGCATCAACATTGACCTTCAGTCCCATAAGAGGATGGGGCCAGGTCACTATACTAATAGAAATTTGAGGAGGTCTAGCATGTAGAGGTAAGAAACCAAGTGAAACCAGTTCTAAATTTCTCAATCTTAATCTAGTTACATAATTAATTGATATTTTCTCCCTTATTGTTACATTGAATTACTCAAACCACAATATTAATTTACGATGTCATCATATTTATACATATTACTTCTTTTTCTTACTCCTTTTTTTGAACAAGCACGTTATGATTGAATTTCCTTGTTGAACAACAAATTAATGTCCATTTTGCATTGAGAGGGTACACTACATGATAGTATTATAAATGTGACTGATAAAGCAAAGCAATAAATATGAGTTATTCGATGGAGTGTTTTAGATTTACCTAAGGAGAACAAAGTAGTACATGATTATACTATGGTACTACTACTCAATGGCAATTGGCAAGATCCAAAATTGTTTCCCTTCCAAGCTTTTTACTTGGTGAGAATTGCTACCATCCTTTTATGTACCCACTTTGATGAAAAAGCAAAAGCATGGAGAGAGAAGAAAAAAAGGGTAAAGAAAGAAAAGGGAGAAAATAATAAAGAAAGTGAGAGAAACTCCATGATTTCAAAACACTCCCCCCCTCTCTCTCCTCTTCATCTAGACTTTGTGAAAGTTGTTTCTCCGTTTCTCTCTTTCTTCTTCAATCAAACCCTATGAAGACCTCTTGAAACTTTTCCACAAAGCTTTGATTTTTCCCCGTTTTTTTAAAATTCCTTTTTCAAATAAGTCTTCCTCAACCAATTTAAAATGGCAAAGTAGTGCGAGTTAGTAGAAATAAATACATGTAGCATCTAGCAACCACCAAGTCTTCATCATCAGGATGAATAGAGGCCATATTTTGCAGAGCTCGCCGATTCAGCAAATGATGGCGGCCGGAAATCCAGCTGGCTGGTGGAGCATCAATAACATGAGGGCGGCGCCACCCCAACAACCTTCTCAGCAACCGATTCCTAATCCTTTAATCCCTAATAACTCCTCTCAGTTCATTCCCGCAGTTCCCTCATGGGCTGATCATAACCAAGAGATGCCTCGATCCTGGAGTCAGCTTCTCCCGTAAAATATCTCTCTCTATATATCTCTCTCTCTATATATCTCTCAAAAAGCAATAGACTGCGAGTTAGGTGGTACCATAGCATATTCAGACACAAAACACACAAATTTTTGCCGACCTTATATTATGTTTCTGAGTCACTGAGCTTCACCACTGCATGCAACAAATCTTTTTCTTATTTTTTTCCATGCTTTGGCAACTGCACTTCTGTATTTTAATTAGAGTTTAAAGTTTTTCTTTTCATCCACTGAACGCAAAGTATTAAGAAAATTTCGGAGCTGTTTTGTGGTTGCAATTATACTAAAGACAGTATTATATTTTGTTCAATAGGGGTGGATTGGTGGGCGAAGAAGAAGAGAAGACGGCGAAGAAGATGGAGAATTGGGAAGAACAAGTACTGTTGCAGCAGCCTGGGAGTGAAAACTCAACAAATGGTTACAGTTTATACGAAAGCACAGAATTCCATGCTTGTGCAGTAGGAAGATCAGCAGTAGCATGGTCCCAAATGATGCCAGTTTCATCTCCCAACTCGTGTGTTACAACTCTGAGTAGCAACATGCTGGATTTTTCGAGTAACAAGTCGTCGGAACCTGGGAGGAACCCCATCCTCCTCCCAGATCCCCCCTCCTCCGAGGTAACTATATTTGATTTCTTGGTTTCCAAATTTAAATGATTATTAAATTCTCCGTCTGTAGTGTAATAGCACGGGTAGCTTAGGAGGTGGGGCTGCCAAGAAAGCTAGGGTTCAACCATCTTCTTCAACCCAGTCTTCATTCAAGGTATGAAATGAATAAATCTCTTTCAAGTCCCATCATAAAGTTTAAATTTCACACAGTTTGTTCCCCTCGCCGTATAACTATCTCCATCTCAATTAAAGTTTGGACTAAATTCGTTGTCTTTACTCATTGTCCATTTCTTGAATTGTTATGATTCTTTTCTTATCTTTCTTCTCTTTTCATTATGAATCACATCCATAAAGGAGAAAAGATAATTTTTTAATAATATATTTCCAAGGGAGATGAATAATTGTGATGAGTTTACAAGTTGTTACAGGTGAGGAAAGAAAAGCTTGGGGACAGAATAACAGCCCTTCACCAGCTAGTTTCCCCTTTTGGGAAGGTAAGTAATCTAATGAAATTCCTAATTGTTGTTATTTATATGTGGAAATAATCTGAGGGGAAAAACATAGTATGACACTTCTCTTTCAACTTTTTCTTTATTATGCATTATATATTGTAGGGCTTAATAGAGAAGTATAGTGACAGAATATTAATTTTTGCTGCTTTTGGTGTTGGTTTTATTTTTGGCAGACTGACACGGCATCTGTTCTGCTAGAGGCTATTGGTTACATTAGATTCCTTCAGAGTCAAATTGAGGTGACGTCACAAACTAAATTAAACTACCATGAATTTAATTCAAATTCATCTCTCAGTCGCATTTTTCACGATTTGGTAGTTTTTTCCAGGTCCCCTTTTCAGGTTTCTTTTAGACTTTAGCCTTCTTTTAGCATATTACTCGGCCAAAAATAATAAAAAGAAAACCAATATATTCCTCTTTTCTGATATATTCTCTCCCCCGCTTTGAATGCAGGCTCTTAGTTTACCCTACTTGGCCACAAGTAAATCAGGGAGTAACCCCAGGCAGCAACAGCACCATGTAAGTATATAATACTGTGTTTTACCTGCAAGAGTGAAATGAAATAATAGTTTTGCATGTGAAAAACTGACATGAGAATGTCTAGAAATAAGCATGTGCACAAGGCCCTATTTGATTGACGCATGATTGTGTTGATCCAATTGTAGGTTCACGGTGGGGAGAGGAATTGTTTATTCCCTGAAGACCCTGGGCAGGTAGCCATTATTCCAACACCAGTAAAGCATCTGGTTATTTAATTAATTACCACTAACCAGTCATAGAATAAGAGTTAATGTGTCTGAATTCTGAATCAAAATGCATAGCTGATTTGCAATTTTTTATGCAGCTGGTGAATGAAAACTGCATGAAGAGGAAGGCAGTGTCTGATCTGCAGGTACTAAGTTTATGATGTTGATTACATGTTCATTCACTTACACTGAGTGGAAATACTAACGTTCACCACACTTAGGGCTGTGAGGAGGAGGAGGAGGCAAAGAAGGACCTGAGGAGTAGAGGGCTGTGCCTTGTTCCGATATCTTGCACGTTGCAAGTCGGAAGTGACAACGGCGCTGATTATTGGGCAGCTCTTGGGGGCGGTGGCGGTTTCCGGTGAATCAGGGTGGTGCCGACACCCGCGGATGAATGGTCAGCAGCTAGCTAGCTAGTTTCCACAATTATTAATAGTATATATAGTAATTAATTAAATAGGAGATGATATAACATCATGAGCAGCCAATCTGCAGAAAAAATATTGCGTCAAGGTTGATTGCTCATGATGCTATGCATCCATCATGCGCATCTGAATCTTTTCAGATAATTCCCCTTCCATTTGGCGTGCTAGCTGTAACACTATACTAGTAATATTTATGCCCATCCGCATATTTAAATTCAAACGCCACTCGCTAATTTAACAAGTCTTCTTCATTTGGATACATACTAATTAAGGTTTATATCTTGAATTTCACATAGCTAGCTAGTATTATAATATGTAACAAATATAGGGAGATTCATATGTAACTTTTGCGAAATGAAAATATTTACAGCGCGCTATTTCTATCTAGGAAATTATATTGAGCATAAAAAATTGTGACAATACAAGAAGAATTGGAGAACTGATTTATTAATTATTTATGTACTTTGTATATTGCACTTATGTGCCTAGGGTTTAGCTAGCTTCAGTATTTAGCTTTAGGCCCTTGTATGTAACTATATATAAGCATGCTTCTGCCTTATTCTAATCAAGCAATCAGATACAGTTTACATGGTATCAGTCGCCTGACGATCCTCTTTCCTTAAACCCTAGGGTTCTTAAACCCTCTCCCCCTCTTCTCCTTCTTTGGCCGCCGCCGCCTTTACTTCTCTCCCAAACGCACGATTTTTTTTTCTGCCCTCCCCTCTCAATTCAAAAATTTTCTGCCCTCTTTTTTGTTACTCACACGATGATGGCTGCTACCAGGGATGATTCTCTTACGATCAACACGATAGTTCATCTTCTCAATACCAAGTTGGAAGTTTCGACATACCTGCGGTGGAAGAAGCAGGTAGAGTATGTGTTCATGCCTCAAAGATTGTTTGGCCATCTGGATGGCTCTACTCCTCGTCCTCCCGTTCCCGTGCCGCCAACGGCCGCCTCTTCCTCCTCCTCACCACCGGACTCTGCTGTTCTTCAGAAGGAGCAGGCCGCCTACGACACTGCCCTTGCTGCCTACAAATCCTGGATCGTGGATGATCAGAGACTTTGTAGTGTGCTCCTCTCCTCATGCACTGCTGATGCGTTGAATGAGGTCACCGGGTGTACCACCGCTAAGGAGATGTGGGACACTTTTGCCAGCACCTATCAACACAGCACCTCGATTAGCGTTTTCAGCCTCCGACAGCAGGCTAATCTCCTTCGTAAGACTGGTATGATTCATGATCTTCATCTGTCTCTGGTTAAAATTTTTGATCAGTTGAGTATTATGGGCCAACCTACGGATAACCGCGACAAGCTTATGTGGTTTCTCACTGCCCTTGGTCAAGCTTATTCTAATTTTAGTGCACCTGTTGCTGTTCTTGATCCCTTGCCCCCGTATATAACTGTTGTGGATCAAGCCAAGGGCTATGAGGCTTTTTTGGCAAATTTGGAGAAAATGAATGTGCAGGTACAGGCTCCGGTGGGACCGGTAGCCTTTGCTGCGACCACCCAGGAGACTGCCCAGGCCGCCCAGCATCCAGACGGTGGCGCGTGGGCTCACGCGCCTGGACAGGCCGCGCGTGGGGCCCACGCGCGGCCGATTCGGCGGTCGCCGTGGCGGTCGTCGTCCCTGGGCAGCTCCTGGAGGTCTTGGTGTGTCCAGATCTGGTGTTTTGGGTGCTCAGGTTCAGTGTTACACGTGTGGAGACTTCGGGCACATCTCTAGGTTTTGTGGAAACTCTACGCAGAGTTATGTGACTCCATCACCACAGCCCTATGGCCAGCAGCAGTACCAGACTTATGTTCCTCAGCCGGAACAGCCTCCATCGGCTCCTCAGACCCTTGTTGCTCAGACTTATGCTGCTCCTGTTGCTCCTGCGGCAGTGGCTCCTCAGCCACATGTGTATGCACCGCAGTACGTTCCCTACCAGGCTCCTCAGACTCAGCCCGCTACTGCTCCTACAGTTTCAGACTGGTATCTGGATTCAGGGGCTACCAACCATATGAGTGCCACCCCTTCGAACTTGACTGCTCTGGCTCCATATAATGGTAAATCTCTGTTTCTGTTGGTAATGGTGCTTCTCTTCCTATTACTGCTGTTGGTGTTGCTAGAGTTAGCCCTTCTATGCATATATCTGATGTCTTGGTTGTGCCTGCTATTACTAAAAACCTGTTGTCAATTAGTAAGATTACCAAGGAGCTGTGTGCTGTTATTTCTTTCGATGACAAGTCTTTTACTATTCAGCACAAGCTCAGCAGGGCAATCCTGGGGCAGGGACACAGTGAGCATGGGCTGTATGTGTTGGACCGTGGTGAGACAGCACTTCTTTCAGTGGTGAAGAAGAACAATAATAGAGCATCTTTTGAAGTGTGGCATGCTCGATTAGGACATGTGTCCTCTGCTACTCTTTCTTTGTTGAACAAACATGGATTTTTGTCTTTTACTTCTGTACTTCCAAAACCTGGTATTTGTGAACCGTGTGCTATGGCTAAAGGCCACAAACTGTCTTTTGTTGAGAACCCCAGACGGGCTAAGAATGTTTTGGATTTGAATCATTGTGATTTGTGGGGGCCATCTCCGGTTGTTTCGGGAAATGGTTTCTCTTATTATGCTTTGTTTGTGGATGATTATTCGCGTTTTTCGTGGTTCTATCCTCTTCGTCGCAAATCAGATTTCGTCGATGTCTACTTCCAGTTTGAAGCATTCTTAGAGAACCAATTCTCATCTCGCATCAAAGTTTTCCAGAGTGATGGAGGGACTGAATTCATCAACAATAGGTTGCAGTCTCACTTTGGAACTCGTGGCATTCATCATCAAGTCTCATGCCTATATACACCTGAGCAAAATGGTAGAGCAGAACGCAAGCACAGACACATCACGGAGATGGGCCTCTCCATATTGTTTCATTCACACCTACCGTTGTCTCACTGGGATGATGCATTTAGTGCTGCTGTATTCACTATCAACCGGTTGCCAACACCAGTGATTGATAACAAGTCTCCTTTTGAAGCACTCTTTGGACGTTCGTCAGACTACTCGAACTTTCATCCTTTTGGTTGCCGTGTGTTTCCCTATGTTCGGCCTACATCTGAACATAAATTAGCCCCTCGCAGTCTGCCATGTATCTTTTTGGGCTACAGTGCACACTACAAAGGATTTAAGTGCTTGGATCCTGCCTCTGGTAGTATTTATATGTCTCGTCACGCTCGTTTCGATGAGGGTCACTTTCCATTCTCGAGAGTATCCACAGAGGCTCATTTCTCCTCTTTGGATGTCTCTTCCTTTGTTGACCCCACTGATCCTGATGTAGAGACATCTTCTGTCGAGGTCCTTCCACCACAGCAGCCTTGTACGGCATGTCATGAGCCTTCTTCGACTACATCAGCAGCAATCGCCGATGAACCTGAACCAGTCACTCCAGAGCCTTCTCCATTATCCTCGAGTTCTTCCGATTCACCTGGTGATTCAGTCTCGTCTGGAAGTGTTACTTTGACTCCTCCTGCTTCCACAACTCTACAGGTTCCAGCAGCCCCACCTGCTCCTAGAGCTCACTCGATTGTCACTCGTCATCAGGATGGAACAAGAGTAGCTCGCATTCTTGGACCTGATTTTGTGGGCACGGGTTTAGTTGCTGAGTTACTGGTACAGAAGGAACCGAGAAACTTCAAGGCTGCAGTCAAGGACTCCCGATGGGTTACTGCTATGGATATGGAGATTGATGCACTTCAGCGGCAACATACATGGCAGTTGGTGCCTTGCCCTCCACATGTTAATGTGGTTGGCTCCAAGTGGGTTTATCGATTGAAGTACAAAGAGGATGGCTCTATTGAGAGGTACAAAGCACGTCTGGTAGCTCAAGGGTTCTCACAGGTTCCGGGGTTTGATTTTGATCATACCTTCAGTCCAGTTATCAAGGCTGCCACTGTCCGCACAGTGATTGCTATTGCTACTATGAGGAAATGGCCGCTTCATCAGCTTGATGTAAAGAATGCTTTTCTGAATGGTGTTCTTGACGGTCCAGTTTACATGGCGCAACCAGCTGGATATCAGGATCCTGCACGTCCTAATCATGTATGTCTTTTGAGGAAAGCCATCTATGGTCTTAAGCAAGCTCCTAGGGCATGGTTTGATCGCTTCAGTGCCTTTGTTAAGGGTCTTGGCTTTGTTGGTAGTCTATCGGATCTGTCTCTGTTCGTGTTTACCCGTGGCTCAGTCATCCTTTACCTTCTCATCTGTGTCGATGATATCATTCTTACCGGGAATGATAAGGTTGCTATTCAGAGTTTCATAGCTCGGGCTGATCGGGAATTCTCTGTCAAGGATCTTAGATACCTCAACTACTTCCTTGGTTTAGAGGTTACACCCACCTCTACCGGGTTGTTCTTGGGTCAAGCTAAGTATGCTGGGGATATTCTTCAGAGAGCTGGGATGTTGGATGCTACGCCGGTTTCTACACCGTTTCTTTCATTATCTCAGTTACACAGTAGTACCAGTGGACCATTTCACAATCTGGAGTTGTATCGTTCTCTTGTAGGTGCACTTCAGTATCTCACCATCACTCGTCCTGACCTTTCCTTTGCTGTCAACTCTGTGAGTCAATACCTTCAGGATCCACGGGATGATCATTTTGCTGCAGTTACTCGTATTCTCAGATATGTTCGAGGCACGCAACATTGTGGATTGACATTCACTGCTGATGGTGTTTCGGAGATACTAGCCTACTCTGATGCTGATTGGGCGCGCTGTTTGGAGACACGTCGCTCTACTTATGGATATGCAGTTTTCCTTGGTGGCAACTTGGTCTCATGGAGTGCGAAGAAGCAACCTACAGTCTCTCAGTCAAGCTCTGAATCGGAGTACAGAGCTCTTGCGAACACTGCTTCGGAGGTAGTATGGCTGTTACATATTCTTCGGGATCTGCGCTTCCCACTTCAGGGATCTCTGGTGCTTCTTTGTGACAATAACAGTGCCATCTTTCTTGCGGAGAATCCAGTTGCTCACAAGAGAGCTAAGCACATCGACATCGACTATCACTTTGTGAGGGAGCTAGTTAGTGCTGGCAAACTACGAGTTGGTCATGTTCCGACATCCTTACAAGTTGCGGATATCTTCACCAAGGGGCTCAATCGTGCGTTGTTTGACTTCTTTCGGTCCAAGCTTCGCGTCTCAGTCAATCCGACGCTTCGCTTGAAGGGGGGTGTGACAATACAAGAAGAATTGGAGGACTGATTTATTAATTATGTATGTACTTTGTATATTGCACTTATGTGCCTAGGGTTTAGCTAGCTTCAGTATTTAGCTTTAGGCCCTTGTATGTAACTATATATAGGCATGCTTCTGCCTTATTCTAATCAAGCAATCAGATACAGTTTACAAAAATCTATCAAACCTGTCACTTTTGGTTATTTTAGCCAAAATAATTACGCATGAGACGAATTTACTTGGTCTAAATTTTTTGGGGAGTATTAATTCTAAAAGGAGTAGAAGAGTTATTGTTCCGGTCAATATATAAATTAATAAAAAGAATTAAAAAGTATAAAACTATTTAGTTTTGATTAAAACCACAACAAAACCACCACAAGATCACCATATTCCGACGCTTACAATTTTTATATATTCCTTATCTGTTAAAAATGTATACATACATAGAACATAATTAGTTTTGGTGAATAATAACACTCAAATATTTCACATCCTAATATTTCTCATTATATATTACATTATCGAAAATTAACCGATATTTAGTATTTGTAACAATCTTCAAAAATATTCACAGCATATATTAATGCATCTAAATAACAACACATGTATTCTCATAGTATAAATATTAATAGTTTCATTAACACTTTCACATAGTAAATCACAACAAATCTCAAATCCATTATTCTCACAACACACATATTTTTTACCTTTCTGCAATGATGATGATCAATTCACCTTTCCGCATATTTTGTTTCTGCAATGAGAGGAAAATCCATGATTTATCCAATGCAGAGAGACCCTGGGTTCGAACAATAACAGTGAAGGAGAAATACGCATGCACCTATTTCCAGTAAAATCAATCCATCTTCAAAAATACAGAAATACATCTTAGAAGACGAAGAGGTACATCATCAAACTATATTTAATATATATTGTCATGTTTTATTAATATTGCAAAATAATTACAATTTATTTATAACCCGACTTATTATTTAAATTTCAGGAATCTCGATAAAGTTGATTTTCAGAAGAACCAGAGGGGTGTAAAACCGTCGCAATCTGGCATGGGGCGCTGCTATTGAGGATGAGTTTCTGATTATCCTCACTAAATAATCCTGAGTGCATCTGCCAAAAATATTAAGAACCGTCAAGGTTCGTGTCGGGCTATTTTTTCATGACAGTAATTTTTATAGTCTTATGTTACCGAAAATCTAGATGCAATTAAATTAGCCCGACACCTACCAAAATATTTACAAATGGCATTTTTGTCTTGAACTTTAAGGTATTTAAACTATTATCCCCATTCATTTTATATATATTAAGAGTTGTACTTACGCATTTAAGTAGGGTTTGTATTTAATTACATTCACATACATCGCACAACGTGCTGTCCAACCAAACTAGTTAAGAAGAGAAAAAAAAAACAGAGAGAAAGAGAAGTGATCATTAATGCATTTATATATGAATTGATATAAATCATTAATTTTAAAAAAATATAAAGTAAAGGAAAGTGATTAAGTAGTTAATTGTAATATAGACGAATCAAGGAGTGTTTAAATTATTTCTAAAATTGCAAGATTACACTTTTAAGCAAATGATATTAAATTGTATACACTTTCACAATGACAGAACTAAAAAAGTTTGATGCGTGTTTTAAAACAATGAACTATTTATTCTGAAATTTGTATGGAGTTTTCAAAAATATGTATAGGAGATGATATCCATTATAGTCATAATTCATAAACATATACGCTTACAAAAAGAGAAGTGCTGTTTATCTAAAGCTGATTAATAGAGAATTAGTTATTAATAGAGAGATTTAGGACCCGAACCCCCTTTTTTTGGCCTTTATAAAAAGAATCGGGTTCTTCTTTGAAAAGGGAACATGGAATCGATAGTACAAAAGGAGACTTAAAAGCCTAACAAGGAGATTAGTGTAGGAAGGTCCAACTGATTAGTAGTTCATGACAAGCTTTTTGGCCAGGACAATGCGAGTGTAGTTTTGTAGGAGACATGATTTTGGCTGTGATGGTTCAATATCCAGCTGGACCGCCAAAACATGGTAAATGATACCGAAACAATATAAAATTTTGGTACTGGTTTTTCTTTTTAGAGGAAGTTAATATAATTTCAAGCTACTCGGAAAATTGGTGATATATATCATTTGATAAGATAAGATAAAGAGACATGATATTTCATACATCTACAGAAGTTATGGAATATACAAACATCTGATTAACCGATGACTAATCGTTATATCATCAAAAGATAAAAAAATCATAAGATAATGTTTTAATAGATCATGTAAAGAGGGACAAGACAACTGTTTTCCATCTTAATCTTTTATTTTGAATCTATATCTACCATCCTAAGTAATTTTGCGAAATTCAATTCAGTCGCCGAGAAGACTCTCTAATCAGAGCCGTGATTACTAATCGATGTACACTATTTAGCAATGAGCAGGAGGTCCCAATAAAGTTAAATTTCTAGTTGAACAGTCACTTCAAGTTAGCAAAAATTCCACCAGATGTTATCAGAATGCAAAGGAACAATAACAAGTTCAAAGCTCATGACGCATCGATCATTCGATCTCCTTGCAATGTTCAGTCCAAACACAAGTCTTTCACCGTCAATCCTGTTGAGCTTCCTTCTAACTCCCTTCCACAGCACAAAAAAAAAAAAAAAAAGATGGTTGTATCTAATGTGCACGTATCTATGGAAACTTCTCCCTAGATACTATCCAGTTCAACTATCACTTAATGTGTCTATATAAATTTGTGTGAGTGTCTACTCATGTTAAATTAGATTCACTAGCTAATTTAACTAGTGCATCTTCCACATATATAGTTTGCCGTCCTATAAATATTTAACTAAATATAATAAAATTTACCCATTTAAAGATTTATTTCAAACCTTACTTAATTAAAAGCTCAATTATGATCTCATATCTTCTATCCTTCATGTTCTTTTCAATTTCTTTAATGTTGGTTACGGTCAACCCACACTAGGGGAAATCAAAATTTTCATTCCCCGCCGTCCTTTGTGTTTCCGAAATCGGAAATGTAATAGAACCCAACATATAAACACCTTGGAATGATAAGCACGGCGGGGTTTTAAACACCGCCGTGTATTGAGAAAATTTACGAAATCGGAAATCCTTTTCAATTTCGGAAACTACTCGGAAAAGAAATTTCCAAATGATTTCTGATGGAGGAAACCAGCCGCAAATATTTATGATTTTGAGAATGATTTCCGAATGAGGAAACTGATCTGGAAAAGGATTTCCTGGTGATTTACGATTGAGAAAACCGGCAGGAACAGAAATATTAAAAATCAATAATACATGATATCTTAATTGTTACCTAATAGATATCCGTATATATACTTATTTCTTTTTCTCCATTAACTTGTGTTCTCTTTCTCCGTATATATACTTATTAATAACAATTTGTAATCGAATATCTCTATATTTACAACTTTCTATGGAAACTAAATTGAGTCTAACTAATCAAATATCAGAACTTACTTGACTTTAGAAACTAATTGTATTCAATTTAACCAATCAAAGTCAGCTTCACTTATTTTTATGTGAACGCTAACTAAATCCGGATTACTTAATCAAAACTAGTATACTTTCTATATACGTTACCATCAAACTGGAATCGATGGTAGTTTAACTAATCTAATTATATCAAACTGACTTGTTTCTTGTGAACACTAACTAAATTCTTATCAACTAACTAAACATTACTTTACTTTTTATATAGGTTACCAACAAATTGGAATCAAATGTAGTTTAGCTAATCAAATATCGAAACTTAATTGATCTTAAACACTAGCTATATTCAATTTCACTACTCAAAGTCAAACTTACTTGTTTCTAGCTCTATGAACACTCACACAATTCAGATTAACTAATCAAATTCATATAAATAAAAAAAAGATTAACTAATCAAATATTACTTTACTTTCTATATGCATTCTTCCTATATAATTATTTTTATTAAATTTTCCATAAAATCTATCTTATAAAAAACTTTAGTTGATATTTTGTAAACACTATTTAATACTATATGTAAATCAACTTTATATAATTTAGTTATCAACTCTTATTTAACTTTTTTAAAACTAACATTTTCTATAGAAATTTTTAAATTGTTTTGAAGATAAAATAATATATATACTATTGTTAAACTTGTAAAATAATGAGTTGGTCTCTTGAGTGACGGTCACTATATAGTGACGAAGGAATATATTTGAATATGGAAGGAAGGAGGTCCTTATTTGCAATTTTGACAAAAATGCACTATTCACTCACGCGCACTGTTCACTCAGTCTTAAAAAAAGCATTTTAGTCTAAAAATAGACGTTAGCAAACATATCTACACAGTCTAAAAATCAAGCATTTAATTCTAAAAAACAACCCGTTAAGCTTGAAATACAAACATGTTCTAAAAAGCTATCTGTTTGGTCTAAAAAACAAGCATTCAAGGGTGAAATTCAAGCATGCTCTATAAAACCATCTTTTTTTGCTTCAAAAACATGAACTCTAAAAAGCAACCTGTTAGTTGTGAAATGCAAGCATTCTCTAAAAAACAACCTGTTAAGTGTGAAATGCAAGCATGTTCTAAAAACAACCTGTTTGGTCTAAAAAACAAGCATTCTAGTGTGAAATTCAAGCATGCTGAATGCAATTTGCATAAATTGCAGGAAAAAACCCCGCGCGTGAATGCAATTTGAATAAATTACAGAAAAACCCCCGTCCCAAACTTCTTTGCATATAAACCCCGTCACTATATAGTGACCGTCACTTCCAAGACTAATTATAAAATAATTCTCTTCAGAAAAAAAAGAAAAGAAGAGTAATCAATATTAACTAAGATTTTATATTTGGTATGTTTTAATAACAATAAGAATACATGTTTATGAAAAAGGAAATATACAAATATTGATTAATTTCTTTTTACTTCATATTTAATCTGAACCGTTAATTCTTTTTAAAATTTGATCTCAACCGTGAATACCCCTATATAACAACCAATTATACCTTATAATCTTATCTCCCCACAATCCAGAAAGAATGCGAAATCATAAACCTCCATCGACGGGCAGAATATTGGTCGACAATCCTACCACCGCCTCGAAATCCTCAATTGACGGCCAATCACCACCGAAACGTCGCCGTACGCCTGTACATCTCACCATCGGTTGCTTATCCGAGATTTGTGAGTGCAATTTGTCTCTCTTTAATCAATTCTTTATGATGTTCTTTTATGTGTATTTGGGGATCCAAGCTGTTTTTTTTGTGACATTGGTTTCTCTTTATCTGATTGGAGTGGGTTTTCGCGCAATTAGCTCATTAATTGGAACAATTGTAAATTTATGTTCCCCCAATTTGCCCTTTGATTAGAGATTGTACTGTTTTGATTTGTCATGTTCTGTGTTTGGACTGATATTTAATTTGGGAGGTTTTGATAGGTTTTATGGGATCTTCTGAGAATGAGGAGAAGAGTGAGGAAATCCGACAGACCATCTATTATCATACGATGTTGAGGTGATCAGGTGAATAACTGAGCTGGTTTCTATCCTTTATGGTATAGTTTGTGTATAGATTCAATGAATATAACTTGCAAGCAAAAGTTTGAAGAACACTGAAACACTGAAGATGATCTTGTATTTGTTAATGTAAAGCATGCAATTTATTCTTTATGTAGTGTGCTGAGAAGAAGAAAAACTGGTGCTTTTCCTACCATCATACATAGAGTTTAATATATAATTACGTAAAGAGGTGGGATTGATTATAAGAATATTGAGTGGTGGATTCTTGTATTTTTCAAACTTTTAGTATTAATAAAGTTGTAAGTGCCTAACACTAACGAGTTTTATGTTTGGTTGAATAGGCTGATAACTTAAGGCAACCGACTCTTCATCACCTGTTGAGAATAATGATCAGTACGGCTAGTCGCCAGGCGTTTCTTGGTAATTGGTGAGTACTATGGTCGACTTTGAGCCCTCAGCTCCCTTTCAGTCATACTGATTACTTACATGTGCTAATTGTTCTGATGTTTTATTATGCCGTTGTCTGATACGCAACAAAAATTTTGAAGTACAATGAAAAACTGAAGAGGATCTTGTACTTGTAGATATAAAGCATGCAATTTAAGTAGAGTGCTAAGATGTTAAAACTGATGTCCATGTTACAAATGCAACCTTTTATCCTTTAGCATTATTCAGTACTTAATTGTCTACTTTGTTTGAATGTCTTTCCTCAAACTTAACTGTGTGTTATTGGTTAGTATAATAATACCATTGGCTACTAAACTCTCAGTTGATTAACATCTTTTCATCTTCTCTTCAGTCTCATTAGCTCAAATTCGATGGAAGTATAATCCTCCTTACATTCAGGTGTTGGTGAAGTTCAGAAGTCTATGGAATATATTTACATAACGTTCATTTAGATAGATTTGATTCATTGCTTTGATAGATGATGTTCAAGGTTATAGAAGTATAGCTGGTAGTTTTCATACGCAAATTCATAATGTTAATTAAATGATCTTGATTTTTATTGAATCAATCACCGGCCGAATCGGCCGGTGTTTTTTTTATAATATCAGTTGGATTTCCGACTTCTGAAATGGCTCTCTGGAATGATTTCCGAATGATCAAATATGTTTGCCTAATAATTTCCAAATGAGGAAATATTTCTTCCTACCTATTTCCGAATGAGGAAATATTATTTCCTTAT